>CAWUFW010004107.1:0-1200000 GCA_963921515.1 Calotriton arnoldi
GTAATGCGTTAATGAGCAACGAAAGGATTGCTTCCGAGCAAGTCTCATTTACGAGTCCTTGCTCCATCACTGTCACTTCCCTATGTGTCATTAACACCCTTCTAAACGACTTCAACACATTTCTAGACAACCATGTGAACATCTACTTTCCAAATAAAACATGAATGAGAAAGCCAAAACCTTCAGTCCTTGGTTATCCAGAGACCTTGCAGACAACTAATGCTCAATCTGTAGACAGAATAGAAAATAGAAGTAAAACAAAACCCCTAAAACCTCACAGTACTGACGTCCCTCTGTGTAACACTCAAATCATTATATTAGCCAAAGCCAAGCACTATATCATCACCATCAATGAAGCTGCCAGAGGAAGCAGAATACTCTTCAAAACACTCAAGCACTTCATAAATCTCTGGCCTGACTCTTCTATCTCACACTCCATGGACAAGTGCAAAGCTGTCAACTGATTCTTCAGTGAAAAATACAGAAGACCCAACAGCACGTCAACAACACAAAACCTGCTTGACCTCTGACAGCTGCATTCCACAATGGTCATCCAATCAGTGATGTCATTTGAGATGTCATCAGCGATGTCACTGACCATGTCATGAGTGATGTAATATGTAAGGTCATAAGCAGTGCATTGCGGGGTATAAGTTATAATTAGCTCAGGTAACTATAACTGCTGAATGTCGCTGGTTTTGTACGAGTGAAATCTGAGCCTAACTGTAACATCCTTGTAACCTTTGTTTTTTTCAGTGAATTTCGAAGGTTTTTTTCAATTATATTTCTTAACTATAGCATCCCTGTAACCTTTGGTTTTCTCAGTGAATTTCTAAGGTTTTTATAAATTCTATTTCCTAACTATAATGTCCCTGTAACCTTTGGTTTTTCTGTGAATTTCTATGGGTTTTTAAATGTTATTTCATAACTATAATGAACACTGTAACCTTTGGATTTTTTACTGAATTTCTAGTTTTTTTAAAAATTTTATTTCCTAACCGTAACCCATAACCTTTGAGAGCAGGTGCTTGAGTGGCTGTATAGGTCAGTGAGTGGGTGTGTGAGTGGGTGTGTGAGTGGCTGTATGGGTCGGTGAGTGAGTGTGTGAATGACTGTTTGGGTCTATGAGTAGATGTGAGAGTGGCAGAATGGGTGTGTGTGTGAGTGAGTGTCTGTATGGGTGTATCAGTAGCTCTGTGAGTGACTGTGCCAGAATGGAACCTCATCTGCCCCTTTATTCAACAAGAGTCCACAGCTTTGCACAAAATGTCTACCCAACTGGAGCACTTTCTACTGGTTAATTAGTAAGTGCTACCTCATTGGGTAAATATCTACTGCATATTCTACACTACAGCTGCGTAATGGACCACAAGGCAATGTCTCCAGTGACCTCGGCCAATGTGATTGTTTCTCATGTGTCTTCATCCAGAAATCTGTGCTAACATGAATTCTTCTATAGAGAAGACATAGAAACCACAAAAAGGTAAATTGCCACCAAACAAGGGCCCTTCCTCTTAACTATATAAGTAAGTGCTTCTTTGTTTGGTGAAAATGTCCTCATATTCGTCTGCATCAAGAACACATCACCAAAATTGGCAGGCAACACACTGGGGGGCCTTTGGTAAGCAGCCCATCATCCTGGCAAAATGTGGGAAGACCATTACATACTATTAAGGTAAACAGTGTGGGGCCAAACAGGCGGAGCTTCAGGTGATTTTATACATTTGTATACTCAGAGTCATTTAAAGGGAGAACCATGGACTCTGCTCTCACCAGGTAAGGAGAAGAAAGAACCCACTCATCACAGTCACAACAGATTCTGCTCCATTTGATCAATGATGCATTCACCTCCACGAAGCAATTCAGATCATTTTTCAATGTGCTTGTATAATTTACTATTCCCACTCCAAACTATTTATTTTATTTATTTATTTAAAAGGTTTTATATTGCGCTGGCTAGACCCGGGGGTATCAGAGCGCTTTACGTGAGCAGAAGCAGTCAAAGAAGAACAGTTGTTCAGGGTAAACAAAAACAAGCAAGTACATCTCACATTAAGTTAAAAAGGGGCAAAAAGCACTTTACATGAGTAGGGGCAATCAAGAAGAGCAATTTTACAGGGTAAAAAAACACGCAGGTACAGCTCACAATTAAGTTAAGGGGGCAACAATTCTGGGCGGAGTAGCGGGTAATAAACAACTAAATAATATAAATGGGTGTGACAGTTTAGGACAGAGAAGAGAGTATCAACGGAGAAAGAAAGAAAAGGTAGAGATAGGGGGTAATGGTAGGAGAGGGGGTGGGGAATAAAGAGGGTAGGGTCAGAGTAAACAGGGTGATAAGTAAAAAGGGAGAGCGCAGTGACAACCAGGAAAAACAGAAAGATAACCAATGCAGGGGAAGCAGAAAGCAAGGTCAGAGGAGTGGTTATGTACCCCAATATTTTTTGAGAAGGTGATGTTTAAGGTCTTTTTTAAAGCTGAGGTAGGAGGGGTTACAGCGCAGGTCCCTATGGAGGGCATTCCAGATGATCAGGGCGTTCCCGGAGAAGGAGCAAGATTGGGTGGTATACTTTTTCAACAGTGGGGGGACGAGGAGGAGCGCATTGGTGCTTCTCAATGGTCGGGAGCGGCCCGCTTTATTGAGTTTGTTTGTAAGGTACACCGGGGTTTGTTGGTGAAGAGCTTTGTGCATGATGCATGCAGTCTTATAGAAGCATCTTCCTTCAACAGGTAGCCAATTTAGGGCTTTAAGGGCCGGAGAGATGTGGTCAAATCGTTTACAGTCAATGATGAGCCTGGCCGCCAAGTTGAGCACAGATCTAAGGGGGTCTAGGTGTACTTTAGGGGTTCCGTTGAGGATAGCGTTTGCCATAATCAAGTTTAGAGAGGACTAGTGATTGGACAACCCATTTGAAGTTGTCTAATGGAATGAAGGGTTTGATTTTCTTGAGGTGTCAGAGAGTGAAAAGAGCTCCTTTAGCGGAGTTTTTATGTGGTCATTAAGAGTCAGGTTTTTGTCAAGAGTGAAACTAAGTGATTTCGCCGAGTTGGATAAGAAGAGCGAACAATTGAGGGCATTGAGGTCCGTGATCCAGCCTTGGATGGGGAGCCGGTAGGTTTTTGGAGAGAAGAGAATAATTTCAGTTTTTTAGGGTTCAGTTTGAGATGGTTGGAGTAGAACCAGGATTGGATCTTACTCAGGGTATTGTTTAACTGGTTAACTGCTTAGAACGTTCCGCGCCAGTGCGGAACGTTCTATTAAGCGGGCGGGGCCGCGTCGGCCAACGGACGTGCGCAGCACTACCGAGGTAGTGCTCGCGACGGCCGTTGGCCGACAGAAGCACTTAACGGGTTAAATGAAGTACATCAGAGCGGGATCTAATCTTATAGTAGAGTTGGGTGTCATCAGCATAGAGGTGATAATTGATTCCAGCTTGTTTCAGAATGAGGGTAAGGGGTTCCATAAAGAGGTTGAAGAGAGAGGGGGAGAGAATAGACCTTGGGGGACGCCCAGGGAGACAGGTGTAGGATTAGAGAGGCAGTCATTGATTTTGATTTGTTGTGTTCTGTGTTGGAGGAAAGAAGCGAACCATTTGAGGACCAAACCATTAAGGCCAAAGCGAGCTTTAAGCGAATTAAGTAAGGAAGGATGGTTAACTGTATCGAAAGCTGCTGAGAGGTCGAGGAGTATAAGGAGGCAGGTCTCACCATTGTCAAGGGAACTGTGGATGTCATCCACAATGTTAAGCATGGCGGTTTCTGTACTGCAGCCTTTCCTGAAACCGGATTGAAAGGAGTCAAGTAAATTGAAATTGCCTATGTGTTTGTCCAGTTTAAGCAATGCACATTTTTCAAGGGCTTTAGAAAGAAATGGGAGGTTAGAGATAGGGCGGAGAATGTTAGTATCATTGGGGTCAGCAGTGAGGTTTTTAAGAATGGGAGTGATCTGTCCGAGTTGGAGGGAGTCGGGGACACATCCAGTGGCAAGGGAGGTATTGATGATATTAGTCCAATAAGGGGCAATGATGCGGTTTAGATAGTGAACTAGGTTAGAAGGGTCTTTGGTGTGTGAGGTCTGCTTTAATTTAGCAATGATATTAAAGACTTCTAGCTCAGTCATAGGACGGAAATTATGCCAGGAGGCGTTATTTTTCAGTTGTAAGTTGGAAAGGATGTTATCGGGAGAAGTTGTAATGGGTAGGTGGGTGGTAGGATTAGGTGGTATGGGCAGAGTCAACAAGGGAGGTATGACTATGGCAACGTCTAAGGCATATTGGGGGCTGGGCGGGACCTGAGTTAGATGGAAGGATTGGTCAATTTTGGCAATTTTGTCCGAGAGGAAGTTGGCAATTTTCTCACATCTCTCAGTTGAAGCCATCAGTTCTGGAGGGGCAGATGAGGTTTGTTTTCTAACAATGTTAAACAGTTCTCTGTGCCTATTTTTGGCACGATCAAGTTGAGCTCGAAAGAAGGTTGCCTTTTCATTGAAAATGTGCTTCTTATAAGTTGATCTAGCAGATCTGAGCAGGGCAAGATGTTAGGGAGAGGGGTGTTGTCTCCATGTTCGTTCTGCCAGTCTAAGTTGTCGTCTTTCGTTATTGAGTTCAGGATTGAACCAAGATTTGGATTGAATTTTTCTTTGTTGTTTAAGAGGACGTCGCTAATGGTCTTATTGAAATGTTCGGTGAGCTCGTTAGCATTTTGGGAGAGAGGGGTGAGATGAAGTTGAGCTTGGAGTTTAGACTCAAGTTCACCGTGGGGGATTTGTTTAAGGTTTCTGGTCTACTTCATGGGTTTGTTATTTATTGTAGGGGGGAGGAGGGCACTGGTTGCGATCTTAAACAGAATGAGGTGATGGTCAGACCAGTCGATGGGAATGATGTTGGAAAGGGAGGCCAAGTCAGTGTTGGAAATGATAGCGTCAAGTGTGGCCCCTTTGATATGGGTTGGATTGTGACATAGTTGCTTAAGGTCATTCATCTCTAGAAGGTTGATGAGTCGCATGACAGTGGGATCCTCAAAATTATTCCAGTGGATGTTGAAGTCTCCTAAAAAGAGATTTTTCGGGTCAGAAAGGGAGGAGTGTGTGAGAAGGTCGGATAATTCATCAGCGAAGAGAACAGGTTCACCCGGAGGGTGGTAGATGTTATGTAGTCTAATCGGAGAAGAGCCCTTGACAGTGAGTTCAACACCAAGGTATTCAAAAGTTAAGTGATCCGAGTTCTTTAAAAGGGTGAGTTGAAGTTCATTTTTGTAGATTATAGCTAGTCCACCACCTTTTCTGCCAGGTCTGTCTTGCCTAATGATGGAGTAGCCAGGGGGGGTGAGTAAGTCAAGAATAGCAGTCGAGTGGTCATTGAGCCAGGTTTCAGTAAGGAAGGCGATGTCAATAGCCTCGCTGAGGATGGTTTCTGATATTTCTGTCGCATGTCGGACTGCCGATCTGCAGTTAACAAGCATGCAGGAAAGGGGAATTGGGTTGTCATTGACAGGTTTGCAAGAGTGGATGGTGGTAAGTTGCGCTGGAGGTCGAGGAGAGATGGGTGAGGAAGGGATTCTGTTAATGCCCACAATCACTGGGATGCTGGCGTAAGGGAGGGGGTGATCAGTTATCAGAGGCTTATGTAGGTAGGAGTTACATAGGTTAATTAGGTCAGAAGTGGAGAGGTAGCTAACAGCACGGAGTGGCCTATGAGTTTGTCTGCAAAGGGGTATAGTTCGCCATCGGGTGTGTTGGGAAAAGTTGTGGGAGCAAGAGCAAAAGGAATCAGTGTGATTGGGGTAGGTCCTGGAGTTAAGGGCGCTGTAATCCCCTCTGAGTCGTGTAAGTTCAGTCGTCATAGCTCAGAGTTTGCATTCTATGTTGGTTAGTGTCTGTGCTATAAGATTAAGGGGGAAACCAGCTGAAAAGGAGGGGGGGATGAGGTGGGGTCAGTGTTGACAGGGGAAGGCAGTCCAACGAGCGGAGGGGGAGTGAGGCCGAGGGAGGGAGTCTGGATAGTGTACAGGCAATTGAACAAAGAATTCTGCGTAGAGAAGGACGGGTCAGTAATAGTATCAGGAAATGTGGTGGGAGCGGACAAGAGAGAGTGAGGGTTGCAGGGATCAACCACTTCAGATTGATTGGGAAGGATGCTATTAGGAGAGGGAGAGTTTGGCGTAGGGGAGAGTACAGTAGGATATTCCAGGGGCGGGGGCCAGTAAGTAGGAGTAGGGTTACCAGAAGAGAAAGGAAGGAAGGTAGGGGCTGGAGGGGATCGGTCGATAGAAAGAGTAAGAATTGGAGTATGAGATCTAGAGGTCGGAACAGGGGGAGTTCCAAGGGGAGGTATGTGAGTTGGGGAAGAGTTTGTGGGAGATTCAGGTAATGTGGAGGGGTCAGCGAGGAGTCGGTCGAAGGTAAGAGGAGAGGTCGGCGTATAAGACATAGCGGAGAGGGCAGCGGAAATAACCAGAGGGGGCAAGGCAGTGTGTAGAGCGTTAAGGGGGGAGTCAAGCAAGGTGGAAGGGACAGGAGGGGAAAGATCGATGATAGGAGAAGGAGGAGGAGACGAAGGATTGGACAAAGAGGAGAGTACCGGAAGAGTCCCGGGAAGGTGCCAGTGGGTAGTGGAAGAGTTAGGAAAGAGGGTAGGGACAGGAGGGTGGCAATCGACAGTATGAGTAGTGGAGAGATCCAACATTCTTGGGGGAGTGGGGAGTGGGGGGTGGGGGTCCTACGCGGAGCATTGGGGCCTCGTCAAGGACAGTGAGTGAGGTTGTGACGTGTAGGGGAGGGAGGGCCTGAACCGGGGTGGCGGGAGACGACAAAATGGGCGTCAGGCAGTTGGGTTGATGAAGGGTTAAGAACAAGTTGTGAGAGTTGATAGGACAAGGAACTGAAATGGTTATCAAAAATGTTGAGGTGGTATTCAGAGGCTTGAAAAAGAATATTACCAGTTTTGAATATGGAAATGTCAATTTCACCGAGAAAGGCAGGGGATGGGGTTGTTGACAGTTTAAATCCATACGGAATTTTGCTTGATTTAGTGATTGTAAGGTGGAGGAGGAAAGTGTTTTTCCATTTAGTGGGGCGTTTGGAGTAGAAAATAAAGTTTGTTTTCATAGGAGAGGACAAGCTGTGGTAGGTATCAACTATTAGTGTTTCAGGGTGACGAATCAAAAATTTATGTTTGAAATGTTTCTTGGCGTTTTTGGGAAGATTCGACGGGTATAAGATGCTCCATGAGTTGGGCCTTGTCTGGAGAAAGCAGGATCAGGGGGAGTGAGGAGGGGATTGGGGGGACATGTTCGGACGCATGATGGGACAGGTGGGAAAGAAAGAGGAGGAAGGAAATATAGATACAAGAAAAGGGGAGTGAAAACTGGTGGGTAAATAATTAAAGAGAGAGGAGAGTCAATGCTAGGAGAGAAGAGGGGTGATTAGACAGAATAATAAGCGGTTAAGAATATCAAAATAAGAGAACTTCAATATTGCGAAACCTGGACACGTTTGGACGCACGATGGGACAGGGGGGAAAGAAAGAGGAGGAAGGATATATAGATACAAGAAAAGGGGAGTGAATACTGGAGGGTAAATAATTAGAGAGAGAGGAGAGTCAATACTAGGAGATAAGAGGGGTCATTAGTCAGTATAATATACAGTTAAGAATATCAAAGTAAGAGAACATCAAAATTGCGAGGCCTGGACAACATATATTGAAGGATGTCAGGATTAGTCAGTATAATAAATAGTTAAGAAAATCAAAGTAAGAGAACATCAAAATTGCGAGGCCTGGACAACATATATTGAAGGATGTAGATTAAGGAAGGGGATTGTACAGGGAGAGTTCAGGTATAGTGAAATATTAAAAATGGTGCTCAACAACACGAGTACAGGAACAGGTCTAGTACTCAAGGAAGTGCATAAAAACAATTACATCCAAAATAGGAATACAAAAATTAAATGTAGGGCAACCAAGATTAGTGATGACTACATATTCCCCCCCAAAAAAACCATAATCATAAGCACATTTTCTTTTCTTCAAATAAGGCTAAGGAAGACATTGATCTAAAAGTGGCAGTCCTTAATCCAGCATAAATGCAGGTAGTCCTACCTCAGTTTCACCAGAGTTCGGTGTTAAGAGAGACCATTGTTTATTTGGGTCGCCATCTTGTGAAGTCACCCAGAGATTGTGAAAAGCAAGTGGTGAAACAAAATGGGGGGGAGAAAAGGTCCCAACCAAAAAGTAAGTCAGCAGCATGGGAAAGAAGATTAGGGCTCAGGCGTAGAGCAACCCAGTGAGGAGAGGGAAACCAGGCATCAAGGGGGAGGGAAACCAGGCATCAAGGGGGGGAACCCAGCGGAAAGAAGAGGGTCAATGCAGTCACGGCGCAGCGTGTCAACCTTCCCAGGATAGATGAAAGGCGGAGAGGAAAGGCAGTCACAAACCAACAGGACTGGAGGTGAAGGTGAGAGGCATCAGTGGTGAGGGCATCCGGCGCGGCGCTCACCAATGTAATGAAGACCAAAGCAGCAGCCCAGGTCCGATAAAGACCAAACAAGAGCCCAGCCGAAGGTCGCCACCCTTGAACATGGAACTGTGGAGGGGGTTCGAATTGCTCCTCAGACCGCAATGAAGCTGCAGACAGGCACGACCCGGGGGGGGGGGCAAACGCCCGACCCATACAGCCCGTGGGAGATGGGAAAAAACATTGAGGCGAGACTGAATCGGGCATCAAACCACCCTCACCGCCACCGGAAAAACTGGGGCAGCGACAGAGGACGAAGGTGGGCCAGGAAAGAACACAAGCACAGGGGAGAGCCGTGAAAGCAGCGGCGAACCCACCAGCTGAAAAAGGAGCTGCGGAGGCGAGTCAAGGCAGCGGTCCGACCACCCTCACCGCCACCAGAAAACAAGGAGCAGCGGGAGAAGACAAAGGCAGTCAGGGAGCACACGGGCCCAGGGGGAGCAGCGCAAGCGGTAGCGAACACACCAGCCGGGAACGGAGCTGCAGTTGGTGAGTCGAGGCAGCAGTCAGGAACAGCCCAAGGGGAGGAAACTACAGCGTTGGCTCAGTCCAACCAGTGCCGCCCGCCCTTCATGGAAGTCGACTGGAGTCTACGTGTGATCAAAGCTGCAGGGGCAACATGGACCACCACCTTGGGGACATTGAATGGAGCCTGCGTGGGGTCCGAAGCACGGGGGCAACCCGGGCCGTTTCCGTGGGTCGTTGAAGGAGGCAGAACCAGGCCGAAGCACCACTGATGGCTGGAGATGTGC
The DNA here is from genome assembly GCA_963921515.1 of Calotriton arnoldi. Lineage (NCBI taxonomy): Eukaryota > Metazoa > Chordata > Amphibia > Caudata > Salamandridae > Calotriton > Calotriton arnoldi. The sequence goes on from CAWUFW010004107.1 coordinate 9,264, forward strand.
ACTGCAGGAACCTGCGAGTGAGGTCCAGATTGCACGAAGGTCGTGGCTTGAGGAAAGGAGTCCATTCGAGGGAACAGTCCCCCGCAAGGACAAACCACCACCCAAATCAGCTCAAACTGGGCAGCGAGTCGTGCAAAGATCCGAGCGCAGCCAACGGACGGTGAGGTCCGCTGTAGCCTCAAGAGAGAGGACAGGCTCTCGAAGGTCATTGATCAAAGGGAGAATCAAGAGGGAGAGGTCGGTCTCTCGTAGGTCGACGATCCAGGCAGAAAATCCGTCCGCAATACCAACCTCTGCAAGATAAGAGTGTTAGCTCACAGGTATATAAGGAGTGGGCGGTGGATGGCAAGGCTAAAACAGGGATTTAAGTGTGAAGGTTAATCCCAAGCCTGGAGCATCCTAGAGGAGCTCCTCTCCGGCGGCCATCTTGTTGTTTCCATATTAACTATATTAACTCAGGGAAGGTGCTGGACACTAAACATTTATAATTTACTATTCCCACTCCAAACTATATTAACTCAAGGAAAGTGCAAAACAATATACTCATTAAATGTAATATTCCCAAAAAAAGTACATAAACACATATAAAATAATACACACTATACATATATATTATTCCCAATTCTAAAACATATCCAGAACAAAGTTATGAGATTTTGTAAGGTATTTTTGCATATTTTCTTGTATTTATAAATTACATGATAAAAAAATAATAAAAAAATATATATATATAAATATTAATTTTGCATAAAAACATAAACATAAATTACTTTTTGACTTGGCAGTTCGGGCTGGACTGTTCCCATGAGGCACAGGGTCAGACTGATTTGCATATGGCCATGTCTGAACTGGGGTGGTGGAGTGAGCTAAAGAATGATGATGGATTAAACCCAGATCAGTTGACTGGGGGTGAGTGTTTGATTGGCTCAAACGTTCCGTCCATCATCCCCTTTGTATCGCTTTGTTCGCCCTAAGTTGGCGGGGTATGCCCAGACGTGGGTCCCTTGCTCACTTTGCCACTGGATTCAAGCAAGCCTGGCTGATGACGGCTGGAATGCCAGAAACCGGTCCTAGGATGCTTGTTTCCGGTCCAGGGAAGACATGGCTTGGCAGTTCGGGCTGGACTGTTCCCATGAGGCACAGGGTCAGACTGATTTGCATATGGCCATGTCTGAACTGGGGTGGTGGAGTGAGCTAAAGAATGATGATGGATTAAACCCAGATCAGTTGACTGGGGGTGAGTGTTTGATTGGCTCAAACGTTCCGTCCATCATCCCCTTTTGTATCGCCTTATAACATTAATAATTACAAACCCAAACATTCAACATCCTCAAAGTTTAGAATGTAATAATTTTGTATTTACATTTTTTAATTTTTAAACTATTTCACATTTTTTTTTTTAAAAAGCACAATAATCCCATCTCAACACAAAACACCTCTACATTAAATATCTATGTATTTTTTATGAATTTTTATTTTTAACTACTGTAATACCATATAAAAACAACAACTCATAATAAATGTTTCTTTAAATTTTATTTCAAATTTTTACTTTTTTCAATTATTTTTTAATTTTAAACATTACTCCACAAAATTATCTTCAATACCCACAAATGTTCACTATTAATATTAAATATTCATTAATATTTGTAAAAAATGTTTTTAATTTTTTATTTTTAAATTAAATTTATTTTTTAAACTAGCCCCCTCATCCCATATAAACCCATCATCCCACTCCTAAAAAACATTTTTAAATTTATTTATTATTACTTAAATAGTTTTTAATTTAAAAAAAAATTATTTAAAGCACTCCCCACCCTTATCCCCTATAACCCCAACATCCCGCTCTTAAAAAATATTTTTAAATTTATTTAATATAACTTAAAACATTTTTTTAAATTTAAATTTTTTTAAACACTCCCCACCCTTATCCCCTATAACCCGAACATCCCTCTCCTAAAAAACATTTTTACATTTATTTAGTATAACTTAAAAAAAATTAAAATTAAATTATTTTTTTTAAAACACTCCCCACCTTTATCCACTATAACCCCAACATCCCGCTCCTAAAACACAATTTTAAATTTCTTTAATATTAATAAAAAAATGTAAATTTCAAAAACACATTTTTTAAAACACTCCCCACCCTTATCCCCTATAACCCCAACATCCCGCTCCTAAAAACAAATTTACATTTCTTTAATATTACTTACAAAAAGTTTTAATTAAATTATTTGTTTAAAACACTCCCCACCCTTATCCCCTATAAACCCAAGATCCCGCTCCTAAAACAATTTATCAATAAAACATATCCAATTTATTAAAAACTATTATTACATTTACAAATATATACTATAATAAAAAAATACTACATTTACAAAATCGATATTTTTTAATAACAATATTTTTAAAATCGATATTTTTAACAACGATATTTTATACAACACACTAAATTGATATTCTTGACATCGATATAAGCCACGATATTTTTGACTGTCGACATTAAAAACTCGATATTATAACACAACGATATTTAAAACTCGATATTATGTCTACTTACCGTGTGTGGCATGTCCTGAGAGTGAAATACAGCCAATTTCGGTTTTTTCACTATTGCAAGGCTACCTGTTCCCATAGGATAGAATGGGGAGTTTGCTTATAACATCCTTTAAACATAACTACCCCTGGGAACAAGGTAGGAAAATAAAGTTTAGTTTGCCTGAACTCAGAATGTTAAATGCATCTTTTAGTGAAGGTGATTTTTATATTCTGTGTTTGAAAATACCCTTTTAGAAAGTAGGTATTTTCTTGCTTGGCCATCCAGTGTGTCTCTGCTAGGATCTGTATTGACTGTCTGGCTTTGGAGTGACAGGGGCGGGGGATGAGCAGTGGCTCCAGAGAGTCTGATGGGTCAGGGCTCGGCTGAATAGACCTGGGCAGTGTTTAGAGTAGGGGGAGGAGATTTCCTTTCACCTGAATGGGCCTGGTCTGCCTGACACAATGCTGTCTCCACCTCCTGCCAGCAAGCTGCACCAGAGAGGACAGAACTGGTTTTGACTGAGCACAGGGCTTCTCTGCCACCAGAGAAGAAAGGATTTTGCTGTATAAAAAAAGGGCCCCAGACCCCAGACTTTTAGATCACTTCTGGGAAATCAAGAGGAACCTTCGCCAAAGAGAAGAGCTGGAGAAACTGGAGGAGGATTACTGCCCCTTTTCTGTGTGCTGTCTGGGGTTGGCCTGCAGTGGCTGTTTCTGCCAAGAAAAGGAAAAGGACTTTGCTGTGTGCTGTGTCCCCTGCTTGAGGAAGATCTCCAAGGTCTTGAAGTGGAGCTTGCCCCCTGTTCATGAGGTCTCAGGAACATCAAAGACCTCACCAAGCTTCTGGGCACCGTCTCTGGAACCGCTGGTTTCAGTTGCCTGGAGAAGAAAAGGGTAACAGAACCAACTCTGTCACCGAGTCCGTCGTAGGATTCTGTGTCCTGAAGGCACTGTAGAGAGCACCGCCTCGTTTTGCAATGCAACCCTGGTCTCACCGACTCCGCACCACTTCGCTACATGCTGCACTGACTTCACCGACTCCGTCGCTGCCCGACTCGAACATCGACCGGCTTCGTCACCGCATCGAGACCTGCCAGCACCGTATCGAGCACCGTCTCACACTGCAACGCAAACCTTGGTCTTACCGACTCCGTCAACGAGCTGCTGCCTGCACCGAGCCGTGAGGAGACCGCACACTGCAACGCTTCCATCTCACATCGCAACTGCGGCGGTTGCCCCGGACCAGCTCGTACCATCATGTCGGCCACAACAACAAAAGGTACTGTCTCCGAGTCAACACTTTAGCTAACCCGTATCGACGCGGTTGGCTGGAATTGTTAGACTCTGTCATATTCAGTATCGCGGTAGCCCCGGACGGAGCTACGGAGTCGGAGGAACTGTATTTTCACGTTTTTCCTGCAATTTAAAGGTTATTTTGCACAGTAACTATTTCTAAAAGTATTGTATGTTGGATTTTTGTCGTTTTTGGTATTGTTGGTTTAGATAAAGTTTGCTTATTTTTCTAAACTGGTGTGGTGTCCTTTTGTAGTGTTTTCACTGTGTTACTACTGTATGCATGCACAAATGCTTCACACGCTGCCTCTGAGATAAGCCTGTCTTCTCGTGCCAAGCTACCAAGGGGGTGAGCAGGGGTTATTTCAGAAGTGTATTCCCCTTACCCTGACTAGGAAGAAGGGTGCCTACTTGGACAAAGGTGCAAACCTCTGCCAAATAGAGACCCCCATAATGCTTTGCTGGGCCTTTGGTTGGCATTGTATTTTTGCCCATAACTTTGCTTGGGGTGGTCCTAGGAGGATGGGACCACCACCGAATCGTTCAGCATGATATGCTCTTTGTGTTCAAGGCATCTGCTTGGTCCTCCCCCTAGGTTAAGGGGGACTCCAAAATCATCACCTCTCTCATTGCCTGATATTTTTCAAAGCTCACTTTTGTGAATTGGTTATTTGCTTTTTAGCATGTAAAGGTAAAGTTGTTTTATCAAAGGGTTGTGGGTGCAGTAGCTAACTCTGCTATGTGGAGGAGTCAGAGTTTTTGCATGAATTCCGTGTTTTCAATGTAATGCATAGTTAGCAAATCTCCGCAACCTCCGCTAGCGGAGCGGAGTTCATTGCCCACGGTTACTTTCTGCACCCCTCGTGCCTCTTTCTGCACCTCTGTTGTCTCTTTCTGCACCTCTGTTGGTTCTTTCTGCACTGCTCTTGCTTCTTTCTGCACCTCACTTTCCTCTTTCTGTACTTCTCTTGCTTCTTTCTAAACCTCTGTTGCTTCTTTCAGCAATTCTCTTGCCTCTTTCTGCACCTCTCTTGCGTCTTTCTGCACCTCTGTTGTTTCTTTCTGCACTTCACTTGCTTCTTTCTGCACCTCTCTTGCCTCTTTCAGCACCTCTGTTGCTTCTTTCTGCACCCCTCCTGCCTCTTTCTGCACCCCTCTTCCCTATTTGTCCAACTCTCTTGCCTCTTTCTACACCTCTCTTCCCTCTTTCTGCACCACTCTTGCCTCTTTCTAACCCTGGGCGGTAAAATCTGCTCCGCTTGCGGAGTTTGCGGATTTTTGGCAACTCCGCGTAACGCGTAGAACGCGGAGTTATCGAAAACTCCGCGATCCGCGGCGTAGCAGAGTTTTTCCCTTGTTCGCGCTTTCAAAATGCGTTTTTGCGCTCGCGGTAGCGACTTACCGGGATCCCTGCATTCACCGACGAGTTTTCCTATCCATTCGCGTGCGCCACGAGATTTTGGTAGCCGGCTGCGTGATCCCGCGAGAGTGAGCGATCGCGGACACGTCATTCGGACGCACCATCGGACATCCGCGTTCGCGAACAGGAAATACGCATCGCAAACGGGCGACAAGTGAAAAACAAGATGGCCACGCTAATTGGCGACAGCATGGGCAAGTTCGCGAGATATTTTCCCCCGAGCACGCAAACAGCATCCCGAACACGCAATACGCATTCCCGAACAGGAAAAACGCATCGCGAACGGGCGGAACAAGCAACTCCGCGTGCTCGCAGAATTCTGCGTAGCTCGCGGAGTTTTTTTACCACTTCGCGGAACTCAGCGTAGCGCGACTACACGAACTCCGCCCACCTCTGTTGCTTCTTTCTGCACTTCTCTTGCCTCTTTCTGCACCCTTTGTGCCTCTTTCAGCACCTCTGTTGCTTCTTTCTGCACTTCTCTTCCTTTCTTTCTGCACCCATCGTGCCTCCTTCTGCACCTCTGTTGCTTCTTTCTGCACTTCTCTTGGTTCTTTCTGCACCCTTCGTGCCTCTTTCAGCACCTCTGTTGCTTCTTACTGTATAAACTTTATTGTTTGGTTAAAAACCATTACAATTTAAAAACAAGCATTTGCAATGCAATAGGTCTCGCATTTTCGAGAGTTTAAGCTATTGGCATTGTAAATGACAATATTGCCGTTGGTGAGGTGACAAATAACAGACAGGTTGGGAGAGGGGGTTGGAAACATCAGAGATGGCGGTGCGAGAAAGAAATGTGGGAAAGAGTGGCAGGAGAAGCAAGGAAAAAAGATAATAGGCTTTGTCAGCGATGGAGGTTACACACGGGTGAGTTGGAGGTAAGGCAGGGAAAGGACAGGATGAGAGAGAGGGCAGAAGAAGAAAATCGCAAAACTGTGGTGGAGGGCTGGTCTGGTTATTGAGGGACCCTGAAGGGACTGCAGAACCCACGGGGTTTCACTTTCCAGGAACTCTCATCTGCAGTTCCCTGCTGTTAACACCGCCCCTCCCCACAGTGATCTGTACTGCTGAATTCATTGGCAAAACAAGATGAAATCTGCCAGCTTTATTCCTGTTGTATGCTAGTCACATATGCTGCCAGGGGTAGAAACTCTTAGCAAACAAAAGCGTAATTTGTTTTAAAACTGAAGTGCACTTCCTGTTGATTACAGTTCCCGAATAAATCTCCAAGGCTGTTGTGTTGAGTGAATCTCTCTCCAACAGCTTGTGTTTTGTAACCTGGCCTTCCCAATACAGTTGTAATATAAAAAAAACAAGGACAACGCACGTCGTACAGTCTTTCTACAGGTTATGCGAGTGGTAAGCAAAACACTGAAAATAATAAGCTAAGCCAGCATTGTCCAGGACATCCCGGGAGCAATGTCTGGAATGTGGTAGCACCCCGCCCTCTTCCCCTCCCCCGCAGCCTGCCCAATGAACATAACACATCCCCCCAACATCTACATTTGTTTACTGCGATGAAGTCCTTGGGTCAGCGAGAAGGCGCTGCTCGGCCCAAGCCGCTCTGCATTTGGGATGAGGCGGGAGGTAGCTAAGCGAATTTTAAGGTTCCCTCGACAAATTGTGAACAGATGACTTCCATTTTACCGTGCACTACTGCTTCAGTAGCACCTCACCTCAGTGTCCGTGCACACCAGGAACTATCGTTGATCTGCAAGAACACCAATTGATCAATGGGTATATATGTTACTTTTATCGACGCTTTCCGACCGAATAAGAGGCCCTCCCCACTCTGCTTCATTTCACCTGAGCTTCAGTTAATTATATAAGGATAAGATAGGAGGCCACCTACCTCGCAAACTAACAATTCTACTCAAACAACAAAGCTTTGAATTCGAGAGCGTTACACATCTGCAGCCACTCACAATGCCGCACCTCGAACATTATTAGATTTAATCAATACACTAAATTTCCACAAGATGGCAGCCATGGCCCTTTTTTCTTTACCTGCATATTTATTTTAGTGTTCCGGCAATCTAGGTTATGTGAGACCCGCTCTGTTCTAGTTATGGAATTTAGTTTTACATGGAAATAAAACCTTATAATTTGGTTATTAGTTTAATTAAAATGCTGTATTTTGCTGAGTGGTTAAAGCGAGCTTCCTTTTATGTTCACAATGTTAAGGATGTTAAGCAAAGTCTCGAAAGGTGAATAATTTGTGTGCGTATTTAGATTTCATTGAAATGCATCTATACTCTTTGTAGAAGGGGCTTCTAGGTCTCAGTAAGCATTAAACACAGAGCCAGACACAGTGTAAACAAGCGCGCGCGCCGCGCTAAAAGTAAAAAAAAAAAAAGTGACGAGGAGAGGAGGAGGCAGCAGGGGGAGGGAGAGAGGAGGGGGCCTGCACTCTGTCTTCTTGCGGGAGCGTAGCAGGAACCATCTGTTAATTACAAACAGATGGTTTCAAAGCTCGCTCCCGCAAGGGAATCGCCAAACGTGCACGCGTTGCCATTGAAAGCAATGCAATGCGTGCACGTTTTGGGCCCAAAAAGCGAATCAATATCAAGAGGTCTCCTCCTATGCAGCGCATGCGCACTGCGTAGGCGAGACCTAACAAATGCATTCATGAAAAAAGGACCACTTAGTAAAAACCCTCAATTTCATTATGGACAGATAATAGTCAACTTAGGAAACACTATCGATTCATTTAAAGGAAAAACCACTGATAAAATAAATACGAAGCTTATAAATTGCTTAAAATTTTCAAAGAACATTATGGGCAAATAATGTTCAGCTGGGATGCCAGGAACAGATCGGCTAATGTTTGCAGTCTAGAGTTCTATTGTTATGCCGACAGACTGGGTGCCGCCCTGCTGGAATGAGGGAGATTTGGCGGCACTAATGACTCCCAACTGCTTTGACGCCTTGTTGACTAGTTTTGTAAGCCCAATGTTCAGCTTGATGTTGTCTGGGTTTAGGGCAGCTATTATAGCCTGGCGGCATGATCGAATTCCTAGCCTGATCCATTCATCCCACAATAGTAACCGTCTGTCTGTGAGCATAGCGGGGCAAGTACAAACTATGTGTTCCATTGTTTCGGAATGATAGCCGCACATCCTACATTTGATGCTATTGCCTGGGCGGCGCCATTCAGGCAAGTTCTTTAAAAATGGCCAGTCGCCCATCCTCAGAGCTAAAAACTTTTGTTTCCAGTAAAGTGCAAATGTGCTTGATAAATAGGGCAACTCAACGCCTGGTTTAAAATTGGAAATTACTGCCCAGGCATGTTTCCTTCTTGACAGTGTTGCCCTATCTGAATGAAAGGACCACAATCTGACGCTCTTCTTTATGACAGCCTTTAGCACCGGCTGGGAGGGGTTTGTACCCCAAAGTTCTTTGACTCCTAGTAATTGTAGGCAGTGATCCAGGTGATGCCGATACTTCTGGCTGGTCTGGTATTTAGATATTTCTAGCCAAAGTCTAGCCTCCAGGGAGCCCTCCCTGGCATGGCGCAGTCTGTTGCAGAACTTTATGAGCGCGCCAGCCTCTACACCACGATGGTCCAGTAGGCCCAGTTCGAGTCGAACTTGCACTGGCGAAGCTGATTTTGGCAGACGAAAAGCACGTTTAAAAATTTTAATTGTTAATTTGTTTATTAAAATACTTGTTGTGCCCTTCGTAATCTCATGCCCATACGACAGAGAGTTGATTATCTTTGCTTTCATCGCTTTCAGCATTGGGGTTAGGCTTGGGCCTAGTAGCTGTTTTGAGAGTTTTGCGGCGGCGGCCTCTAGTGTTAAGGCTTTGGTCCTTAATGATTCTTTTTGCTTGACGAATGAACATCTGCAGTCGAGAAAAATTCCCAAATATTTATAGTTAGATGTTGATTCGAGTTTTGCATTATTAAAAAACCACCCACCACGTGGCCTCTTTTGCTTTCCAAAAGATATTGTTTTAGTTTTTGACAAATTTAGTTCTAAGGAATTTCTTGTTGTATAGGGAAGCAGTTCATCGAGAAGCCTCTGTAGGCCCACTTTTGTGTGGCTTAGCAGCACCAGGTCGTCGGCGTACAGCAAATTACTGATGCTGGTTCCATCTAAATGAGGTGGATGGCAGTTGACACTATCGAGTAATGGGGATAAGTCTGATATAAACAAGTTGAAGAGAAGTGGAGCCAATACACAACCTTGTTTAACTCCGGATTTAGTTCCGATTTTCCTGGACAAGTGGGAACCTTCGCCCAGCTTGATTTTAATCCACGTTTCCGAATGGAGTTGGACGATAGCGTGTAGAAGGGTCGGTGGTATGCACCAAGACTTTAGTTTTTGCCATAGTTTACCCCGCGGTACATGGTCGAAGGCCGCTTTAAAATCAACAAAACAGCAATGCAATGGGATTTGTTGAATTGCCGCTTTCCCCATCAGGACAGTTAAAGTGAATACATTTGTTGTTGTGCCAGAATTATCCACAAAACCAGTCTGGTTAAAAGGGAGGCGCTTTGTTGTATCAGCCCAGGCCTGCAGCTCTTCTAATAAAATACTGGCATAATATTTAGACTCAACATCTAGGAGTGCGATCATTCGATAGTTCTTAGGGTAATTTCTCTTCCCGCCATTATGAATTGGATGAATGATTGCGCCTCGCCAGGACTCTGGGACTGTGTTATTTAGCCTGCAGTGGAGAAACAGGGGGGTCAAATAAGCTGACCATAGGTCTACGTCCGATTTCAACATAGTCTGGGGAAGACCGTTTGGCCCTGGTGCTCCTTCGGCCCTGGCCTTCCTTATGAAGCATGAGATCCTGTGTTTTAGCTCATCCGATGACACTGTGGTCTCCAGCGGCAAGTCATTAATTTTCGCTGAGCCCTCACTAATTAGCACTTCTGTCACGTTAGTAAGTGAGTGACTGAGATCGGGTCGTCTTGAGCTGTTGGCTTCTGAAAAAGTCACTGCTTTAGCTGGACTGTGGGATTCGAGATGGTCATCCTTTGAGTTATTATCCTTAAAATGCGATGATAAGAACTGGCTCCATTCGTCTGCACTGATGTTTGCATTACCATCACCACTTCTACCTCGTAGACCCCGATTTACGAGAGACCAGAATTTCTTTGAATTGGGGTTTTTACTTTCATAAATAAGTTTCAGCCAAAATTGATCCAGAGCCACTTGTTTTTCCCTGCGTATTGCAATCTTAAAGGCTACCTGGGCTTGCTTGTAGTTATTAAATTTGTTTTTGTCACCTGGGCTCTTCCTAGATAGACGTAGTGCACGATTTCTTTGTGATTTTAGTTGCTTTGTTGCTAGTGAAATACGAAATTGAAATACTTGTTGCCTAATACTCCGCTTTGGTGGCGAGTCTCCAAATAGTTGATTTATGAAGCTAGCCCAACTGCTGATGACTGAAGTATCTAACTCCAGTGGTAAGTGTAATAAAGCTCTACATTTTTCCATCATAGGGACAGCCGTGGAATCTGACCATTTGATTCGATTTAGGTTTTCTATTTGACAATCTGAATGGGTGTAAGCGAGTTCCTGATGACATGGGATGTTGGCAGATAATGTTATAATTTGTGGCCGATGGTCGCTATCGCCTTGTGGTGCGATGTAATAACTCTCTATCAAGGGAAGTATCTATCTGCTCCCTAAAGTGAAGTCCAAAAAGGAATGTGTTCGACCGTCTGAACGGGTCCAGGCCGGGGGACTGTCCGTATAAAGACGCCCGTTCAGTACTGTGAATCCTACACTGCTGAGCTGAATGACTGCATACTCCCCCAGTTTCGATGGTCTGTTTCCCGTAGGCGTCGACTGGGGAGCGAAATGTGAGGGGACCGTTGGGAGATCGATCCCTATGTCCTCTAAAGAGTTACAATGGAGATTGGTGTTAAAATCTCCTGATATTATAGTAGGTATGCTGCCATGCTTGCTTAGTAGATTACAAACGATGTTAGTTAAACTGTCCATTTTGGATTTTTTCTCGACGGTTGAGGGGGAGATGTAAACATTAACGAGAAGCAACTGCCTATCAATAGGTAAACATCCCAACACTATACCAGAGAGCCAATTTTCTTCAAATTTTATCTGTGTAATGCGTTGGGATAATTTAGTTGATACGTAAATCGAGAGGCCGCCACTCGGCCTACCAAACTTCGACTGTCTTGAGGCAAATGACGTAAATTCCAGGTAGCCTTCTATAGGGATGTTATCTACTGCCCAGGTTTCCTGTAAGAGAATGATGTCATGTTCCTTTCAAAAACCCAGGGTGGTGGTGAAATGATTTTTCTGCCCAAGTCCATTGATGTTCCAGGAGCATATTGTTAGGCCGTGGTTAGAGATGTTTCAATCATTCCGGCTTCTTGATAGAGCCCCTGGTAACCATGACCAGTCTACCTTATCTGGGATTTGCTGGTTAAATGTATGCTCTGGAATTGCTGTTGGTGAATGGCTTCTTGCTGACTTTAGAACTGAAAAAGGGACCAAAGTTGTACTAAGGGAATGAGCCTGGTTATTTTCTAATAGTGATGGATAGCGGGGGGCGCTAGGTGTTGTGATTTTTATGCCCCAATTTTTAAATTGTTCGGTTTTCGACTGAACTAATTCTCGGATTGCTGGGGATACTAGTGTGAGTTGTGTTGCTTCGCACGTATTAGATCCTATGGTTGGTATGAATTCAATCGCAATTATGTCTTCCGATTGCAAGATGCATAGGTCCGGGAATGATTTGAAAAGTCTAAGAATATTCCCTCGATTAAGGATGTCATGGGGGCCTCTTGAGACATATTTTGGGATTAGCAGCAGTTTGGTGGCTAGATTGTTGGTTGCTTGCGTTAAGACCTCATCAATCATTACAGGCTCTGTTTGTTTTAAATTTTCTTCAAAAGGCAGCTTGATTGTGGCTATGGTGGGCGATTGGATGGACAATTCTCGGTGATAAGTGATCGGAAGTAAGACTGGGGGTCTTTTACTTGTGGCCACCAACTGTTGACGATTTGATAAATTTAGGAGGTTCGAGTGGGCTTGCTCCTTAACTGTGCATTGTAGACCCATGTTATTGTCCTCCACTATCGATGGAGTGCTGGCACCAGTCTCCACAAGTAACGTCTGGGGATTTACAGGTCCTGATTGCCCTATGACGGGTGCTGGTGCTACTGTTGGAAGTTGATTAGAACCAGGTATTACTTGAGTGGGTAACTGCAGGGAGAGGCATAGATCTTGGAGTGGCCCTACTGATTGACTGTTCTGTCGTGAAAGTTCTTTCTGGGTAACCGGTTGGAGCGCCGTCGGCTGCTGGCTCGGATTTGCTCCTGTCGTAACTGGCGTAGCTTGCTCTTCCCGTAGTGACACTAAATTGGACTTTGGGGAATAACTAGCTCTTGAGCTTTTGGTTTCCATTATTTGTTTATTCCGGCTCTTCCGCTGTCTTTTTTTTTCTCGTTTTGACAGCCGGTGTGTATTGTAAGTGTTAGATGATTCTATGGAAATTACATTGCCATCAGCTGGCTCCGCGAAGTATGGAGCGAATGGTCGAGGTTGGGCTCCCGAAGGAATGGGATCCTGGACCAAACTAGGAACCTGGGGCAAATAATCATGTGGTCCCGGCTCTGGTAACTTCTTGATTTCCATTAATACTGAGGAAAGAAATTGGGGTAAAGACGATAGAGAATCAATTATGGGAGAACAACAGCATACTGACTGGACAAATTGGGCTTGGGATTGGGCTTTTATGATGAGTGAATTGAGCGCCTCCAGTTTTTGATCGATCCCAGCGGTGTACACCGCAAGTGTATTTAATAGATGCACCTGCAGGTCCATCTTATCCGAATGATAGGTCAGTGCTGTGGCCGTAGTTTGAAGGGTTTGCAATAATTGTGACCATAGTTCATTAAGGTCAATAGATGAAGACTTTCCATGCTCGGTGGGCTTTTTAGATTCATTAGTAAAAAACGATAGGTCTAAAGAAGTGAGGATTACATTCTCATTGGGCCACTCTTGGTTGACCATTTGATCTCCTTGGTCAGCGTTGTCTTGAGGAATTTCTGGATGTGACTGGTTAGAATTACTCAAATGGACACGTGAGTGAGTCATGATCTGTGGTGACAGAACTCTGATGTTCCGTGTTTGATATTCCGATGTAGGAGAGTTTAAGAATTTTAATGCTATTGGGGACAGCTGACTCGAGTTCAGGGCAGGCTGACAAGTTGGCAGAAATGCATCTTTAGAGTTGGTAGCCTGAAGAGGAGCCCATTCAATTTGGGCTGTCTGTTGATCGAGGTCCTGACGTGATTGACTGTCATCTGAAACATCTGAGGCCTCTATTAGAAGGGACTCTGTTGTTACTGATAGACTTGTTGATGTCGGACTGTCAAGCCCTCTAGCAGCCGCATGTATCGTGGGCTGTACCAGGATTTGATGTGGCGCTGCTTCTATGTTCGTAGAAAGGGAAGCCTGAAGCTTATTAGAGGGACTGGATTTTTTCCTCAAGGTTGTCGCTGGTGCTGGTGCTGAGTTCCTGAAATAATCCCTTAACGAGACCTTTTTTTTCATTGAGTTTATGGGCTCTGTCTGGCCTGATTCCGGCATGTCAGTAATCAGATATTCATGTTCTGAGACAGAAACTGGTTTTAGGTTTGGATTTGCAGGTGATTGAGTTCGCGTAAAGGCCATTGAGGACGATGCTGTCTTCTTTACGCTTTTTTGATAGGCCTTGTTGAAACTTTCCTTACGCGCCCAGAACTCATTCTAAGGGCTTTTTTTTTTTTTTACTGTAAACGCCCCTTTGAACGGCCCTGTGCCTTCCTGGTGGTTCCTAATCGTTGGTTGGCAGTCTCTAGGGGTCTCTCGTTTGTGAGGAGTATGATTGTTATTGCAGTGTCGCCAGTTCAATGACCCACCTAAGTAATCGATGAATGAATGAAGGGCGGTGGGCGGTGAATTGACCAGGTACCTAGGGCTACGAGGAACGGCTGAGGGGCAGCCTTGATATCTCCAATCTCGCACCCTGGCTTCCCAACTTTCCTGTTTATAGATGGGGTTACTGGCAGTAGTGGCCTGTAAACCAGACACAGCGAATTTAACCCTAAGTGAATCTGTAGCAGGTTAAGGTCGGATTGGAATCATTAAGGTCATTGCCAGACCTACTTTAAGACTTCAACCGGGGTGGTGTAAAGGTGTAGAGATGAGTACAGTGTGGCTATGCAACAGTGGAGGACCGGAGCGGGGGAGCAAAGTGGGGGCAAGTGGGGCACTCAAGGCTGAGTTGCAGGCTGTACCTGGACTAATGAGGCCGCCTCTGCAAGACGCCAGGGGCACACGCTTACTGTGGCCACCTGCTAAAGGGCAGCCGCGCTTGCCTCCCACAATCACCAACAGGCACCAGCCCCCAGCAACCCCCTGCAGGAATCTTTCCCTCTCCAAAATTCCAAGAGTCTTTTCCTCTCCAGGATAGCCAAGTAGCCGAGTATTAATGGTAAAAATCAGTAGTGTTTGGCGGATGGTGATAGAGGGTTGGCAGGGTTTTAGACAGAGCGAGATTGCGAGATTGGGCGAGGTTGGGCCGAAGCCGTAATTTTGAAGGGGTGGGAGGGGTGGTTAGCATTAGCGTTTTGCCATAATGCCAGAATGGCGCCACAGGTCTGCTCCGCTCTCACTCACCCGATCCCCTCACTTTCTCTCATCCTTAGTCCTTAGTCTGATGCCTTTCGGCTTTTCAGCATTGCTTCACTCGTTCCTGTCCACCGCGGCTCGCGTTTCCCGTTGCTCCGCTGCTCAGCTGCTCCGCCCACTTTCTGCTCTCTACTCTCGCGCAACAAAGGTACTACAGCCTCTAGTGACCAGCGACTGTACTAACTATCTGCACTTCTCTTCCTTCTTTCTGCACCCCTCTTGCCTCTTTTTGCACCTCTGTTGGTTCTTTCTGCACTGCTCTTACTACTTTCTGCACCTCACTTGCCTCTTTCTGCACCCCTGTTCCCTGTTTCTGCACCTTTCCTGCCTGTTTATGCACCTCTCTTGCCTCTTTCTGCACCTCTTAGTTAGAGGTAGTTTTAATCCCCCTGCCCTATTATGTACTAGGGCCTTATAGGGGAGGTCATGCCAATCACAGGGGTACCCCAACCCATAGTGTACCCTAGTGTATGTAGGTATTTTCACTGTATTCTAAGTGTCTTTCAGTATAGCACTGGCTCTAGGCCTGGTTAGTCACAGCCAGTTACCACCAGTACCAGTCAGTAAAAAGTTGGGGGCACAGGATGACTTTGCAACAAGGCCTTTTTCTGCACCTCTGTTGGTTATTTCTGCATATCTCTTGCTTCTTTCTGCACTTTTCTTCGTCTTTCTGGACTTCTGTTGCCTCTTTCTGCATTTCTCTTGCTTCTTTCTGCACCTTTCTCCACCTTTCTTCCTATTTCTTCACATGTCCTACCTCTGTAGGCATAGTTAGAAATTAGCATTTAAAAAACCTTTGAAATTCACTGAAAAAACCATAGGTTTCAGGGACGTTGTAGTTAGAAATTATCATTTAAAAAACCTTGAAATTCACTGAAAAACCATAGGTTTCAGGGACGTTATAGTTAGAAATTAGCATTTAAAAACCATAGAATTTCACTGAAAAAACCATAGATTTCAGGGACGTTATAGTTAGTTGGACATTGGTCATGAATGATGTAATATGTGATGTCATCAGCAGTGCATTGAGGGGGCGTGAGTTATAGTTAGCTCAACTAACTATAACGGCCGAATTTCTCTGGTTTTGTACGAGTGAAATGTCCAACTAACTATAACGTCCCTGAAACCTATGGTTTTTTCAGTGAATTTCTATTGTTTTTTAAATGCTAATTTCTAACTATAACGTCCCTGAAACCTATGGTTTTTTCAGTGAATAGATATATATATATATATATATATATATATATATATATATATATATATGCTGCAGACTTCGTTGCAAACTTCCTCTTGCTAGGAACAGACGAAACAGACCCAGTTGTCAGTTGTCAGTGCAAAATGGTTCGTTTATTTCTCGCCATGACGCGTTTCGGCCTTCAAGAGGCCTTGATCACCAATATATATACATATATATATATTGCTTCAATCCTTTGTTTTTAAGTTCCCTTACAGCTCAGAACAAACAGGAACGGACACCTCTTTTGCTCGTGCTTGAGTTTATTTTCAACTCTCCGCCATGACGCGTTTCGGCCTTCGCAGGCCTTGATCACATGATGCGGCTGCAGAAACTTTCTCATTTAAAGTGACAAGTGCATCATAAATACTGAGGACAGACTTATGTCTCATTACAGGATAATTCCTTGATTAAAGCAGCATAATATTAATTATATATTGTTTGGTTGGTACAATTATTTATCTGGTTTACATAGTTGAAAAAATCAGATGTTAATACATTTATGAATAAATAAATAATACAGTACATACAATTGTAAACATGCTTGGCTAAAACTGAAAAACCCTTAACAGATAATGCTATGTTCTCCACCTTGTTGCATTTCTGCGCATGGTTATTTTACCATCAATTAGCATATGGATTATTTTTTTGACCATAATGCTCATGTTACATAATACTGCCCAAGTGGGCTTGCTGTGCTGCTGTTTCTAAAGTGCATAGTTAAAGTGCTTGTGCAAAATTTATGAAAAAACCCCCACCCATGTGCCACCTTACTGATAAGAAAGGAACTGCCTGTTCCTAATTGAAATTCCAACTGAAGAAAGAAAAAGAAAGAGGGAGGATAAGGTGCAGATGCTCAATAATAACATTTCATAGATGCCTATGTATCTATCGAGTACTTGTTCATATTCTTCACTGCTACTGGAAATATGTGAGGATTCTTATATTGATGTGTGCTAATCATTGGCTTCTTGTACCCTATAGGTACGTATATAGATCCTCACTAGCATTTAGCCCCTGTGGGCTTTTGGTGTCGAGCTCCAGTATATACCGGGTCTCTAATCGTCTCAATGCAGCCTCTCTATTGCCGCCTCGTCTCATGCTAGGAACCGAGTCTACCACATAATATTTTAGATGGTCTAGACTGTTTCCATGTACCTCCTTGAAATGCTGAGCCACCGGGTATGTTGAGTCAGAGTTGGTAATTGCTCTTATGTGCTGGAGAATCCTCTTGTGAACTTGCAGTTTTGTACTGCCCACATATCGTAGTTCACAAGAGCACTCCAGCACATATACCGCGTGGTCGGTCTTACATGTTAGGAGTTTTGAAATCTTAATCGGCTGGTCCTTGAAAGGTGTAGAATATGTGGTTTTGTTTATGCCAAACCTACATGCGCGGCATGTGGTACATCTTATGAATCCCTTCCTTTGTGACAACCAGTTGGTTTTGGTTATTATTTCAGGGCTACTGCTGACTAGGGAGTCACTCATTGAGGTAGCCTTCCTAAATGGTATAGTTGGATTTTTAGGTAACCTATCTCCTATCACGGGATCGCTTAGGATGATGGGCCAATTTTTCTTAATCATGCCGGATAGACTGCTCCTCTGTGAATTGTATGCTAGAATTAGCCTTGTATTTTCCTTCTCTTGTGTTACCTGATCTATTTCTGAGGGCCTTGATTTCCTATCTGATGTTTTAAATAGTAAGTCTGCTCTACATAGCTCCTGTGTTTTCTTGATGGCTGTGTTAATTGTACTTTCAGAGTAGCCCCTGGCTAGGAAACGTTCTTTACATACAGCTTGTGCATTGTTCAAGTCTATATCTCTACTGCATATTCTTCTCACCCTGAGCATTTCCCCATATGGAATGCTCTGTATTGTATGTTGAGGGTGGAAGCTTGATGCATGTAGGATGGTGTTGCCAGCTGTCGGTTTGCGATGTAATTTAGTTTCTATTTGCGCATTGACTATAACGACCTCCACATCTAAAAAGCAGACTGATGTATCACTAATGTCTGATGTAAAGTGTAAATTGATGTTATTGTCATAAATCTGTGAAACAAAATTCATAGCACTTTCCTTGCTGCCGTGCCAAATTACGAAAAGGTCGTCAATGTATCTTATCCATTTGATCACATGTTTGTCTAGCGTTTCCCTGTGTGTGGTTTTGAGGATCATTTCTTCCCACCACCCCATGTGAAGGCAGGCGTAACTTGGTGAAAAACTAGCCCCCATTGCCACGCCTCTGATCTGTTGAAATATCTGTTGCTGAAACATAAAGAAATTATTTTCTAAAATTTGGTCATACCAACTAACATTTTGTTGTGTTGGTATAGACCGATTGCTCTAGTGCCTAGAAAATGCTCCAACGCTCTAATGCCATCCTTATGTTGTATGCTAGTATACAATGCAGTCACATCTAAAGTCATTAATAAATAATCCTCTTCCCATTTGCAATCATAGATGTGTTTCAAGAAATCGCTTGTATCCTGTACATAGGATGGTAGGGAGCGCACATGTTCCTGCAAAAAGGAGTCAATATAGCGCGACGTGTTTTCCAACAGGCTTTTTTGCGCCGAGATGATCGGTCTTCCCGGTGGTTTGGCAGCATTTTTGTGCACCTTTGGGATAAAGTAGATTACAGGCATTGTAGGATGATCATTTTTCAGGAACTTGTATTCGTTCTGATTTAAGAGTCCCGCACTTTTCCAGGCAAGTAGCTTCAAATAAAAATAATTTCTAATGACATTGATAATTTGCCTATTGCTTCTTTTGTAGCAATCACGATCGTTTAAATGATTCATTGCTTCCTCCATATATAATGTCTTAGGCCATATTACTATATTTCCGCCTTTATCGGAATTTCTTATGACAATTTGATCGTTGTCTTGCAACTTTCTTATTAGTTGTTGGTACTTATATTTTTGTGGACTCTGATGTTTTTGAGTTCTTTGTATTTTATGATTGAGTTTCTTTACTTGTTCATTAAATATGTCAATTGCATCCCTTGGCATAATAGGCTGAAATGTAGATTTTGGTTTGAAGCCTGTGTTTATAGTATCAGAAATGCTTATTTGTTGTTGTTCCAATGCCTCTTGGGTAGATATTGACCAATCTTGTACATCCTGTTCATTTTGTAGTGCTTGCAAATCACACAACAATTGTACATCCGATGCTCTCATGATATTGGGGCTGGCTAAGGGGGCTTCCCCTATTGTTCATTGTCACTTATTTTGCGTAGAAGATGGAATTTCCTTAATTTCAACTTGCGGATGAATTTGTAAATGTCTATTCTCGTCTGATATTAGTTGAAGTTACTCTCTGGGCAGAATGATAACCCCAGAGAGATTAATTGTATTTCTGCTTGGTTGAGGGTAACTTGGGACAAATTGATTATGGTATTAGTATTTGAGAAGGGTTTGTTTATTTGCGTTTCCATGTTTTGTTGGCCGCTTTTTTGTTTGTTCTCGTTCTCTCGCTTACGCCGTTGCCGTCGTCTTTCTCGCCGCTTTGTGTTCCTCCTTTGTCTTGCCTGTAATTTTGAGTCCTGGGGCGTAATGTTTGACGCCTGTCTTGGCGTAAAAAATCCAATTCTCCAGCCAGTGTTAACTTTGCTCTTGGTTGGCCTGATGTGCCTCTATTTAGTTCAGTGTCTGATTCACTTTCAATGGCCGAACTTAGATCTGATGTTGATGTTGTGGCTTGTGTATCCATATTAGTGGTGGCATAGACCCTTTCTCCTGTTACAAAACTGACTCCTTTTTTGGTGGCTTTGAGCGAGTCATATTTTTTTGAAAATGTAAATACCTGCCCACTCTTGTAGTCCTGTTTGTCCCTTTGAAATTTGAACGCCTTTCTTTTTTTGATTATATCTTCTTCCCTTTGTAATCTGGCCAACATCTCCTCTCTGCATTTGGTTGATGTCCCATCCTGTTCAATTTTATTAATTTGTTCATTAAGTTCCTCTATTTGCTTTTGTAATTCGATCCGATCTATCTCTGCATATTTCACCAGTATTTTTACTAATTTTTTTGATGACTCCAAACTGCACTCTGCCCATTCCCATAACATGTTGGTGTTAGGATTTTCAAAACTAGGCGCGATCATGATTCTGAATCCACGTGGATTCTACCCACTTCCAAGTACCTATTCAGAGACTTATGCTCCCACCATTTAGCCTGCTCATGTTTCATGAGCTTTTCCAGTTTCTTGAACATATCCCTTATGTTGGATGATCCCCGTGTGGATAGACTACTGCTTGCTTGTGCTAGCGTGTCAGTCCTTGGGGAGTCACTAAACATCTCATCTGCAGCTGCTTCCCTACTCCATAGCGCGTCGGCGGACATTTTGTTTGGCTGCTGTCTAAGTTTGCGTTGCGGTTGTTGGCTACTAACAACACCAGTATTCTGCGCACCTCCCAACCGGACACTTGCAGATCTCCTACCTTCGGTGGATTTGACGGCTCAGCACGGGTCTTCCGACTCGAGTTTCACCTACTTCCCACTGTCGGTGGATGCTTTTATAGTCCGGGGACTGCCGCGGCTTTCTCCTACACGGAGATGTTCATAAATTTCCGGCACACAGTCAGATTCGGCTTCCTGCCGCTCGGCCCAATCCGGGAGGGGGTCCGCTGTTTCCAAGGAAGCCGCCTCGGAAATATATCGCTTCAATCCTTTGTTTTTAAGTTCCCTTACAGCTCGGAACAAACAGGAACAGACACCACTTTTGCTCGTGCTTGAGTTTATTTTCAGCTCTCCGCCATGACGCGTTTCGGCCTTCGCAGGCCTTGATCACATGACGTGGCGACGGAAACTTTCTCATTTAAAGTGACAAGTGCATCATAAATACTGAGAACAGACTTACGTCTCATTACAGGATAATTCCTTGATAAAAGCAGCATAATATTAATTATATATTGTTTGGTTGGTACAATTATTTATCTGGTTTACATATATATATATTTTATAAATTCATTTATATATATTTATCCACTTCCTACAATATGGGCGGAAGTAATTTTTTGTGTAATGTTGTTTCCCCTCAGCAAACAGAACATCACTCACCATTTAACATTCTATCCTAACAAATTCTTTGCTACAACAAAAAACATTGCAATATCATTTATAAATAATAATTAAAAAATTAATATAGGAAAAGTGACCTACATTCTCAAATGGGAGATGTCCATAATTAAAAAAAAAGTGAATTAATTTTTTATACCACTTACAATCAGGCACCTGTTTTCAATAAGATCACAACTTAGATTACTGATTTTATTCTCATCACTGTCATCTTGTTGACACCTCTCAACAACATTGCCCTTTGGTTCATCCTTATGGATGAAGGGGATGTTTCATTGCAGGGAAATGTTGTGCAGCACACAACGTAACACAAGTATCTTGCAGACCTTCCCAGGAGAGTAGAGGAGGGTTCTTCTGGTAACGGAATGTGCCTTGGGGAGGCTAAAAGTATACTGCAGAGGCTCCCTTGTTTGTACAGGGGCGTCATTGGAGCTGACTTCCCTTGGCGTTGCTGGGTTCCTTAGTCAGGCTAAAAACCATGTTCGACTACGATAAGTTAAGCCCCCTGAGAAATATAAAGGCAAAAGGAAAAAAATATTTAAAATATTTCTTGAACTACATAGCTACACATAACAATCTACACAACAAATCTAAAGGTAACACTTAACAACAAGCCAAACCCTCCTTGGTGTAAGGTCTGCCATCTGCTGTGGTACGGAGCTGTTGAATAGCAATAGCGAGTCATGGGTGGATCTAGGATCTAGGAAATCTTGTGCGCACCCTGGTGGTGTAAAGATTTGCTATGCAAACCACCTGCTCATTGATGGAGTGGAAATGTTTTCTATTGCTGTACACTTGCTCCAGGGCATGAGGTGGCACCAATGGAACGTCACTTTCATCTAAGACTCTAACAAAAAGTGGTATTCCTCATACGCCATAAAACTCTGCCTTGGTGTTTTCCAGCGTAGCATTATTTTTGGGAAATTGGCTGAAGTGATTAATATATCTGAACATAAAATTGAGAACCTGGCTGAGGACAGCTGAGAAAGTTGGCTGCAACTTCTCATTGGTGTCCTTAACAGTGCACTGGAGGAGCCAGAAGCACATAAATGTAAAACTGCCATTATTTTCACATTAGATGTAATGGCTGTTTGGATGGTAATGTTTGGAAAATATTCTGAGTAAAACTGTAAGTATAAAGCTTTTATTGTGCCCCGGTTCAGCCTGTAATGCTTAATATTGTGCATTTTGATGCATGGTTGCCAGATCAGGCTGTGGTTTGAAGACACTTTTGTCTCATTGACATATCTTTTCTCCTTTTCCTTCAGCTGATGGATGTAGATATCTGAAACATATGAGAGAAATGGATCATTTTTACTTGGACAGACTTGGGTGTTGCCGATAGTAAACTAAATCATATATTGCAGACATGTATAGAGAAAACGTTGAAATCTTTTAACATTTTCAAACAATTAAATTTATTATTTTTTGTTTATTTGTACCCATAAATATTGTGATTATACTTCCATGAGTAATCCTTTAAGTATACACCCACACCCTAATATTATTGAATAAGTTAACCATCAATACACTTACATTTATTTTCCAATTTTATTTTATTGTTTATGCTTTACATTATTGCATGTATGTTTTTTAATCAAATTTGTTTTTGAAAGTCTGCCAATATCGACATATGCTATGCAGTGTACCGTGTACATGTATACTTATTATTGAAGGTGTTCTAGTTGTTATTGATGGGCGCAATGTCGCATATGATGGAACTTTGCATCAATTGCGCACTACCCGTCTGCCATATTGTGAGGCATACCATAGGCAAACAATGTAGGGGCCGATTACAATGCGGTCAGAAATGGCTCCGACCTCCGGTCGAAGCTGTTCTGACTGCATTGTAATCAGTCGGTCGGATTCCTTTCTGACCAACCCATTACAATGGAGTCGTCGGAAAGGAATGCGACCGGTCATTCCGACTGGCTTCCGACGGGCTCAGAGAGCCCGTCCGCCAGTCGGAATTCTTTCAGTAATCCCAAGGGAAGCTCTTTCCGTCCTTGGGATTACGATGTCGAGTGGAGACAGCCTTTCTGTGCCGGCCTTTCTGACACAGAAAGGCTGTCGGAACTCGACTTTGGGGGCTGCCAGCAAAGCCCCCTTTGGTGCACGGCCTCCGGTTGAGGTGCCTGCCACGGGGTGCAGGAATTAACTGCAACTCACATTTTTACAATGGGAGCATGCATTCCGGTCGGAATGCATGCTCCCATTGTAAAGTATAGGCAGAACAGTGTTCGGTTGCATCCTAATTAGTCTGTCGGGGCTGCCCACCGGGTGTCGGTCGGTTCCTTGATCGAGACGATGTCGGGCGGTGGAAACTCCACCCGACATCATAATAAGGCCCGTTGTGTTATTGTGCTGGAACTAACATGGCGAATGCCTGACGTCATGATGATGGACATCGAAGTGGAGTTTTCATCATCCGGAGTCACGCATTAGCTACAAAGGTTCATTATTGAAGGAATCCATCATTCAACATGTACGCATATGTAATTTTCCATCATGTTGGTGTACATATTTTTAGGGCAATTATGTCACTTGTCGCCTTCCCCTCAAGTGAAGCTGACCTCACCTGTTGCTGTTCAGGTTCTGCTGCTGGGACCCAACAAGGCTGAAGGTGCAGGTGACAGGGCCCCCAACTTCATTACAGAAGACCTGGAAATATTGAAGAGGGGGCCCTGCACAACTACAGCCAGCTATATGATCCAGGAGACATTCAGGTGAGCACCTTACATGCCATGCTATACTATGCTATTTTAAAATTAATGTTTGCTTTGTATGTAAGTTTGTGATAGAATTCACAAAATAATACATTCTATTAAAATACTGCCATCGTCTCTAGGTTACGGAGACTGAAATTAGACTTAGACATGTAAAAACACAGCGCCTGAGCAACTGCCCAGCTTTTCTTTGTTAAATGAAAAACATGCTAAAATTGAGCTAAACAGAAAACCTTATAAGTTATATGTTTCTGACATTATTTACTTCATGGATTAAATACTGTTACAAAAATATCCTTATTAATTTTACAATGTTGCCCTCCTTTGTCATTACTGATTTTACAAAAAGTATACATTTAGAAATAGCAAATTCACATATCGATTTTCATCAAAGTTTCTTCTGTTAGCATAGAAGATAAGACACTTGTAATAAAGAAAGAGACGTTTATGATGGAGTAAAAAACAAATCCCATAAATACCCCCCAAAATTATAAAAATATGCAATTCATAATTTATACAGAGGATATAATGCACTTGTTGTAAGGCAGACAGGATATCCATCACATTTGGGAAGGAGTGTGTAGTAATGTAGTCCACGCTGGTAATGAAGATACCACAAAGTGACCCTGACAGACTCTAAATAAAATAAAAGGTATCTTTAAATTGAGCTAACATTAAAAAAAATAATGTATATTACCTACTTATAATTATGTGGATGGTATTTTTGTTACTGTAGTTAGTCACTGACAAATCTAACAGAAAATCATTCACAACCATAATGATAGATAAATAAATTAACATGAAGAGACATAAATCTGTTTCTTTACTTGTGTTGTTATAATCAAAGAATACGTAATTGTTTTGTATTTATCTTCTTACTTTGTGTAGGTCAGCCTCCATCAAAAAAGAAAATCTGTCTGGTTGTTGCCAGGTAAGAGTGCCACCAGGGGGTCTAAGGGTCACACAGCATGCACTGTCACAAAAGATAAGAGGACCTTTGGTGGTGGGTCACACAACATGCACTGTCACAAAAGATAAGAGGACCTTTGGTGGTGGGCATGCTTTATCATCTTAACAAAACTTGAAAGGTACTTTCAACAAAAGAATTGTGTGTTGCGCTCCCTGAAACTCATTATGCTCCACATTCTGGCCTATCCTGACCTCGATAGGGAGTTGAATACCATGGAGCAGCGACAAGGGGGCAATTGAATTAGAATGCAACAATACTCATATTGCTTAAATGCATATAATTATTTTATGAATGTAAGAAATTAGATAATTCTTTGGGGTCGGTGTTCACTCACCTCAAGGAATATCAACATTTATAGGTCAGGGTGTACCCTAAGCTTAATAAATAAACCTGAATGCAGCCCCCATCATGTATATGGCAAAGAGTAGACAACCCTAACTTAGGGCGATGTGTACAATTAAGCAATAACAAACCCATAATAAAGTAAAAACAACAAACACTAAAAGCAACCAATCCTATTTAGATAAATGTACTGTTTGTTTTAATGAGCAAAATTACACCAAAATAACAGAAATCCAATATGATTCCAATATGATTTTGAAACGTTTTACATAAATATATTGCCAAAAGAACTAAGCACCATTGTTAGGCTATGGAAGAGAAAGACATGGACCTTGGTGCAATTTCAGACCAACCGCGATGAAAGGCGGGTTGGATACCCCAAGTGGTTTTGTTCTAATAAAAGATTTTACCTTCTGACTTAGTTTATTTTTATGGAGCTCAAATTCCTTCAGCGGGGCAAGCCAGAAGCTGTATCTGAGGAAGATGCATCAAAATCAAACAACTTTGCTGTCAGATCAAGATGACGGCTCTGGAGATCTTGGAAGTTAAACATCTTTCTAAGTCCCAACTTTTCAGGGTTTCTGGAGCAGTTCCTCTTAGTTACTATTAGGGCTCCCATGACCTCAAAGACAGCACTTAAGGACCAGGACTCACTCCAGCAGAGGCCTAAAGCAAAGTCCAGTCCAGGTCTAGTTGGTAATGGTCAACTGGTCACTTCAGGAAAAAGGCTTCTTGCAGTTTGATGTGTCCTTGCAGCCGCACAGGAGATCAGCCCCCTGACCCTTGGAGTCCACTTCTTTATCCTGGTTACAAAAGGGAATAGGTCCTGTCCTTCAGGGCACCTCTGAGGTCACAGAAAACAGGGTCTAGTTCTCTTTTTCAACAAGTCCAGGACTTGTTCTTAGGAGGGTTCCTTCAGGTGCATCCTTTCTGTTTGGCAACACCTATCGGGTGGTGGTGAATCCGGGTGCCTCCCTAAATAATGGGCCTTACTCCATGAAGAGAAAGCCTTCCTTCCCAGTGAAGAGACTGTGTGCACAATCAAAGGTGTGACCAGAGGGAGAAAAACAACCTCCTCCTCTTTGGTAACTCAAAACTATTTCTGCGTGTAGTTCCCTGTAGGAAATCCTAATTTTCTGTGTCACCAGCACAGACTTGTTTTCCATTTTCTGCACCGTATTTGTTCAGGGATTTTTTAACTAGGTTCACTTTAACCCTGCAAACAGAAGTGCTTGTGCTCCCCCTTAAGCATGGTTTTAACTGCCTTACCTCTGATTGACATTTTTAACTTACCTAGAAGACCCTGGTATATGGTGTACAAATTGCAAACCCAAAGGTTTAACAGCTTAGGTATACAGTGATTGCAGTACATGTTTACGTAAACATGTATGTTTTATGAAAATGTACTTTCTTATCCTGATTAGACTAGCAAAGTTATTAGGTGACTATTTAATCTGGGTATGTATTATGGGACATGTACCCAAACAGAGTGAGTGCTTAAATAGGTTGGATGAGGTTTGGCTATCATACCTTTTTAGCACTGAAATTAACATAGTGCATTTTAAACAACTTTTTGCAGTTTCTATTACCTTCTATTTTATCTTTGATTATTTTGATCCTCATCTAGGCCTGTTGGTAGAGTCCCATACCTTGCAGGATCAGTGACATATTATTGGAGTAGGTTTAGAGGTTATTGATGGAAGGGTGAGGCTATTTATGCTTTTTTTCTATCCAACACAGGTGTGGAGGATGAACTGTTTTGTTTCTGTCGATGGACATTATACTTTAGATAGGGTGGATGTAATAGTGGCTGTCCACCTGTCAACCCACAATACTCTAAATCAGATGGACGGACCTCCATGGCGGCCAATGGGTAAACAGAATTTGATGGTCTGTCTGCATCTGACAAACTCTAAATCATGGCCCCATAGGTCCCAAAGACTTTAAGAATGCCCCAATGAAGCTTGATACAAACACATGTAGGCATTTTTAAACTGATGTGCATTCTACTTTGATTAATAAACTGTATCTACCTTAATGGATTTTTTGACACTTGTTTTTCTTGGTGAAGAATTACTAATGGGCATAGATGCACTGATAGCTTGGATCAAATATTGGGTAAAGGGCAATTTGTATATGGGAGCACCTAATGCACCGGTATAGTAACTTGAGCAATCCATATCAGTAAGAACATTCTAAAGAAAATTGGCATGCCGGATATTAGTTGAATACGTTAAGTGAATGCCAAATGTTGTGCAGATTCATCCATGGGGACTAAAGTTATAGTGAAACTGCCATTTCAATGGAAACTGGAAGAAAAGTAAGTACACAATAGTGACTATGTGTATGTATATAATATCTGTGTTTGACTACACATCTCACAATACATACCAAATTAAATATTCACCTAATACTTTCGAAGTTGACCCTTACAACTCTAATTAGGATAAGAAAGTACAATTTCATAAAATGTAC
Organism: Calotriton arnoldi; assembly: GCA_963921515.1. Taxonomy (NCBI): domain Eukaryota; kingdom Metazoa; phylum Chordata; class Amphibia; order Caudata; family Salamandridae; genus Calotriton; species Calotriton arnoldi. The sequence continues at coordinate 37,002 of CAWUFW010004107.1, forward strand.
ATCTTTACGTAAACATGTACAGCAAATACTCTCTACTAAGCTGTTTTTAACTTTTTTTAAATGTCAGGAGAAATAACCCCTATATATATATATATATATATATATATATATATATATATATATATATATATATATATATATATATATATATATATATATATATATATATATATATATATATATGGTGGTCGCCAGTAGGTAGTTATAGTTAGGACCTAGTTTCCATAGGTAATGCATTTTTGACTTGCCTATAACTTTGGCGTTGTTTGACCAATGTTCATGAAATTTCCCATAAGAAGTGTTAAGGTAGGTTCTGTGTGTCATAGAAAGTTTGGGGGTGATCCGTGCAGAGGGGCCTGAAAAAAAGGGGCACGAATTAAGGGTGCATTTGTAATACAAATTCCCATAGGAACGTGTTGTCAAACCTACAGCCCGAACCGCTGAACGGAATTGCATCAAATTTGGCAGAGAGGTGGATGTTGTTACACAAATATGTTCAGTAGTTTTTGTGAAATTAAATCCAAACAATATAGTGATATCTCTGGCCGCGGATATTTCGCGGCGGTTTTGCGGTGATCGCGGATATTTTGCGATGTGTTCGTGGTGAATTGCAAATGCACGCACCAGCGGGGATGCACTGATTGGCTGGACACAACCTTAACAGAAGTTTGCTGCGGTTTCATGGTGATCGCAGTTAAATCACGACGTGTTTGAAGTATATCGCGAAAGTGCACCATTGGAAATGCTGTCATTGGCTGGATGCAACCTGAACAGAAAGTTGTGTCTGCCATTTTTTCAATGAGGAATGATGTCGGGGGCTAAAAACTTGTGCCAAATCTAAGATAAGGGGTTAGGGTGGAGATACTCTGACCCCATGTTTGAGAAATGGGGGTATTAGTGACACAAGTTATGTGTTCAAAATAGACTTTTTTAATTGTGTGCAATATTCACGACAACGTCTCGAGCGACAGCGCGCAACTCCGTGTACCCTTGCGGGGACGTCTCGCATCGCGAATATTGGTGGAATTATAAAACAAAAAGGACCTATACCTATATTCACACCCTCGCTGGTCACAGTCATAGACTCATGTATGCACTCACAAACTAACTCAGACACTTCTACACCCATTCACATACCCACTCACACACTTATACATTTTGTCACATACCATTCAGATACTCGTGCACCCACTCACATACTCATTCAGGTACTCATGCACCCACTTACAGACTCGCTTGGAGAGTGACATACCCATGTACAGGCCCATTCAGAGACTTACGGACCTACTTAGAGACCCACTCATAGACTTATGCGCACAGCCTCATAGCCACATAGAGACTCTTACACTCACTCACAGACCCATCTCGTCACTCATGCATCCACTCACAGAACCACTCAGATACTCATACACCCACTTACAGACTCACTCAGAGAGTCACACACCCATGCACAGACCCAGTCAGAGAGTTACACACCCATTTACAGACCTACTCACATATGTACTCACAGACCCAAGAGACACTCGCTGTGATTTTGGCTACCGATATCATCGCAGCGCCCAACATCATTGCGAAAACAGAAAATCAGTTTTAAAGATTTTTTCTATACAAACCCCCTAAAAAATTATGATATTAAACAGTGCACTAATAAACCCCTAGTGTCTAAAATACTGTAATATGTGTACATATACGTGTTTTACACCTCTCAAAAAAGGCACGATCACCGTGGTTACCGAATTTATCCCGATTCTTGGAGTACTCGCAAACACAGAAAAACGTTTAAACGATTATTTTTGTACAAACTGCCTATAAAAATATGACTTTAAACAGTGCAGTAATAAATCCACACTGTCTAAAATACTGTCAAATATGTGCCTATATGTGTTTTACACTTCTTAAACAAGACTCGATTGTCACAGTAGGGTTCAAACACAGTTTTTTTTCAAAATAATGTAAATGTCCAGTATTTGTAAAGCGCGAACAATTATCCGAAGGTGTCAAGGCGCTGGGGGCCGTCGGAAAGATTAAGTGAGCTATTGCCCAGAGTCACATGGTGCTGGGCTGATCTGCCTCCGACACCGGAGATCGAACCGTGAGCATCCGGGTTCCGGAGTCAGTCACCCTGGCCGCTGCGCCACACCTCTTCTAGAATAGCTAGAAAAATATGTGTACAAATGTTTTTTAAGCAGTGACGTAGTTAGTAATGTGTGCATTGTAATAGTTAGACAGAATTTTTTTAATTAAACTTTTGGAATGTGGTGGTGGTCGTTGAATGTCTGCTTTTGTTTTGTGATTTCGTGACATGATCACGATCATTGCAACGTCATCGCAAACTTAAAAAAACATTATTTAACAAGAAAAAGAACAACATTTTGGACTCTTTGGTGGCTCTGACAAGAGCTGTTGTGTCGAGAGTGTGTATCTGACAGCTACACATAAGAATGGATGCAGAGTTTCAGGTTACTTAGAAACACCCAGTTGCCTTCGTCAAAGGTTACAGGGGCATTATAGATAGGAATTAATATTTAAAACACCTTAGAAATTCACATAAAAAAACAAAGGTTACAGGGATGTTATAGTGAGGCTGACATTTCACTCGTGCAAAACCAGAGAAATTCAGCAGTTATAGTTAGCTGAGCTAACTAGAACTCGTGCCCCCGCAATACACTGCTTATGACCTCACATATGACATCACTCATGACATGGTCAGTGACATTAGTGATGGCATCACTTAGGACATCTCAAATGACATCACTGATGACTTCTGAAATGACATCACTGATGACATCATCCAGAGAAACTCTGACACACCCACTTACACCCCCATAAAAAATGTCATACACTCACTCCCACACAATCACTAACAAACTCATTTACAGAACCCATACAAACACTTACACATCTCGTCACACATCAATACAGCCAGTAAGTCATCAACTGAACCATACAGCCACTAACGGAAACACTAACTCACATATATATTCACTTATGCACCAACTCACTAACCAATACAGTCACAGGTCGAGTCATAGAGACATGGACACCCTTACACACCCACTGGTACACTTATACAGCTCCTAGCAGAGTAATAGTTAACCATACATCTACTCACAAACCTACTTACTCACCCATTCAGTCACTCATATAGCCACTAACTCACCCATACAATTACTCATACAGCCACTCTGGTACTTATACATATACTAATACATATACTCACTCACCTATACAGTGACTGAGAGAACCACATACTTTCCCATACCTCTCTCACACTCAATTACTCATCCATATAACCACTCAAACACCCATTCACTCACACATACAGCCACTCATACAGCCACTCATACATCCACACACTCACCCATACACCCACTTACACACCAATTGATGCAATGATACAGCCACTCATGAACCCTGTCACTTGCCCTTACAGACACTTGTGTATGTGCTCACACACCCATTCAGCCACTCATACACCCTCTGATTTCCCATTTACAATCACTGATACACCAACTCAGAGAACTATACAGATACTCATACAGCTACTCACACACCCACTATTTCATGTGTACAGTCTCTTATATACCCAGTCAGTCTTCTATACACAACTTACACACCCACTCACTTACCCATACAGGCACTTCCACGGCAAGTTACCTTAGTATATATGTTTAACACTCAGTAACTTTTAGAAAACACTCACAATCATTGGATGATGTCATCGGTGATATCATTTGAGATGTCATCAGTGATGTCATTTGAGATGTCATCTGATGTCATCACTGATGTCACTGACCATGTCATGAGTGAAATAATATGTGAGGTCATAAGCAGTGTATTGCAGGGGCGCGAGTTATAGTTAGCTCAGCTAACTATAACTGCTGAATTTCTCTGGTTTTGTACAAGTGAAATGTCAGCCTAACTATAACGTCCCTGTAACCTTTGGCTTTTTCTGTGAATTTCTAAGGTATTTTTAATTCTATTTCCTAACTATCACATCCCTGTAACGTTTGTTTTTTTCCAGTGAATATATATATATATATAGACAAAGTGTTTTTTGTTTTGCTAATAACTTTGGTGCCGTTACAAAGAATCTTGATGAAATTGTCAAAACTAGTAAGCCAGTTCGTTCAGCTGCTCTCTGGAATGTTTCGGGGTGACTCGTCAAATGGGGAACAAGAAAAAAGGGGGGTCCCAAAGCAATTTCTATGGGGATTTTACATTTTTTAATATGACTACAGTCCGAACCGCTGAACAGACACACCAAATTTGGCAGAAAGCTCGATCTTGGTCCAGAAAGATCTCTTTTTGATATATGGTGCAAATCTGTTAAGTAGTTTTGGAGTTATTAAACAAATACAAATTTGTATATCTAGGGTCGCGGCTCCTTCACAGATCCACTCGCAGGGGATTCGTGGATCCAGAGCCAAAAGCAAGGCTCTGATTGGCTGGCCGCAACCTCAAAGGAAAGTTGCGGTCCCCATTTTGTTTCTCGCCTGGGCCCCTGGGGAGAAAAAATAAATAAAAACAAACATAAGGTGTCAGGATAAGGGTATCCTGATCCTGTGTGACACATGGAGGGTCTCTGAGGGACATCCCATGAGCAAACAATTGACCACATGTTTTTAGGCTGATCTGCAGTTTCACTGCAGTAATCAGCATGACCCCCAGTGTTAATCCACGATGGATCTATGGATCCGAAACCCAATGAAAAAATAAAAAACACCCACTCACACACCAAACCCCTGCCGCACACAGCCAAATGCTTTGCGGAGCATTGGGTTGGGTGCATGCAGGGGGGGTGTTGGCCACACTATTGTACATTAATTTTATATTACTTTACATTAAAAAAAACAAAGAAATTCACTGAAAAAACTAAAGGTCACAGGGACATAATAGTTAGGCTCAGATTTCACTCGTACAAAACCAGTGACATTCAGCAGTTATAGTTACCTGAGCTAGCTATAACTTACACCTCCCAATGCACTGCTTATGAACTCACATATTACATCACTCATGACATGGTCAGAGACATCGTTGATGAGATCATTGATATCTCAAATGACATCACTGATTGGATTACCATTGTGGAATGCAGCTGTCAGAGATCAAGCAGGTTTTGTGTTGTTGACGTGCTGTTGGATGTTCTGTATAGTTCACTAAATCAGTTGAAAGCTTTACACTTGTCCATGGAGTCTGAGATAGAAGAGTCAGAACAGAGATTGATGAAGTGCTTGAATGTTTTGAAGAGTATTCTGCTTCCTCTGGCAGCTTCATTGATGGTGATGAAATAGTACTTGACTTTGGCTAATATAATGATTTGTGTGTTACACAGAGGGACTTACAGCAGTTATAGTTAGCAGAGCTAACTATAACTCATGCCCCGCAATGCACTGCTTATGACCTCACATATTACATCACTCATGACATAGTCAATGACATCACTGATGACATCTCAAATGACATCCCTGATGACATCATCCAGTGATGGTGAGTGTTTTTTAAAAGTTTATGAGTGTTAAATATATATACCAAGGTGTATTGGTGAATCAATGGGTGCATGAGTGCCTGTATGGATGATTCAGTGGGTGCATGACTGACTGTATAAGTGAGTGATTAGGTGTTTCAGTGAATGTATGGGTGAGTGAATGGTTGTGTGAATGATTGTATCAGTCTGTCAGTTGGTGTCTAAGTGGCTGTATTTGTGTGTGAGTGGGTATGTGAGTGGCTGTATGGGTGATTGATTGGTTGTCTGAGTACCTGTATGAGAGTCTGAGTATCTGTGTGTGTGATGATTATGGATGAGTGAGTGGGTGAGTCATTGGCTGTATAAGTTAGTGAGTGTGTGAGGGGCTGTATGGGTGAGTGAGTGTATGTATGGCTGTGTGGGTAAGTGAGTGGATGTGTTAGTAGTAGATGGGTGAGTAACTGGGTATGTGAAAAGCAGTGTAGGTGAATAATGGGGTATACATTAAGGGAGGGCAAAGTTGGCGGAGTACCACTACGCAGAATTCTGCGGAGTTGAACAAAAACTCAGTGAAACTCCGCTCGATAACTCCTTTCCATTTCATCCCAATTAATAAAACAGAAACCTCACATACCTTTGGTAAAACAAGTAACTCTATCTTTACATGCTAAAATGCATATAGTCATCTCACAAAAGTGAAAATGAAAATATAGCAAGCAGTGATAGAGGTGATGATTTTGGGGTCCTCCCTAACCTAGGGAGAGAACGAAGCAGATGGCTTGAACACAAAGAGCACATCATGCTGAACGATTCGGTGGTGGTCCCATCCTCCTAGGACCACCCCCAAGTACAGTTATGGGCAAAAATACAATCCCAACCAAAGGCCCTGCATTATGGGACGAGATTCTAGAGTGCAGTGAATATTATAGTATCCAATATCAAAACATTCCTCAAACGGCAGCAGCTCTCCCGGCTCAGCTGAGAGCTAATACTATAATATTCACTGCACTCTAGAATCTCGCCCCATAATGCTTTGCTGGGCCTTTGGTTGGCATTGTATTTTTGCCCATAACTTTTCTAGGGGTGGTCCTAGGAGGATGGGACCACCACCGAATCGTTCAGCATGATATGCTCTTTGTGTTCAAGGCATCTGCTTGGTCCTCCCCCTAGGTTAGGGGGGACCCCAAAATCATCACCTCTCTCATTGCCTGATATTTTTCATAGCTCACTTTTGTGAATTGGTTATATGCTTTTTTAGCATGTAAAGGTATAGTTGTTTTATCAAAGGGTTGTGGGTGCAGTCGCTAACTCCGTTACGTGGTGGAGTCGGAGTTTTTGCATGAATTCTGTGTTTTCAATGTAATGCGTAGTTAGAAAACCTCCGCTAGCGGAGCGGAGTTCATTGCCCACGGTTAGTACACATGAGTGACTGTATGGATGAGTAAATGAATATGAGAGTGTCTGTATGTGTGAGTGTGTGCTTGTGTCAGTGACTGTATAGGAGAGTGAGTATGTATATAGGGGTGAGGAAGTAGGTGTGTGAGTAGCTCTATGGGTGACTTACTCAGTATGTGAGTGGCTGTGTGGGTGTATGAGTGGATAGGTCAGTGGCTGTGTAGTGAGTGAGTGGGTGTATGAGTGGCTATATGGGTGAGTGAGTAGATTTGTGTGTAGATCTGTGAATCAGTGAGTGGGTGTGTAAGTACTGGTATGGGTCTATGAATGGGTTTGTGAATGGTTGTGTGGGAGTGGGTGTATGAAAGGTTCTATGGGGGTATGAGTGGGTGCATTGGTGATTTTGTGGATGATGTCATCAGTGATGTTATCAGTGATGTCATTTGAAATGTCATCAGTGATGTAATCAGTGATGTGACTGGCATGTCATGAGTAATGTAATATGTGAGGTCATAAGCAGTATATTGTGGGACTGTGAGTTATAGTTAGCTCAGCTAACTATAACTGCTGAATTTTACTAGTTTTATTCAAGTGAAATCTGAGCCTAACTATAATGTCCCTGTAACCTTTGTTTTTATCAGTAAATTTCTAATGTTTATAAAATTCAATTTCCTAACTATACCATCCCTGTAACCTTTGTGCCACCTGTCCCTGCCACTTCCACCCTACCTATCCATGTTCCATGCCCCTATCCCCTCCCACCTGTCCTCCATGGACCATTTTGCTGCCACTCCCTTCTGCCCTCCGTGCTCTGTTGTGCTACAACTGCTCCTCCTGTCTGTGTTGCATGGTCTGTTGTGATGTCCCTTTCCCTGCCCTCTTTTGTCTGTGTCCAGCCCATTCCCCTCCCTTCTGTCCTCCATGGTCTTTTGTGCATGACCCTGCCCCCTCCCTCTGCCCCACCATGCCCTTTGTGCCACCACTAAGCCTCCCGCTTGCCATGCATGGTCTTCTGTGCTGCCACAGCCCCTCTCACCTACCCTGTGTGGTCAGCTTGCTGCCCCTGGCCCCCGCCCACCTTCCCTCTGTTGTCTCTGTGTTTGCCATTATAGTCTCACTGTTGCCCTCAATGGTGTGTTGTGCTTCCAGTACCCATCCCACATGCCCTCCATGGTCAGCTTGCTGCTCCTGCCCTGCCCCCTTGCCCCTGCCCTCCTTTTTCCATGTGCAGAGCCCTATCTCCTCCCTCCTGCCTTGTTTAGTCTGCTGTCATTCCTCTGCCCCTCCCTCCTGCCCTTCACGGTCCGATATACTACAACTGTCCCTCCTGTCTGTCTGCTATGGTCAGCTTGCTGCCCTTGACTCTTTCCCCTCTGCTTTCTGTTGTCTATGTGCATGGCCCCTGCCCATCTCCCTCCTGCCATCTCGTATCCAAGTCTGTGTCCCTACCCCATTCCTCCTGCCCTCCGTGATCCAATGTACCAAACTTGCCAACATTTTGAACTTGGTAAGAGGGAGATTTTGATTAAAATAACCTGGAGAATTGATTTTCCCCATTGACTTACATTGAAAAAGAGGAGATTTTAGGCAGGAGACAAATAAATTAAAGGCCTTTTGGGCTTAAAAACATCGGGATTCTCCTGCCTGAATCGGGTCTGTTGGCATGTATGTTTGTACTGCCACTTCCTCTTCCTTCTGGCCTCAGTGGTCTTTTATTTTGCCACAGCCTCATTTGCCTGTACTGCATGGTTGGCTTGTTGCCCCTGCCCCCCTATTCCCTGCCCTCCATGGTCCGTTGTGCTGCCACTGCCCTTCTCACCGTCACAGCGTGGTCAACTGGTTGCCTCTGCACCCTCCTCCGTGAGAGGGTCTTATTTCCATAGAAATTATGGTTAGTCCTCAAAACAACTAAAATAAGGACACATTTCTGAGTTCTCAAATAGCAACAAAGCATTTTTAAATAATTTGCTATCTTTTTTGTTTTTTTGTCCTGTTGATCACTTGATCATATGTTACACTTAAGGGAGAGGATGTGACGTTACAGCCAGGGCTGCAGACTTTGCAACTGGGGAACCAGGTTCGAATTTCGGCATCAGCTCGACATCCTGTGATTCTGAACAAATCGCTTAATCTCCCCATACCTAAAACCAAAATGAATGTGTCCTTGTGTAATGTAACTGATGCTCATGTAAAGCACTCCTATATCTTTTGGTCAAGTCTGAGTATATAAAAAATGCAAAAAAACAAAATAATTAAGTGTTTTGCACATTACTGTCATTAGGCTACATGTGGGTGATATTTGTGCTATATTTGGGCTCTGTTTTCTCCAGTGGCCATCTTGGGAGACTTATTTGTTATGAAGCTCCCTAATTTCATCATTTACTGCACTATCCGCAGTAGAAACTGCTTTCAGTTTTCTACTTTGATTTCTTCAAGATGGCATTCATTGTGCCACACCTTTGGCATAAATTCAGAATGTTAGCACTCTAGTTGCTCATTAGAACACTGCAGTAAAACTGCTGATCACCAGGGAGTTACCTGGCAGTTTGCTGCTGGTGTTGAAAGTGCATGTTTCAGTCTGCATGTCAAAATGTTTTAATGAAATAGAAGAGGAAGATATTTGAAAACTCACTTAAAATGTGTCCTAATTTTTCTTTCTACAGCACTAACAATAATTTCTATGACAAACTGAATCCTCTCATTTTGCTCCTTTCTAAGTTAAATGTTTTAAGTTTTACCAGTTTGATTTAATCAACATGGCTTCAGGTGTTCTATACATTTGTCATAAGTAACACCATTAGAAGTCTATTTATTCTTTAGAACGCTCTGGGAGGCTGCAGTAGAACACAAGGGAATCAACTGTTAGACTTTATTTTCATATGGCTGAGAAAGATAGGGTGAATTTACAGAAAATATGCTCTCATTTTAGCTTCTGGAGCACCTTCTATAACCTCTATGGGGAAGTCATGAAAAACAGTTTTCTCTCAAACATGATTCTTGAAAAACCAGCAGAAGGCTTTTCTACGGGGTAAAATCACATTAGAACACACCACAATTCCTAAAATTAGTATAGTACCATCAACAAATCATTTAAATTGTAACAAAAATCTGTTATCACTGTTTATACATTCTCCTTTTGTGACCCTCAAAACCTGCCATTCACTACAATGCATTTCAATAGGGTGCTATCATTTATATTGGTCCCAAGATGGCTGCCAACACATCCTGGTTAAAATGTTGGCAGCCAATCAGATTTCAGTAGGATTTAGTAGGATTTTGGGCTCCCAGATATCGATATTGTTTAAACCTGAATATCTCTGAAACTACTGAATGAATTTACACCAAGTCACAAAAAGCACGCTTTATGGACCAACATCTAGCTTTCCGCCAAATTTGGTGTAATTCCATTTAGCAGTTCAGGCTGTAGTAGTGTTCAAAATTGAAAAATCCCCATAGACTTAACATGGGGAAAACGCGTTCTGGGACCCCTCTTTTTTCTTCACCCTCGCAGTTCACCACGTATCTTTCAACACAGCAGCTAAACCAACAAGAAATAAACAGTGCATTATTTCTCTCGCCCAGTTTCCATCAAGATCACCGACTCCACAGACCTGTAAGACCAGCCACGAAGGTAGGCAAACCCCCCCCTTTGAGAAAGTAAACAAGAAGCGCGAGCAACAAGCATTGGCCGCGCGGCCGTGAAACTGACACGGCCGCGCGGCCGTGAAAGTGAAAGTAGCGGGTTTGAAAGTGCAAACAGTGGCTTTTGCTGGCGACCAGCTTGCGTTCACGCGAGCGTCCAGATGGCGAGGGAAGCCATATGGTGCCTGATCGCGCGTGCACGCTCGCGTGAACGCAGGCTAGTCCGCAGCAAAAGCCACTGTTTGCACTTCCAAAACCCGCTTACTAAAAGTCTCGCCAGTGCAGCGCATGTGCGCTGGCTCAGGCGAGACCTAAAAAGGGGAAATTTTGTGAACTATTCACTAAAAAAACAAAGGTTGCAGGGACATTATAGTTAGGTTCAGATTTTACACACATAAACCATGGAAATTCAGCAGTCATAGTTATCTCAAGAAACTATAACTCATGCTGTAAGGGAACTATAGCTCACGCCCCCACCATCCTTAGATTTCTCATCAATAATTTTATTGGAAATATTGCAGTGATATTATCAATGATGTCATAGAAGATGTCATGACTGATGTAACATGTGGGGTAGTTAGCAGTGCATGGCGAGGGTGAGAGTTATAGTTACATTAGGGCATGAGTTATAGTTTCTTGAGATAACTATTACTGCTTAATGTCTATGGTGTTATATGTGTAAAATCTGTAGCTAACTATAACGTCCTTGTAACCTGTGAATTTCTAAGGTTTAATAATTCTATTTGCTAACTATAACATCTGTGTAATCTTTTATTTCTTCAGTGAATTTCTAAGTTTTTTTAAGGCTATTTCTTAACTATAACTTCCATGTAACCTTTGGTATTTTTTCAGTTAATTTCTAGTTTTTTTTTTTAAGATAAAGTAATATTTAATTACCATGCGCTAATCCAAAACCTCCCATGCAACCAACACCACACTGCACATGGCCTTTGGAAGGTTGGCCACAAGGCATGTAGCCAACCCTTCCAAAGTCAGCCAACCCATGGGCCCCTGGGTGTGTAAGTGGCTGTGTGGGTCTGTGTCACTAGCTGTATGAGTGTGTAAGTGAGTGTGTGAGTGCCTGTGTGGGTCTGTGAGGGAATGTATGAGTGTTTTTGTGTCTGTAAGTGGGTGTGTGAGTGGCTGTATGAGGGTGTAAATGGGAGTGTGAGTGGTTTCTGGGTCTCTGACAAGGTGTGTGAGTGGCTAAATGGGTGTATGAGTGGGTGTGTTAGTGGTTTTCTGGGTCACTGAGTATGTGTGAGTGGCTGTAAGGGTGTGTGAATGGTTGCGTGGGTGTGTGAGTGGCTGTATGAGTGCATTAATGGGAGTGTGAGTGGTTTCTGGGTCTCTGACAGGGTGTGTGAGTGGCTGTATGGGTATATGAGTGGGTGTTTGAGAGAGTGTGTGAGTGGGTGTTTGTGTTTTTTTAATGGGATCTTAGTCTGCAGATCTGCCACGTATTCACACGGGGGCCACGCTGAGTGCTGTGGTGGATCCGTAGATTCTTGTGTGCCAAAAATAATACCTTTATGGACAATAGCTCGCCCATGAGGGGTTCTTCACAGGCTTCTCAGTCCCATGGGGTCAGAATACTTCTATTGTGATCCCTTATATCCCATTTAGACTTTATTCCCCCCCCCCCGGTTACTGTGTCCCGATTCACAAAATGGCATCTGCAACTTTTCTCTCAGGCTGGGGCAAGCCAATCCTGGCACTGCTGTTGGTGCATGGATCCGCAGATCTACTGCAGTGGATCTGCGAATGATCAGTGTCTCTAGATATGCTTAAACCATTTTCTTTATTAACTCCAAAACTACTGAAAAGATTTACACCAAATTAGAAAAACCACTCTGTCTGAACCAAGCTTTAACCTTCTGACAAATTTGGTGTATTTTCTGTTCAGCGGTTCAGGACCGTAGTCATGTCTAAAATCCCTATGGGAGATTGCATGGGGAAAACATATTTTGAGACCCCCTTTTTCTCAGACCCCACTTGACAATTCACCCCAAAACTTTCCAGACAGCAACTGAAGTGACTGGCATACTAGTTTCGAAGATGTTCTGAAGATTCGTGAAACAGCACCAAAGTTATTAGCAGAACAAAAAATGTTTTTCCTATGGAAATTAGGTTCTAGTTACGGGTGACCACCAGTATGTAATATATATATATATATATATATATATATATATATATATATATATATATATATATATATATATATATATATATATATATATGTATGTATGTATATATGACCTACTAGCGGTCGCCAGTAGCTAGTTATAGTTAGGTCCATGGTACCATAGGAAAAGCGTTAATTGACTTGCCTATAACTTTGGCGCCGTTTGACAAATCTTCATGAAATCTTCCAAAAGAGTGTGCCAGTATTTCTAGTTGTGCATGGCAAGTTTCATGGTGTGTTTGCTTTGTTCGCCCATCATCTCCTTGTGTTTACTTTGTTCGCCCTAAGTTGAAAGTGCATGCCCAAACATGGGTCCCTTGCTCACTGTGCCACTGGATTCAAGCAAGCCTGGCTGATGAGGGTTGTTTCCCCGAAACCAGTCCCAGGATGCTTGTTTCCGGTCCAGGGAAGACCTGGCTTGCAGTTCGGGCTGGACTGTTCCCATGTGGAACACGCTCAAGACTGATTGGCCTATGGCTGGGTCTGAACTGGGGTGGCGAAGTGACCTAAAGAACGATGATGGACTTAACCCAGATCTGCAACTGGGGGCGAGTGTCTGAAAAGTTTCAGCGCTCTGTCCATTATCTGCTTGTGTTTGCTTTGTTTGCTCTAAGTTGGTAGGGTATGCCCAGACGTCGGTCCCTTGCTCACTTTGCCACTGGATTCAAGCTAGCCTGGCTGATGACAGGTGTTACCCCAAAACCGGTCCCAGAATGCTTGCTTCCGGTCCAGGGAAGGCCTGGCTTGGCAGTTCGGGCTGGAATGTTCCCATGAGGAACAGGGTCAAGACTGATTTGAAAATGGCTGGGTCTGAACTGGGGTGGTGAGTTGAGCTAAAGAATGATGATGGATTTAACCCAGATCTGTGACTGGGTTTGAGTGTGTATAAAGTTTCAGCACTCCGTCCATCATCTCCTAGTGTTTGCCAAGTTTCAGGGTGATCCATCAAGCAGGGCTGAGAAAAAGAGGGGGGTCAAAAAAAGTACGTTTCCCATATTAATTCCCATAGACTCTTTAGACACGCCTGCAGTTAAAGTACAATAGAGCCCACACATGCCCCAAGGGCATATCCATGCTCTACATGTGCACTACTAATTTTGGGGTGCCTTATGGGATTTTCTGATGGAGCAAGGTACGTTTTATAGGAATTTGTGGGTGGCATAGACCTTGAAGCCATTGCATGTGATATTTAGTAATAGCAGAGTTATGTAGGCATTTATGACGATCTGGTATAAGACCAAACCCTCAAACGCACAACATGAGATTTTGCTGGTTGAAAGAATCCAGTTTTACTTGATGCATTAATGAGTGATATGGATGTAATGTGCCATTCAGGTATTTTAGCCAGTTTAGCAGCATGCTGTGATGCATTATTTTAAACTGGAGGTCACTCAGATTGATCAAGACACATAAGAAGAAAATTATATCTGGCAATAAGGAACCCTTCCCTCATGTTTATTTTGGTAAGTCATGAAGTTGGGCAGATGGAAAGTTACTCAAGTCTTCATATATTTGTGATGAATCGTTGAATTATTTTTTACAGCACCTTTTGAAGGCCCTTCCCTTACAATTTAGTGTATGGAGTTTGTCATTAAACCATTAACTAGGTGCTTTGCCAAGTTGTATAAGGCTTGAGTCACACCACTTTCAAGTGTATCCAATATCATGACAGACAGACATCCTGGAAGAAAATTGATAAAGTGGTCTTCTTCAGTTAAACAAATAGTAATTGTAATTGCATTTATATAGCACTTATTACCCCTGACGAGGCACCAAAGCGCTTTTTCGGTGAGTAGCACACTACTCCGGAACCCAAAGTACGTGTTTATAGAGTTCCCTGAACCTGGAAGGTTCCACCTCAAGATCAAAACCCTCTACGACAACTTAATCGACCATCCACCAGACGCCACAGCCAACCCCCCGCACCCCAAAGACACCAGCCAGCCCACCATCTCCAACTGGACACCGATCACGACTGAAGACACCACCTCGACCATGAAAGGCATCCACTCGGGGGCCCCCACTGACCCCTGCCCTCCTCACATCTACCACATAGCCACGACCGCCATTGCACCCGAACTGCAATGCACCATCAACACCACCTTCAAAACAGGCACCTTCCCAGACAACTGGAAGCGCGCAAAAGTCAGGCCCCTGCTCAAGAAGCCCACAGCTGACCCCACCGACCTCAAGAACTACCGGCCCATCTCGCTCCTCCCCTTCGCAGCCAAAGTTGCAGAGAAAACAGTCAACAGAGAACTGACACGATTCATCGAAGAGAACGCCATCCTCGACCCATCCCAATCCGGATTCCGAAGCAACCACAGCACCGAGACCGCCCTACTCGCCGCCACAAACGACATCCGCACCCTCCTGGACCAAGGCCACTCCGCAGCCCTCATCCTGCTCGACCTGTCAGCTGCCTTCAACACCGTCTCTCACCGCACACTAGTCGCCAGACTACACGACGCCGGCATACAAGGAACAGCCCTGGACTGGATCCGATCGTTCCTCACCGTAAGAAGCCAAAGAATCAGACTACCACCCTTCCTCTCCGATCCCACAAAAATCACCTGCGGAGTACCACAGGGGTCATCACTGAGCCCGACCCTCTTCAACATCTACATGGCCCCCTCACAGCCATCGTCCGACAACACGGCCTCAACATCGTATCCTACGCCGACGACACCCAGCTCATCCTCTCCCTCACCAGAGACCCCACCACTGCCAAACTCAACTTCCAGAAAGGAATGCAAGACGTTGCAGTCTGGATGACCAACAGCTGCCTGAAGCTCAACGCCGAGAAGACAGAAGTCCTCGTCCTTGGAACCACCCCTTCAGCATGGGACAACACCTGGTGGCCGACTGCCCTCGGAAGCCCACCTACCCACTCGGACCACGCCAAAAACCTCAGCATCGTACTCGACTCATCACTCACCATGAACCGACGGGTCAACGCTGTCACCTCCAGCTGCTTCAACACCCTCTGCATCCTTCGCAAGACCTTCAAATGGATCCCCCCTGAGTCAAGGAATCAGTCACCCAGGCACTCATCACCAGCAGATTGGACTATGGAAACGCACTCTACGCCAGCATCAACAAGTCCCTACTCCGCAAACTCCAGACAATACGGAACACCGCCGCCAGACTCATCCTCGGCATACCCCGGCATGAACACATCAGCCAACACCTACGAAGACTCCACTGGCTCCCCGTGGAGAAAAGAGTCACCTTCAAAATCCTCACTCACGCCTACAAATGCCTACACAACAACGGACTCAAATACCTCAACGACAGAATCAACTTCCACGTACCCAAAAGAAACCTCCGATCTTCCAACCTTGCACTGGCCGAAGCCCCACGCATCCACAGAGCCAGAGCAGGCTGAAGATCCTTCTCTCACATTGAAGCTAAGACCTGGAACGAGCTACCGGCAGAAATCAGACGCGCCCCCTCCCTGAACACCTTCAGGAAGACTCTCAAGACCTGGCTCTTCGGCTAAACAGATCTGTGGACCCCCCCTACCCCCCTCAGCGCCTTGAGACCCTCACGGGTGAGTAGCGCGCTTACAATTCCCCTGATTGATTGATGTGTTTTGCATATTTATCCTGCCAGTTAACAATAACACTAGGCTGAAGCTTTGGTATGCTTTGTGAGTGGCCTGGTGGCAGTGTGATGCCTATGCAGGCAATGCCTCCAGTCACCCCTTGTGCATAGGAGGTGTCATCTACCAAAATTTGGAGGCTCATTAGATGGTAGGAGTGATTGGATATTGAAAGCAAGTTGTAAGAAATTGGGTTATTAGTTGCAGAGGTTGTGAGTCATTCACAAGTAATAAATCCACAATTGTCTCCTACCATTGTAGCACTTGACTCTCTCAGGGAACTGAAACAGAGCTGCCCAAGGCCTACTCGGGGGAAGTGGTGTAGACCTGGCACACAATGTTGCTCAAATATGAATTTACCTTGAAAAAAACTAAAGACAAGAAGCATTTGGCAAAACAGGAACAGTTTGTTTAATTAAACGCTCCATCCCGGAGTACAGTTACAGAGGCAGGTCTGAGGACTGTCTCAAAGTACAATTGATCTGAGCAAGGTTCTATACATTTCTTTTGGGTATCATAAAATGCTTCTGTCTATCCTTTTTTGGTAAAGAATGGGGCCTTGTCTGTGGAGTCATAAATAAGACCCCTGAGATCAAATACAGGTGGGCCCTGACCTTGTATGGATACAATGGGGGCCACTAGGTAACAAGTCCAGATGTCTGGAATCAGGGGACCGTGATCACTGCGTGTACTGTGTGTGCTGTGTCCTGATTGGCTATGTGTTCCAAACTTCCAAACCCTCCGCTCATGTGTGCTTTATTGGGGCCAATCTCCCTGGACTATTGTGGTGTCGCTGCACCTATCTGTGGGATTGATCTGAGTTTCCTGTTTGTGCGTTTGTCTGCCAGCTATGTACCACCCCACCTGTGAACAGTCAATCAGTAACCTTAGGCCTAAGTATCAGAGCCTGCCTGACCACGTATTTCTGGGTCGGGGTTGATGGAGAGTTCATGACGGGTGAATTCGATAATAGAGATGTGAGTTCGTTCTTACATAAGAATGTATCATTATTAACATTTACATCAACTTTTTCAATATTAACAGCAACAACACTAAATAAATTGGTGTTAAGTCAGTGCTTATTCTTTTTAAAAATATAGCTACTTTTACTACACACTTCTAAATACTACACAATAAATTACAAATAAACATCAGGTAGATGGAAAACATTTGGTGACACCCTCATATCTTCTGGCACCCCTAATGGGTCCTGAACCTCATAATCACAATACCTCCACCTATACCAGATATAACATCACAAGATAAGTGGGTGTCTTTTTAAAAGGGGGCGACCTACTGGCTTTGTCAGGGTATCACCACATTAATAACCATATCCACAAGTCATACTTTGTCAATGTAACACATATAAGGGGTGTCAATATGTGTAAGACAGACCTACTAGCTTTTATCACCACATCAATAAAGTCCGTGTACACCATATTTCAATGTCGCACCACCTTTTAAATCAATGAAAACAGTACTACTAGTTATAAGCATTCATTATAATGGTAAATGCTCTTTGTCCAATGCGATTGATGTCAATGAAGAGTTTAACTTCAAAACAACATGTGTCTGAGTATTGTTTTGGCAGTCTACAGGCCACAAAATGTAGCAATAGGACCCACCACAAGGGCCCCACCGACCTCCAGAGCATAAAAGCAAAAGCCCCTGCTCTGGAAGTGCTTGCAATAATAGAAAATTAAAATGCTGCACTCTTTACTGCCCGCCCCTTGTAAACCTGGAAAATTGCATGGGAGGTGCCCTACCCTTGCTTGTACAAATATGAATATATTGTGCCCCCTTCACCATAGATTGATGTTTTAATTAGTTCAGCATATATACCTTACATGGACCATGGGGCAATTAAGGCCTCTGATTTGTGTCTTAGTGTGCCATATGATTCAGCAACCAGGAAGTGTTGCGCACGGAGCGGGCTAGCCATAGTTCCTGGAATGCAAGATAATAAAAAGATTCAGGATTAATTTCCTCATGTAAGCTTCTTTCTAAAGCAAAGGTGGGAAGAAGATAATCGGCCCAAAGATATAAGGCATCAAGCTACACTTAGCTTGCAGGCGGCCTAGTGTTCCACGAAGAGAGTAACCATCTGAATAGTTCAAACTAACCCTCTAAAGAACAACACTGTGTCCTAATCAAAGCACATATCCAGCCCTGAGGAAGACCTTTGTTCAAACCAGCAGGCCCCTTGTGAAGGTCGAAACGCATTGACGTATCATAATAAGTGGTCAGGAGTCACATATCATCACTCAAAGATTAAATCATATATGTAAAAAAGAAAATAAAAATCAAACTTAGAAACAAGATAGGGGAGCACACTTGCCCCCCCCGCCATTTATCTGTCCCTGACCCCATAGGGCCACTAGATACCTTCAGGATCAACTGACTGAGGGAGTGTTACACCCCCCCCCCATTTATTGTTTGTGAATTCTATGTTGGACACGTTTGTTTTAGCATTTGTATATGTAAGAGACACGACATATGTAAGTGATGATTTGGAATATTTGTATGTCCAAATGTATATGTGTTAGTACTGTTAAAACGTCAGACAAGTATATGTTTTGCATTGTTATTGTTCTGTTAAAGTGTCAGACAAGTATATGTTTTTCGGTAATAAGAATTTACACATGAATTTACACATGGAATAACTTGATAGAAAAAATCAACGACATATCAAACAAATGTCTCATCTGTCACAGTATATTCACTACTAGTAAGTGCACAGCAGTTGATTATTTTTATGATTTTGATTTTTTTTGCAATAAGGGAGAGACAGAGAGATGTCAGTAAAAGACTAGTATCATGACAAAGTAAGTGAGAGAGAAGGGAGGCAAAATAGTGTGGAATGGGTGAGAGCACACTAAGACACAAGTCAGAGGCCTTAATTGCCCTATGCCCCATGTAAGGTATACACCCTGACATAATTAAAACATCAACCTACGGTGAAGGGGGCATTATATATACATATTAGTGTTTCATGGTCCAGCCCCCTGTACACCTCAACAGAAACGTCCCTGTGTATGTTAAACTACCCCTGCTTGTGGCACCACAAAATATGAAATATGCAAATTCAAGCCCATGCAGAGCATTATAGGGTGCTTCCGTCCTAACTTATTTCATATTGAATGAGAGGGTCTCTCCTCTCTGTGCTGTGGCCATGGCCCACAGGTTTTCCATTTGATTTTGGGTACCCCGGTTCCACCCAGGGCACCCAGGTGCCCATTTTCATGAATATGGCACATTACAACGCAATCTAATACATGGCGTGCCATTACAACGCGGTCGTTACAACGACTGTGTTGTTAGTACGCGATGTATTACATCGCAAGTCTTTACAACAGCTTCCACTAGGGGGCGCGCTGGACTTAGGAATAGTATTATTTACTATTCCTACTCCAGTTTGCGCAACAGTAGGGAAGGTGTTGGAAATTTATTTCCAATACCTCAGCGCCCCCAAGTGGAATTTGTTGTAAAGACTTGCGATGTCATTACATTGCGTACTAACAACGCGGTCGTTGTAACGACCGCGTTGTAAAGGTATCGCAGTGTAATGACCACGTTGTAAAGGTCATTTCCCCATTTTCACATTAGGGGTTGTGCAGGGAGCCCCAAAGCCTCTGCAACCTTGGCTGGCTCTCTGCATGCAGCTCCTATGCTGCGTGGAAGACAGCATCTTTCCTTTTTGCTCCTGCCCACAGTGGGAGCTATTTCTCTTCCTTTTTGCTCCTGCCTGCAGTGGGAGCAGCTGTGTGATGCTAGGTGAGCCGGATACTTACACTGGCAAAGGGACAAAACATGCTCAGCAGGGAGGTCCCTGCCTCAGGAGATGTGGTCCTGGAGGCAGACAATTTCTTGTGCGACCCTCTGCACATTTTTGTGCCAGCCCTCTGGGATATGCGGTCCTCAGGGACATAGAGCAGTGCCAGGAGGAGGCCCACACAATGGTATTTCTAATATTAAAAATCCAGGTTATGCTGACCCTGGGCCTTACTTCGCCTCCCCTGATGAATTTCAGAGGAATTGATGGAGCACCTCGTGCTCATTTTTCTTTCTTTTTAACTTTAAACAGCCGAATCTTCTTGCATGGAACCCATATGTCAGCAGCACAGTCAAGTGCAAGTCCACAGAAGTCCTATCGGAACAATCCAAAGTCCTACAGCAGGTCCTTTCAACCAACTGGTCTTCAGGGGGCATAAGGGGGCCGGTGACACTGGAGAAAACCCTGCTAGTCCTGGGGGTCAGCGGGATCAATGTCCTTAGTTTATCCTTGCAGAGCATCAGGTGGCTTCTCCTTCCAGCTAGGTAACCCTTTTGCCACTGTTGCTTACAGGTCCAGAGTATTCTCAACTATCTCTCCCTTGTGCTGGGGTTAAGTGGAGCTGGAAGGTTTCAGGGGCTAGGCAGCCTTGTAAATCCTAGGATGCCAATCAGCCCTCTACTCCTGTCCCAGCCTTCCTACACAGCATTCTGGGACAATCCAAAATGGCTACTTCAAGTTGTCTCTTTTAAGAGCTCCTCCTTGGGCCTCATCCCTTAATGACACAATTGCCTGCCAGATCCCTTCCCACCAAAACCTCGAATGCGAGTCCCTCCTGTATTCCATTGGGCTTGGCTGTCCCAGCCCAACAGCAGTATGACGAATTAACTATCAGATGCAGATTTCCCAGGCACTTAGGCAATCACTGTTGATTATCTTTTGTATGGGGAGGCCTTTGATTCCACTGCTGTGGAAGCAGGGTGATTAGCTTGGCATAGTGGGGGGAGGGGTGGAATGGCAGCAACCTGATTATGAACTGAGCCAGAGAAATATGACAAATCCTGAACTTCTATAAAATATGGATGCTGGTTGTTGAGGACTGTAAATTCAAACTCAGTGTGCACGTTTTATTCCATTTTGGTACCTTGCTGGACCATGTAGGCTTAATTGGAGCAAAACTGTGCTTTAGGGCAGATCTCACCTACACATATAATACAGTGGAAACACCACAGATTTTCCAGTAAGCACTACGGACCTACACTATGAACACCCACTTATAATATATGGCCTACCCCAGGTCAGTACCAATCCTTGGAGAGTCCCTTCTGTGAAAGACTACGTTTGCGCAGATACTGGGCTACACAAAACAGTAGTCTCACACAAGCAGTCCACACATGTGCCTCTTATTCTACCCGAGCAGCAGTAGCCTTATCTTGAAAGATGGACACTGGCGTTTAGCACGCTAAGTCCAATTAGTGTTAATTTACCACGAGGGTGACTCAGGTAGAGAGACTCACAGTAAGAGTCCAAAAACAGGGTAGTCATAACTGAAAAATCCTGGTGGACTAAATAGACGGGCCCCATTTCCTACACAAGTGGTAAGCAAGATCATTAAACTTTGATGCAAATTTGACTATGCTCTAGGTAGAATTCTACATGAATTCAATACTGAGTAAAGCATTTGGTCTGTACTTTCACCTGTGGATGAGATCCTCCATTGTTCTGTATGGGAACTGGAAGGCTTTGATGATTTTCAAGGTGAAAACAAACAAGGTTTTTAGGTTTAACCGTTGGCTTGGCATGGTGATAATCAGCTTTGATCTCATCAAATTTGTCATCAAAGAATATCATGATGCAATGATTACTCATCACCTTTGCATTGTCGCAGATATTAGTGTCAAGAGTTCCCACAGACGGTAAAATTAGTACTGGACCATTCCCCAGTGTCCCTTGAGCTTCAAGGGGGCCCGAGGCACCCTCCGTTTCGTTGGCGCATGTTGCCCTGGCATCTCCAGAACCCGTCCTTTAGGGCGCTCCTGCACCACTCTGCTGAGGAATATTTTCCAATTAATACTGCTACAGCACCCTCTAGGGTGATATTGTGGGAAGCACTTAAGACAACTCTTTGAGGGATAGACGTAGGCTTTTGCACAGGCGAATGTAGACTTAAAACATGAGAATTAGTAGAGCTAGAAGTGCAGCTGGGTAGTCTGGAAAAGGATAGTCGAGGATGGGAGGGCGAAGTGGCACGCTGTCAATTAAGTTTGACTCAACAGCTGTACCAACAGTGTCTCCTCAATGAGGAAAAACAGTCATGGCAGGCAACGCAATGTCATGTTTATCAATGGGGTGATAAATGCTGTAAGATGTTGCACAGGGTATGACAGGCCACTAATGCAGTTCCCCCGGTGCCACTGGCTGGAGACGCCCGGGGTGAGCTCCTGTCGGGATCTCAAGAGGTAGCCCAGAGTTTTGATGATTACTAAAGTAGGCTACATGCTAAAAAAGACAAGGTCAACACTGATCAGATTCTAGAATTCCTTAACGCCCTTCCTCTGCGGTCCCTGATGGATGTAGCTCGTGCACAACTCAATGAGAAGATTACTTTGGAGGAGCTCACAGTGGCCCTCGCTGAGATGACAACTGGGTGGGCTCCTGGGCCTAACGGCTTCCTTTGTGAGTTTCTCAAAGCGTATATGCCACAAATGGGGAATTCTCGTTTGGATGTCATTCATGCGGCATCAGAGGATTTGCAACTCCCACTGGACTGCCGTCATGCTGAAATTGTCATTTTCCTCAACCCTGGGCACCTGCCGGAGGCCCACTCATCCTATCGGCCAATTTCCCTCCTCAATTTTGAGGTGAAACTCTTCACAAAACCCTGGACAATAGATTAATTCAGCACATGCCGGACCTGGTTCATCCCGATCAGGCGGGGTTTATGCCCCATAGGGCCACACGCCATAATATACGACGGTTCTACAATGCACTAACCTAGAGAGACCCGCTGCCGTGTTGCTGGCTGGCATACATAAAGCCTTAGACTCGGTTGGCTAGGGATACCTGATCGCCCTTCTCCGAAGTGTTAATTTAGGCCTGTGCTTTATGTCATATATTTGGCTTCTCTACACCAAATTAGCTACATCAGTTTGTGCTTCTGGGGCGATTCCTGACCCTTTTGACATTGGCAGGGGTACTCGACAGGGATGTCTGCTGTCCATCTGCTGTTCGCCCTAGCGATAGGACCATTGGCGGCGTGGGTTTGAGTTGATGCTCAGGTGCAGGGCTTTGGGTGGTCCATGGATCTGTCTGACAGGATTGCTCTATGTGCAGACAATGTCTTATTCTTTATCACTGACCCTGCAGCCTCTGGGCCTTGTATCCTGCGGATCATGCAGGTCTTTGATGAGAACAACGGAACTTTGTATGAACGTTGAGAAGTCGGTGGTGTTTATAATTGATGGATCTGTGGCGGATAGGACATGGGCATCCAGGTTAATGTTGGCCACCACTGGGTTTAAGTATCTGGGTGTTTTTATCTCACCAGACCCTGCCACGTCATGGGACCATAATGTGGCCCCTATCCTACCCCTTATAAAAGAAGATGTAAAATTGGTCCCCGCTGCCGCTGTCTCTGCTGGGTTGTTCGATTATATTTAAGATGGTTTTGATGCCCTGCATCTTGTATAAATTGCAGAACTACCCCTATACAATCCCTCCTTTCTGGTTGAGACAAGTAAATGCAGTACTGACTCAGTTTCTCTGGTGGTTGGGGGGTGGTACACATCGCCCTCCGGGCATGCTTTCAGTCCAGCTATAGTGGTGGCATTGCCGCACCGGACGTGTATTCCTATTATGCTGCGTCCCACTTATTAATCATAAATGATTGCTGGTATACCATGCAGGGCGACCCGGTGTACACGACAGAGCGCTGGGCAATGGGGGACACTCCAATACTAGTCCTTCTTTATGGAGGGGGGGATGAAAAATTATTTTCCCTCGGCGACCCAAGTAGTGATCCTTATATGGAAGCATTCTATCCGGCGGATGGGTTGGTGGGAGAGGCTGAGTCAGACAATACCTTTGTGGAAGGGTGGCTTCCCTCTCCAAGTGGCCTTGTTGCTGGGATTCCAGCAGTGGGAGGCTATAGGGATTTCCACTCTGGAAGACGTTATGCGAAGCACACTCCTGAAATTGTTTCAAGAGTTACAGACTGATTTTCATCTACATCGTAACCAGTTTTAAAAGTATTTACAGTTATGCCACGCTCTGTCTCCATACATTCGAGATCTTCAAATTCCACCAGAGTTCAATCCATTAGAAGGCAAACTATTAATGAGAGACTTAGGCACATATAAGATAAATCAGATCTATCAATCCCTGATAACACATTGTGCCACAACACAGCCCGTCCTTAAGACGAAATGGCAGAGTGATTTGCCCACACTGGACGAGGCCGATTGGACAGAGGCCCTGACGACCCCGTGCGAGGCAGTGATCCCATCCCAACTCCGTCTAATTCAACTGAAATACCTCCACAGAGTATATTTTACTAGATATCGCCTGTTGCCCATAGGCGCCATTAGCTCAGCCGTATGCTTTTATTGTGGCTTGCGTGATGGCACCTTCCTCCCTACAGTGTGGGACTGTATGGCCCTGGCGGGCTTCTGGTGGGGTGTGGTGTCATGCCTCGAGTAGATTCTATCTTGGGTGGTCCTATTAGATCCAAAGTTGCTCTTGCTCCACAGCACTGAGAGGATAGAGGGTAATTGATATAAACTGCACTTATTATTCCTACACCTCACACTGGCGAAGAGGTAGATTGCTAAATTATGGAATGAAACGGAATCACCCACAGTGGGGTCTTGGAAGAGGGGAATGGATCACTGTATGGCGCTAGAAGTTGCGGTGTATCGGGCGCAAGGGTGCCCATAAATACACACTAAGATTTGGCAGCTGTGTGCGGACTACAGGGCTCTTGTTCTGGCCCTGGTCTCCACTATGGGGTCCTTATTTGATGCTGAAGTAGGACAATATGGTGCCCAGTCTTGAGATTTCCTTGGGATGTTTCTGGGCTGCACTACATGATGCTGTCAGTGTTGAATTGTGGGGCGTGGGGGGAGATGTGGTTAATCTGCGCATATCTTAATAAATTCATTGAGTATGTCTTACCTTTATTTGAAGACTATGTTGTCCTGGATATTACAAAAAATAAAAAAATAATAAAGTTTTTGGTGAAAATAGAAATTGTGATGGACCACCTGGAATAGTAATGAGGCAGGATCAGGTACATGCAAAGAGAAAGGGACCAAGCCAGTCATTGGTGATCAAAATTATGTCCATAACCCTTCCTTCTTTAAGTTGTAGCTGCTATGTTGAGACAGAGGATTACTTTGAAAGCAATATAGGGGTTCTCCAGGTGCCTGGCTGAGGACATGCTGAGAGAGAGTCTTTTTGAATGGTCTGGAAGTGATCCTTGGATGGAGTTGGACGAAAAATATTATGTGCTTAGGATATTTCTATTTTGAAGTGGGTGGCTGGTAGACAGCATAGGCAAAGTTGAAAAGGGAGAATGGTCCCCTGGTCATTGAAGATAAGCCAGGAGGGCATCAGTTTAATAGTAGGACGGCTGACCAGCACCTGATAACATATTCACAATTTTGGAGGATCCTTTTTAGAGCTTATCCAAGTGTGATGACAAAGAGTGTGATTGCAGGATGCATTGACATGTGAGCATGTAAATCCAAGCATGTGTGGCTGGGTAGTACTTCCTGGGTTCTTATGATGATTTTTGGTAGCAATCAGGACTGAGGAAAGAATGAAATGTTTGTTTAAACTTTGCAGAACAATTTTAAGCATGTCACTAAAGGCCAAATGCCATTCATATAGTTCGCTTAAAAACATGTGGAAATATGCAAATTCATCAATATGATTTACATTGCCTGCCATATGCACCGAGGCCTGACGTTCCCAGTGAGACTGAAATGGATTTTAAATGCAGGTCATGAATATGTATACTGATGACCGGGAAAACCATGATTGTTTTACTAAATGAATGGGTTTTATATTTGTAACATGTGTGAGCATAGTTTATTGAATCAGCTTCACATTAGTAATGATGATGCGCCACAGGCTGCCTGAGCGATCCCTCTTTCCTCAGCGCCGCCCGCTTCTGTCCTCAAAGGCGCCATTTTGAACCTTCACAACCAGAAGCAATGATT
Source organism: Calotriton arnoldi (assembly GCA_963921515.1). NCBI lineage: Eukaryota > Metazoa > Chordata > Amphibia > Caudata > Salamandridae > Calotriton > Calotriton arnoldi. Next base: position 63,288 of record CAWUFW010004107.1, read on the forward strand.
CATGCTGACAGCAGGTGTCAGTCAAAATACAAGCGTGCGCCTCGGGGAACGGTTTTGGTTAACAGAGTGTCTCTTAAAAAAGCTCAACACGAGGAGCCTTTTCCTAACACTCAAATTTGGGAAAAAGATCCAGGTGAGAGAGCTTGCAAACTACCGTTCAACTATTTGTACATAGATGCGCTCCTACTAACCGGAGGTTTCAGTACATTGAACAACCTGCAGACACTCAAGCATGTGCATGCTCTATGATTGAGAAAATGCCAGGGTCGGGGTGACGTGCAGCAGAGTACACAATGAAGCATTGCACACCGGGGCCAGCTGTCTACCACTGTATGTCCACGAGGCCCCCTGAGAGGCACAGGCAAGGGCGTCGTGACTGCCTGCAGGTACGGCTCCAGCCCTACTTAACATGGGTCCAGGCTTACAGCTGCACAAGGAAGCTCCTTTTAGACCCACCCAATCAGGGGCGCAACGCAGACTCCTGCAGCCCCTCTAAACCTTCAAGAGAGTCCCATTCAGCCCAAAGCCAATTAATATCTGAGAGATATGGGGGACTAAGGGCCCGCTCTTCACATTATGCGGGGGGGCATCATTTTGTATTATGCCACTGCATACGATATATTTGCCTTGCAAGTAGCATAAATTCCCCTGATCTCCTGAGCATCTTCCTTCTCAAGTTACCCTTGGCGCAGTCAGAGCCCAGAATCCCTCTCCAGAACTCATGGCAAGAGGGAGCACATGGAAGGTATCCTTTTTTGTTGGTGCTTTGTTGAGGCGGTCTGGCGCCTGCTTCGGGAGGTGGATACACCATGAGAGAAAGTGAGAACTTGATCAATTCTTAAAACTTTTGAGGCTTATACTGTTCCTAAGTGCTGATAATTTTGAGAGGTCAGGGGGCCGAGGTAAATCAGACAAAGAGATCTTCACAGCATCACACAATTTGTCAGGCGGGAAGCTGGGACTGGAACACTGGCCTCTTATTTCAATGACCCATAGATCACTTCGCCTCCATATGGCTCTGGCCTTGCCCAGGTGGGTGACAGATAGTTCAGTGGAGAGAGTGGTGAAGTCATCTTTCTCTTCTCCTGCCTACCTCTGAATGTCTGTGTTCTCCACACTTCATGGGTGCAGGGATGTAACACACGCGTGCACAGCTTGCGGTGCAGCCGGGCCATGGCCTAGGATATGTCAATACCTCCCAGGAATACCATACACTGGCAGTTAGCTACAATCCCACTGTCACAAAAAAAAGGTCCCAAGCTACTTCCAGCCATCTAGACCCCCTGTAAGTGTAACTTAGGCCATTGGACACCAGCAGCAGGCCAGAAACTGGCTGCTATATCCGAGGGTGCCAGACACCACTGCAGGCCAGAAGAACACAGCTGGCACATGTGAGGACCTCAGACACTGGCAACAGGCCAGAACCCTGTTGCAAGTACAACCGATAGCCTCTGATAATGGCAACAGGCTAATCCCCCACTGTCAGTAAAACGGAGGGCTTCAGACAAATGCAGCAGGCCAAAGCCCCACTGGCAGTACAATGGAGAGCCTTGCACAATGACAACAGGCTGAACCCCTATTCATCGCTCTAAAAGTGCTTTGACGCCTCATCAGGGGCAGTAAGCGCTATGGGCCTTGGACAATTGGGGCAGGCCGAACACCTCTGCTAATACAATGGAGGGCGTCGGACAATGGCAGAACGCTGCTGCGACAACTGAGGGCCTCCGAGTTCAGCCGTGGACCAGAACCCTGCTGTGAGTAAAAATATGTTTTTTGCGGGCAGAGAGCAGTACGGTTATGAAGGAGTAGGAATATCTTGAGGCGAAGGGTCTCGGGGACCCCTCCACATCCAGAGGGGGCAGGTTATCTTGCGTTAGATGAGGAGAGGCGAGAGCGCCTTGAGATGGGGTGGGCTTCAGTCTGTGAATCAGTCCACGTCCATCTGCTTCAGATGCATTTACCATGTGCTTTGCTTACATCCTGCTTACTGCTAGTGATGTCACTGCCGTGGAATGTAAACAAGCCGGCTGACACCAACACACCCAAACAGATGCGAACAGTTAACTCCCCGTGCCGGCATCTCACTTAGAAACATTTCAGGGAAAACAGACTCCCCGATTGGGTAACTTCATTAGAGAGTACTTGAAAGGTTGACGTGGAGTCTGTGGGAGGAGCCCTGGGAGCAGGGCCGGACTGAGATCACAAATCAGCCCTGGCAATTACGTACGACCGGCCCCGGGAGGGCGGGGCAGGGGGGGGGGACACTGCTGCTGTACTTTTGTTACAAGGGACGGATTTTTCAGCACTGCTGCAAAACCGGCCCCCAACAACAAATCAGCCTCCACCAATCCAAAACCGGACCCCACCCTTCCGGCCCACCGGGGAAACACCTGGTGCCTGCTACGGCCAGTCCGGCCCTGATGTCAGCAAAATGAATCCCACATTAAATATGTGGCTACCGCCGTCGAGCTTCATTGTTAGATTGTTTGGCCACTGGCATAGCATTACACAAGTACTGAGCAGAGTTTTAGGAACTCCCCTAAAGACAATGGTCTGGCTCAGGGCCAATGATGGCTGATATAGACATTCTGCTCCAACAATCCAATATTTGTTTTTCTGTTTCACCCTGTTTAATTTAGAACTTTCTTCCTTATTTGGAAAGAATAATCTAACAGAATTACAGCACTTATGCCTCGGAATATTGCAGTCATTTAAAAGTCCCTCCTTGTTAGTCCCTCACCTGTGACTCAATTGTTTAACTCGGGGATAGGGACTGTAATGATCTGTAACCCTCAGCAGTGGGCGATAATGCTGTAGTGTCATAAAGACAAATTAAAAGTATGGCTGTGTGATGTGTGCATGTTCAATGGAGGTCATTTCGGAGAGGGTTGTACTAGTAATTAGCTGACATGTACACACATTCTTTCAGCAGCATTACAGTAATAAAATGACTGAGTACACCTTCCGAGAAACCAATAAATTGAGTCACTAAACAATAAGAAATTGGCTATCTTTGGGAGGAGGTGAAAGAGGTGGACATGTTTCAGTGCAGCTTATTTAAGTCCATTAGTACCTGTCAGGTCACAGTGGCACACATGACGCTTGCTCTATTAAAGCAAGCATGTAATTAGGTCCCAGCCATATTGAGAAGCCATAACAGGGATTATACTTAACAGTGTTTGGGGAGACAAGAAAAAGTACTTCCATGCTACATTAGAATGTACATGATGCAGTGGGAGAGATAGCGTGACAGTACTGCCATTAATTTTTATTTAATCTAATAATGGTGATGGTGTGTAAGGTCCTGTTTGCAATAATAATAATAATTATGTTTTTATATAAGCCCAGATTTAATTCTTGTTACATCGGCATAATTATGTGTAATTTCTGTAATTTTGAATTACGCTTCTTATTTGAAATTCCCAAAATTAGACTATTACACCATGTCACATAAGTATGTCCCATTTGTGGCAACAAATTAGCGCAAGCGCATAGGAACAACACGAACAAGCATAACATGAATCGCTGCTGTTCACGACACCTATGCTTTTTGTGCTATTTATTTTGTGCGCCAAATAAGCCCTCAAGTCCAAAATGGAATTGAAAAAGCATTTCATACTAAAATAAAGCGCCAAATGTTGGTTTTGCATTTACATTTTCCAAAATTTTGAATCATTGCTTAAAAGTAAATTACGCAGTAGCGGTTCCTGGAGGGAGTGCTGCGGAGTGGCGGGCGGGGAGGGCAGGGTGGGGTAGTAACTCGACTTACGGTCGAACTGAGTTAAGTACATAAATAAATAAATAAAACGAATTACATAGCGCGCGCTGCATCGCAATCGGCGATGCAGCGCACGCAATGTAATTCGTTTTATTTATTTATTTATTTATGTACTTAACTCAGTTCGGCCGTAAGCCGGAGTTTACTACCCCCCCACCCTGCCCCTCCCCCGCCCCACCGCCCCGCAGCACTCCCTCCAGGAGCCGCTATTGAAATTACGCAAATTTGACACACCCCTATTTTAGCTCTTCATACCATAATATTTATAGTTCTTAAGATCTGTAAGCACCAGATGTTAATATGAAATAGTTTAATGCTACTTACTCCCTTTAATGACTTTAGAAGGTTGAAGCAAGATTTGAACTTTTGACCCTTAGTCGTAGGACACACCAGGTATCTGTCTAACACAGAGGTCTTCAAACTTTTGGATGCCGAGACCCCCTTGTCAACATTTTGAGGCGTAAGGACCCCCTCCTGACAAAAATTTCTAAACCTGTAGGCAGGGCTACTGGAATTATGAGGCAGGTGAGGACCAAATTACGTGACAGGCTTGACTAAATTGTGTGGGAAGAAAAGGTAAATGATGTTATGTGATGCCGTGTACACAGTAACACTGAGGAAAGATTTCACCCCATCAGTACCAGTGTATAACCAAAATACAGCAATTAACATCAGAAAGATTTCTAGTCAACCTTTGTGAAGGGCCTTCCACTCCGCAGGAATACGTGCTGCCACATTAGAAGCTCACTTGGCCCTGGCCGGGAGAAGCAGGGGTCCCTTAAAACCCTGGTGGTTTTGTGCAGAGTTAAGCAGTTTACCCATGCAGCTTTCCTCTCACCCCCTCCCTTCCATCCCTCTGTCCTCTCCTAACCCCGGATCCCTCTCTCACTTTGCAGGCCATTTTCTTTCACCCCTTTTTACAACTTCTGAACTCTCCCCATTCAACCTCTCACTTCACCTTTAACACTCCCAGCCAGGGCTGGTCCTAACACTGGTCGCACACGGTGCAACAGTCTTTTTGGTGCCCCACCCCCGTTTCCTCCTTCTCCATGAATTCCTTCACTGCCACTCACCAACAATTCACCTCATCTCTCTATAGCACCTTTCTGACAAACATTTCATTTTTTTATAGCGCTACTCATAGTTTACTCACACTCATTTCTGTGATCTGCATGGTACATATTCCTTGTAGCAGGAACGTTAACCCTCTGCACTGTGTGGGTGACAAGAGTGCCCATGTGAGTGCACGGTGAGCGATGCAACAGTGTGAGAGTAGGGTAAGAGGAGTGACTGCAGGGTGAGTGAGGTGGCTTATGAATTTAGGTGCGGATGCAAGTTCAGAATGGGACGAATGAGTGTATGATTACTGATGGGCTTGTTTGAGTGAGTTGCATATTGAGCAGTGAGGGGGACAGGTGAGTGAAGTGTCACATGAGTGCAGGATGAGTAGTGTACTCGTGTGACTGCAGGGTGAGGTATAGGATGAACAGCGCAAGTGCATTGTGAGTGCAGAGTGATCACTGTGAGTGCAGGGTGAGCGGGTGAATGGTGTGAGTGCATTGTGATCGCTGTGAATGCAGGGTGAGCGTGAAAGTGAAGGGCGAGAATGACGAGTGAGTTGTCTGAATGCAGAGTGCATTCCCAGACACTTGAAGTAACTCAGCATGTTATGGACGGCGGCGTAGGGTTTAAGATCTAAGTTAAACTATTGCTATTATGGCATTAATCGGGGATCTAGGAAATAAATAATGTGCTGATCCTGCAACAAACTTCCAGTCCTATGGTTAGGGTTGCCAGCAGATTATTTTGATGGCCCAGTCGGTACAAAAATAAGCAGTCACCTAAAGCTGTATTTTAAGCACTTATCTGTGCATACTTCAAACAGCAAATATAAATAGAAAGTACTTTTAATTGTGTTCTAGGGCTGCCTCAATGATCCATGACTGATAATTAAAGAGAACAAAGACAGAAAAGTCACATAACCAATGCATACATACTTTTTTATTTATAAGTCTATTTAGTGTCAAGAGGAGGTCTTTGCAGGCTCTTTAAACAAAACACGGCAGGCATTTTTCTTTTGGCAACCCTACTTTATATTCCTTTTCATGAAATGCATTCTCACACTGCAGCAGTAAATGTAAAATACAAATGTAAGGAATAGGCAGAGTGGGGGCCCAGGGGGTACTGGAACCAGGAAAAAACTAAGCCTCTGTAACCAGTTTACAAAGGCATGTAAATATGCAAATGGTCTTTAAAGACCTGTGAAAAACTCGGGCGTGCCGGAGATAAGACTCCAGACACTGCCCAGCTGAGCCCCCAGCAGCTCGAGTTGCACTGCAGCAGCCCGGGCTGAGACGCAGGACGGGGGAAGAGGGGGTGCTGAAGCCCTTGGGCCCAGAAGTGTGACTGGGAAGGCGCGACCCCCTTTGCATCGCTCTACGGCCCCCCTGGGGGTCGCGCCCCACAGTTTGAAGACCCCTGGTCTAACAGGAGGTTCCTAGAAACACAACAGATACACTCCCAGATACACTTGCTGATATAGCAGCAAGCACTTCACTCACTGAGCCATCGTGCTGGCTTCTATTATGGCATGGGGTGTGAAGTAAAATATGAGATCTGATTTAAACACTTTCTTAATCTGTATTTACACTGAGATCTGAAATCACCCCCATTATCACTATGCCATTGCATAGTTATTTCCAGTTCAAAAGCTAAATGTTAGGCATCATTGATATGCGAGGAATTCCAAATAGAAAATAACCTCATCTTCATCCTTATAAAAGCTTCAATAAAAAGGCATTTTCGCAAATCACAAATTATTATTTTTTTGAATGCAAAATTCTATGTAATCTACCCCAGCTATCTGGGATAACATTACTCTGCACATCAGGCTCACGTCATCACTCCTGCAGTACATAAGAGCCCCCTCTTGAAGCAGCACCCCATTAGGCATTTGATAAGGACTCTCCCAGCCCCGCCGGCCTTACAGTCACATAATAAGAATTCGTCTTACCCGGGTAGCTCCTTGGCTTGAAAACTATCTCGAGTTGTCAAGCTACTGGTCTAATTAGCATTATTAGTATTATCGACGATAACAGAAAATGGACGCCATCTTTACAGGCTTCCCGGAAACACGCAGCCTGTCCACATTAAAATCAATGTTCTAGTGCGATCTCAGTTTTTATAATTATCTCCACTCGCACCTGCACTAATGACCAATCCCTTTCATGAGGCCTAGTGGGCAGGAAGGGTGTTCGCCCAGGATGGATGGTTTGGGGAGCCCACCAGCCCCCGGGGAGCGTGGGGGTTAGGACATGATAAATGTGGTAATAAGGAAGACAATCCTGGGGCCTCGGGTCTCCGAAGAAAAGTCACTCATTTGAGGCCTATTTATAGGAGCTGTTCGTGGAGTCATTCTAGTGAGCGAGCGTCAAGCATTTGCATTAACATTCATTCCCCTGATTTATCCACGTTGCAATAAATTCCAAATATTACTTTTTTGCTTTAAAAAAACAGAAAACCTTCAGGTGGGGATTAACACCTTTAAAGCCCTGAAACTATTCTTCATTTTAGGAAAGAGCGGAAGCCTCACCTCTTTAAAGAACACCAAAATAACACAATAGTCAATTTACCCGTCTCAGAACCCAACAGCACCCCTTCCTTCCACCAGACCACCACCACCTCCCAAATCCACTCTGATGGTGTCTCCCTCGGCCTGTGACCTTGTACAACTGTGCCTTCGGGCTAGGATTGTCCTACACACACATACATAAAACATCCAGATCACTTCAGTTTTCTTCCACATCAGGTGATTTTTTTTTTTTTTAAGCACCAAATGCCGTGAGGATTTTGTGAAAACTTCAAAAATCGACAATGTAGATCAATGTAATAAGAAGATTATTGTGACAGTGAGGTGATATTCTTGTAAAAAAGAGAAAAAAGCATCTCGAATAAAATGTAAAATTAGAACGTCGCTCGGCTAGGCCAACAAAAGCGGCTACAATGCGCTCTCGGCAGTGGTTCTACACTCCACGGTGACAAGGATGAATGCCAACACTGATTAAAAAAAACGAGAGAAGAAAAGATTAGTGCCTCCGTCGCCATCACTGCTGGCGTCATTATCGGCCTCATCCGCATACAATGCAGTGCATTTCTTTTCTAGTTGTTTCTCTGAACTGCTGTGAAATTGCAGGTGTCTGCGGCCGCACCGAGATCAAGATGAAACGGGGAGATGGCACGCGATCTCGCAGAGAGAATGGGGAAATGAGGAAAGTGGAAGATGAGAGCCCACGGTGCAGAAAGAAAGGCCTTTTGTAAAATGGCGGCGTCGGGGCCCGCGCTCTCTTTTGTTCACAAGCGCTCAGTGCAATTATTTTAAAGCAAAAAGGGGAAGGAAAGCTTTGACTGTAAAAATCCTAGGGCCATATTATCAAGAACGGCGATAACATTATCGCCGCTTTAGCCGAGGGGCTTGATAATATGCCCTATTGAATTTCAATAGAAGCCCAGGTTTGATGTCCTTCACACCAGAACCTGGGCTTCTATTGGAATTCTATAGGGCATATTATCAAGCCCCTTATCGCCGCTTTAGCGGCCGTTTCCTGCCGCTAAAGCGGCGATAATGTTATCGCCGTTCTTGATAACATACCCCCTAGTGTTGAAAATACTGCGGGCCATATTATCAAGAACGGCGATAACATTATCGCCGCTTTAGCGGCAGGAAACTGCCGCTAAAGCGGCGATAAGAGCTTGATAATATGCCCTATTGAATCCAATAGAAGCCGAGGTTTGATGTCCTTCACACCAGAACCTGGGCTTCTATTGGAATTCTATAGGGCATATTATCAAGCCCCTTATCGCCGCTTTAGCGGCCGTTTCCTGCCGCTAAGCGGCGATAATGTTATCGCCGTTCTTGATAACATACCCACTAGTGTTGAAAATACTGCGGGCCATATTATCAAGAACGGCGATAACATTATCGCCGCTTTAGCGGCAGGAAACTGCCGCTAAAGCGGCGATAAGGGGCTTGATAATATGCCCTATTGAATTCCAATAGAAGCCGAGGTTTGATGTCCTTCACACCAGAACCTGGGCTTCTATTGGAATTCTATAGGGCATATTATCAAGCCCCTTATCGCCGCTTTAGCGGCAGTTTCCTGCCGCTAAAGCGGCGATAATGTTATCGCCGTTCTTGATAATATGGCCCTTCGTTGTGCAGATTTCCTTGCTCCAATGGCCGCTATACAGTGCCTTTGATCAGGGGTATAATAGATTGTGAAAGAAAGGATGTGCAATTTCACCATTTCTACTCACAATTCGTAACTTTTTAAACCATGCTATTTATTAGATTTTTTTAAAAATACGTTCAGTAGGAAGAGGAAGCTTAATGAATTCCTATTTGTGCCTTTTTCTCCCCCAGACGGGTGTCAACTTAGTACCCTTCCAGCATATGAAAAGCTGTGCCCAGTGCTAGTAATCAGCTGAAAAAGGTGTGCATGTGTGTGGGAGGGAGGGGGCCATGGGCGTCATTTGGGAGTAGTCAGGGGTCGCAGCTGTGACCTCTAGCTTGCTCCCTGCTACTCCTGGCACTTCCTTTGCGACCCCTGGCCTCAGAGGGGGAACACATTTACCTCCTCTGAGACCAGGGGTCGCAAAGGAAGTGCCAGGAGTAGCAGGGAGCAAGCCAGCCCCTGACTACTCCCAAATGACGTCCATGGATGGGGTGGTGGTTGAGGGGGCTGGGGAGGGGGGGCCGTTGGCCAAAGAAACATAACTAGGAATTTATTCTAAGAAGTGTGTCTATGTAATTAAGGGCATAGCTTAAAGCATGTGAAATCCACGCTTCATTCAGCATGCCACCTGACCAGTATTTGGTTTCCGCTTTGTGAGTTTTCTGTTATTGTATCCAGATATGTCACACAGCAATTAATACATATACCTAAAAGGAGGCACACCTACTAGCTTTGCCAATGCTTGTTAGCTGTATCAAATAAATGAATTACAATAATGATTTTGTTCTGAAACTTTCAAATCTGAAAATAGAAGAGGCAGAAATTAAACATTGCTAATCTCTCTGGAAGGGGGAACAGCCTTCAGAATGTATGAGCAACGGCGGATCTGAGTAACCGCACCTCCCTGCTTTATTCCTTTTCTTGTTTAAGAAATTGTAATGGATAGTATGATTGGGTGTGCACATACAGCTCCTGCACCTGCCGTTGTTGGATGCCAGCTGCCAAGCAGAGAAAACTGTGAAAATAGTGGAGCGGTGCACTACCAAAGAGTTTTCTTCAATAAATCCAAATGTTCATTTTGTATAGTGGATTATCAATCCTTTATTTTCAATATCAAAATGTGCAAATTCAACAGCAACGTTGCGTTCATACATAAAATGAACTTCTTCAGGGCAAATGGTGATGTGAAGAAGACGCAAGAACACAGAGGCAATGAAGAGCCCTTGATCTGAGATATTTCAAATTCCTGCTGTCGACGCACAAGTATTTAAATTTTAAAGGCTACCATGATAAGTGCCTGATGGTTGTATCTCTGGGGACACAGTCCTGTTATCATCGTCGGTCGGCAGTCAGTGTTGAACACTGACTGCCGACCGGACGATGATAATCAGGACTGTGTCCCTAGAGATACAACCATCAGGCACTTATCATGGTAGCCTTTAAAATTTAAATACTTGTAAGCGTCGACAGCAGGAATTTGAAATATCTCAGATCAAGGGCTCTTCATTGCCTCTGTGTTCCTGCGTCTTCTTCACATCACCATTTGCCCTGAAGAAGTTCATTTTATGTATGAAAGAAACGCTTTGGCTGGAATTTGCACATTTTGATATTGAAAATAAAGGATTGATAAACCACTATACAAAATGAACATTTGGATTTATTGAAGAAAACTCTTTGGTAGTGCACCGCTCCACTATTTTCACAGCCTTCAGAATGTCTCACAATCCCGTTATCCCCTTCTCAACACTTTCTTCTGCAGTGGCACATTTGCGCCCTTTCTCCCACATCTTTTTGAAGTCCTCCATTTGCACATCTCTCCCTTTACCACAATTGGCACATATCCGACCATGACTGTGCACTCTACACAGATGCCAAGGATTGGATGCGTGTGTAGCCTGCACCCGTTTAAGATCCACTGACAGGCATTGTGAGAAACTCACACAGCATTCTACCTCAACTTCAGAGTTTTCAATTGTGTGCTATCATTGCTTTGTTGTAAACACTCACGCACAACCTGAGCTCACTCAGATACTTGGAGGCGACTCAGTTCAAAGTATGTACTATACAACAAGGGTCATATGTTGCATAAAAAAATGCAACTGCAGAAATACTACATCTTAGAAAAATCAAATACTCGTAAGGAATGCAAGATGAAGTAAAACATGAAATGTAAATGGGGCTTGCATTGCTGACATGGAATATTGTCAGCATATTGTCAGAAATTGGGTTATTAATTTGGCAGAATGCACACGTTTCAACTCAATAAACCCACTCTGGTTAGGTCAAAATCTAGTTCTGAGAGAATCTCTGCTTATCCCTGTTATCTTTGGTACAATCAGCAGGCAATCCCCAGGGACACCTGTGCTAAATTCAAGCTGTACCAACAGTTTCAAAGTAATGAAGAAGTTTAATGACTAGGCACCAATATCATCAAAATCGATTAAGGGGAACCTGGGATATGGATTTTTAAAGTAATAAGTAAAGACCCTTGGTGACCAGTTCCAATCACCGTGTGTCAGAAGGATTCAGAAGTCTTTGTGTAAGTCCTCTTCTTCCAGCAAGAGTCCGAAGTCAGGATTCTTCCCAGCAGAGCCTTCTTCTTCAAATGGAATTCCCCTATGTCCAAGAATGTTCTGGGTAGACAGTGGTTGAGGTGCCAGATTTATCCTGTCTACTAGCGAATGATTGGATACAAAATATATCATCCAATCCTAACTATTTTCTCACAGCCCCACCTCCTTTTGCAGCACTTCCTCTTTGCCTTACTGTAAACTTACCAAATATGCTTTTTTTCAACATTGCAGGACCTAGGTGCACTAGAAAAGCATGTCTTCAGATTCTTGGCGACTCCCTTACCTGCTATGCTTAAAACTGTTCCCCTTCTACTGTGGCAGGAGCTTGGCTGCCTAGGAGGGTCCTGGAGATGAATAGAAAAATCTCACTCTGGCATCTTTAAGGAAAAAGGTGTAGTGCTAAAGCAGCCATTTGTTCTGCCAACTGTTCCTGTCCACTCCCAGATAGCTAATCTCTGCTGAGTGGTAATCAGTTAACACTGATTGGCCTTTCCTGGCCTCTGAGGCAGACACTTGTTCTCTGAGCAAGAGAACTTAGCTCTACCAATTAAGGATGTATATTCTAGCTCTGGAGATGCGATTAGTAGCAGAAATGATTTTAAGGCATTTCTGGCCCAGGCAGCCCCAAGTACATATGTACAAACTTACTTTTCTTTTTAAGTTGTCAAAAATCTGATTTCACCATTAAGTCTGATTTAAAAAAGAAAACAGGACATAACTTTGAGGAATGTTTCCAGTCCTCTCCTAAGCAGAGGTATAAAATACAGATTTTAATCCTTGGTAGGGCTATTAGGGTCAAGCCTAGCGAGGTTTAGAGAGTGAAAAGCTTTTGGCTTTTATTTCTTAATGAGGGTACACTGACCTTTATATATAGTGTGCCCTATTTTTATGTATTAGCACCCTGCCATGTGGGTTTACAAATCACACTTTAGGGTTTATTCATGAATATATAAAAATAGGTGTTCCCTATATGGCAAATAAATCTTCCCTGCCATGTGTCACTACAGTTTATTTATACCTCAGCTTAACCAGAGAACCTGGTGTTCCTGGCAGAAATATATTTTTGTCACATTTGCGGGCAGTGTAAATATACACTGTGGTCAACATAAAAATGTATCTTTTAGGCCATATGCATACTTTAGGCACAATTTACAATTGAATGATATCAAAGTAAAAAAAAATATATAGCAAGAAAATGTCCTTATCATTGCAGCTATGACAGACCTGCTCCCTGCGTGCTCCTGCTCACGTTGCCTTGCCACAGTGTGCAGGAATCCCACAGCATCTCGTCCTCTAGCCTCAGCCGCCATTTCGGATTCCTTCCTTACAAGTCAGACTAGAGTGTGCAAAGGATTCTGGGACAAGTCATTCTTACATGCGAGTGTCCTCGCAACGCTGCATACAGAGGATGTCTGTACACCTTATGGTGACTTAATAGCACGTTAGTATATTTTGTTTGCCTGCTTTGTTATGTATGCTGTGATATATTTTTTCAATAAATCTGAGTAGAGTCAAATTATGCTTCTATTCTTTTTTTCCCACAGAAATCTGTGTTATTGCTTCCCAGTCCAAGATGACCAAACCATTTTTTGATTTCATCACATCCTATTTGGGACTATATAAGGGGAGTCCAAGACAAGGTAAGTTGTGTGGCAATTGTTTCTGCTTGTTTGCTCACTGTAAGGAAATACCTCTTTTTGCAGGATCACCTCACATTTTCTGTTCTGATGCTGCTGGTTGTTCAACTCTGTTGCACTGGGGCCTTGCTAATAAGCAGTGAATGTGCTCAGACCCCGAAAATGTGTTCATCTGGCGAATCCCTAATTGGCATATTTATCCTAACTGTAAGTCCCCAGTATATGGCACCATGGGCTTGTAAGTTAAATGGCACTAGGTAACTGCACCACTTATAGTACCATCAGTAGAGTGACCATGTAAAACATGACTCTAGGCCTTCCATATCAACCTAGCATGGCAGCTTTAAAACTGTCATTTTAACCTGTCAAGATCACCCTTTTAACAGGCCTAAACCTTTCTTTTTAATTCTTACAAGTCACCTCTAAAGGAGGCCCTAAATGCCTATAGGGGACAGGGGGCATGGTATTTAAAAAGTAGGACATGTCCTTGCACTGAAAAACTGTCTGTCCCACAGAAAAACACTGGGGTCCATTATAATACATAATTTCAGTTTGGGAATAGCTAAAACCATGGTTCAAGGACTCACATTAATAGGAAAATAACATCCAATCTGATGGTCAAGTGAGATTTTAAATTACTATTTTTAAAATGCCCTTTTAGAAAGTTAAAGTAATGAATGACAACTTGTCCTGGTGTACGAAGTAAATCGTCTGATTTACTTCGTACACCAAGACGAGTCTCATGGCCGTCTTTAAGTTACCTTTGACCGCCTTTTACCAAAAACAATCCATTGTAGGATATCTATATCGTGAAATGTAAATCTACGCTAGCCTACTGATGAATAATATTGGAATTCACTTTCTACAACGCTACTACTCGACTGCAGGAGAACTAAGAGGGGTCTTTTACTATCCTCTTGAAATAATTACCGTCCTGAACATGGTCTCTTTGACTTGCAGCTACAGAGGCCGAAACGTCCACCCAGTGTCCAATCTCCTCTAAATTTATTGTCAAATGTGCTACTTTGTAACGGAGTTCTAATATATGAGACAGTTTTAAACTTTGTATTGGATTTGTATGTTTTTTCACACTGACGCATGGTTTTGTAAGTTAAGAAAAGTGCATTTATAACCACTGTCATTGTGTTCTTTGAGATCAATTTATTGTGAACATCTTTGTATATGTAATCTTTTTTTAAATATAACATATCAAATTATAACACCTGCATTTGAATTATTCTTTTTTGGAAAATAAGATTTTCTTTGAATAACTGTGAATTATATTTTTGATGTCATAATTTGTAAGTCTGGGCAGTGAACTCCGCTCCGCTCACGGAGTTTGTGGATTTTTCCGCACTCCGCGTTACGCGGAGCTCGTGGAGTTCCGAAAAACTCCGCTTCGCACTGCGGAGCGGAGTTTTTTTCCTCGCTCGCGTTTGTCAACTTCATGTTGGCGAGAGCGAGCGTGGAAAATCAACCTCCTGGTGAGATTTCTCAACGCGGGCGGTCAGATTTCTCATTGCGAGTGGTCGCGTATGTTCACGACCGCTCGCGTTGAGAAACCGTCCGTTCGCGTTGAGAAAGCTGCCGCTCGAGTAAAAATTTATTTGAGCGGCAGAAAGGAAGCAGCGCCCGCTTGCGCTGTGCATGATGCCGTTCGCGATAATTGCACAGTGCGGACAAGCACCTGGCACTGAAAATCACCATGAACAGCATTTATCTAACGCACTCCACTGCTCGCGGAGCTCCGCGTAGCCTGGCGGAGGTTTTTTTGCACTTTGGAGAGTTCCGCGTAGCGAAACTCCGTGAACTCTGCCCAGGCCTAATAATTTGACACATTGAATTTTTCTAAAATAGCAAATATTTGTATAAATAAATCATTTGTGGGCATTTTTCATTCATTACTTTATTATTTACCCAAGCCCTCAAGGGAATATTGGTTGCCCTTTTTTCTATATACTTTTAGGAAGTTGGCATTTTCCTGCCTCAAGCCTCTAATATGCTTTTCAGAGTTAATCCCCAACTGTCACCTGGCAGCCTGCTGGGAGGCGTGACTGGCTCCCAGGAAAGAGAACAAAGGGGCCTAGGCTGAGAGGAGCTGTGACCTCCTCCAGACAGGATGGCCTGGGGGATGTGCCGACCAACTGCACAAGCTTCAAAGGGACATCCCCTGTCACATGCTGATGTAACTGAGGGCCTGCCCCTGCCATTGTCCAAGTACCCACACCTCAGGGGGGTGCCCACAGCTGTGACTAGGGGAAGAAAGATTTTGCCATGTTGGATTTTGACAGAGCAAGACATTGTAAAATTGTTTGGGGCCAAAACCCAGCAAATGATGTCAAAGTGGGTAGGGTTGCCCTGGGAACTTTTCCCGTATTGGCCATTGAGTTTCCCCTACCCATAAGTTAGTGTCAGACATAAAAGTGGCTCCCCTGGATTCCTTCTTCAGAACACCTTTGGAATTGTGGAAGACAGAAAAAGGACTGCACCTGATGTTGAACCCATGGAGAGAGACCCTCAGGGGTAGACCTGCTCCCACTAGTATGCAGTACTGAGAAGTGGACTTCTAGGGTCCGTTGGCTGACCTCCTGTAAGCTACAGGGACACAATCTGCAAGAAGCCCATCTTCCTGAAGAGCCCATTGCCCTGATCCCTGCTGGTGGCTTCCCCTGGAGTGAGTCCTGACCCCCAAGTTGTGTCCCTAAGGTCCTGGGGCCTTTGGATAAATGCCAGAGTGTACTTCTCCTGCCTAACACTAAAGATAACCCTAAAAGTTGGGACTTAAAAACTTTTTCAAGGATTTTTGACAAAAGAACCAGAGGCTACCACCGAGCCACAGCCGCCGAAGTCAAACTACCAGTCAGATTCAAATTGCTGGTTTGCCCCACTGAAAGGATTTTTACTTCTAAAAGATTTTTCAAGTCCGAACTTATCGGAGGCCAGAGCTGAGCAGCATCTGCTGCCACCAACACCCTCCTTGGTCTGATCTTTGGACTTCGCCCACTTGGAGTCTTCCCACATTAGTCGTCGAGGTCCTGTGCTTCAGCAAGCCGACGTCAACAAATTCATCTTTGGATCCAGCTGTGTTGCACAGCCATGTTTGAGAAAAGCTACAGGCTCCAAGGCACTGTCTAAGTGTCAAACTAGGCTGCTCAGACCAATCCAGGTGCTGTTCTCATGCTATGAGAGCAGCGTCTGGATTGGGTGAGGGAGCCTGTACCCTGAGGCCCATCCACATCTGGGCCGAATGAGAGAAGCAGTGAGGCAACCGGGAGAGTCAGTGGGAGCGGAGCAGCAGGTAAGTCTTCTTTATTTTATATTATTACCCAATGCCAACCCTTCTGCCCCCCACCTGCCCTACCACCCTAGATAGGCGGCGGCCACCACTGGATACCCTGGTGGGTCAACATACTGCTACAAATACACTTTGTTAATGTACTGAAGCAGTCCACTCTTTTTTATATTCTGACGTTATTGCAAAATTAACAGCTCCCCATTGGCTGTGACTGGCCTACATTGGTTGAGCAGGTGTTTCACATTAGAATACAATGTTGTCTGAACTTTATCATACCCCGATGTAGTCTTCTTTTATGCTTAAGATGATGACAAATTGGTTAATAAAATGTTTATTATATATGCTACTTTTGTTGTGCTAGTTTTATTATTTCTTTGTTTTATGTTTTGATTCTGTTCTGTGATATGTTTTTGCACATTATCTGCTCTGTTTATGCCCTTTATTTATGTGCCTTAAACTTTGTTTTACCGGTATATATGGGCTATATAAATAAATTAAAGTAGGGGGCGTGGCCAACTGCCGAACATGGCGGTCGCCTATTAGGGAAGCTCCGGACCCGGGTGGCAATTATCCTGTTCTTAAGCCGTTTTCAGCAGTCTTGCTGTCTACCGGGACCGGGCATCGCAGTCTAAACCTGGTGCCGAGAATCGGAACCGCGTCCGGGCTCCCGCGAGGCCCCTGCTGCGGAGCGGTGCGACCCTTTATTGGCGGGCCTGCAGGCCGGCGAAGGACGGAGGTGGGCCGGGCTGGCGTGCTCGCGCGGCCCGCTGAACAACACACGAGGCTTGAAGGAGATTGGCAGAACCGCGATAGGGACTCCTAAGCGGGGCTGAGAGGGCCCGGCGGGGTCTCGTGAGGTCATTGGAGTGAGGCCTGCAGGCCCGACGCGACCTGGTGAGCGTCGGCGGCCTTGGTGAGCACGGTGCGGGCCTCGGCCGCTCGAGCACCGGGGCTGCGGCGCGGCCTACACGGGCCTACTTTACTCAGCGGAGCCAGGTGGAGCCCTCCTGCTGGCGGACGGTAGCGGTCAATAGGTAGGTGACATTAATAAGGGCCTGCAGGGGAGAAGGCACTGGAGAACTACGTGGGCAGATCCCAGGGGCGACAGAACAGTCTGGATTCCAGGAGTGGGCCACCAACTGTCCGCTGGTGTGTGAATGGGGCAGCACTGCAACCGGTGGAGGTGAACAGACTAGAGCAGGGAGGGTGGCAAAAGTGCATGCTGTGCTGCAGAGCTGGTGGTAGCAAGCAGGGAACTGCCCTAGCGAGTGCACGCACGACAGGAAGCCTGGAGTGACTCCACCCCCTGCCTCCTTGGGATGGCCTAGGCCTACACAGTAGAACAGCGCCGCATGGACGCAGACGGGATGAGCTGCGCACAGCACTGAGCGACGAGGACAAGGCCGGAGGCTCGCAGGTTGGAGACGGCAGGCCAGTGCTACCAACTATTTTAAGGACGGACGGCGGGACCGGCTGGGACAGCGGCACTGCAGGGGGCCTGGTAGAAACGGCTGGCAGTGCGGGTGTTTGGCCCAACCGCGGCAGAGTGCACAGATTCCCCGCTATAGTGTGAGACAAGGCCTCTGGCAATTCCGAGATGGGGCGATTGAAGGGCAAGCAACAAGAAAGCGATGCTGGCATTGACCACGTCCCAGAGACGGCAGCATCTATGGACGCCTCCCAACAGGCCAGCTGTGCACCACCCACCAACGCAGTGGAAACAACGGACAAGCTGGACTTAATTTTGCAGGAAGTAAGAGACTCTAGGAAAGCTATAGAGACTCAAATTGGCGCCCTCACGACCGGTCTGTCGCTACTCCGAGCCGACCATGCTAAACTTGCGGACAAGGTGAAGGGCCACGCGGCGGAGCTGGATGTCCTATCCCCTCAGCAGACCCAAAACACCACCCATATTAAACAACTGCAGACCCAAGTTGCCACCCTGTTGGAGCGAGTGGAGGATGCGGAAGGGAGAGCGCGGAGAAACAATATCCGCGTCATTGGTATGCCGGAGCGAAGCGAGGGGGCTGACGCTGCCCGATATATGGAGGGATGGCTCAAGGAACACGTCACCTCTGAGGGTCTTTCAGATCAATACTGCGTCGAGAGGGCACACAGGATTCCTACGGGCCGTCCGAAACCGGGGGCCCCGCCACGACCACTCATAATTAAATTGCTAAACTACAGGGACCGGGACGTACTGTTGCAGAAATCAAGAGAAGTGCCCCAAATTAGATTTGAAAACACTAAGGTCTCGTTGTGCCCAGACTACACACTGATGGTGCAGAAGCAGCGCTCCTCCTTCCTGGCAGTTAAAAAGAAACTGCGGGAATTGAATTTACAATACGCCCTCCTCTTCCCAGTGCGGTTACGGATCATTTACGAGCGGAAGACATATTTCTTCGAAAGCCCTGGCGACGTGGAGGAATGGCTGGAGGTGATGGAGCCGGAAAGACGATCGAGGACTGCCTCTCAGACCTCGACTCCCACAGTACGCGATGGTCGGCCGGCAGGACAGCGCAGCTCGCGCAGATTGCGCAAAAGGAATACGCAGCTTCGCCCGACGATTCAACAGATGCAGAACGACAAGGAGACGGTGATCCTGACGGTATCATCCTTCCGAACTACGGCACAGATCGGCGATTTGACCACCTCAGAAGTGGACACTCAGAGATCAGACTCAGATGGGAGCGTAGCCCTGTTTCCATCCGTGACCCCGCAGATGGCGGATGGGCTGATTCCTTAGCGGGTTGGACTGAACTGTGATCCCGGATCCGAACTGAACAGTAATGTACACGGTTACTATATCCTTTCTCTTATAATTGTTTTTAACGGCGTGGAATTGTTTGAAAATATGGCCCGGGGGCCGTTTGACTACCATTGTAACCCTGAATCGGAGAGTGCGCTGTATGGGTAGGTTTGGCCACGTACCCCAAACTGCGAAAGCTCTGTATGGATGCTATTTAGGTTTCTATGTTTTTTGTTTCGTTGGGTGGTCCGGTATAGTTTCACGACCGGACCGAGTATTGGGTGTTACTGGGGTGGGAAATGGTCCTGGGTTGCGCGCTCTCTTAGGTTGGCACGGCACTATGTATAGCAGGACGGCCGCAGGGCGGCCAAACCTGGGTACGCGATGCACATACAGAATAAATACACCATAATAACGTGGAATGTACGGGGTCTGGGCTCAGTTCAGAAACGCCATAGGATACATGCACAGCTACTGAGGTGCAAGGCGCAGATAGTGTACCTGCAAGAGTCCCATATGGTTGAGCTGGAAGTTGGGAAACTGCGTAAAAAGTGGAAGGGACAGGTTTTCTCTACCACATGCTCGGGGTTTGCGCGCGGCGCTACAATATGGATCAGGCATGGAGTGCCCTTTACGTCAGCGGAGCAAAGGGTGGACCAGCAGGGGAGGTACACTTTGGTGCGGGGTACCCTAGATGGCCAACCAGTAGTCCTGGGTTCTATATATGCGCCGAACTCGGAGCAGGAGAAGTTCCTGGGTGCGCTGTCTGCTGCCCTAGCGGGTTGGGAAAGTTACCCATGGATAATTGGTGGGGATTGTAATGCTGTGATGGATGTTGCACTTGATAGGTCGCATCCTCCCCTCCATGGGACGGGGGTCTGTAAGCAGGCGAGCGCGCTGTGTGGATGGGCAGAGGGATGGGGGTTGTGTGACGTGTGGAGGATGAGACACCCAACACACAGGGAGTACTCCTTCTATTCACCAGTGCACATGCTACACACGAGAATTGATAGCATGTACTGTTCAAGTAACATTGCAATGCAGGTGATGAATACTACATATTTGGCAAAATCCTTCTCTGATCACAACCCACTGGAGATGGTGATTGGTTGGGGCAGGGTTCCCACCCCAGTGCCAACATGGCGGTTATGGCCCCAAATGCTGGAAGACTCAGTGTTCCGCACCACTATATCAGACACTATTCAGCATTATTTTACTGAAAATAGCAACACGGCGTCTACTAGGTTAATTGAGTGGGACGCCTTTAAAACAGTGGTCCGCGGGAAGGCAATAGGGGTGACGGTAGGTGCGCGGCAAGAGGTTCATAAGTCCCTTGTAGAGGTGGAAGGGAAGCTCAGTAAGCTGGAGCAGGAAGCAGTGCTGAACGCCGACAAGCGGGCACCCTTGCAGGAGGCCAGAATCAGACATGCCGAACTGCTAGAGACACTCCGTGTTATAGACCATCAAAGATATACGCAATTGAGCCACGCAGAGGCAGACAAGGCGGGGACCCTACTGGCAAAATTGCTGCGGGACGACCCCCCTAATGTTGTTATTAATGAGGTCACTACCCCCGCAGGAGATGCAGTGTCTACCCAAGGAGAAATCAATGAGGCTTTCAGGCAATACTACGCAATACTCTATAGTGAGCCTGGGGAAGCAATGAGCACGCACATAGATGAGTTTTTATCCACTATACCATGCCCCCAGCTATCGGCAGATGCACAGAAAGGGTTATTAGGCCCCATCACGAAGTCAGAAATTAAAACCGCCATTAAAGGTCTCCCCCGAAATAAAACCCCGGGGATGGATGGCCTGCCAGCTGAATTTTATGCTACCTACGCGGATATACTTGTGCCCCAGTTGGAAATTTTATATAAAGAAGCACTGGAGAAGGGCTGTCTGCCCCTCACCACGGCGCAGGCGCTGGTGGTGTCACTCCCGAAGCCAGGCAGGGACCCCACTGACATGGCCAGCTACCGCCCATTATCACTGTTGACGACGGAGTATAAAATACATAGTAAAGTCCTGGCCAATAGACTTCTGCCGAATCTATATAAACTGATTCACATAGATCAGACGGGTTTCCTGCCTGCGAGGAGTACATCATTGAACACTAGGAAATTGCACCACCTGCTCGCAGAGGCCCCGAACCGATATGATTATGCAGGTTGTATCTCACTAGATATGCGTCAAGCGTTTGACTCCATTAAATGGGACTATATATTCAGGGCCCTAGGGAGATTTGGACTGCCAGAAGAGTATGTCAGGTGGATCCGCCTCCTCTATAACGCCCCTACGGCTAGAGCGCGGACGGGAGGGCACATATCGGCAGAATATCAGATACATAGTGGAACGAGACAGGGGTGCCCGCTCTCGCCGCTTATCTTTATATTGGCGCTCGAACCTTTGGCATTGAAGATCAGGGCGGAGCTGGCCGACATGGGGATTACGGTGGGAAACACCATGCACTTGCTGTCAGCATATGCGGATGATATTATCCTCTACTTGCGCGACCTCCGTAGCCCTATGGACACCATGGCCGCGATGTTTGAGCGCTTTGAGCAGCTGTCAGGTCTGGCTATCAACCCAACGAAATCGACTGTATTCTACTTTAAGGAGCAGGCGCTCTTATTGGACTTTTCATTTGGCGCACGGCAGTTCAAGGTTGCACCTCATACATTTAAGTACTCGGGCATCCAAGTTTACCGGTCCCAGGCAGACATGCTAGAGGGCAACCTGAACAAGGCCCTGAGAGCCATACGATCTAGCATTACCTTTTGGACCACTCTGCCACTGTCAGTGGCAGGCAGGGCAGCGATAGCAAAAATGGTGGTCCTCCCGAGGCTACTTTATTATTTTACAAACATACCACTTATGCTCCCGAGCACCACTTTTAAATTAATGAACACATTACTCATTGAACTCATTTGGGGGACGGGTAGGCGGCGGATTAGCTTAAAGAAGTTGCTACGCAGCACGTCCGGAGGAGGCCTGGGAGTGCCTGATCTCAGAGCGTATTTTTACGCTTGTCAACTGCAGTGGCTGTCCTTCTGGACAGCAGGGCGTAATCTACAGGAGATAGGGATGACCGAACAAGACGTAGGACGAGGGGCTCTACACACCCTCTTGCTGCCTCATAGCAAGATTCCGCGGGATCTCCCCCCCCTTTTGCGCACGGCGTTGCGGTGCTGGAGGGCAGCTCTTCAGTACACCGGAGCATCACCCGCATATGCCGGGAATATACCCCTGCTTGGTATACCTTTACAAGGTGGACGCTTGACGACGCATAGACTTGCACCTTGGTCGGATGTGGCGGTTACTACGGTGGCGGACCTCTTTGGGGATGGGGTGTTATTAGATCACGATAACTTTGTGCGGGAAACCGGAGCGCCGGCCCATCTGTACCTCTTACACGCAGCACTCTCGCAATACGTTCGAGCCCACTGGGCCCCACAAAGGCGAGAACCCCCCACAAATGATCTGGTCAAAACACTGTATTACATGGGGAGGGGCCGGCACCTCATTAAGTGGCTATATGTAGGGCTGCGCTCCCACACACAAATAGACCTGACGCCGCTGCGTAGTGCCTGGGAGGGGACATGGGCAGGGCCCTCGAAGATAAGGAATGGGAGAGAGTAATGGAACATCCCAAAAAGGTATCGCGGAATGCGCGGTTCACGTATATTCAAACTATGAAATTACACAGGGCATATCTCACACCGCGCAAACTAGATAAGATGTACCCAACCACACGACACCACTGCCCCAGATGCCGATTAGAGGGAGCGGACCTAATACACGCGATATGGTCATGCCCACGGATTGGGGAGTATTGGGATTCGGTCAGACGCCACACAGCGGAGATCACACGTAGGGAGATACCTGCTACAGTCGAGGGCTGTATCCTGGGTTTAAGGATAGGAACTTCCAAATACAAAGTGCAATGTAGGTTTGTAAACTTGGCGCTCCTGTTGGCAGTATGGGCGATCACCATGGGGTGGAAATCTAAATCGCCGCCTGCAACATATGCATGGCATAGTGAGCTGGTGCGCTGGGGGGTGCAGAGAGTGCCGCGCTGAGACGGGAGGAAGCGAGGGGGTTACGTAAGACGCCAATTGTGATGGAATGGGATGTCATGCTGGAGGCGTGTAGGTCCTTGGATATAGACATTACTACTGCTGTTAGTAATACGCAAGGAAGTGAATGAGACTAGGACGCGGACCAACGTGTACATGGGCATATGTAGCATACAAAGTGTATGATATAAGATGCAATCGTGGAACTGATGAAGACTGTCACTATAGGTTTTGTAGGGACTCAGGACAAAGGGGAGGGGGGAGGGACCAGTATTGTTGTGGGTCTGATATATTATTTGCTGGGATGAGAAAATGTTATAACCAACTACAGAAGTGTAGTACAGATGCGGAAAGCTGAAATGATGCTATCTACTGGTAGGTTTGAACGACCAACAGTAACGTCGTAATGGACTCGTAAAATGTACAACATATGGGTAACTCAAATATGTCCCTGCAGGACAATGAATAGGAAATGTTGGAACCTGTTGCAAGTAATATTGTAAGACGTTTGTTGGAATTACTGTGCACACTTAAGTCACTGTATGTAACGTGCACGCTTTGAAAACCAATAAAACTATGTTTCAAAAATAAATAAATTAAAGTAACTAATGCTTAATTTGTTTTAGAAAAAAATACATATGCCCAACATTTCTAGTAGGCTACAGTCCACTTCCCATTCTGGCACCACCTACTTCCCCCTTCAGCACCATTCACTCCCTCCTTCCACTGCCTAAATGCATTACCACTATGGACACTGTCCACACCCGAATTACAAGTGAGCAAAGTGGGATGGGAGCTCTGAGAGGTGGTTTCTCCTCCCAAGAAAATTATGAAAAAAATGGTCAAACATTGCATACTACAGCACAATTTTCACCTTTATGGTCTACTTTTTGGAGGAGAGGCAAGAGACAGATGTTTGCAGAAGTGCTTTGTACAACCCCTCACTTATTGCATGAAAGTAGATGGAAGAACAGGAAATGGTGCAAATATCCCTTGAATACTGACAGCCTTTGCACTCCGAGGTCCTCTGCCATCCAGGTGACAACTGAATGCCTCTAGCGACTGGCAGCCTGGGCCTGGAGTGGTGAGGTTAATACTGATTTCTATAGTTAAGTTTTTTCTGTGTTGTAATTTAGTTGCATTTACTTAGTGCATCCAACCAAAAGCCCATTTGGGAATGGGCAGCACATACTCATTCAGAGTGTTTTGGGTGGAAGAGTTTGTCATATGGCTTATACGGGAAATGTTTCCTGGTTGTGCATAAGGATCATAGTTGTGTTCTATTGTGCTTTGACCTTGTACGTGTAGATGCAGCTGAAGCAGAAAGCAGTGAGAAGAAGCCAATTAAGCAATAAAAGCTGGAGTACGTATGGAC
The DNA here is from genome assembly GCA_963921515.1 of Calotriton arnoldi. Taxonomy (NCBI): domain Eukaryota; kingdom Metazoa; phylum Chordata; class Amphibia; order Caudata; family Salamandridae; genus Calotriton; species Calotriton arnoldi. The sequence continues at coordinate 88,005 of CAWUFW010004107.1, forward strand.
AGAGAAAGAGTACAGTGTGACATATATGAAAGGTGTTGTCATGCTGTCTGTGTAAGATTTGCCATTCAAAGCATGTGCCCGCTTATATACAAGGGTTTAGAAAGGTCATACACGCACACAGATACTGACCATCTTTAAAGTGATCAGTATCATATGGCTGCATAAAACAAAGGAAGAGATAGAGTTGGGGCATGTTTACACTTACCACGGTATGCAATCTGGAATGCATAGAGGCGGTAACCAATGGAGATATTTGGGCATATTAATACCAGTGGCAGCCACCACAGACAAATACCGGTGGGGCGGGTAGAGTGGGGGGGGTGAGGGTGCCGGCTGGAAGCACGCGGGGGGAGCGCAGAGCACAGGGGGCTAATAATAATTAAAAAAACACTTGCCTGGTGCTACCGGATGCCTCATTCCTGGCATCATAAACTCCCCATCAATCCCCACGCTGATCTCAAGCGTAAGAGCAGAGTGGCGATTGGCCTGAGTGGGCTGGATTAACGCTCACTCAGACATAGGGAGTCTGTGCTTTCTCCAACCCGGCTGTGCAATACAGCCGGGTTGGAGAAACCTAAGTGCGCATGTCAGTTTCCTCAGCCAAAGATGGCCGGTGGAACTGACATGTGCACATCTATCACTCCTCCTCCTCCCTCCCATGGCCCAGTCCGCCCCTCCCTGCACATGCTGGCTCAGAGTCAGCAGCTGAAAAATAAAACAATAGTAAAATATTGTTTTATTTTTCAGCTGCTGGCTCTGAGCCAGTGGGGTGATGCTCCTCTGCTGTTATGTCCCGTATAGAGGCCCTAATGTAGACCCGTTCATACATGCCCTAAAATGGACGTATTCATATTTGTCCTAATACGGTCATATTCGTACTTGCCCTATTATGGTCAAAGCCGCATATGCCCTATTACGGTCATAACTGTACATGTCCTATTATAGTCATGATTCCTTATATAGGCATGATCTTTCACCTACATTGGTCCTCGATAGTACACAACATGCTCTGAGGGCTGAACGTTATCTAGTCTGTGGTTTTGAATACAGCAGGGTTTTTCCCAAACACAGGCCCACACTGTACTCATCAATTATGCATGGCTCTCTAGGAAGACACCACCTGCATAATATGTATGTACAAAGTTCACCCCTGACGTCTGCCTCAAGTCTAACAAGGGCCAATACAAACCATACAAAGCAACTAGAGTCTTCAGGGTATGAATACACCACATCTTACCCCGGTAAGACAGAGGGAACCGAGACTTCCATGCTGACACACTGACCAGAGACACTGAGGCTCCTGCATGCAGTCGCTCCAGCTGACAGAGGTATGACACAGCCCTTGCGGGGTGTCCAACTCGAGACCAGGACGGGGTCCCACACTCTCTCTATTCAGGTATGGGGGTTCGACTAAATCCTAGAAGTATTCTTGGCTCTTAGCTTTTAGACCTACACACATATGCTAGGTACACTCAGATACATCTAGTTAGGCATCGTAGGAGTACTCGCACTTTTCATAATGCTTTTTATATTCATGTATGTATTCATGATTATTGCAATATGGTAGAACTGTTCTATCCCTTTGCCTTTATCGTACTGCTGATAATATATCTCTGCTATTGTCTGCTGGTTGCCGCAGCACATATATTTTACACTAGAATAACAACTGTTCAATAAATACTTATTGAAACGCCCAGACTGTTTATTCTGTGTAACTTTCTGAGACAAACCGAATAAGTAAGCACGAGTGACTGAGCGAAAAGTAGTACATTGTTTCCACGATTCTGAGGAATTAGGGTTGTCATGATCTAAGGTTGCCAGAAACTAATCTCTCCCCGATAAGAGGAGATTCTAGTGGCACTGTGAGCTAGCTAATGCAAATCAGGCTAACATACGCGGTGGGGGTGCACAGAGTCAGTCTAACACCAAGCCCACAGCTTATGTTATCCAAATGCGCAGGTCCTGCATGGGTACTATAGGAACTACACGACATGGCGCCCAACGTTGGTTTGGTACTTATTTAACAGTAGAATCTGAGTAGTTCATTCGTGCTATTCTCAGAGAACCTACTCACAAAACACCAGAGACGTCTGGAGTGGGTGGGCACAAACTCCGCCACAGCTGAGTAGTACGAGAATACTATTTATTGGCTGTTGGTTAATCAAGCTTGAAGGACATTTAGTTCCTAAAAATTGTGCATAAAACCTTTATCTTAGTTCTCTTGGAAAAGATTTTCTTTTCAAAATGACTCAGAGCGATGAAGAAAGAGTAGATCTGCATGTCTCAGCAGGAGAACAACCCGAAAATGCAATTGAAATTGCACCCAAATTCAGACATACGCTCACCATGAAACTATTAAAAAATGGTTTACCACCAAGGGGTGGCGTAGTAGCTCTCGTGATTGAGGCACACAAATCAAATAAAACAGAGGTATTCTATTCATGGGTTACATTCCCAGCAGCAGATGCTGTATTTATTTTTAAAAAAGAATTTATTTGCAAAGTTTTATATAGCGCTGGCTAGACCCGGAGGTATCAGAGCGCTTTACATAAGGATCAGCGAGTTACAGGTTACATAGTTACATCAATTAAAGGAACCAAGTATAGACATAGGAGAAAAACATGAGATAACACAAATATGAGTTATTAGCGCTTAGCATAGCCAAGACACACGTCATATGGAGAATGAGAGGTAGAGGGGGAATGGTCACAGAGGGAGGAGGCGGGGTAGGGAAGGAAATACAACGGGGAGACGAGGAAAACAATGTCCAATGTCTGGCTGGGTAGGTGACGGCCAAGGGGGTGAACCAGAGCCAAACTCCTCTATAGCTGCATAGGACAGCTCCACCAGGCATCGGCCAAGGTTGCTCAGGCTCCTCGGTAAGTACCGACAGTTTAGGTTTCCGCCCAGGGGCATCGTTATAGTTCCAGCGAAAGCACCGGTCCCGGTGTTATTGGGAAGCGCCGTCCGCCTCATCCTCCAGCTCGACCCCAGGCTAATTTTGGGCCTCACCCGGCAGAGCTCCAGCTAAGAGCTATTACTCCGCCGCCATCTTGCTTGCTCCTTCCTTGCACAGCCCACTGCTGAGTGCTATCAGAGTTTGATGGCCTATGTGGAAGGCACCGATCCCCTCCTTCTTTACATCCCTCCTGCTGCACTGTGGAGTGTGATGCCGCTGGGGCTCATTATTGCAACACAGCTGCCTCACCCCTTTCAATTTTACGATCTTCGGCAGTGTGTCGGCCGCCATTTTGGGGTCAGGCACGAATCCGTTTTGCCGCTGTTGCTAGCTTGAGGCTGGCTGACCTGTCTCAATCATGCCGATGCAGTGCGTCCCCTCCTCACCGGTTGTATAGATTGCGCCCTCCCGGGAACCACGAGAGCGCACCAAAGACCCGACACGAGCTCCTCCAGTCGCAGTCTGCAGCTGCTCCCATCGTGATGCGTAGCCTCCCGCACACCGCTCCTCCAGAGAACCCGATGGGATCACGAACACCACAGGACTTCCCCCTCTGCTCCGGTAAGGCGCCTGGGCGTCATCGACTCCTCCGTCCTCAGGACACGGCAGCCGCCATTTTGTGTCGCTCTGCCGCAGCTCTCACAGAGCTGTAAAAAAGACATTTCACTACTACATAGAAGGAGATGCACCACAGGAATATTGTCCATTCGCTGACATAGAGATTCCACTCACTTACCAGGAACACTTATACTGGTTTAAAGGCGCCCTACCCCACTTAAGAGAAAGAGTAAGATTAGGCCCGCTCGGAGGAGACGGGGCCACATGGCCAATACTAGCGGCTTACACACACATCATCCTGGCATTAACACAATGCCACAGCCAGACTTACTAGTACAACACAAAAATGTAATCAAAATCTACAGAAACCTAACACAATTTGTCATAAGGACTTTAACAATCCAACCTGCACCAGCAGGTGCAGCAAACAGTACTCCGACTCAGGGTACAGGAAATAAAATTACTCCTCAAACATTACACGCAGTAATGGGCAAAATGCCCACAAAACGCGAACAAATACCATTCTGGAAAGCTCAGAAAATAACTCAGCTTGAGGCGGTATTCCCGAATACTTCCACCTGTGATAAACACAGAATACTAACAATCTGCTTGCCCATGGGGATCACTCCACAAGGAGAGGACTGCACCTCTTGGGGTTCAGTCTTTGCTTCCATATATACCAGAACGCATGGTATCCCGTCATTAGCAGTAATACCTGACGTATTGAGACAGATACAAAATGAGTACGGAGCAGAACCTGCCCTTAACTTAGGGATGAAGTTACTAAATAACTTTGACCAGGTATCAGCCATAATACTAGCTAATATTAAAGGGGAGGCTGCTTCAGTGGCGATCCGCCAACGCCTAACGGAGTTCAGTCCAGAGGATCATCAACACGAACTACCCAAAATAATTGAAACTGCATATGCAGAACTAGGCAGAGACAGTCTAGGTGGGAAAGCATTAAAACCACAACTGGTGGGCAGTCCTGAAAAGGACATTACAAAGCAGACACCTACTTCTTCTAAAAAAAAGTGGGAAAATAAAAAACAACAAAAGTCTAAAGACAGCAGATCTCAATTCAGAGGTAGGTCTCCTCAACAGGAGCCCTCTGAAAGGAGGTATAACCTCAGGAATAGGGATAATATTAAAAAACCTGACAGGTATCAGGATACTGATACTCGTTCCACTCGTTCCTTTCAGGGTTCATCAAAAAACTCCGAGAGGGAAGGACGGTCAGAGGAGCGTACAAAGTCCAGAGACACGCAACGCGCTGCGGACTACGCACCTAAAAAAGAAGATAAACAAAAACAGAAACCTAAGTTCAAAAAGAAGAAGGTAGCAGGTCTCAAGATCAGACATGCCCAGAATTCTGAGGACACAGCTTCTGAACAGGGAATGGGCTCTGACGATGCTAGACAGCGCGGCAAAAGTAACGATAGCTCGCCAGAACCTGAAGGAATTTCTGGTGACAGCGGAGTTGAGTGAGTATATCACGGTGGAAACACCTGATACTCGGGTAAGTGTCCCACATAAGTTACATGAGATAACACTCCGGATGGAGGGGGACAAGCCCAGAAAAGTTAAAGGTCTCTTTTGGAAAAATCTGTCATCTGGTTATGACATTCTATTAACAGAACAAGACTGGCCGCCAGCATTCGTCATGGAGTGCCCTAGGGGAGAAACAGTAATTTTTCCAGCATTTTCCGCCCTCATTCCCATTCACCTAAAACATGCATATGCGCAGGAGTGAGCAGTTGCCCTAGCTCCAGCATTGTACAAAAATCATGTCGGTTGGGATGAGGATTCAACCCACCACGTGATCCCATTAAAAGTTTCACCAAATGCTCAAAGGCAATACCCTATAAAGCAGGAAGCTAAAAAACAAGTCAGGGAGATCCTAGATCAACTACAATACCAGGGGGTGATTGAAAATTGCACTTCACCTATGAACAATCCTTTGTTTCCCGTAATGAAACCTGACAACACATATCGTTTAGTTTTGGATTACAGACATTTAAACACTTGCACAAAGACATTTGCAGTTCAAAATGCACACAGTGCCGCATTAATGAATAACATTGTGCGCAAAAAATACAAAACGCTTGATATCTCAAATGGATTTTTCTGCCAAAATATAGCGCCTGAAAGCAGGTATCTGACTGCATTCAGTGCGTTAGGGTCCCAGCGACAATTTTGTCGACTAGCCCAAGGGTATAAAAATAGCCCCGGGGTATTTTCAGCACGAGTAACAGAGTTACTCCAAAATTTGGATGAAGAAGCATTGTCCTATGTAGATGATATTTATCTGACGGACGATGACTTACCGAGGCACTTGACCAGGGTGAGCACCATTATTATGGGATTCACCTCTGAGGGCTATAAATTTAATTTCAAGAAATCAAAAATTGCCCACCTCAGTGTCCTATTTTTAGGATAAGAGCTGTCAAGTGAAGGAAAAAGCCTAGCAGCTAACTTTTTAGAAAAGTGTGTGCTGCTCCAACCTCCAAAATCATTAAAGAATTTACAATCAATTCTGGGATTCCTAAATTTTGGTCGAACATACATTTTGGATTACGCAGAAAGAGTAAAACCTTTCTACGACTTAATAAAACCTGATTTTTCAGTCAGACAATGGACACAGGAACATACAAATATCCTGCTTTCCCTACAGGAAGACATGATAGCTTCTAAACATTTACAGACCCGCGTAAACGTACGCAACTTAGTGATCCTAGTAATAGCGGGTCAATGCGGGTACACTTATTTGACCTTCAATGAAGGAGAAACAGTACCAATCGCATACAAATCACACCTGTACACGAACGCAGAGATGCGCTTCACTTCAACAGAAAAAATCCTGACAGCAGTGCAGACCGCTGTGGCAAGAGAAAGAGCTCTGGCTCAGGGTAAACGCATAATTGTTGTGACCCCAGTACCAGCCTTAGAGGCTGTTACAAAGGCTAGCATTCCTAACACGAAAGCCTTACATCGCAGATGGATACAATGGGCTAATTCTCTTACTGCAACGGATGTTGAATACAGATTTGATCCAAATTTAAAAACACAAGCATTTCTGCAATACGAACAAGAATAGAATATCCTCTTCCAAATGAGATTTTGCCTCTAGAGCAGTATGAATACATTATTTATACTGACGGATCTGCTCAACCGGCCATAGGGAGTAAGCAAGCTTACAGCGCAGCATGTGCGATTGTTAAAGGACGCATGCGCGATGGAAAGTTCCATCCTAGTTGCACTAAAACACAATCTCTAGGAGACTGCACGGCTCAGTTGGCAGAATTAAAAGCACTTATACTGGCACTGGTGAATATGGAACACGAATTCCCCACACTGATTGTGTGTGATTCCTTTTACTGTGTACAGTCGTACAATGAGTATTTACATCATTGGGAACAAAACAGGTTTAAAGACGCAAAAGGTGGCACAATTAAGCATAAAATGCTAAGGGAACAGGTAGTGGAGTTGAGAAAGGAACTACCAAGGGCTCACGTGATACATACACTAAGTCATCAGCGTGATGGCGTTCACGTTGAAGGGAATTTATTGGCTGATGAAGCCGCAAAGGGGGCTGTTCGCACGGCGTCCGTAGCTGCAATCACTCGTTCAAAAACGAGAATAGACAGCGAGATTATGGTAGCTGTCAATGCTTCACGCAAAGGCAGCACAGCAGTACCTAAAACATTTCCACTCAAGTACTCCTACAAGTTAGATGCACAAAACATTCCATATGCTCAGATTCCTGGAGTGGGGGATAGAGTAATACCAAATATGGATCGTAGGCAAAGTTTAATTGTGGTAGCACACGAAGGGACAGGTTCTGTACATTCGGGACTTAGGGCGACTGTTTCTTTATTGAAACAACGCTACTGGTGGCCTGTAATGAGAAGGCAGATTAGAGGCTATGTCTGGAACTGCAACATCTGCAAGCAGATGGAAGGGTCCACCACAACACGTCTGGTACAGATACCATTATTAGACAGCATCAGGTTGCCTGTCCGTGTGCGTCCAGCTCAGGTTTCCTCAAGGTTTGGCCTCAGCGCTCAGCTGACGCTCGAACTGTTATAAGAGATTTGCGAGTCTTTATCGGCACATACGCAGTTGCCACGTTAGGTTCTGACCGTGGCCCGGCGTTTAGTTCTCGGGCTTACAAAGAGGCCATGGAAGGATTGGGCGTAGCATTGCGGTACTCCTCTCCGTATCATCCTGAGGGAAATTCCGTTGTGGAGAGGAAAAACTGTGACTTAAAGCAATCTTTAACAGCTAGGGTATTAGGCAAAGGCGGTAGATGGGTCGATCACCTTTATGGGGTACGAGTGATTAACAATCAGCCAAGAAGCTCCCTAGGGGGTGTCACTCCTTATGAGGTCCTATTTCGGACAAGAATGTGGGTACCTGATCTTGATTGTGAAGGCACAGTGGCAGATGAAAAACCATTTGATATCCATGATCGTTTGGCTGTTTTACAGGATCTAAATAAATCCAGAACACAACAAAGTAACGTGCTCCAGAAACAGACTGCCACTGAGGAAGTCAAGGCAGTAACGGCAAGACCTGTCTGGATCCCAAAAGTCGGGGATCTGGTCAGAGAAAAGATTGCAGACAAGAAAGAATTTGGGCCATCCTACAGAAAGCTTGTACCGGTCCTAGCAATCCAAGGCACACAAACTGTACTTCTGCCGCCTCTTGCCGGAAAAAAGGAGAAAAGATTTGTCTCAATTGACTTAATCAAACCACACATTGTGGCCGAAACTAACAGTAGGCCTCGTGGACTCCACAGTAGCAGACGCCCTCCTCTCGCTACAATCCAAGAAGTCCAAACAGAAAGACTCATCACGTTTGAAGAGCCACCTGTACGGAATGAAGGACTAAGCAACAATGCTATGGAACTCGTTCCACTTCAACAAGAAGAAACTCTACTTAACAACCAAGTTGCAATAAGACCGACTACTGACATCTACGTCAAAATGCCTCGTCAAGAGCAAAATCCAATTTCAACAAATCCCGATGCAATTCCAACAATTGATCGAACTGCTTCTGGCTATTTCATGACATTTGATACATTTTCACTGGATCCAAGTGAGCCGGAAACGACGCCAGCCAAAAAATCACATAAAGAGAAACTCATTGACTTTTTGATCTTTTTTAGAAAGACTTACCTGGTTTCACCTTGGATAGAACTATGGTATATCACTGGGATTTTATTTTTTCTTTTCTGGCTAGGTTTAATTATAACCTTTAGTATGCTTATTAATGGACGATATCTCCAGCAGAGCTCTACAGCTCAAAGAGTCAATTTGATTTTAAAACCACACCAGACTTCACATCGTGAACCAAGAGACTTGTCTTCAGTGAACATCACAGCAGTTCCTATACCGGACGGTATAGTATGGGACAAGATTGATTATGATATATTCGGTCCGACTGAACTTTTAAAGCTTAAACATGTATTTAAAATTTCTTTAAGTGATATTATTACCACCAGTACATTTTCTGATGATTGGGACACTGAAACTGTAAACAATATGATGTTTGATTTAGAAAAACTGCAGCATTTCTGAATAATGAAATGTTAGAAGGTACTTCAGACTATGATACATTGTACTGTTACCAACATTATGGTCATCATTTCTTACGCAAATCTATAACACCTAGAAATGTATTTGAATACCACCAGTGGGAACACTGCCCAATACCTCCAAAAGGTAGTTCGCAATCTTATGCACAGAAATTCACATACTTTTCAGGGTTTAATCCATCTGACCCAACGTCATTTTATTACAAAGTGGCAACAACATCAGCACAGAAAATTATGTTAACTAACACCAAACAGATTTACTCTGCTTCCTTTATGGCCCAGTTGTCTACACAGGGTTTCGACCTATGGAAGGACTGTTAGAAATGGGATTTTTGGTAGGCTAGGGCATGTCCCAAAGCCAGGCAGAAACCACCACTCTAGTCAGGATAAGGGAGTTACACTCCTAAAATAACCCCTGCTCACCCCCTTGGTAGCTTGGCACGAGCAGTCAGGCTTATCTTAGAGGCAGTGTGTAAAGCATTTGCACATAACCAACAGTAATATAATGTAAGCACTACAAAAGGACACCACACCAGTTTAGAAAAATAACCAATATTTTTATATACTCAAGACAGGACCAAATACGATAAAAATCCACAATACAGTACTTTAAAAGTGATTACGTTGCAAGATAACTTCTTCTTTGCAGGAATATTTCAAAAACAAATTTCGTCCGAGTCGGTAGCTCCGTCCGAGTCTACCGCGATGCTGAAAACCACAGAATCTAACAGTTCCAGCCGACCGCGTCGATACGGGCCAGCAAAGTCGTGAACAGACTCGGTCACAGTACCTTTTCTCGTTGTGGCGGGCACGGAGTGTGCGAGCCGGTCGGCGTCCGTCGCAGTTGCGGTGCAAGATGGAAGCGGTGCAGGGAGCGGTGTCCTCTCGATGCGGTGCAGGCAGCGGCTCGGTGACAATCGTGCAGACGGAGTCGGTGAGTCCAAGGCGTGCGGGGCAGGGTGAGACGTTGCTCGATGCGGTGCTGGCAGGTTGCGATGCAGGCCACCAAGCCGGAGTGCGGGAGCTGGCGTCGGACGGCGGTGCGAGTCGGAGCAGTGCGTCGCGAAACGTGCGAGCGGTGCCCCAACTGCGATGCGGTCACGATTGTTGAGCCAGTTGCAGCGACAGCGTCGGTCTGGTCCGGCTGGCACAGTGAAGCGATGCGATGCGAACTGCGGTGCCCACAGGTCACGGTGCAAGCAGCGGCTCGGTGGCGATGGCGTCGGACGTCGTCATCGGTGAGACCAGGGTTGCGGTGCGAGATGCGGACGGTGCGGTCTGCGGTGCAAACAGTACACCGGGCCAGCGCTGGAGTCGGTTGACGGAGTCGGTTGCGGTTCCCTTCCTCTGTGGCAACTGAAACAGCGGTTCCAGAAGCGGTACCCAGAGGGTTGTGAAGTCTTTGCAGTCCCTGAGACTTCTTAACAGGAGGCCAGCTCGGTTTCAGGCCCTTGGAGATTCTCAGCACAAGTAGTAGAAAGTTCAGTCCAGTCCTTTCACTGCCCAAGACAGAAGCAGCAACTGCAGGCCAACCCAACAAGGCAATAACTCAGCAAAGGGGCAGTACTCCTCCTAGCAGCTCTCCAGCTCTTCTTCTTGGCAGGTTCCTTGATTCCAGCGAGATCTAAAGTTCTGGGGTTTGGGTCCCCTTTTTATCCTCAATTTCTCTTTGTTCTCTGAAGGCAGAGAGGCCTTTGCCTAGTCCAAACCAGTTCTGGTCAGTCCTGGAGCACTTTGTTGACAAGTCTCCTTCTTTCCTTTCAGAGAGTAGGCCAGGGACATCAGACGCACCACAGAAGGTGGAGCCAGCATTGTGGAGGGAAGGCACTGTCCTATTCAGGGCCCAGGTGCAACTCCTCCCACCCATCTGGATGTAGATGTTGCTATTCAGTCCTGTGCTGACCCACCCTGTGTCCTGGAATCCCCAGCCCCTGTCACTCACACTCCAGACAAGGAATACACAACCTAGCAGAGGCAGGCTTGGATGGTTAGACAAGAAAATACCTACTTTCTAAAAGTGGTATTTTCAAACACAGAATGTTAAAACCAACTTCACTAAAAGATGCATTTTATCATTCTGAGTTCAGGCATACTAAACTCGAATTTCTACCATGTTCCCTGGGTCAGTTAGGATCATAGGATGTAATAATCAAAACTGCCCATTCTGGCCTATGGGGAACAGGTAGCCTTGCAATAGTGAAAAACGAAGTAGGCTGTAATTCACTATCAGGACATGCCACACACACCAGGGCATGTCCTACCTTTCACATACAATGCACCCTGTCCACAGGGGTACCTTGGGCCTAGCTTAGGGGTGGCTAACATGTAGAAAAGGGAAGGTTTAGGGACTTGCAAGTGTGTGCACTTGCCAAGTCGACATGGCAGCCCCAGGCTGCGCACAGGCTCTGCAATGGCAGGCCAGAGTTACACTTTACGGGCTGTTTGCGTGGGTGGCACAATCCAGTGCTGCAGCCCACCAACAGCATTTGATCTATAGGCCCTGGCACTCGCAGTGCACTTTACTAGGGACTGACACATAGATCAAATAGGCCAATCATGGAAATACCAATCCATACACATTTTATACAGGAGCACTTGCACTTTCCCACTGGACAGCAGTGAGGAAAGTGCGCAGAATCATTACACCAGCAAAAACAGAGTCAAAAACGGGAGGTTAGAAAGCAAAAAGTCAGGGGAAACACGCCAAAAGATGCCAAGTCTAGCACATGTCCCCTCCAGCTGAAAGTAGGGAGAACTACCCAACCCCATTGGAGTTCTCTTCACTAAGGCGGAAGAACCTGGACAGACCATCTGCGTTGGCGTGTTCTGTACCAGGGCGGTGTTCCACCGTAAAGTCCATTCCCTGTAGGGAGATGGACCACCTCAGCAGTTTTGGATTCTCACCCCTCATTTGCATCAACCATCTGAGGGGCCTGTGGTCTGTCTGAACCCGGAAGTGAGTTCCAAACAGGTATGGTCTCAGCTTCTTCAGTGCCCAGACCACAGCAAACGCTTCCCTTTCTATGGCACTCCACCTCTGTTCCCTGGGGAGTAGTCTCCTGCTAAGGAAGACTACAGGTTGATCCAGGCCCTCTTCGTTCAGTTGTGAGAGCACCGCTCCCACACCATGCTATGAAGCGTCAGTCTGCACGACGAATTCCTTGGAGAAGTCAGGTGCCTTGAGCACGGGCGCTGTGCACATGGCTGCCTTCAGGGCATCAAAAGCTTTCTGGCAAGTCTCAGTCCAGATCACCTTCCTGGGCTGCTTCTTGGAAGTCAGCTCTGTTAAGGGGGTGACAATGGTGCCATAGCCCTTAACAAATCTCCTATAGTAGCCGGTGAGTCCTAAGAAGGCTCTCACCTCTGTCTGGGTCTTGGGGGTTCCCAAGCCAGAATGGTGTCAATCTTGGGTTGTAGGGGCACCACCTGGCCGCTTCCTACCTGGTGTCCCAAGTACACCACAGAACCCTGCCAGATCTGGCACTTACTGGCCTTGATCATGAGGCCTGCACCTTGCAGAGCCCTCAACACTTTCTCAAGGTGCTGTAAATGTTCTTCCCAGCTGGAACTGAACACAGCAATGTGATCCAGGGAGGCGGCACTGAAATCCTCCAGTCCAGCCAACACCTGATTGACCAACCTCTGAAAGGTGGCAGGGGCATTCTTCAACCCAAAGGGCATCACCCGAAACTGGTAATGACCTTCTGGGGTTGAGAATGCTGATCTCTCCTTGGCCCCATCGGTTAAGGCAATCTGCCAGTACCCAGACGTTAAGTCAAACGTGCTGAGGAACCGGGCAGCTCCCAACCGATCAATGAGCTCATCAGCTCTGGGGATGGGGTGCGCGTCAGTCCTGGTGACGGCATTGAGCCCACGGTAGTCCACACAAAACCGGAGTTCTGGAGTGGCACCGGGTGCAGCAGCCTTTGGGACCAAGACCACTGGGCTGGCCCAAGGACTGTTGGAGGGCTCAATCACCCCTAACGTCAACATCTTAGAGACCTCCTCCTTGATGCTGGCCCTGACCCGGTCAGTCAACCTGTAAATCTTGTGCTTCACAGGAGGGCTGTCACCAGTGTCCACGTCATGGGTACACCAGTGAGTAACACCGGGGGTCAGAGAGAACAGTGGGGCGAACTGTCCCAACAACTGGTGACAGTCCCCCTGCTGCTCCTGAGTCAGAGTAGGGGAGAGGATCACACCCTCCACTGACCCATCATGCTCCTTGGTAGACAGGAGGTCAGGGAGAGGCTCACTCTCCTCTTCCACCCCATCATCTGTCGCCAAGAGCATACTCACTTCGGACCTCTCGAAGTGGGGCTTGAGGCGGTTCACGTGAAGGACCCTCAAAGGGTTCCTTGGAGCCTGCAAATCCACCAGGTAGGTGACGTCACTTTTGCGCTCCACCACCTCATATGGCCCAGTCCACTTGTCCTGCAAGGCACAAGGTTCCACTGGGGCCATGACCCACACTTTTTGCCCAGGTTGAAATTCGACCAGAGTGGCATTCTGGTCATACCACCTCTTCATTTCTTCCTGGCTTGCTTCTAGGTTCGCCTGAGCGAGTTTCCTGAAGCGGGCAGTTTGGTTTCTAAAGGCCAGCATGTAACTAAACACATCCTGGGGATTTCTGGAGCTGCCTCCCAGCCTTCCTTTACCAAACTCAGAGGTCCTCTGACAGGGTGGCCATACAGGAGCTCAAAGGGGCTGTACCCAAGAGACTTCTGAGGCACCTCCTGTATGCAAAGAATAGGCATGGCAAGAGGACGTCCCACTTACGCCTCATGGGTTCTGTTAGACCCTTGATCATGCCTTTCAAGGTCTGGTTGAATCTCTCCACCAGACCGTTTCCTTATGGGTGGTAAGGCGTGGTGAACTTGTAGGTTACACCACACTCCTTCCACAGGGATGTCATATACTTGGATATGAAATTGGTCCCCCTATCAGAAACCACCTCTCTGGGGAATCCCACACGGGAAAAGATCCCCATTAACGCCCGGCCCACCACTGGCGCCGTCGTTGTCCTGAGAGGGATGGCCTCCGGGTACCGAGTGGCATGGTCCACCAAGACCAGGATGTACCTGTTGCCCATGGCTGTCTTGGGATCCAGTGGCCCCACAATATCCCTCCCTACCCTTTCAAAGGGTGTTCCAACAACAGGAAAAGGTTGGAGAGGAGCTTTGACCTTCCTCCCACTCTTACCACTTGCCTGGCAAGTTTGGCAAGACCTACAGTGTGCATCTGACTGCCTTCGCATTTGGGGCCAAAAGAAGTGGGTGACAAGCCTGTCAAAGGTCTTGTCCTGCCCCAAATGTCCTGCCAAAGGCACGTCATGAGCCAGACCCAGTAGGAAGGTCCTGAAGCGCTGGGGTACCACCAGCACACGGGCTGACCCAGGCTCAGCAACCTTAGGCTCACTGTATAGGAGACCATTCTCCCAGTAGATCAGATGTGACCCGGACTGATTACCAGCTGCCTGGTCTGCAGCCTGCCGCCGCAGACCCTCCAGAGTAGGGCACTCGTTCTGCTCCCTGCAGATCTCCTCCCTGGTGGGACCCCCTTCTTGCTGCCAATGGGTCAGCTCAGAGATGTCTCCCAGTTCGGCTACCTGCTCCCCTGTAGGCACCGGGGCGTCCCCCTCGAGGTCCGCCTCCTCCCGGTCCGTGGGAACTTCGGGGGCTGGTTTCCCGCGCCCCCTGCCCTTCCTCTTGGCAGGGACTTGGGCCATTGTTCCCGGCTCCAAGTCCTCTTGATCACCCTTTCTTGCTGCCATTGACCGAGTAGACACGCATGCCCACTCTGGCAACCCAAGCATCTCCAAGTGAGACCTGAGCTCAACATCCTTCCATAAGGACTGCTCCAGGCCGTTACCTAGCAGACAATCTACAGGCATGGTAGGGCTCACAACCACCCTCAAGGGACCAGAGACCCCCCCCCCCATTCAAAGGGAACCTGCGCCACCATACACTGACGCTCAGAGTTGTCTACAGCAACTACTTGGTGGAATGCCCTTGGGACTACCTGCTTCTCAGAGACCAGGTGACACCGGACTGAGGTCACACTGGCTCCAGTATCTCTGAGAGCCTCTATCCTGTTCCCATTAATGGTCACCCAGATGCTATATTTCTTTGTGTTAGGGGGCACCTGGTTTCCTGGGACCATCTCACTGTCCCCTAGTGAGACAAGGGTCATTTCTGTGGGATCCCCACCCTCCTGTGGGCACCCCTCCTCCCCAACCGCTTCACTAGCCAACACTTTGGACTGTCCACCGGTGGGCGGCTGTGTCCCCTTTGGGCACTTGGGGTCCCCCTTGAAGTGACCTACCTGGTCACATGCATAACACTTGCGGGGGCCGGTCTCAACAGGCTTCCCTGTAGAGACCCCTTTCTTCTTATCACCGGGGGGCTGGGAACCTTTACCCTGGGTACTAGTTTGGGGCCCTTTAGAGAACTCCTGTGCTTTACTCTTGTCCCCCCCACTTTTCTGCTAGGGACCCTGCCCACCTTTGGCTGAGTCACCCCCAAACGCTTTCTTGTGGACCCTGGTACTCACCCAGCGGTCCGCCTCCATAGCAAGCTTCCTGGGGTCAGTTAGCTTACTATCAACTAGGTGCTGGCGCAGATCTGCAAAACATAGACTAGACAAGTGCTCCCATGCAATCAAATTGTAGAGCCCCTGAAAATCTGTTACATTACTGCCCTTCACCCAACCATCCAGCGACCTACAGAACATATCCACCCATTCCAACCAAGTGTTGGCCTCAGACTTTTTACTGGACCTAAACTGATCCCTGTACTTCTCAGGAGTGAGCCCATATCTATTGAGGAGAGCGTCTTTCATGTCAGCATAGGTGAGGTCCTGCCCCTTACCCAAAGCTATCAGAGTATCCCTAGCTTCCTCTGGAAAGAGAGGCCACAACCCCGCTCCCCAGTTCCTCTCAGGGACCCCATTCATATGAATAGACGACTCGTACCCTTGAAACCACCTTTGTATGTCATCACCCTTTTTGTACTCTTTACCTACATTTTTGGGGATGTGTACAATCCTGTCTGTGTGTGCTGAAGAATTGCTGCCACCATCTGAACCGGATCTACTCTTTAGCTCCAGCTCCTTGATCATTCTCTCATGATCTAGTATCATCTTCCTTTCCTCCATGGCTATTCTTTTCTCTTCCCTCTCACTTTCTATTCTGAGTTTCTCCAATTCAAACCTCCTTACTTCCTGCATGTCCTCCAGCTCCTCTGGGGACAAACTACTGCTGCCTGGTCTGGAGGGCTCCCCCCCTCCCAAAAGCACATCCACCCTAGGAACAGGCTCCTCCACCTCTCCAGCGAGATCACCAGATTGCCCACTGGCACCTCTGGCTGCTACCCAGGCCCTCAGCGCCTTTTGTAGCTCATCCTTCCTGGTGAGGCCTCTGACCTGGACTTTTAGGTTCTTGCAAATCGATTTTAACTCCTTGACATTGTAGGCTTCCAATCGATCCTCCTCAAAGGAAATTTCTACTGATGCAATTGATGATACTATAGATTCAGGCATGTTGAAGTAGCAAGTTCAAACTGGCAAGATCAAAAATAGGCCAAAAAGAAAAATACCCTGTATGTGGTACGTAATGGTCTGCAATATGGTAGTAGTGCACACCAATCACTGTAAGTCAAGTGCAAACACAAGTCCTATCCTCACCGCTGCCAACCAATGTTAGAAATGGGATTTTTGGTAGGCATGGGCATGTGCCAAAGCCAGGCAGAAACCACCACTCTAGTCAGGATAAGGGAGTTACACTCCTAAAATAACCCCTGCTCACCCCCTTGGTAGCTTGGCACGAGCAGTCAGGCTTATCTTAGAGGCAGTGTGTAAAGCATTTGCACCTAACCAACAGTAATATAATGTAAGCACTACAAAAGGACACCACACCAGTTTAGAAAAATAACCAATATTTTTATATACTCAAGACAAGACCAAATACGATAAAAATCCACAATACAGTACTTTAAAAGTGATTACGTTGCAAGATAACTTCTTCTTTGCAGGAATATTTTAAAAAAAAAGTTTGTACGAGTCGGTAGTTCCGTCCGAGTCTACCGCGATGCTGAAAACCACAGAATCTAACAGTTCCAGCCGACCGCGTCGATACGGGCCAGCAAAGTCGTGAACAGACTCGGTCACAGTACCTTTTCTCGTTGTGGCGGGCACGGAGTGTGCGAGCCGGTCGGCGTACGTCGCGGTTGCGGTGCAAGATGGAAGCGGTGCAGGGAGCGGTGTCCTCTCGATGCGGTGCAGGCAGCGGCTCAGTGACAATCGTGCAGACGGAGTCGGTGAGTCCAAGGCGTGCGGGGCAGGGTGAGACGGTGTTCGATGCGGTGCTGGCAGTTGCGATGCAGGCGACCAAGCCGGAGTGCGGGAGCTGGCGTCGGACGGCGGTGCGAGTCGGAGCGGTGCGTCGCGAAGCGTGCGAGCGGTGCCCCAACTGCGATGCGGTCACGATTGTTGAGCCAGTTGCAGCGACAGCGTCGGTCTGGTCCGGCTGGCACAGTGAAGTGATGCGATGCGAACTGCGGTGCCCACAGGTCATGGTGCAAGCAGCGGCTCGGTGGCGATGGCGTCGGACGTCGTCGTCGGTGAGACCAGGGTTGCGGTGCAAGATGCGGACGGTGCAGTCTGCGGTGCAAACAGGACACCGGGCCACGCTGTAGTCGGTTGACGGAGTCGGTTGCGGTTCCCTTCCTCTGTGGCAACTGAAACAGCGGTTCCAGAAGCGGTACCCAGAGGGTTGTGAAGTCTTTGCAGTCCCTGAGACTTCTTAACAGGAGGCCAGCTCGGTTTCAGGCCCTTGGAGATTCTCAGCACAAGTAGTAGAAAGTTCAGTCCAGTCCTTTCACTGCCCAAGACAGAAGCAGCAACTGCAGGCCAACCCAACAAGGCAATAACTCAGCAAAGGGACAGTACTCCTCCTAGCAGCTCTCCAGCTCTTCTTCTTGGCAGGTTCCTTGATTCCAGCGAGATCTAAAGTTCTGGGGTTTGGGTCCCCCTTTTTATCCTCAATTTCTCTTTGTTCTCTGAAGGCAGAGAGGCCTTTGCCTAGTCCAAACCAGTTCTGGTCAGTCCTGGAGCACTTTGTTGACAAGCCTCCTTCTTTCCTTTCAGAGAGTAGGCCAGGGACATCAGACGCACCACAGGAGGTGGAGCCAGCATTGTGGAGGGAAGGCACTGTCCTATTCAGGTCCCAGGTGCAACTCCTCCCACCCATCTGCATGTAGATGTTGCTATTCAGTCCTGTGCTGACCCACCCTGTCTCCTGGAATCCCCCAGCCCCTGTCACTCACACTCCAGACAAGGAATACACAACCTAGCAGAGGCAGGCTTGGATGGTTAGACAAGAAAATACCTACTTTCTAAAAGTGGTATTTTCAAACACAGAATGTTAAAACCAACTTCACTAAAAGATGCATTTTATCATTCTGAGTTCAGGCATACTAAACTCGAATTTCTACCATGTTCCCTGGGTCAGTTAGGATCATAGGATGTAATAATCAAAACTGCCCATTCTGGCCTATGGGGAACAGGTAGCCTTGCAATAGTGAAAAACGAAGTAGGCTGTAATTCACTATCAGGACATGCCACACACACCAGGGCATGTCCTACCTTTCACATACAATGCACCCTGCCCACAGGGGTACCTTGGGCCTACCTTAGGGGTGGCTAACATGTAGAAAAGGGAAGGTTTAGGGACTTGCAAGTGTGTGCACTTGCCAAGTCGACATGGCAGCCCCAGGCTGCGTACAGGCTCTGCAATGGCAGGCCCGAGTTACACTTTACGGGCTGTTTGCTTGGGTGGCACAATCCAGTGCTGCAGCCCACCAACAGCATTTGATCTATTGGCCCTGGCACTCGCAGTGCACTTTACTAGGGACTGACACATAGATCAAATAGGCCAATCATGGAATTACCAATCCATACACATTTTATACAGGAGCACTTGCACTTTCCCACTGGACAGCAGTGAGGAAAGTGCGCAGAATCATTACACCAGCAAAAACAGAGTCAAAAACGGGAGGTTAGAAAGCAAAAAGTCAGGGGAAACACGCCAAAAGATGCCAAGTCTAACAAGGACACTATAGATTTAAAATCAATCTGGGGTTCTAAGGACTGGCAAGTCCAGGGAACAGAAGCGCTTTTTAGAGCATGCCTCATTCCACAGCAACTGATATTTCTAAATGACACTGTGCAACAGACATCCTGTCTTGGACTAGCCAAGAACAAGGAACTGAACTCACCCGGGTTTCTTACACCATCACAGATGGTTGGGGGGCCGAATTCAACTACACAAGGGGTAGGATTAGATGACATTCTCCAGTACAACAGATCAGATCCTGATTGGACGAAATGGCTGATTTGGCCCATTGACACAAACACCTGTCAACAGAGATTTATGAATACAACCGAAGGGTTTAGTATCCATCGGCCAGATACACGCTATGTACAAAGACAACACCCAGGGGTAGTGACATCGTATAGTGTTGGGAAGTTGTGCCTTGATTGGCTAGAAACCTCAACACTCACAGAACTGAAACATCACTTAAACTTACTCACACCTGATGTAGACCTTAGGGATTTCTTGCTAGGCCCAAGGAAAACACGTCAGAAACGTTTCATATATGCCGGCATTTATGCCTATTATAATGAAAACTGGAAAATATCCCAACAAGAGGCCGCAGAAAGAATACGGGAAATAGACCGTATTAGCTTAGAAAAGGCATTAGCTGTAGTGGATAATGGGTTAACAACTTTGACCTCCAGGATTTACTCCTTAGGCAACATTGTGTCTTCGGCAATTGACATATTAGAACAAGATCTGGCCTTGTTACAACACGGGCAATCTCAGCTGCGTTCTATTATGATGCTAAGCTGGACGCTACAATCTTTGCGTGCAGGCTACGTGCCCTGGCGTATTATAAACACCACGTCTCTGTTTTCAGGATACAACCTAACTGATAAACAGACAGAAATGGCACGAAGGGGAGGCAAATATACAATGCTGCCTATTGAGAAATTGGAAAGGTTACCATTTACTGTAGCCGAATTACCATCAACTGAATGGCTAATTCATGGCCAAATAAATGTAAGTCCGTTTTTATATAGCGCAGCTACTCACCCTTACGGGTCTCAAGGCGCTGGGGGCCGTCGTGGAAATTAAGTGAGCTATTGCCCAGAGTCACATGGTGCTGAGCTGAGCTGCCGCCGGAGCCGGGGATCGAACCGTGAACCCTGTGCTCCGAAGTCAGCTGCCCTGCCAGGCAAATATGAAAAAATGGGTAAAGGTTACATTAAGGAAACTTGGGAGTTACCATATAGATATCGATGCCGGAATGGGGATCGAGAAGTATTTCTGAACGGTGCAAACTGCAAGAACGCTTTAAGCGGTTCTCTCATGTGTCAGGATATTTCACTACACGGAGCCTGTAGCGGTTCACTAGCAAACCTATCGTGTCACATGACAGGGACCCCAGCGGCCATAATCACACCGGTTTTCCAGCTGCTCTCGAATGGGAGTTACTTGATGCTAAATGATCAGGGTTGCTGTGGGATGCTTCCGGACGTCGCCTATCTGGTCACTGTTAACTCCAGGGTTACTTGCTGGATGCAAGTATTGTTTCCGCCACTGAACACAGTCAAGGAGGCGCCGCTATGGCCTTCACTGAACGTTTCTTTCATACAATTTGATACTCTGAGCAGACTGCAAGCCATGCTTTTTCAGCAAACCGTGCCCTTAACCTCTGCTCGAGAAACCTTTGAACTTCAAGTTGCAAGGACCTCGAGTGAGATACTGGCGCTCATACGTACAAACTGCCCCATTCATTTAGCAGAAATGGTGGGTTGTATCTTCAATATGTCTGATACGAGCGGTATTATACACCTATTTAAGACCATAGGGTCAGGACTGTTAAGCACCTTTCAGACAGTCCTCGGAGTAATCCCAAATTTTATAGACTCTGTATTGGGAAGCGTATTTGGAGGACTCCCGCTTATCCTGTTGCTGATTGCAGGGGTCCTATTCATAATACTACTGCTACGCAATGGACGGCCCAATTCCCGAGGGAATGGCGAACATGCTCCTGGAGCAGAAATACCGTGAACGCATGGTACAACTTCTGGGCATTTCTTGCCTGCGAGAACTCAATGCCTCCTGGTTTCTATCCTTTCGACCAGTCTGGGTAGACTGCATCTGACCTGTTCTTCGATGGCTGTTTTGTGGAGAAGAATGCACGTTGGATCTTTGTCTAACATTTCCATCAGATGCGCCTCCGGACACGGATGCAATGCTGGACCCCATAAAGGCCCATGCTCTGCGCTGTCCCAGCGGCTTCCAATTCTGATGAATGCATTCCTGGAGAATCCACAGGTGCCGTTTGCTCCTGCTGGGTTAGGTGACTCCTCCACAGGCACCCAGGTAACAACTGCCGCTCAAGCTGCCGCAGCATCGACTGTTGGCAGTGCTATATTCCATCTATGTGCGATTGACGTTCTCTGTGAGGCGTTGGATTTGTCGTCTGCAGTAGCTAACACCGATAATGTTGTGCTTCCCATCCAGGACACCTAATCTCGAATTGGCTCATCGCGTCCTGGGAAAGAATTCGGCTTCTCCACTCGTTTTCATAATAAGCGAGCAAATTTGGAACATTTCCTAAATTGACACTTTCGCTTGAGAAAAGCATGGCCTTCTTCCGCTTTGAGTGAAGCAACTTATATAGAGAAACAAAATAGACATTTCTTTTTAGTGGCAATTGGAAATAGCTGAATTGTAAAATTTTTGAAGTTTTTTAACAATTTTAAAACCATGTTTTTACTTGCTTTTAAAATGTTTTTAAATTGTCCAGATTTTAAGTATGGTCATTGTCATCCTGTTCGGAAGAGGAGTGGGTGTTATGTCCCGTATAGAGGCCCTAATGTAGACCCATTCATACATGCCCTAAAATGGACGTATTCATATTTGCCCTAATACGGTCATATTCATACTTGCCCTATTATGGTCAAAGCCGCATATGCCCTATTACGGTCATAACTGTACATGTCCTATTATAGTCAAGTTTCCTTATATAGGCATGATCTTTCACCTACATTGGTCCTCGCTAGTACACAACGTGCTCTGAGGGCTGAACGTTATCTAGTCTGTGGCTTTGAATACAGCAGGGTTTTTCCCAAACACAGGCCTACAATGTACTCATCAATTATGCATGGCTCTCTAGGAATACACCACCTGCATAATATGTATGTACAAAGTTCACTCCTGACGTCTTCTTCAAGTCTAACAAGGGTAAATACAAACCATACGAAGCAACTAGAGTCTTCAGGGTATAAATACACCACATCTTACCCCGGTAAGACAGAGGGAACTGAGACTTCCATGCTGACACACTGACCAGAGACGCTGAGGCTCCTGCATGCAGTCGCTCCAGCTGACAGCGGTCTGACACAGCCCTTGCGGGGTGTCCAACTCGAGACCAGGACGGGGTCCCACACTCTCTCTATTCAGGTATGGGGGTTCGACTAAATCCTAGAAGGATTCTTGGCTCTTAGGCTTTTAGATCTACACACATATGCTAGGTACATTCAGGGACATCTAGCTAGGCATCGTAGGAGTACGCGCACTTTTCATAATGCTTTTTATATTCATTTATGTATTCATGATTATTGCAATATGGTAGAACTGTTCTATCCCTTTGCCTTTATCGTACTGCTGATAATATATCACTGCTATTGTCTGCTGGTTACCGCAGCACATATATTTTACACTAGAATAACAACTGTTCAATAAATACTTATTGAAACCCCCAGACTGTTTAATCTGTGTAACTCTCTGAGACAAACCGAATAAGTAAGCACGAGTGACTGAGCGAAAAGTAGTACATTGTTTCCACGATTCTGAGGAATTAGGGTTGTCATGATCTAAGGTTGCCAGAAACTAATCTCTCCCCGATAAGAGGAGATTCTAGTGGCACTGTGAGCTAGCTAATGCAAATCAGGCTAACATACGCGGTGGGGTGCACAGAGTCAGTCTAACACCAAGCCCACAGCTTATGTTATCCAAACGCGCAGGTCCTGCATGGGTACTATAGGAACTACACGACACTGCCATTGTGAAAGAGCTGCCGCTGATTAATACCAACTACAAAGGGAAAAAGCACAAACGCCATCCACTCTGTAGTGGCTCTCTGTCAGTTGTTTTCAGAAACAAAAATCATAAATGAGTTACAGTGAATGATATGGTGGATAAAGACCAATTTACCCAACTGTGAGATGTGCGAAGTGAGGAATCAGATGAACTCTGAGGAACAGGGGCTACCTGGCCAATGAAACTGTGAGCCCTAACCCATTAGAGAGAAGTTAAAAAAAGCTGGTCTGGCTATAACGTGTATTTGATGGTTATCCAAGGACATCCAAAAGCGCTATGTAAGTCTTCCTAGTTTCTGGAACTTAGGCTACCTAAAATTACCTTCTGCTGCATAGAATGTTGTACTTAAAGCACACATTGAACCGCTGCTTTACCTACTAGGAACTCATACAATTATAAGAAACTTATACAATTACTCGAAACTACTGACAACCACAACATAGTTCTGTAAATGCTTAAATATTAAAAAGACTCTGTAAGAGAAAATGGTGCATGTTGAGGAAGTGGGTTCTTTCGACAACTTGGTCTCCTTTTCCCATTCCTTAAAGGAGGAGGTTGCCGATTGCAATACCCCTGCAAGAGCCTTAAGTAAATGCATTTAAAGAGAGGCCAGTGCAGGTGTCCCTTCATTTTGGTGAAGAACAGGTACCCACACTTGGTCTCTGTTAGATAATTGGTGCAGATCTTCTTCTTCATAGGATATGTTAAATGCAGTGCTTGGACTGAGATGAGATGTTACAAAAAGCCGCAGCATGGTGGGTTGTGAAAAATTGAAAAATGTTGTGCTGGTGAACACTACTGCTGCCCTGAAGACCACTGTGGTGACTGACTTTCCATATCCAAACACAGGAAAAATGAGGCAGTCATGCAACAAGTGCAGGTTTGTGTGTTGTATTGCTGAATCTGCCCCTATACACAAAAAGAGGCCACTCTAACATAAGAAATCTGTGCTGGGATACTGCTTTCCACTACATGGTAAATAAGACAGCTCTATCTGTGTCCTGTTATGCTTGAGGCGTTAACAGCACAGACAATGAGATATTACACAATCATTTAACAAGAAGCCGATACTGTGTGGCCCATCAAATACCTTATGTGAAGCTTGAGATGTTATTCCACTGAGTCATGCATTGAGACTAAGTACTTTCCCACCGTTTGTCAACTAACCATTTGCTGTTTGATCCCTCATCAGCCATGCAAAAATAGGCAGCCAGACCAGAAGAGTCCTGTGCTAGGGGACTGCATACTTCCATCATATGAGATATGACATAGCCTAGTAACTGAGGTTAGTGCTGCATCGTCCCCAATTACCACATTCAGCCCTCCCTCAGAGTAATAAGTTGGCTATTTGACAAAGCTATGTGCTATGTTGGGACATGGCTAAAAAGCCCAATAAAAATGTTTCCATTACTTACCTGTAATGGTATTACTCCTAGTCCTTCTCCCTTGCCTTCCTTGCATACAAATGAGTCTTCCCTGCCTCCAATTAGACATCCCCTTCCTCCAAAATAAAAGCTTCTCCCACCCCCTTTCCTCCTGTATGTAAACAAGCGAAACTAGAAACTCAATTGTTCCATACTGGGAGGGCGGGAGGGAACTTGACGGAATGCAAGGGAGAAGGACTAGGAGTAATGCTACTACCGGTAAGTAATAGAAGCATTAAATCCGCGTCCCTCCCTTGTCTTCCTTCCATATAAATGAGACATAGCAAGCAAACGAACTGACAGCTGAGTTGCAAAAACACAGAAATCCAATTGAATGCATCAACACAGCACAACGATTGCTCTATTACTTCATAGAGGACAAGACTCTGTGACCAAGAACATTATCGAGATGTTCCAACTCGGCAATCCTGTAATGTGTTATAAAAGTTGAAGGAGTAGCCCACATACGCCCCCAACAAATCTCCACAATTGAGGCCCCCTGCATCTCAGCCATTGTTGTAGCCAAACTGCGCGTATACCTTCCTTGAATTCCAGAAGGGGGAACTTTACCTTTCACCTCATATGCCAAGAGAATTAAAGAGAGAATCCATCTACCCAATGCAGCTATAGTTGGCCTCTCCCCTTTTCTTGCAGGCCCAAAATTTACAAACAAGGATTCCCTTTCTGAAAAGCTTCCACTTTATCCAAATTTGCTAGGAGAAACCTCCTAACATCCAAACAGTGTAACCTGTGATCCTCCTCCACGGAAGCAGTGGAACAAAACTCTGGAAGAACCACCTCCTGCTGAGAATAAAAAGTGGAATTAGCCTTGGGAGTAAACGAAGGAATCGGAATCAACACTATCCTATCCTGGAAAACTTTACAAGATGGATATTTGCAAGACAAAGCACCCAACTCCCCTAGGCATCTAGCAGGAGTAATAGCCACTAAAAATCATGTCTTGAAGGTCAGAGTCTTTAAATCAAGTTGATTAAGTGGTTCAAACGAAGGGCCCATCGAGGCATCCAAAACCAACTGAAGATTCCAACTCAGAAAACATCAAGAAGGCCTAGGAAACAGATTCAACAAACCCTGAAAAATTCTAGGCATCAGACTCTCCTCATCTTTCAAATTCCGCCAGCAGCCCCAAAAAGCCAGAATAACAGCCCATTGAGCCGTCAGAGTTGCCACTGTCAAACCCAGACTAGCACCATCCTGCAAGAACTCCATAACTATAAAGAGACTTTCTGAGATAGGGTCCACCTGCTTCTTTAGACACCAGTCTGAAAAAGCCCACCAATACCTAACATAGGAGTGGAGAGTGGAAGATCTGCGTGATGCCTGTAAAGTAACTGCAAACTTCTCAGGTATACCCAACACAATGAAACCTCTCCAATCAAGCTCCAGGCTTTCAAGGGTAACTTTTTCAATGACCCCAGAGGGAGTGCTGGGAAGTAGAGAGGAGAGGACACATGGGAGTCTCCATCCCTGATCCTCCTTCATCAAATCCACGAGTGGAAACCAATTCACATGTAGCCTATAGGGAGCAACCAAATCACCTGAGCCCTGTCCCTTCTGACCCTCACCAGAAATAACCTAATCAAAGGAAAGGGAGGAAAGGCATAAATCAGAAAGGAAGGCCAAGGATACATTAGCCCATCTATCGCCCAAGCCTGTGGACATTTCCCCCCTCATGCAAAAGGTCTGAACCTTGGCATTCTCCGGAGAAGCAAACAAATCCAGCCCTGGCTGATCCCACTTCTGGAACAATGAGGCAGAACAGAGCAGGGTGAAGAGAGAAATGCAGAGAAGAATGAATTTCCCTGCTCAGGATATCAGCCCAGACATTCTCCTCCCCCAGAATATAGATTGCAATCAGGCACAGCACGGACCTCTGAGCCCACTTGCAAATGTCCAGTGTGATCAGGTTCTGGATCTGGTGCTGCCCTGCTTGTTAATATAAGCTTTTGTTACCATATTGTCGGTACGAACCACCCCTGCTTCCCCCACTAGAGAAAAGGACAGAAGTGTGACAAGGCAAGATGGACAGCCTTCATCTTTCTCCAGTTCAAAGACATCTGAGAGTATTTTAGGGACCAGAAACCATGAACCTGCTTTGAATCCAACCAGGAACCCCAACCTGAGAGGCTGGCATCCGTCGTCAGCACCAGAGGAACAGGACGAAACAGGAGATTCCCCTTCACGAGATGATCCTGATCCAAACACCATGACAATTCCCACTGATCCTGTTCCATCATCCTGATGCGATCCGATAAACTGCTGGATACAGGAGGCCAATTGGAGAGAATCCAACAGAGGAGCTTGCACAGGTGATGCCTGGCTCATGGAACTAGAAACATAGATGATGCCAAGTGGCCCTGAACCCTTAGCCAGTCTACTGCCTTTGTTGCCACCTGACCCAACAAGCTCTGATCATGGGCATGCAGACTGTCCAGCCTTCTTTCTGACAACCCAACATTTCCTCTGTGAGTCTGGAAATATGTCCCAATGAACACTAATTAGTGGGATGGAACCAGTGAAGAATGTTCCCAGTTTACCAAGAACCCATGGCCTTGAAACATCTGCAAGACCCTTAGCAGGTGCTCCACTAGCCGGGAATTTTCTGAAGACTGCACAAGCAGGTCGCCCAGGTAAGGCTGAATGAACACCCTTTCTGGGTGAAGAATCGCAATCAATAGGGCCTAGACCGTTGTGAAAACCCTTGGAGAAGATTTGAGACCATAGGGAAGCATGCAAAATTGAAAATGTTCTTCTCCCACTGCAAATCAGAGAACATTCCGGAATTGGAATGTAAAGGTAGGCATCCTGAAGATCCACGGATGCTAAGAAATCTCCTGAACCTACCATTGGTAGGATTGATTGAAGTGTCACTATCCAAAAATGAATCGACTTGATCAACAAATTCACCCATTTTAAGTTCAAGAAGGGACAAAATGCCCCTGAAGCCTTCTGGACTAGAAACAGGATGGAGCAGGCACCCTTCCTTACCTACGGGGAAGGTACCCTGCAGATTGCTTATTTTGACAGCAAGTCTCTGACTCTATCTAGTAGAGCCTTTCATTTGCTTTTGCAGCTGGAACCTGGGTATGAAGGATGCCCTTATCTGGGGCATTTGCACAAACTCTATTGCATATCCATTGGTCACAACATACAGGACCCACTGATCCATCACATCCTCCATTCAAACCTGCTGGAAATGCTGAATCCTGCCTCCAACCGGCAGAAAACTGGGAGAAGATTGATTGTCAGGAGCTCTTCTTTGTCATGCTCTTCTGGTTAGGGACATTGTGCCTGGGAGAGAACTTAGGTTGGAACCTCCGCCTCCAAAACGAGGAATGGTCAGCTTCACACTTCAGGGAAGATTTAGAGGATCTATTCCATCCTCTCTCTGCTGAATATCCACCTCTTGTAGGGCAATGCATCCTTGCACTCTTTAAATCCTTTAGAAATCATAGCAATCAGCTGCTCTCCAAAAAGAGACCACCCCTCAAAAGGAATTTTCATCAAAGATGACTTTTAGCCTGGATCTGCCTTCCATTGCCTCAACCTGAGAGACCTCCTAACTGCAATGAAGGCACCTGTGGACATCATAGAAGAGCGAATTATGTCAGAAGAAACGTAAGCTAGCAGTCTCACCTGTTGCTCTATGGCAGCTAAGAGGTCAGAGCACTCAAAGCCCTCCAGCACTGTCACATCCAGTTTATCAAAGTCTTGAACCAATGATGTCGCTGAGGAGGCTGAATAAATACTCGCTCTCAGCGCCAGATTCTCTGCTGAAAATGTATTTTTAAGATCTGAATCCACCTTTTTGTCTGTTGTATCAGAGGGCATATAATACTTAGGGTTGATGGCAGTTTTACAAATTTGGTTTGCCAGAATAAAATCCAGCCATACCGAATAAGGAATAGCATCCTCGCCCTTCAATAGGTACAACTTCTGCAGCAAAAGTGGGACCTGGAACTTAGCAGCTTCTTTCCATTCCTCCATCACCATGTCTTAACTGGACCATGAAAGGGCATGGAAATTCTGGAAGGTTTAACATATTGAGGAAATAAAGCTCCACCCTCCTCTCCAGACCGGAAAGAAGGGATACCCACGTTCTCCCTAATATGAGCCAGAATGTCCCACATTCCCTCATGAGACACGTATGTCTCCCTGAAGGAGTAGATTGAGTCTTCAAATCAGAGGCTGTAGAATCATTGTCCGGCAGTACAGCCTTCACCGATTTAACAGGCTTCGATGGTTGAGGCTGCATAGATCTGGACACTGCTGTCTCGATCATGTCTTGGATTTCCCTTTTAGACATGAGAGGCGGCATCCCAACAACCAGACTCCTGGACCTCAAGGGCCTTTTGGGTAGGACAGAGCACATAAGTGGAAGATGTAGTTGACAGCACATGCCTTCTCTTCAAAGTTCTTGTCTCTTCCATCCTCACCACAGAATAAAGGAGCAACAAGAACTCTCCCATAGTGATTAGCAGCTGAGCGCCTGCACTAACCAATATAGAGAAGCCTGCTCCCTCTTCCCCATTCACCAATCACATTACATAATAATTGACACTAAAAATGAAGAAATAGGGGCTCAACCAGGCTCTTAATGCCTCTGATCATAAAATTCAGTCTGCCGCCACTTTGCGGAGCACAGCTCCAGCCACAAAAGGACTGCACGACTCCGTCTCGGCATCCAATGACAGCTTCTTTACCCCACCGCACACTGAGAACCAGGAAACACTGCCATACTGGGTGCTACTTCAAGCAAGCTCCACTCGCCACCTAGGCATCGAAGAATCTCCCTGAAGAACAATGTTCACTCCAGACCCGCCACGAGAGACACCACAGGTAAGTCTGCGAGACAAAAAGGAACAGGAGGAAGGGGGGGGGAGGAGCTTTTATTTTGGAGGAAGGGGATGTCTGAATGGAGGCAGGGAAGCCTCATTTGTATGGAAGGAAGGCGAGGGAGGGACATGGAGGTAATGACTGTGTATAAGGTCGCTCCAGTTGCTGTGAGCAGAGAAACACAATAAATGTACTGAAGAGCCAGCATGATCCATATAATTGATGAAGAGAGCCCTGCAGCAGACTGACTGCTTGAAAACCCCGCCCCTGCTCTGAAATCTTCAAGAAACCCAGAGAGCGGTTGGAGGAAGGTAGACCCGCCATGGTGTCCTTCCCGGCACTGTGCTTAAGAGGGAGGGAGTGGTCAGTTGTGCATGAACAGCCATGCAAACAGACAGGTGCAGTAGAGGAGAAAACCAGCAAGGGGCAGGGAGGTGAGCTGTAAGGAGTTTTCCCTATCTTTCAAGCAGAGAGGTGAGAAGCTGGGGGGGAGTGGGGTTGTAGTATTGTGTATGTGTTCTTGGAGCGCTCTCGTGCTACCGGCGCGAGAGTGACTCGTGCTGCATGTGTCCTTTCAAACTCCGCTCCACGATCGGGTGCAGAACGATGCGTGCCAGGATTCTACCAACGTTAATCAGTTGGTGGAGATCCTGGTACGCAGCGGGAGCGCCCGGCTGTGGGTGTTCTTAAACTTGAAATAAACCTGAATTTTACTTACCGGATTGCCTCTAAGAGAATCTTCATTACATTTGGCGACGATCGGGACTTTGTCCACGCATCCGGCACCCACCAGCCAAATTCAAAACTTCATGGAAGCATTTGCGAAGCATCGCCGCTCTCTGCTCTTCATTACTCGACAGTGAAGGATTCTTCACTTCAGCGACGAACGGACTCCGCTTCTCCCACATCTTCTTTGGTGAATTTCAGGAGAATCCGAGTTGCTGTGTCACTCTGCCTCTCCAGCGTCATCATTGCTGCGTGATGTCACTGTAGCCCCGCCCCCTCAGCGTCATCACTTCGGCGGCGGCCATCTTTGTTTGGGCTACACTTCAAGTCTTCGGATCCGTAACATCTCATTCACAAGCAGGTATGATCCAGCCTGTTTGCTTACACGGTGACAGGCACACCTTTAATTTTTAGAGTTTCTTCACAAATTGAACCTTCATACACGGTGATAGGCTCACCATATCCATTATTTACAAAGTTTCTCCAATTATTGAGCCTTCATACACAGTGATAGGCTCACCTCATTCACCTGTTCTTCACCACTGTTTTCTCACTTTGGAGTATACTTACTGAATGACTGATACATTTAAACAATTTAAGAGTACAAACATATTTTACTTGTTGTTTTATTGTTATTTATTGCTTACTTACTGAAAGTTATGGCTACTTCTCAGCAATTTGCTCAACCTCCTCCTTTTTTACAACACCCAGGTAAACCCAGTATTCCTTGGCGTCAATGGGTTAAAGCTTTTGAAAATCATATTGTTGCCATAGACGCTGTAGAATTTTCTCCTGCTCGCAAGGTTGCAATTCTTTACGGCTGTTTGGGACTTGCAGCACAGCATGTGTTTGAAAACTTACCTAAGTTTCCCACTCCCCTGGTGAAGCTGGGGATGCAGATCATTGGAATCCCTACAAAGAAGCTTTATCTCGCCTGGCAAGACACTATGACCAAGAAGCAAACATAATGCTTGAAAGACATAACTTCAACAGAAGAAAACAACGCGAGGATGAATCAGTCGAGTATATTGCTGCATTACGAGTTCTTGCATCAACTTGTGAGTTTGAGTCAGATCCAGAGATCTATATACGTGATCAATTTGTCTTCTCTTGCTATTCGAGGAAAATACAAGAGTGCCTTCTCAGCTGCAGAAAACCATCTTTACAAGACACAATTGATATCGCAAAGAGCATTGAGAGGTCTATTGTTACCTCTAAAGTTCTTCAACAAGATCAATCCATCAACTCTTTCAAGTCAACTTCATTTGATCCTGGAAATTCCGTTAATGCTGTTAACGTGAACAAATCTTTTAAACAACCTTTTAAAAAAGGGAACACAATTTGCTTTAGATGTGGTTCCAGATCACATCTTGGCAACTATCCTATGTGTCCCGCTTCAGGAAAGAAATGTGTTTTATGCAAAAAAATCGGTCATTTCCAAGGTGTTTGTAGATCTGCCAAGAGACCTACCAGAGTCAATAGTGTGGAATTTACAGAATCTCTCAAAGATTGTACTGACCAATTTCATGACATGATTGTTTCAATTGAATGTAATTCGGTTTTCAATCCACACTATGTCAAAGGTCCATTAGGTGTTGCATTATTTGGAAAAATTGAGATTCCAATTATGGCAGATTCTGGTTCACCTATAACCATTTTATCTGATGTCATGTTTCTTGAGAAATGGCAAGGTTCCATTGGGTTGACCAAAACAGATATCAATTCAAAAGCATTTGGAGAATTTGATATAGAAATGATGGGTTACTTTAATTCAAGGTTAGAATGTCTAGGAAGGTCAATTTATACTAAAGTTTATGTCGCTGTCAGAGGACGCAATATAATTGGATGGCAGGACCTTGCTAGAATGGGTTTGCACCTTGTTCCTGGTTCAGATAATCCAATTGTGCTTGGTGATCTTCCTCAAGGTTATTCCCCAGCTGGTTGGTCAGAAAATGAAGAAAGCACATTGGATTGTGTCAATATCATTGATCATTCACATGATGTCAAAAAAGTTTTGGACTTGTTTCCTAATTTGTTTTCCAACAAGTTAGGCACTGTCAAGGGATTTCAACATCAAATAAAACTTAAGCCTCATGCTCAACCTTTTGTACATAAGGTTCGCCCTTTACCCCTTAGTGCCAGGGATGAGCTTAAGTCAGTACTAAAGAAGTTATGTGATGAAGAAGTCATTGCACCATGTGACTCTTCAGAATGGGTTTCTCCCATCGTTATTGTCCGGAAAAAATCTGGTGAGGTCAGGTTATGTGCGGATTTACGCACCTTAAATAAACACATTTTAATCGATTGTCATCCCCTCCCCAAAATCCATGAACTTCTGGCCAGTTTAGGGGGTGCCAAATTCTTTTCCATAATAGACCTGCGCTCAGCCTATCACCAGATTCAGTTGACAAAAGATTCACAGGACCTCACCACTTTCGTTACACCTTTCGGGGTCTACAAATATCTCAGACTTCCCTTCGGTCTGGCCTCCGCGGCCAGCGTTTTTCAGAAAATGATGGACAATCTTTTTCAAGACACGCCGGGAGTTCAGGCCTATCAAGATGACATTCTTGTTTTTGCCAATGATTGGGAAACACATTTAAAAAATCTTACTTGTGTTTTAAGCAAATTGAATGATGCAGGAATGACCATCAGATCTGACAAATGTCAATTTGGCACACAACAGTTGGATTACTTAGGCCATACTTTGTCATCTCAAGGAATCAAACCAAAGTTATCACTTATCAAGGCCATCAGTCATGCTGTTCCCCCTAAAGACAAGGATTCTCTTCGATCATTTTTGGGATTGGCAGAGTACTATGCCCACTTTGTTAAGGGATATGCTCAAACTGTTGAGCCTTTGCGTGCCTTATTGCGCAAAGGATCAAAGTTTCTTTGGTCTGATGAAGTATCATCTTCATTTGATCAAACCAAAAACTCATTGTTGAAGCACCCGCACTTCATGCTTTTCAAGATGATTCTAAGTGTTTTATTATGGTGGATGCTAGCCTTACAGGGTTGGGTGCAGTTCTTGGTCAGTGGGTCGCTGGAAAGGAACACACTATAGCATTTTCATCAAGAATGCTTAAGTCTTCTGAGACTCATTACAGTACAATTGAACGCGAGGCGCTCGCCTGCGTTTGGGCAACTGAGAAGTTTAGAAATTACATTTGGGGGGCGTGAATTTGAATTGTTCACCGACCACAAACCCCTTACACATTTGCTCAGTGGCAATGGGCTTGGGAGGACCTCAGCCAGGTTGGTCAGATTACTTTCAAAATTGCAAGAATTTCATTTCTCCATCAAGCATATTTCTGCTGGAAAGAATTTCAGGGCTGATTGCCTTTCTCGCATGGCATTTCAGGATATTTCAGATGTTGAGAGTTTTGAAGATACAGAGTGTGTGGTGGCGGCACTTGATGCTGTTAGAGAATGCCCAAATATTTCTGAACAAGTATGGCTGGAAGCTTATGGGAGGGATGATATTCTTAAACTTGTCATGGAATATATTGTAAAGGGTTGGCCTGAAAGCAGGAAACTTTGCAATGAGTTAAAGACCTTTTCCATGGTTGCCTCTGAACTCTCCTTGGTCAATGGTATGGTTATGAGACATGATTCTTTTGTTCCCCCGGCAAGTTTAAGAGAAGATATCATTAAATGTGCACATCATGGTCATTTAGGCATGTCAAAAACCTCACAACTCATTAAGTTATATTATTGGTGGCCATCTTTAGAAGCCCAGGTCAAGTTTCATATTGATTCATGTCCAGAATGCCTCTTGTCAGACAAGAAATGGAAAGTCATGAACACGCCCTTACATCCTGTTCCATTTCCGAACAAACCTTGGGACAAGGTTGGAGTAGATTTCTTGGGTCCTTATGACCTTTTATCTCATGACTTAAAGTTTTTGATCTTGTTGATTGATTATCATTCAAAATGGATTTATCATATGTTTTGTGATTCACCCAGTTCCACTAATGCCATCAAATTTCTGAGGAAAGTGTTTTCCATTGAGGGTTCACCTTCCATTATGGTTACTGACAATGGTTCACATTTCATTTCTCAGAAATTTTCTGCATTTTTAGCAGAGAAGGATGTCAATCATTTCAAGGTTGCCTTATATTCACCATCTTCCAATGGTTTGGTGGAAAGGGCAAACAGATTAGTCAAGGATGCCATTCAAGCAGCCCTTTCCTCAGGAAAAGATGTTCAAGATTTCCTTGATGACAAATTATGGTCATACAACATTTGCCACAGTGCACCACTGGTCTTCCACCTTTTTCTCTATTGAGAGGTAGAAATGTTCACACTACTTTGTGTCCCAATTGGTTGCAAGATAAGCATTTCAAAGATACACCTGTTGATAAAAATCTTGCGTCTCGTGTTTTAGAAAAACAAGGTTACATGAAATCTGTTCATGATCAAGGAAAAATGTTTAACAATACTGATTTGAAATTCAATGATTGGGTTCTCATTAAAAATCCCAAAAAGGTGTCTAAGGGGCAGTCTAAGTTTTCCTCACCTGTACAAGTCACAAATGTGAGCAAAGGCTCAGCACTACTTGGTCCCAGGGGATGGTGGAACAAGAGATCACTTGTGCGGCTTTCTGACTCACAAGTTTCCTCTTTACTCAAGTTATCCAAACAGGAGGTGGAACAATGCGACTGGACAAACTGGTTGCGTGATCCTTCATCTGTTATTTCTTCGTTTGCCCCTCAAGAGGATTCAGTGAAGTCTACTGGAGGGCAGTGTTTTAATACACATAATACTTTGCATGATTCTGCTTCTTTTGATATGACTAGACTGGCATCTTCTTCACATGTTGATTTGAGCACCCGTCAAAGAAAATTGCCTGTTAAATTTAATGACTATGTTTTGACTTAAGGAAATGATTTTCTTATTATTACAATGGTTTATATTAGTCATAACTTGTTTTCTTTTCAGGTTCTTATTTATTGTGCTTTATCATTTCTCATTTATTTTGGTGGAAAGAGAGAAGTTGTAGTATTGTGAAAGTGTTCTTGGAGCGCTCTCGTGCTACCGGCGCGAGAGTGACTCGTGCTGCATGTGTCTTTTCAAACTCCGCTCCACGATCGGGTGCAGAACGATGCGTGCCAGGATTCTACCAACGTTAATCAGTTGGTGGAGATCCTGGTACGCAGCGGGAGCGCCCGGCTGTGGAGTGTTCTTAAACTTGAAATAAACCTGAATTTTACTTACCGGATTGCCTCTAAGAGAATCTTCATTACAGGGTGTAGCTAGAAACGCATTGGCCTAAAACACACATGGTTGAATGTTACATGACATGAACAATGGCATTGGTACAAAGGTCCATACTCACCATGCATAGACCTAAATGGTTCACAACAACTACATTTAACTAACTGGAAAATATTTGATAGTAACTGGAGCCACAGACACATTATATGAGTTTCATTATCATGACACAGTAATAGTTATTTGTGCAGTGAAGCTGAATAATGCAGAGAAGATACTAAGGGGAAATGATATTGCTGGAAGAGAAATATAGCTACATTTCATTCAACTGGTGCTAATTTCGATTTTTGGATGAGAGAAGCTGTCCCCAATACTTGTAGTAGAGGGAACACACCACAATTCAGAACCACAGCCGGTGCCCAGGTCCCCCAAAGAATACAATCACCTAACTTCTCAACTATCTAGACCTGGGCTCAATTCTCACAAAGGCAAGAGACATGAAAGACATCCATGAGGATGGAATGAAACTAGCTGTGTATGGAGCCCATACACTAGCTGTTCAAGAGACCGATGTAGATCTATCCCAGTAAAGAAAAAGCTGCAAGAACTGAATATCCAATACGCAACACTTTATCCAGCGACTTTGCGATTTCATGTGAATGGCAAAATAGACATATTCATGGATCACCAGATGGCTACTGCATTTCTTAACAAGCACAGTAAAAAGAGAAAGAGGGATCAGAATGATGATGGTGATGTGGGGAGCCGAAGACTTAGTAATTTAGAATAATAGAGAGATACGTGCAACAGATTACTCGCTGACTATGTTGAGCTTCACAGAGAACTCCGAATGAGAGGTTCAGCGGCGATGATGGGATAAAACAGCAAAATATATTAATCATATTCTAATGTTATATTGAGTTTAAGGTTGTTAAAGGAATTATGCCTAGGAAGCATAAAAACAAAAAGAATTGGGACAACACCTTCATTTATAATATGACGCAAATGTACAAATGGCAAAAGACTGGCAGGCACACCATGTATCGAGGATGGCCAGGCTGCCCCTGGCATACATGCTGGGTGGAGTGGTGTATTACAAGGTGGGGGGAAAGATTAGAGAAGGTTGAGAGTGGGGTGGATCAATTTTTTCCGCTGCAAGGGTAAGGTTCAGAGTGGGAGGTAGGACGATGAATGAAGTTAAATACAAAAAACTAAATGCACAATGAATGCCAGGCACTCCTGTAATGATGGTGGCACACAACATATTAAAAACCTGATCACAACCATTATGAGAGTGAATAGGGCTAGCAATCTCCCATTTATTAAGTTCATGGCATGGAATGTGAGGGGCCTAAATGACTCATGGAAAAACCCAACAAGTACTAGTGTATGCCACTCAATGCAATATAGCTATACTGCTGTTGTAGGAGACACATCTAGAAGGTGGAAGGAATTGTAACATTGCAAATAGCTGGGCACCATACAGATGTTTTGCTAACGAATCCAGTTATTCCACGGGACTTGCAACACTTATTAGAAGAGGGCAGATATTCTCATTCATACACACAGAGATGGACCCAGAGAGGTGGTACCTGATTGTCCAGGGATGGCTCCATCACAAAGACATCACCATAGTAATTACATATGGCCCAAATTATGACAACACTCTGTACGTTCAAGCTATTGTGGCAAAATGGCAACTGAATTTGTGCACACTGACTTGGGATGGGCACTATAACACTATCTTACACATTAACCTGGAGAGTACCATTGCCAAGGAACGGCAATATGCTGGGGCAAGCATCGCCCTACTACATATAATGCACCAACAAGAATTGATAGACATGTGGACAGCCATATAGGCCTGTAAACAGGATTGGGGGTGCGCAGTTCGGCGTCACAACTGGACTTCTGGTGGGGAACTAGGAACATACAAGGCTGGACTAAAGATATTAAGCACATGCCTCAAACATTACATAACCATTCACCAGTAATTCTAACCAAGTGTATACCGGGAATTACAAATATGCAACGTTTAGGAGATTCCAACCCACCATGTTACTAGATATTGTATTCTGAGAAGAAATTATGCAATCTATAACATATTTTGTGGTAAATAAAGGCTCTGTATCTGAGCACAGCATAGTCTTGGATGTTTTTAAAATTGTGATTAGGGTAAAGTGTATTTCCAAGGTCCTTGGCATACTGAAATCTATCAGAGGTAAACTCAACATGTTAGAGCAACAACTAAAACAGCTGGAGGTGCAAATACTACAATTCATAGACCTGGCATTATGCAGCAAATCCAACAAACAGTGTGGAATTCTGTGATGAGGCTGTGATGAGGCAGACAGGGAGATACAGTACTTGCGAAAATATGCAGCAATCAGAACATTTGGAGAAGTAGAGAGCCTGGGTCATACATTAGCTGGGATGATTAAAACCAAATGGGCTACTATTCATGTCACTCAAATTATTGATAAAGACTAAGAACAAGATTTTGATGTTGGCGGTCCTGGGACTGCCGTACCGGTGGATGGTGGGCCCACCGCCACCATCTCATCAGGCCTCCTGATCGATCACGAAGGTCGCGGTGGGACCACCACAAGACTACCACCACCACCAGGATCCAGGATCCTGTGGCGGCGGCGGTGGGGAAAGCAGGCGGGAATTGAGGCAGTGCCGATTCCGGCACAGACGAGCATATTGCGTCCTGCCTTTACTCCAAGCATTTCATCCATAAAATGCTTGGCAGAAAGGCATGTAAAGGGGCCATCAACAGGCCCCCTAGGCACATTCGCCAAGGGCCTGCATGTGGGTGGCACATGATGTGCCCCAGAAAAAGTGCAAGGTCGTACGTGCACTGTGTGAGATGCACGACATGGTTCATGCCACACCATGCACAAACATGCTGGAGGCACTGTCACAGTGGTGGGATGCTTTTTAGGCTCTCCTATTAGTCAAGCGTTCTTGCCACCATGACACTGCCCACCCTGGATTACTGTTGTAATCCGGTGGCGGGACTGCAGATGGCTTGGCAGTCTTCCTCGGACCTCCATGGCAGCGGTCCAGCAGGTAGACCACCAAAATCAAAACCAGACCCTAATACAGATTATATCAGAGACCAGTGACAATGGTAAACTTGTAGGCATTGCATTAATGTTGGGTAACATGAGAGTGGCCATTGCCTGGGGAAAAAGAAATGTGGGTTCTAAAACACTTGAGTGACCTAAAGATATAGCTCTGTGCAGTACAAACTCTGAAATGTACAGCACATTGCAGCCTGTGATGTCTCAGTACATCCATGCAAATATTTATAAAGAAAGTGGAAATATTGTTGTAAAATGATCAGCATGTAGGATGAATATATGCGTGGCAAATACTGTTGCAAACAGATTGAATGTACGGATGAGGGGAATAGGATAGCTGTATTATTTGTGATGTCTGATGACAAAGGTTAGAAACAGCTAGGTGCTGTGTGACCATTCAGAGACATCCCAAAAGAAACGTGGCTGGCCTTCCACAAAACCCTGTGCTGGAAAAACAGCCATCTCCACCTCACAGGAAATGATACAGTGCAGCCATAGAGTTGATTGTACTGTGTGACCTCGCGTCTGCATCCCATTAAAACAAGACCTCTCAGGCACAGAGCCAAGTGCTGTGTGACCTAACACGTGGACCAATTAAAAAGAGAGAGAGAACAGTTCTGTCGTGTCCTTAGCCCCACAGACACACGGGAGACAGGTAAGGATCTGCAATTCTTTATTGTTATGTATATGCTGTGCTGTGCCCACGCACGTCTGCCCACGCGTCCTCCTCGATCTGCAGTGCCCCCTTCCACCCCTTGACTGGATGTGGTGTCCGGTTCCCTTGGTGTCCCCACAGTCCACTGCAGGGTCCTAGTGCCCTGCCCCAGGTCACTACAAGTTCCAGAGACCCTTGCTGTGAGCAGGCATTCAAAAGCGGTTACTGTGGAAAGTGGAACTGCAGCCCTTCCATCTCACTCCAAATCCCACTTGCAACCGCACTGTCACAACAGTTCAAAGAGATGCTTAAGCAAACTTCCTTAAAATTAAATCCCTGTTCCCAGTATTAGAGTGCTGGCTGAGAGACCTCCATGGCTTGCTATGCCATAAACTGATGCTTCATTTCTGTTACATAATGATAAACCGGAAACTAGTTTCTGTGGCTCTTCCTATACCTAGCCTACCTACCTCAGTTATTACACCTCTCTCACATCCCCTGTCAAATGCTGCACATCAGTGTGTCACACCGCCCACAAGATCCATGGCTTAGAGATGTACTGTATTACATGTGTGAAATGCGTATCTCAATCTCTTACATAAGATAATTACCACATTTGAAACAGTTGCTCCACCCTCCGGATGTGAAATGGAATCGAGGGGGCTTTGTATACAGGAGTGTGATACCTTTTCCAATCTCTTGAGAACAGTGCACCCAAAACAATTGCCCGGGCTTGTGGGGCTCATTGTATACCCTGATTCACACCTCTGGCGTTGGGTCCCTGTCAAATGTGCCACATCTGCAAACAAGTGCTCAAGACTCTAGTTCCATTCACTGTACGTTGTCACACCGCTGTTCCGGCACCCTTGATTGTCAAATTATCAGACATGCTGCTATGGCCTCTAGTACCATTTTCACCAAGACAAAACTGAAACACAGCTTGGCTTTTATGTATGTGATCCCATAACTCTCCTCCCTCTCGGACAGTCAGTGTTTGTGATTTGACACTGTGGGGTGTATCTTGTAACCCAACAGCTACAGGCAGGTACAGTTCTCTCTTCCTTTCTCCATTTCTTCCTTTTAATAGCTACTTTCCTCTGCCTTTGTCGCTTCTTCTCTCATTCTCTTTTTTCAATATCGTCTCCTTTCCCCTAGCACACCTTTCCTTTTCCTCTCTGCTCCCTTCTTCTCCTCTCTTTTCATCCATGCTCCTTGTCTCCATCTCCCTTTTCCCTTGCTCTCTTACTCTCACTTTACCCTCTCAATTTCTCCACTTTTTTATTGTTTGTGGGACTGGAGTTAGAATAATAAATGCATACTTGTTAGAGTTTGTGGGACTCGAATTAGAATAGTAAATCTTAACTCCTCTCCAATTTTTGTACTTTCACCAATGTTTGCTGGATTGGAGTTAAAATAGGCTTTTTGCTTCTCTTCCCAAAATAATGCACCATCCTCATTATTAGTGGGACTGGAGATAGAATATTAAATATTGCTCAATTTTTGCAATTCCCTTTATTTTTGTGGGAATGGAAGAGTAAACCTTAACCCCCATTCCCAAGTTTTGCACTTTTTCCAAATGTACAGAGGACAGGAATTAGAATAGTTAACCAACCACCCAAGCCCTGCTTTTGCACTTTCTACAGTGTTTATGATATTAGAGATAGAGAGAAAGAATAGTAAATCTATTCAGTATATATATATATATATATATATATATATATATGAAGAAACCAACGTCCTGGAATGCTTGCGTCATGGCGAAAGTCAGGTACGGACCACACGGGGCAGGTTCAAATAAAGTGCTTTTTATTCCGGTGATGTTGCTTCAACAAGTAATTTTCAAGTGGCAAATGCCCAGCATTTCGAGATTCAACCGCGTCACCGCGGTCTTGATCACACGACGTGCTAGACCATATTGAATTATTTTATAGTGACAAAGTGAAACTGATCACAAAATGCCCCTCCCCCTCAATAGAGCTAGATAACATACTATGCATAGATAGATCATAGCGGAAGGATAAACCAAATTGCGTTTTGACCTCAATATTCATTGCTTCATAAACAAGTGTTAAATTAAATCATAATTCAATATTAATAGACAATATATAATTAGGTCATACACACTAATTGGAATCATGAATAATTCTGCTAGCATGCTATGTATATGTTGGAGGGGATACTGGTCAGTAAAGTGCTAGTGCATGTGATTTAAAAGTCACAGTATATCGCCGGCTATTTAACATCATAGCCGACTAGATACTTGTGAGTTTAGGAGGCCAAACTTGCGCCTAGTTCACATTGGGACTAAAGTGCACATGTATACGTAAACAGAAGTTTTGAAGTACAAAATTATAGTAGATAATAACCTTAAGTATACATATATATATATACCTAAACTTAAGTATCTCCATATAGTAACATCCATTAGTTGCCTTCTGAGGTAGATTAAAAGCCAAACCTAAACAAATCAGAACACAGTGCAATTACAGAAACAAAAGCAGGAGATACACATGTAAATACTTACAAAATTATCCTAAAATGCATTGTAATTATTGAATAACTTGTAAGCATAATACAGTACTAGAATATACAGTACTAGATAACAGGAAAGTGCAAATGTGTAAGCGGACTATACAAAGTAGTTAAAAAGTAGTTAAAAACCTGTCCCAAACCAGTCCAATACTACGTAAAACCCAGTAAAACCAAGTAAAACCGAGTCAAACCAGGTAAAACCAAGTAAAACTGAGAAAAAACGAGTCCCGATACTGAATCTACAATCAGGTAAAAAACCACAAATGCAATATCAATTTTGTACACTACATGGCTAAATATCATCTGATGTTTATACGATGAAATATACTGCAGGAAATTATGCAAATCTTCTCCTGTATTTAGCCCATTTGGCATCTTCGTGTCTAAGGTTAAAATGTAATGAGACTCAAGCTGCCTGAGCTTTCTTTCACGGTTTCCACCCCTGAGTGATTTAGGTACTGAATCTATAACATAATAGCTAAGGTCGTTCAAGTTGTTATTGTGTACAAGTCTAAAATGACGGGCAACAGGGTAACTTGAATCAGAGTTCACTATTGCTCACAAATGCTGTAATATACGGTTGTATACTTGTAGCTTCGTGCTGCCTACATATTTAAGATGGCACGAACATTGTAATATGTATACAGCAAAATCAGTGCGACAAGTGAACAGCCCTTTGATCATGGTGGATTTAGACTCAAATGCGTTAGTGAATTCAGTAGTGTTGATTCCAAATTTACATGCCCTGCATGAGGAGCATTTAAAGAAACCTGTTCTTTTGGATAACCAGTTGCCTGACGCTTTTACTTCAGGACTGGACTTTACAAGTGCATCTCTCATAGCAGGCGCCCTTCTGAACGTAATAGATGGAACATCTGGCATGATTTGAGGCAGAGTCAAATCCGTTTTAACAATTGGCCAGTTTTTGTACATAATGCGTTTTATCTGACGTTCCTGACTGCTATATGTAGTTATCAACCGTATAGATTCTAGTACTTTAGGGGGATTTACAGAGATTTCAGAGATGGTCTCAGTGTGTGTAGTATCATGAGTAATTACGTGTTTTTCCTTAGACTGGCTATTGGCTCTATTCATGGCTACCTTTAGGTCAACTGAATTGTAGCCACGGGCCCGAAATCTTTGGAAGGCCTCATCCTGACACATTTTCAAATCTTTCTCAGAGCTACAGATCCTTTTTATACGTATAAACTCTCCATATGGTATGCTCTTTATCAAGTGTCTAGGATGGGAACTACTGGCATGAAGCACAGAGTTCCCAGCTGTGCTTTTCCTGTAGAGCTTTGTTTGTATAGATCCATTTTTAATGTAGAGTTCTACATCAAGGAACTGAGCTACTTCATTGCTTATGTGTGCAGTAAACTCTAAATTAAGAGAGTTGTTATTAATGGCTTCAACAAAACATTTGGCAGATTCAGCTGATCCCCTCCAAATCACACAGACATCATCTATATAACGCCACCAATGTAGAATGTGGCTATCATAACATGCCTTGTGCGATTTTCTGAGGACATGCTCCTCCCACCAGCCAACGTGCAAGCACGCATAGCTGGGAGAGAAGCATGCCCCCATCGCCACGCCGCGAAGCTGTTGATAGACCTCCTTATTAAATAGAAAGTAGTTGTTGTTAAGGCACATATCAATCATATTTAGAAGCATAATATTGTGCTGATACATCTCAATGTTCCATTTACTTAAGAAATATTTCACCGCTTCCAGTCCATCAGAGTGTTTAATGCTCGTATATAATGAGCAAATATCCATTACAATTAGATAGCAATCCTTGTCCCAAGTACAGGTTTGTAGTTTGGATAGGAAATGCCCCGTATCTTTAATGTATGATGGAAAGTCTTCCACAAAACTGCGTAAAAAATAATCCACATATTTGCCTCAAGAAGACTTCTTTGAGCTGATATGATTGGCCTTCCTGGCGTTGGTGTTACTTGCTTGTGGACCTTTGGAATAAAGTAAAGTACGGGGGTTATCGGGTGATCATTTTTTTAAAAACAGTGTTCGTTTTTGCTTAACACTCCTTGCCGCTTCCATTGTGCCAATTCTTTGTGAATAGTATCTTTAATAAGTCTGAGGTCATTAAAAGTGGCTTTTCTATAGCATGACATGTCATTGAGATGACGTTTTGCCTCCTCCATGGATTGAGGCTTGGGCCATATCACTATATTTCCACCTTTATCCGATTTATTGATGATGATCTCGTCATTTTCCTGTAATTTCCGCATGAGATTGGTGTAGTGTGTCTCAAAATGTTTTCTTTCATATTTATAAAACACTTTCCATATTGAGTGTTGGACTGTGTCAGCGAACACTTTCCCTATTGAGTGCTGGACTGTGTCAGCGATCCTTCGGAGAGAACGTTGACTTGAGAAACGGCAGGATTAAGGGACAAGTTGAGCACTTGGAGTTCCCAAGGCAGTAAAAGAAAGCTGCATGGGGAGCAAAGTACATGGAGATTATTGAAGGCAGGAGAGTTGCAGCTTGGGCACAGAGGGATTAGGCGAGACTTCTGGGTCAGATCAACCATAGGTTCAATTAGAACAAAGCTCCGAGAGAATGTCGGTGCTTCCGGGGAAACACAAGAAGCTTCAGTGCAGTATGGCAGTTGCCTCGTAACTGATTAGTCATATGGTTCCTTAATAATTTACCCACCATTTTTCCTATTCTACACAATTTTTCGAATTCTGCACTTTTCTGTTGTGTGTTCCCTTCATCCCCGTTTCTTCCCTTCCTGCAGTTTATGCTGTGTTCCTGGTCAACTAGGCATTTTGAATTGATCTGGTTCTTTGTGTCATCTTTGCTGCTGCCTGAATATCTACCTGACTACTTCCTTAGCATCC
This sequence comes from Calotriton arnoldi, assembly GCA_963921515.1. NCBI lineage: Eukaryota > Metazoa > Chordata > Amphibia > Caudata > Salamandridae > Calotriton > Calotriton arnoldi. Next base: position 132,661 of record CAWUFW010004107.1, read on the forward strand.
TTAAACTCCTCATGGCCATCTCCACAAAACCTCCAAGGTTACAAAGTGATTTCCTTTCTAGCATTCCCCTTGCAAGACCTGATAAGCCCTGGACTGGAGTATCCTCTATTAGTGGTTACTGTTAGGTACTCATTATAATCTTTCTCACCTGCCCTTTAAATAGGATCATGTTGTACTTGGAGCCAGTGAATAATTGCTTGACAAGACTGACCTCTTAATCCATGCTTACCTGAGATGTCTTGGCATACCCTGGGAAACAAAACTTGATTTCTCTCTCTCAATCCTATACCCCATTTTCCCAAGTATAGATCACTGGCTTCCAAGTCAAATTTCAAACTTGTGTGACATATCTCTTTTGAAACGGTGGCTTGGGGAGAAGCATCATGATCCTACACCTCGTTATGAAGATACACTAAAGGTCCTCACATATTGGAGTCAGAATAGTTAATATCAAAACATCAATTTAAGAACTTACTATAACAGTTATGCACTTTTAAAAACATTTATGCATTGTAGATACATTATTAAAGTAACAATTTAAAACAATTTAAATTTTAAAAATAACATTTTCATTAGTAATTCAGAAATAATAAATAAAAATACAATAAGAAACACATTTAGTTTAAATTTGATTTTGGTGACATGATTTCATAAACATGACATGCAATAGTAAAATAAAATGTAATTTCGTATGAAAAGAAAATTCTGAATGTTGAAAATGTAAACATTTTTTAGTAAAATTAAAGGAATATTTAATAGGTGTTGGATTTAGTTTTAAGTTACTTTAAATGTAAGTTCTTGTTCATACATCTGTAGGTGAGCTTATGGTAGTCGTAGGTTAGTATGTGGTTTGTGTATTAGTTAGGGGCACTTATGGAATATTGTTTTATAATTAATGTGTATTTTCAGGTTTGTAATGAAGATGGACATTATATTAAATAGTATCTGTAGAAAACCATTTATTTACTGACGTTTTAGAATGGGGAGAATATGTTTTATTAAATTGCAGATTGCTTTATAAAGTTGCATTTATTACAAATTTCTATAGGGTTTCCTCGAAAGGAAAACGTGTGGTGATTTTTTTGATGAATATGCAAACATTTTTAAACTAACTTTTCATGTGTCAGAGGATATAGATGGATTTGATATGGAACTTTATGTATGTTTTTTAAACAATGTTTTCAGTTTTTATTTGGATATACATTTTGGATTTTGTGCTGTGGGGGAAAAATCTGCTTGGATTTTTCTACCACATCAGAACTGTAAGTACTTTCATTTGTTTTTTTAAAATGTTTTGTACATTTTTTTCTGTATTTTGTGATATAATGTGTTATTATTTATGTGTTTAAGTTTGTATATTGAGGGGTATTTTGTGTCTATCAAAATCGTAAATCTTTTATCCAATGTTTTATAAGCTTTATAGGACATTTTTTGCAATGTTATAAAATTGTATGTAGTTGTGAATTTTTGTGTTTTGTTTCACTAGCTATAGTAGGTATGTTTTTTGTATATATAAAGTTTTAACTTGTGTTGCAAGAACGTTAAGTTTTTTTTTTAAATTGATGTAGAAATCTTGATACTTTTGGGTTAGAGATTTTTTCATTGTTTAAAAATGTTTGTTTAATATGATTGATGTTGAAATTTATGATGTCGATATGTTTTTAAATCTACTATTTTAACTGAAAAATCTTTTCTGTTTCCTATAGGTTAGTCTTCATAGATTTTGTTTGATAGTTTTTGTAGTCAATGTCAATGTGCCATATTATGTATGTGGCACATTTTCCTGGTTAACGCTGGGTGCACCTTTCAAAAGGTTCGCCTAGCACTAACTAGGAAAATGTGCCGCATTATGGTGACTGCGCTGCCCCCAGGCCAGCCGCAAACTTGCGCTGCTCTAGGGGCAGTGCATTCAGGGAAAAAATGGAGCGGCTGATTTAAAGCCGCTCCATGATCTCAAAGGGCATGCAGCAACCTGCCTGCACTTTTAAAGGGGATTAGAGATTCCCTTGCAGGCGGGTTCAGTGAGTGACTGCACCCGCCTGCAAGGGGATGTCTGGGTGGTCTACAGGACCCCTTTTCCCCACTCGAGAGGGCTGTTATCAGGGGGCACACTGACAGTGCGCCACCTAAAAGGTGGCGCACTGTCAGTGTGCCCCCTGGCAGCCTCTTTGCCTCTGCACCCGCTTCTGTAATACGGCGCTGGAGCAGAGGCAAAAGGATTCTTTCATTTGCATGGGGCCACGCCCCCATGCAAATGAGGGAATGCCCTCTTTAGAAAGTATTGGCACTGTATGTGCGCCAGCACTTTCAGTATTACAGAAAGGAACACACAAGCGTCTGCACCCCCTTCTGTAACACCAAAGTGCCACAGGGGCACGCAAAGTGGGCGCAAGCGCCCGTTGAGACCCCGAGGCACTTCTATAATGTGGCCCAGGGTGTGTTAAAAGTCAGGATTTTTGAAGATGATATTTTGGCCATAATATTTTTGTATCACTATATTTTTGTTATCAGAATTTTGATACAACTTAATATGGGCAGAAATCATGACTAACAATGCACTATCTATGGTTAATACAAAAGACTAAGGGGTTTATTATGATGGCAGACTGTCGGACCATTGACCGCTATTGCGGCAGTCAGGAGACCGGCCGACAAGCAGTCGGGGGTCTGATCACAACATTTCAATGCAAACACAGGGCTGGTGGTCAGAAAGTGCTCATTTACATGGCGGCTTGAGCTGCAATCCAGGAAAAGGGCTGCAGCAAAAAGCTGCAGTGAAAATGAGCACTTTGTACACATCCATGCACTGTGTGCCATGCACCATGTGGTGCATGACACACGGTGCATGGAGGAGCATGGGGAAATATATGTGTCCCCTGGGCCACTTTATAGTGGCCCACGAGGGCCTCCTGTTTGGGGCCCCCAACGTCCCTTTCCGAAAGCCTTTTCATGGGGGTCTGTCCGACATGAAAAGGCTGTCGGAAAGGGGTATTGTAATCCTGATGGCGGTGCCTGCCTCGACACCACCACCATTCAAGGGATACAATTCTGGCCGCTGCCCCAACAGGATCTCAGATCCTGTCGGAGGCAGTGGTCTTCCCCCGAATGCTGAGTATCCTACCACCTGCATCATAATGCCGTGGTTGGACCGAAGGGCTGTCAGTTGGTCAGACCACCACGATTGCCTGTCGGTGGCGGTCCAACCGACATCATAATCAGGCCCTACATATCAGTCTGCTGATGAAGCACATATGTAGAAAACCAGTAGTAGAGAAGCTAGGAGCAACAAAAATAAAAGGTTCATTTTTTTAGTTTATATATAAAGCGCTCTCTAGGAACTTCATTGTCTTTAGGCGCTCTAATGCTGTGAATCACAATTTCACAATTAAAAGAAGAAAAGTGTAGCAGGTCGTCACAAAATTAGCATGCTACATGCATTATTTCAAAGAATAAAATTGCAATGTACTAACTGCTTTCTTTAACACAAAATAACAGTCAATCTTGCTTTCTGTCAAGGAGTTTCAAATTTGAGGCCCAACAACAGAGAACCTCTATTTTCCATTTCACAGGAGTCCTGTTATCGGAAATGTCAGCAGCATTTGGCTGTGTAAGCAAAGTGTTCATTTAGGAAGATTTTTCTTGTAGGTACGCAGTTGTAATGTTCTTAGAGTATTTACAAACCAAGCAGGCAAGTTTAAAAGTGTTTCACTTTGAAATTAGTACCAGGGGAGGAAGGCAAAGCATTCCATAATGCGATGGGATTTCCTTATTTTCAGGACCAACCTGGCTGTTTTATTTGGCACTTTGCAAAGCCTCCTAGTATGATGTTAACATAATCGAGTTAGAGTTTAAGTTTCAACTAGGTGTCTTTGTCTACATATGGTAAGATTTGTTTTAGTTTTGTAGACAAAAAAGAAGAGTGAACTACAGATTCCTAATTTATTGATTTAATTATTTATAAAGTGCTCCATCATCCCCTAAGGAATGTCCTGGCGCTAAACAGAAGATAACGAGCTCCATATACTTATCAATGATCACTAAAAAGGGAATTGTATGACTATTTATTTAAGTATTGATAAAGCACTCCATCATCCCCTAAGGGATATCCCGTAGCTCTTCCTACACAGATACGCACCCTTCGACCCCTGCCATGATAGCATGAGATCAGAGTTCACTGTGTTTAATGCTTCAGAGAGATCACGAAGAACCAGGAGTGATAAATAAGCTTGTTCTGCAGCACATTCCATCAAGTAGTGACATAGAAGTTTCTTTGTCATGGTGAGATCTGAAACCCAATGGGGATCTTATCTAACCTTAGATACAAATTGCTTGCACCTGGGAGACTTCTTCATATTCTTGACTTTTGATAGCCCAGATAAACCATGGCAATTTTGAAGAATGTGACAATTGAGAAAGACTTTTTTAAATCAAGGAAGTTTAAACCAATTCCTAGGTTGTTAGGATGAGAGACAGTAATGTATTATTCTAATACCATGTTTGTAGCTAGTACTCATGAAAAAGCATCATAATCTATACAGATAGACTTTAATTTTCAAAAAAGACTTTAATGGTGGCCCACTTCCACCTTCTTAAATGAAAACTGAGGTTTAATTGGTGGAGTTAGTGTTGAGCAAAAGCTTCAGATTCCCTATTTTATTTTATCTTGCATGTTCTATATTGATCTACATGCTGACACCTATTTGAATGTTCTTATTTTTAAAGTCTTCATCTGTTTCCTTAGTGGGACGTGGGACAAGGCATTGGTTTAGAAAAGGCCTGATTCACCTGGGAAATCTCTGTAGGTTTGTTATCTTCTTTGTCAGCTTTTTTTTTTTATTAATGTACATCTTTTATACATCAAATTTCTCTTTTATATTCCGATAGCGATGATTTGGGGTTGAGATAGTCCATTGATTTTTGGGATTTCTTAATTTGTGTTTGATGTGTTAACATCTGCATTTCAAATCTCCCACCACTGGTGTGAACCAAGGTGGTGACATTTTCCTGATTTACCTTCATTTTAAGGGGTATCTCTTTATTACACATGGATTGATTCAAATGCTAGGTGACTAATTTGTACAGGTCATGTTTGCTAGGATCCCGCCAGTTTGGTGTTAAAGGATGAGGAAAGGAGCACCTAGGAAAGTGAAGGACATGATAAGGCAAAGCGGACCAATGAGCAATGTAACAATAGTCTTGTATGATAAATACTAACAAATAGATCAGTATTTTCTACCAAGAGATATATGTGTTGGATATAGGCCTTCCACCAGTTGAGGTGTTAGAACACGTAGGTGACATTTGAGCTTATGAAAGTGGTTATGCACACATGTACGTCAAAGGGTTACTCAGGAAATATGAGTGCATCTGCCACGTAAATAAATATGGGCATTGGAATGCTTGTAAATACAGCAGAACAACAGAGCTTCCATCTCCCAGCATAGTAGATCTGGACTACTGTTGCAACTGTCTAAAGAATCATATGACTTCTCCTTCCTGATAGTTAAGCAGCGGAACCTCTGGATTTGCTAAATGAATTGCCCTTTTCTAATCTGTGTCTCCAGTAGCACTGGTGAATTTACTTGCAAAAATCTTAATGACAGGATGCAACTAATGTAGTTAGTAGAGGGAGGTTCACAAAAGCAATAAACTGTATTTGGTTAACATAATGTTTATTATGCATAACAAGAAAAGAATACCAAAGTAAATGATCATAAACAATGTATATGACAAAACTGAATAAAGTTGAAAAGCAATCAAATCTGTTAAAAAAAAAGATGCAACTAATGTAAACCCGAATAACCATTTGGGTCATAAAAGTGAAAATCATGAGCATATAAAATCTGCCTTTAAATCAATGCTTTGGCTCACCCAGTAAAATTAAATAGAGTTCATGATTAACCTCAAAGTCATATGCACCATGCACATGCCTTCTCAAGGTATGGACCAAGTTGGCTAGAGGACTTGGCCCCACATACGATATCATTCAGGAACTTCCAGCCAGCCATTCAAATATAAATCTTCCTAAGAAATTCTGAATGGAAAAAACACAGGTTAAGGATCATTTAGTAGAGGAACTTGGGTTCAGAAGCACATTTTACCCACAATGAGAAAATTGCAAGCCTGAGTGAAAAGGTCATGAAAACATTTTTGGTCAAATGTTTTGAAAGTTGAATGCTCTTTTAGAAAGAGATAAAGAAATACCTGGTTGGAGGATCCACTTCGTGAACTGAAAAGTCTTGTAATCTATGGTTTCTACTCTCTAATAACCCTGCCTAATTCCAAAGCACTGAGTGACAAATCCTGCACCAACCACAAGGGAAACAGCCATTAAAACGAAACTTTCACAACACTTGCCATTACAACACAAGTGCCATTACAACGCACTGCTATCACAACGCATGCCATTACAACGCATATGCTTTCACCACGCATGCCTTTACAACGAATTTCATTGTAAAGGCATGAATGGTAAAGGCATATGTGTTTTACATGTAAATATATAAATGTAAATATATATTATCTACTGGCGGTCGCCAGTAGATAGTTATAGTTACAACCTATTATCCATAGGAAATCCGCGACATTCTATTTGAAATAACGTTGGCGCCGGTTGACGAATCTTCGTGAAAGTTTCCAACTTGTTGGGGCGCTCCGCTCCGCTCCTACCCTGAAAGTCTCGGGGTGATACGTGAAGCGGGGGCTGAGAAAAAAGGGGGGTCCCAAAATGCGTTTTCCCCATTCATTTTTCCATAGGAACCTTTAGTCGCAGCTACAGCCCGAACTGCTGAATGGAATTACCCCAAATTTGGCAAAGAGGTAGCCCTTGGTTCAGACTGGTGCCTTTTGCTAAAATGGTGTAAATCCGTTCAGTAGTTCCTGAGAAATTCACAATTAAAATCACATATATATCTATGGGCGCGTCGGATCCGCGTACCCTCCCGATCACGAGCTGCATGCTAATTGGCTGTCAACACTCCAAATCAAGAAGTGTTGGCAGCCATTTTATCCCTCGGTAGAACCGAGGGACAGAAACAAGTGCGCAAACGCACAAAGGGGGCAGGGTAGAAACACCCTAACCCCCTAGGCCTGCTCAGGGGTCCCACAAGGACCCCTGGGCAAAAAGCATTTTTTTTTTTAAATCGGCAGGATGCGCTCAGGGTGCGCGAATCCTGCCAGAAAAAATCGAGCGCGGTCTCCCGCGCTCGATGTTAGTGGCCCCCGGGTGGCCCAAGTCCCGGGGGCATGGTGGGGGGATAATTTAATGTGTGGGGGGCCTCAAAGGGCCCACCAAGCCCCGGGGACCGCCACCCCCGGGCTTTTTAAAAATGGTGCGGGAGGGCTCTGAGCCCTCCCGCAGCCCCGAGGACCACCACCTCCCGGGGCTTTTTTTTAATTAATTTAACAACCTGTGTGGGGGCTCCAGCCCCCCACACGCCCGAGGACCGCCACCTCCCCGGGGCACTAACAAATTAAAATGGGGGTCCGTTTGGACCCCGAAGCCCCGAGGACCACCACCTCCCCGGGGCTGTGCTGATGTAGGGAGGGGGCCGCGCGGCCCCCTCCTGGAGCCCTTGATGGCCCTGGGGACCACCACCCCCAGGGCCGGCTCCTGCAGTGTCCCGGGGTGCCTACCCGGGACACTGTAGTTTGCTATGGCAGGACGGGAGCCTCGCGGCTCCCGTCCTGCCATAGCAAACTGCTTTGGATATTGGAAGAGAGAGCAGGGAAACCTGCTCTCTCTTCCAATATCCAAAGCTGATTGCTTTTCCACATGGGGAGCAGCATGTCAGCTGCTCCCCATGTGTAAAAGCAATGCCGGCTCCCGTAGGACACGGGGAGCCGGCGGGACTGTGGGGGGATTGGGGACCCCCCCACAGTCCCCAACGAGAGGCCAGGCCCCGGGGGATGGGGCAAGTAGTGGCCCAGGAGGGGGGCCACGCGGCCCCACTCCCCAAAAAAGAAAAATTAAAAAAATTAAAAAAATGGAAAGGCCGGCCCCGGGGATGGGGTCCCCGGGGCCTTAAATGGCCAGAGGAGGGGGCCACGCAGCCCCCTCCAAAGAATAAAAATAAAAAGGCCATGCCCCGGGGATGGGGTCCCCGGGGCCAATACAGGCCCAGGGAAGGGGGCCACGCGGCCCCTTCCCGTTTTTTTTTTATTAAAAATTTAAAAAAAGGGAAAGGCCCTGGGGGATGGGGTCCCCAGGGCATAAAAACAGGAAAAAGGAAGGGGGCCACACAGCCCCCTTCAGGAGACAACATTTTTTTTTTTTTTTTTAAACGATTGGGCCCGCAGGCCCCGCCCCCTTCCTTCACCACTCTGCAAACGCGCCCCCTGGCACGTTTGCAGAGGGGGAACGAATTCCCCTTGAATACTGGGGGTCCCTGGGGGCCAACTAGCCCACCAGGAACCTCCAATATGCGCCAGGGGCCTGCGTTGCAGAGACGTGTAGAGAGGCCACACCCTTTTACACCTCTCTGCAACGCAGCTCTGTGGCGCTTTGGAGGTATATGGTGGGCTAGTTGGACTCCGGGGACCCTCAGGATTCAAGGGGACTTAATCCCCCAACTTAAAACGCGCCACGGGGCGCGTTTGCACAGTGGTGAAGGGAGGGGGCGGGGCTTCAGGTGACATGTGTGCAAACAGGCCCCGTGGCGCGTTTTAAGATGGGGAATTAAATCCCCTTCAATCCTGAGGGTCCCTGGGGGCCAACTAGCCCAACAGGCACATCCAGAAAGCGCCACAGAGCTGCGTTGCAGAGAGGTGTAAAAGGGTGTGGCCTCTCTACACGTCTCTGCAACGCAGCCCCTGGCGCATATTGGAGGTTCCTGGTGGGCTAGTTGGCCCCTAGGGACCCTCAGGATTCAAGGGGACTTAATCCCCCAACTTAAAACGCGCAACGGGGCGCGTTTGCACAGATGTCACCTCAGGCCCCGCCCCCTCCCTTCACCATTGTGCAAATATTCCTCTAAAATCAGCCGAAATACGAATTCCGATTTACTCACCTGTTATCAGGAGAGACCTCAGTGCTGTATCTTTCAGCCCAGTACTGGTCCTGAAAAGTAATTCTAACCATACTTACCAGTAACTTGAATTTCCTTCCATAGGCTAACATTGACTGGTTTCACTTGGAAATTCTTCTAAGTGTGGAGTTTTGGAACTTTAAAATATTCCTCTAAAATCAGCCGAAATACGAATTCTGATTTACTCACCTGTTATCAGGAGAGACCTCAGTGCTGCATCTTTCAGCCCAGTACTGGTCCTGAAAAGTAATTTTAACCGTACTTACCGGTAACTTGAATTTCCTTCATAGGCTAACATTGACTGGTTTCACTTGGAAATTCTTCTAAGTGTGGAGTTTTGGAACTTTAAAATATTCCTCTAAAATCAGCCGAAATACGAATTCCGATTTACTCACCTGTTATCAGGAGAGACCTCAGTGCTGCATCTTTCAGCCCAGTACTGATCCTCAAAAGTAATTTTAACCGTACTTACCAGTAACTTGAATTTCCTTCCATAGGATATCATTGCCTGCTTTTTGCTGAAAAAGTTTCTAAGTGTTGATTTTTGAAACATACAAATATTCCTGTAAAATCAGCCGAAATACGAATTCCGATTTACTCACCTGTTATCAGGAGAGACCTCAGTGCTGTATCTTTCAGCCCAGTACTGGTCCTGAAAAGTAATTTTAACCGTACTTACCGGTAACTTGAATTTCCTTCATAGGCTAACATTGACTGGTTTCACTTGGAAATTCTTCTAAGTGTGGAGTTTTGGAACTTTAAAATATTCCTCTAAAATCAGCCGAAATACGAATTCCGATTTACTCACCTGTTATCAGGAGAGACCTCAGTGCTGCATCTTTCAGCCCAGTACTGATCCTGAAAAGTAATTTTAACCGTACTTACCGGTAACTTGAATTTCCTTCATAGGCTAACATTGACTGGTTTCACTTGGAAATTCTTCTAAGTGTGGAGTTTTGGAACTTTAAAATATTCCTCTAAAATCAGCCGAAATACGAATTCCGATTTACTCACCTGTTATCAGGAGAGACCTCAGTGCTGCATCTTTCAGCCCAGTACTGATCCTCAAAAGTAATTTTAACCGTACTTACCAGTAACTTGAATTTCCTTCCATAGGATATCATTGCCTGCTTTTTGCTGAAAAAGTTTCTAAGTGTTGATTTTTGAAACATACAAATATTCCTGTAAAATCAGCCGAAATACGAATTCCGATTTACTCACCTGTTATCAGGAGAGACCTCAGTGCTGTATCTTTCAGCCCAGTACTGGTCCTGAAAAGTAATTTTAACCGTACTTACCGGTAACTTGAATTTCCTTCATAGGCTAACATTGACTGGTTTCACTTGGAAATTCTTCTAAGTGTGGAGTTTTGGAACTTTAAAATATTCCTCTAAAATCAGCCGAAATACGAATTCCGATTTACTCACCTGTTATCAGGAGAGACCTCAGTGCTGCATCTTTCAGCCCAGTACTGATCCTGAAAAGTAATTTTAACCGTACTTACCGGTAACTTGAATTTCCTTCATAGGCTAACATTGACTGGTTTCACTTGGAAATTCTTCTAAGTGTGGAGTTTTGGAACTTTAAAATATTCCTCTAAAATCAGCCGAAATACGAATTCCGATTTACTCACCTGTTATCAGGAGAGACCTCAGTGCTGCATCTTTCAGCCCAGTACTGATCCTCAAAAGTAATTTTAACCGTACTTACCAGTAACTTGAATTTCCTTCCATAGGATATCATTGCCTGCTTTTTGCTGAAAAAGTTTCTAAGTGTTGATTTTTGAAACATACAAATATTCCTCTAAAATCAGCCGAAATCCGAATTCTGATTTACTCACCTGTTATCAGGAGAGACCTCAGTGCTGCATCTTTCAGCCCAGTACTGGTCCTGAAAAGTAATTTTAACCGTACTTACCAGTAACTTGAATTTCCTTCCATAGGCTAACATTGACTGGTTTCACTTGGAAATTCTTCTAAGTGTGGAGTTTTGGAACTTTAAAATATTCCTCTAAAATCAGCCGAAATACGAATTCCGATTTACTCACCTGTTATCAGGAGAGACCTCAGTGCTGCATCTTTCAGCCCAGTACTGATCCTCAAAAGTAATTTTAACCGTACTTACCAGTAACTTGAATTTCCTTCCATAGGATATCATTGCCTGCTTTTTGCTGAAAAAGTTTCTAAGTGTTGATTTTTGAAACATACAAATATTCCTGTAAAATCAGCCGAAATACGAATTCCGATTTACTCACCTGTTATCAGGAGAGACCTCAGTGCTGTATCTTTCAGCCCAGTACTGGTCCTGAAAAGTAATTTTAACCGTACTTACCGGTAACTTGAATTTCCTTCATAGGCTAACATTGACTGGTTTCACTTGGAAATTCTTCTAAGTGTGGAGTTTTGGAACTTTAAAATATTCCTCTAAAATCAGCCGAAATACGAATTCCGATTTACTCACCTGTTATCAGGAGAGACCTCAGTGCTGCATCTTTCAGCCCAGTACTGATCCTGAAAAGTAATTTTAACCGTACTTACCGGTAACTTGAATTTCCTTCATAGGCTAACATTGACTGGTTTCACTTGGAAATTCTTCTAAGTGTGGAGTTTTGGAACTTTAAAATATTCCTCTAAAATCAGCCGAAATACGAATTCCGATTTACTCACCTGTTATCAGGAGAGACCTCAGTGCTGCATCTTTCAGCCCAGTACTGATCCTCAAAAGTAATTTTAACCGTACTTACCAGTAACTTGAATTTCCTTCCATAGGATATCATTGCCTGCTTTTTGCTGAAAAAGTTTCTAAGTGTTGATTTTTGAAACATACAAATATTCCTGTAAAATCAGCCGAAATACGAATTCCGATTTACTCACCTGTTATCAGGAGAGACCTCAGTGCTGTATCTTTCAGCCCAGTACTGGTCCTGAAAAGTAATTTTAACCGTACTTACCGGTAACTTGAATTTCCTTCATAGGCTAACATTGACTGGTTTCACTTGGAAATTCTTCTAAGTGTGGAGTTTTGGAACTTTAAAATATTCCTCTAAAATCAGCCGAAATACGAATTCCGATTTACTCACCTGTTATCAGGAGAGACCTCAGTGCTGCATCTTTCAGCCCAGTACTGATCCTGAAAAGTAATTTTAACCGTACTTACCGGTAACTTGAATTTCCTTCATAGGCTAACATTGACTGGTTTCACTTGGAAATTCTTCTAAGTGTGGAGTTTTGGAACTTTAAAATATTCCTCTAAAATCAGCCGAAATACGAATTCCGATTTACTCACCTGTTATCAGGAGAGACCTCAGTGCTGCATCTTTCAGCCCAGTACTGATCCTCAAAAGTAATTTTAACCGTACTTACCAGTAACTTGAATTTCCTTCCATAGGATATCATTGCCTGCTTTTTGCTGAAAAAGTTTCTAAGTGTTGATTTTTGAAACATACAAATATTCCTCTAAAATCAGCCGAAATCCGAATTCTGATTTACTCACCTGTTATCAGGAGAGACCTCAGTGCTGCATCTTTCAGCCCAGTACTGGTCCTGAAAAGTAATTTTAACCGTACTTACCAGTAACTTGAATTTCCTTCCATAGGCTAACATTGACTGGTTTCACTTGGAAATTCTTCTAAGTGTGGAGTTTTGGAACTTTAAAATATTCCTCTAAAATCAGCCGAAATACGAATTCCGATTTACTCACCTGTTATCAGGAGAGACCTCAGTGCTGCATCTTTCAGCCCAGTACTGATCCTCAAAAGTAATTTTAACCGTACTTACCAGTAACTTGAATTTCCTTCCATAGGATATCATTGCCTGCTTTTTGCTGAAAAAGTTTCTAAGTGTTGATTTTTGAAACATACAAATATTCCTGTAAAATCAGCCGAAATACGAATTCCGATTTACTCACCTGTTATCAGGAGAGACCTCAGTGCTGTATCTTTCAGCCCAGTACTGGTCCTGAAAAGTAATTTTAACCGTACTTACCGGTAACTTGAATTTCCTTCATAGGCTAACATTGACTGGTTTCACTTGGAAATTCTTCTAAGTGTGGAGTTTTGGAACTTTAAAATATTCCTCTAAAATCAGCCGAAATACGAATTCCGATTTACTCACCTGTTATCAGGAGAGACCTCAGTGCTGCATCTTTCAGCCCAGTACTGATCCTGAAAAGTAATTTTAACCGTACTTACCGGTAACTTGAATTTCCTTCATAGGCTAACATTGACTGGTTTCACTTGGAAATTCTTCTAAGTGTGGAGTTTTGGAACTTTAAAATATTCCTCTAAAATCAGCCGAAATACGAATTCCGATTTACTCACCTGTTATCAGGAGAGACCTCAGTGCTGCATCTTTCAGCCCAGTACTGATCCTCAAAAGTAATTTTAACCGTACTTACCAGTAACTTGAATTTCCTTCCATAGGATATCATTGCCTGCTTTTTGCTGAAAAAGTTTCTAAGTGTTGATTTTTGAAACATACAAATATTCCTGTAAAATCAGCCGAAATACGAATTCCGATTTACTCACCTGTTATCAGGAGAGACCTCAGTGCTGTATCTTTCAGCCCAGTACTGGTCCTGAAAAGTAATTTTAACCGTACTTACCGGTAACTTGAATTTCCTTCATAGGCTAACATTGACTGGTTTCACTTGGAAATTCTTCTAAGTGTGGAGTTTTGGAACTTTAAAATATTCCTCTAAAATCAGCCGAAATACGAATTCCGATTTACTCACCTGTTATCAGGAGAGACCTCAGTGCTGCATCTTTCAGCCCAGTACTGATCCTGAAAAGTAATTTTAACCGTACTTACCGGTAACTTGAATTTCCTTCATAGGCTAACATTGACTGGTTTCACTTGGAAATTCTTCTAAGTGTGGAGTTTTGGAACTTTAAAATATTCCTCTAAAATCAGCCGAAATACGAATTCCGATTTACTCACCTGTTATCAGGAGAGACCTCAGTGCTGCATCTTTCAGCCCAGTACTGATCCTCAAAAGTAATTTTAACCGTACTTACCAGTAACTTGAATTTCCTTCCATAGGATATCATTGCCTGCTTTTTGCTGAAAAAGTTTCTAAGTGTTGATTTTTGAAACATACAAATATTCCTCTAAAATCAGCCGAAATCCGAATTCTGATTTACTCACCTGTTATCAGGAGAGACCTCAGTGCTGCATCTTTCAGCCCAGTACTGGTCCTGAAAAGTAATTTTAACCGTACTTACCAGTAACTTGAATTTCCTTCCATAGGCTAACATTGACTGGTTTCACTTGGAAATTCTTCTAAGTGTGGAGTTTTGGAACTTTAAAATATTCCTCTAAAATCAGCCGAAATACGAATTCCGATTTACTCACCTGTTATCAGGAGAGACCTCAGTGCTGCATCTTTCAGCCCAGTACTGATCCTCAAAAGTAATTTTAACCGTACTTACCAGTAACTTGAATTTCCTTCCATAGGATATCATTGCCTGCTTTTTGCTGAAAAAGTTTCTAAGTGTTGATTTTTGAAACATACAAATATTCCTGTAAAATCAGCCGAAATACGAATTCCGATTTACTCACCTGTTATCAGGAGAGACCTCAGTGCTGTATCTTTCAGCCCAGTACTGGTCCTGAAAAGTAATTTTAACCGTACTTACCGGTAACTTGAATTTCCTTCATAGGCTAACATTGACTGGTTTCACTTGGAAATTCTTCTAAGTGTGGAGTTTTGGAACTTTAAAATATTCCTCTAAAATCAGCCGAAATACGAATTCCGATTTACTCACCTGTTATCAGGAGAGACCTCAGTGCTGCATCTTTCAGCCCAGTACTGATCCTGAAAAGTAATTTTAACCGTACTTACCGGTAACTTGAATTTCCTTCATAGGCTAACATTGACTGGTTTCACTTGGAAATTCTTCTAAGTGTGGAGTTTTGGAACTTTAAAATATTCCTCTAAAATCAGCCGAAATACGAATTCCGATTTACTCACCTGTTATCAGGAGAGACCTCAGTGCTGCATCTTTCAGCCCAGTACTGATCCTCAAAAGTAATTTTAACCGTACTTACCAGTAACTTGAATTTCCTTCCATAGGATATCATTGCCTGCTTTTTGCTGAAAAAGTTTCTAAGTGTTGATTTTTGAAACATACAAATATTCCTGTAAAATCAGCCGAAATACGAATTCCGATTTACTCACCTGTTATCAGGAGAGACCTCAGTGCTGTATCTTTCAGCCCAGTACTGGTCCTGAAAAGTAATTTTAACCGTACTTACCGGTAACTTGAATTTCCTTCATAGGCTAACATTGACTGGTTTCACTTGGAAATTCTTCTAAGTGTGGAGTTTTGGAACTTTAAAATATTCCTCTAAAATCAGCCGAAATACGAATTCCGATTTACTCACCTGTTATCAGGAGAGACCTCAGTGCTGCATCTTTCAGCCCAGTACTGATCCTGAAAAGTAATTTTAACCGTACTTACCGGTAACTTGAATTTCCTTCATAGGCTAACATTGACTGGTTTCACTTGGAAATTCTTCTAAGTGTGGAGTTTTGGAACTTTAAAATATTCCTCTAAAATCAGCCGAAATACGAATTCCGATTTACTCACCTGTTATCAGGAGAGACCTCAGTGCTGCATCTTTCAGCCCAGTACTGATCCTCAAAAGTAATTTTAACCGTACTTACCAGTAACTTGAATTTCCTTCCATAGGATATCATTGCCTGCTTTTTGCTGAAAAAGTTTCTAAGTGTTGATTTTTGAAACATACAAATATTCCTCTAAAATCAGCCGAAATCCGAATTCTGATTTACTCACCTGTTATCAGGAGAGACCTCAGTGCTGCATCTTTCAGCCCAGTACTGGTCCTGAAAAGTAATTTTAACCGTACTTACCAGTAACTTGAATTTCCTTCCATAGGCTAACATTGACTGGTTTCACTTGGAAATTCTTCTAAGTGTGGAGTTTTGGAACTTTAAAATATTCCTCTAAAATCAGCCGAAATACGAATTCCGATTTACTCACCTGTTATCAGGAGAGACCTCAGTGCTGCATCTTTAAGCCCAGTACTGATCCTCAAAAGTAATTTTAACCGTACTTACCGGTAACTTGAATTTCCTTCATAGGCTAAGATTGACTGGTTTTCAGCAAAAAAGTTTCAAAGTGTTGATTTTCACAAACTACAAATATTCCTTAAAAATCGCCTGTATGACTTAAACGCATTCTTTCAACTGTTTACAGGAGATGCACCAGTGCTGGATCCAGGATCCAACAATGAGTAAGAAAAAGTAACGATAACAGTTTTTACCTGCTAAGTGAATTTCCTTCCATAGGATAACATTGGTGATTCTATGAGAAAAAGTTTCTAAGTGTCAACTTTTAAAATACAATAATATTCCTTAAAAATCACGACTGTAACCAAAACGCTTTTACTCAACTGTTTACAGGAGATGTACCAGGACTGAATCTAGGATCCAGTCCTGTGGTTACAAAAGTAATCCATAAAGTAACTAATTGCATTTAACTAGAAATTCACATTGAGCTGAATGTTGCATTGTGTTTGAAAATGTGTTGCCCATTGCAACAACTGTAACTACTGTACTTAAAAGTCTATTGCCTATCTGCAAAGTATTTAAACTAAAGTAATTCATTCTGAGAAAGTATTTTTTGTAATGTAATGTATAATGTAATTACAATGTAATTTAAAAAATAAAATATGTAAAAAAAAATTGTTTCTAAAAATGTAGTAAATCAGTATGAAAAAAATTAATATAACAATTAATACATTTAAAAATTGTCATTTACAAAACCTTTGAAATTCACTGAAAAAACCGTAGGTTTCAGGCACGTTATAGTTAGAAATTAGCATTTAAAAAACCTTTGAAATTCACTGAAAAAACCATAGGTTTCAGACACGTTATAGTTACAAATTAGCATTTAAAAAACCTTTGAAATTCACTGAAAAAACCATAGGTTTCAGACACGTTATAGTTACAAATTAGCATTTAAAAAACCTTTGAAATTCACTGAAAAAACCATAGGTTTTAGGGACAGTTATAGTTACTTGGACATTGCACTCGTACAAAACCCGTGAAATTCCCCCGTTATAGTTAGTTCAGCTAACTATAACTCGCGCCCGCAATGCACTGCTGATGACGTCACATATTACATCACTCATGACATGGTCAGTGACATCACTGATGACATCACTGATGACATCTCAAATGACATCACTGATGACATCATCCATGTGATAATCTGATGCACCTCCTCACACCCTAATATAACCTTTGATACACCCACTCTAAATTACAGACTGCCATTCGCAAAACCATAGACACTCCAACACCAATAACTACATACCCACTCACTGATTCTTAGGTCTACACACACACATCCACTCACTCACCCGTACAGTCACTCATACTTACGGTCACTCAGTACAGGACTATCATATGCACTCTTACTCCTATATAGACACTCAAACAACGCCACTCATCCATAGAGATACTCACACACCTAGTCAGTCATGCAAATAATTAAACACACTGCCATTTACTCACCTATACAGTTATACACACACCAGCTCACTTACTCATACAAATAGTAGCACATTGTTACGCACTTATACAATCACTGATACAAGCACACACTCATCCATACAGCCACTATCACAATCACTCACTCTTGCTTATAGCTATTTATATACTCCAACACACATATATACTGCCTTTCACATATGTAGTTACTCACACATGTACCACTGGAACATACATTCACTCACTAACACACTCTTACACACACTTACCCACCCATACAGTCTATCACAGATGCACTCTTGAAACCATCCACCCAGTGAATCACCCACTCACACATCTATGCACAGAGTTGCACACACCCCTCCCACACAAACACTCAGGCACCCATACAGATACTCAGACAAGCATTCAATAACTCATATAGACACTCATGTAGCTATTCACAAACACATGCAGCCACTTACACAGCAACAGACAGACGGATACAGACATTCATCCAGTTTAGTCACTAACCCATGCATTCAGTAAGATACGTTAAATCACTCACTTATAGAGTCAGTCACGCACCTACTAAATCATCCATACAGACACTTACACACCCACTCATTCTTCAATACGTCTTTTCCTATATATATTAAAAATATTGAAACTTTACAGAAACCCACAGTCACTGGATGATGTCATCAGTGATGTCATCAGTGATGTCATTTGAGATGTCATCAGTGATGTCATCAGTGATGTTACTGACCATGTCATGAGTGATGTAATATTTGACGTCATCAGCAGTGCATTGCGGGCGCGAGTTATAGTTAGCTGAACTAACTATAACGGGGGAATTTCACGGGTTTTGTACGAGTGCAATGTCCAAGTAACTATAACTGTCCCTAAAACCTATGGTTTTTTCAGTGAATTTATATATATATATATATATCTATATATATATATATATATATATATATATATATATATAAATATATATATATACACACACACATACATACATATATATATATTACCTACTGGCGGTCGCCAGTAGGTAGTTATAGTTAGAACCTAGTTTCCATAGGAAAAGCGTTTTTTGATTTGCCAATAACTTTGGCGCCGTTTGACGAATCTTCGCAAAATTTTTAAAACTAATGGGGCGCTCCGGTCAGCTCCTGTCTGGAAAGTTTCGGGGTGATTCATCAAGCGGGGGCTGAGAAAAAAGGGGGGTCCCAAAACGTGTTTTCCCCATGTTAATTTCGATAGGAACTTTAGACACAGCTACAGCCCGAACTGCTGAACGGAATTACACCAAATTTGGCAAAAAGGTAGCTTTTGGTCCAGAAAGCACTCTTTTCTTTAAATGGTGTAAATCCGTTCAGTAGTTGCTGAGAAATTCAAAAAAGAAAAATATCAATATCTGAGCACCGAGGAGTAGTCGCGACTCCTCCCAAGCACGAGCTGACTTCTGATTGGCTGCCAACACTCCAAACCAGGAATTGTTGGCAGCCATCTTGTGACTCGGTAGAACTGAGTCACAAGAAAACAGTAAAATAAAGGTGAAAAACAAGAAAAGGGGGCAGGGTAGAAACACCCTGACCCCCTAGGCCTGCTCAGGGGGTCCCACAAAGACCCCCAGGGTCAAAAAAAGCATTTTTTTAAAAATAATTTCGGCTGAATTCGCGCTGGGTGCGCGAATCCGGTCGAAATTATTTTAAAAAAACAAAGCGCGGGCTCCCGCGCTTCGTTTGATAAAAAGTCCCCGGGTGGGCCAGGTCTCGGGGGCAGGCTCGAGCCCCCCCACACTGCCCCGGGGACCACCACCTCCCCGGGGCATTGAATATAGTAATATGGGGGTCCGTCATAGCAAACTCTGCTTTGGTTTTTGGAAGCGAGAGCAGGAAACCTGCTCTCGCTTCCAAAAACCAAAGCAGATTGCTTTTGTACAAGGGGAGCTGCATGTCAGCAGCTCCCCTTCTGCAAAAGCAATGCCGGCTCCCGCAGGAGGCGGAGAGCCGGTGGGACCGTGGGGGCATTGGGGCTCCCCCCACGGTCCCCAACGGTGAGGCCAGGCCCCAGGGGATGGGGTCCCCGGGGCCAGAAGTGGCCCGGGTGGGGGGCCACGTGGCCCCCCTTTCCTGTAATTAAAAATAAAAAAAAAATTAAAAAACTGAAATGCCGGCCCCGGGGGATGGGGAAGGATAATTAACCTAAGGAGGGGGGACATGCAGCCCCCCTCCTAAAAAAAAAAACCACAGGCTGGCCAGGCCCCGGGGGATGGGGTCCCCGGGGCCAGAAGTGGCCAAGGGAAGGGGGGCCACGTGGCCCCCCTCCCGTACAATTCTTTTTTTTTTTTTAAAACAACGAGGCAATGCCCCGGGGGATGGGGTCCCCGGGGCCAATATAGGCCTCAGGAGGGGGGCCAAGTGGCCTCCCGCCAATTTTTTTTTATAAAAAATGCTGGCGAGGCCCCGGGGGATGGGGTCTGCGGGGCCAATAGCGGCCCAGGAAAGGGAGGCCACGCGGCCCCCTTCCCGTTTTTTGTTTTTTTTAAATGCTCAGGCCCTGGGGGATGGGGTCCCCAGGGCCCAAAAAATAGTAAAATAATGGGGGCCACACAGCCCCCCTTCTACAAATATTCAAAACAAAGAAAAGCCGGCATCTCGCCGGAGGCCCCGTCCCCTCCCTGCACCACTCTGCAAACGCGCCCCCTGGCACGTTCTAAGTTGGGGAATTAAGTCCCCTTGAATACTGAGGGTCCCTGGGGGCCAACTAGCCCACCAGGTACCTCCAGTAAGTGCCACACAGCTGGATTGCAGGGAGGTGGTCCTAGGCCACGCCCCTTTTCACTCTACTCTGCAAACGCGACTCTTGGCGCACTGCTGGTGGGGCAATGAGGTTATCTTGTGTCCTGAGGACCTCAGGACACAAGTGGACTTCATCACCCAAGCAGCAGTGCGCCATGCTGCGCGTTTGCAGAGTGGTGTAAAAAGGGGGCATAGCTTATGTCCACCTCTCAGCAATCCCACTGTGTGGGGCTTACTGGAGGTAAGAGGTAGGCTAGTTGGCCCCTAAGAACCCCCAGCAGTGAAGGGGACTTCAATCCCCATCCAAGAACGTGCCAGGGCACCCGTTTGCAGAGTGGTGGGCAAAGGGGGCATGGCCTGTTATGAGAACTTAGCAATCCTGCTGTGTGGTACTTACTGGAGGTAATAGGATGGGTAGTTGGCCCCCAAGAATGTCCTTGGGGGCCAACTACCCCTCTTGTTACCTACAGTAAGTCCCACCCAGTAGGATTGCTAAGACGTCTTTGGAGGCCACGCCCCCTTTCTCCACCACTCTGCAAACGCGCCTCATGGCAGAAGATGGGATGGGAGATGAAGTCCACTTTACTCCAGAGGGACTTTGGGGGCCAAGAAGCCCTCCTGGTTCCTCCTGTAAGTCCAACGCAGCGGAATTCCTAAGCGCTGTTCGGAGGCCCAGCACCCTTTCTCTACCACTCTGCAAATGTGACTACTACTTAAAGAAGCATCTTTCTGCACCTCTGACTTAGAGGTAGTTTTAATCCCCCCACCCTATTATGTACTAGGGCCTTACAGAGGAGGTCATGTCAATCACAGGGGTACCCCAACGCATAGTGTTCCCTAGTGTACGTAGGTGTTTTCACTGTATTCTAAGGTCTTTTAGCATAGCACTGGCTCTAGGCCTGGTTAGTCAGAGTCAGTTACCACCAGGACCCGTCAGCAAAACGTTGGGGGCACAGGATGACTTTGCAACAAGGCCTCTTTATGCACCTCTGTTGGTTCTTTCTGCATATCTCTTGCTTCTTTCTGCACTTTTCTTTGTCTTTCTGGACTTCTGTTGCCTCTTTCTGCATATCTCTTGCTTCTTTCTGCACCTTTCTTTGTCTTTCTGGACTTCTGTTGCCTCTTTCTGCATTTCTCTTGCTTCTTTCTGTGCCTTTCTTCCTCTTTCTGCACATGTCCTACCTCTGTAGACATAGTTAGAAATTAGCATTTAAAAAACCTTAGAAATTCACTGAAAAAACCTTAGGTTTCCGGGACGTTATAGTTATAAATTAGCATTTAAAAGACCTTTGAAATTCACTGAACAAACCATAGGTTTCAGGGACGTTATAGTTAGAAATTAGCATTTAAAAAACCATAGAAATTCACTGAAAAAACCAAAGGTTTCAGGGACGTTATAGGTAGTTGGACATTTCACTCGTATAAAACCAGAGAAATTCAGCCGTTATAGTTAGTTGAGCTAAATATAACGCTCGCCCCCGTAATGCACTGCTGATGACATCACATATTGCATAATACATGACATGGTCAGTGACATCACTGATGGCATCACTGATGACATCTCAAATGACATCACTGATGACATCACTGATTACATCATCCACGTGATAATCTGATGCACCTCCTCACACCCTAATATAACTTTTGATACACCCACTCTAAAATACAGACTACCATTTTCGAAACCATAGACTCACCAATACCAGTTACTACATACCCACTCACTGACTCCTAGGTCTACACATGCATCCACTCATTCACCCATACAGTCACTCATACATGCAGTCACTCATCAATACAGCACTATCATTTGCACTCATACACCTATACAGATACTCACACATCGCCACTCATTCATAGAGTTACTCACACACCTAGTCAATCATGCAAATAATCATTCACACTCCCATTTACTCACCTATACAGTTATACACACATCACCTCACTTATTCATACAGATACTAACACATACTTACTCTCTTATACAATCACTAATACAAGCACACACCCATCCATACAGCCACTCTCACAATCACTCACTCTCACATATAGTGATTTATATACTCCAACACTCACATATACTGCCTTTCACATATGTAGTTACTCACACATGTACCACTGAGACATCCATTCACTCACCAACAATCCCATACACACACTCACCCACCCATACAGCCCTTCACAGATGCACTCTTGAACCCATACACCCAGTGAATTACCCACTCACACATCTATGCACATAGTCACACACCCCCACCCACCCACACAGATACTCAGGCACCCATACAGATACTCAGACAACCAATCAATAATAACCCTGGGCGGTGAACTACCCTCCGCTCGCGGAGTTTGCTGAGTTTTCTACACTCCGCGTTACACGGATCTCGCGGAGTGCAGAGAAAATCCGCTAGACATTTTTGCTCGCTCGCGTTCCTCAACGTCAAGTTGGCGACCGCGAGTGAGCAAAATCAACATCTTGGCGAGATTTTTCCTCGTTCGCGATCGGCAACATCAAGTTGGCGAGCGCGAGCGTGGAAAATAAACCTCCCGGCGAGATTTCTCAATGCGGGGGTGTAAGGTTTCTCATTGGGAGTGGTCGCGTATGCTCGCGACCACTCGCGATGAGAAACTGCCCGTTCGCATTGAGAAAGCTGCCGCTCGAGTTAAAATCTACTTGAGCGGCAGAAAACGACCGCTTGCACTGTGCATGATGCTGTTTGCAATGATTGCACAGTGCGGACAAGCATCCAGCACTGTGCAATCACCGCGAACAACATTTTCCTATCGCACTACGCTGCTCGCGTAGCTCCGTGTAGCGTGGCGGAGTTGTTTTACCGCTTCGCGTAGCGTCGCGTAGCGCAACTCCGCGAACTACGCCCACCCTTAATCAATAACCAATATAGACACTCATGTAGCTACTCACCAACCCATGCAGCCGCTTACACACCAACTGACAGACTGATACAGACATTTACACAGTTTACTCACTAACCCATGCATTCAGTAAGACACATTTAATCACTCACTTATACAGTCAGTCACGCACCTACTAAATCATCCATTCAGACACTCATACACCCACTCATACTTCAATACACCTTGGCATATATATATATAAAACATATTTAAACTTTACAGAAACACACAGTCACTGGATGATGTCATCAGTGATGTCATTTGAGATGTCGTCAGTGATGTCATCAGTGATGTCACTGACCATGTCATGAATTATGTAATATGTGACGTCATCAGCAGTGCATTGCGGGGGTGCGAGTTATAGTTAGCTCAACTAACTATAACGGCCGAATTTCTCTGGTTTTGTACGAGTGAAATGTCCAACTAACTATAACATCCCTGAAACCTATGGTTTTTTCAGTGATATATATATACATATATATATATTTTTTTTTATATATGGTAATTTTAGGGTTTAGGGTGGAAAGGGTATTTTTAGGGTTTAGTGTGGGTTTGGGATTTTGGGTGGGAAGGGTAATTTTAGGGTTTAGGTGGGTTTGGGTTTTTGGGGCGGGAAGGGTAGTTTTAGGGATTAGGGTGGCTTTGGGTTTTTGGGTGAGAATGGTAATTTTAGGGTTTAGAGTCGGTTTGGGTTTTTGAGTGGGAAGGGTAATTTCAGGGTTTAGGGTCAGTTTGGGTTTATGGGTGGAAAGGGTATTTTTAGGGTTTAGGTGGATTTGGGTTTTTGGGTAGGAAGGGTCATTTTAGGGATTAGGGTGGGTTTGGGATTTTGGGTGAGAAGGGCAATTTAGGGTTGGTTTGGTGTTTTGAGTGGGAAGGGTAATTTTGGGGTTTGGGGTGGGTTTGGGGTTTTGGGTAGGAAGGGTAATTGTAGGGTTTAGGGTGGGTTTGGGTTTTGGGGTGGGAAAGGGATTTTTAGGGTTTATGGTGGGCTGGGTTTTTAGGTGGGAAGGGTAATTTTAGGGTTTAGGGTGGGTTTGGGTTTTTGGGTGGGATGGGGTTAAAATATATATATTAAATACATATATATATATACAAATGTGTGTGTGTTTAAGCATTTATATATATATATATATATATATATATATATATATATATATATATATATATATATATATATATATATATATATATATATATATATATATATATATATATATATATGAACCAAATGCTCTCTCCCACAAAGATAGAAAGCACGACACAGCTCCGGAGTACAGAAAATGGCTTTATTGCTTTTCTTACACGCGATGACACCAGTCCATGAAACGCTTGTGGCAGACGCGTTTCAGCCTTGATCGGCTTTCTTCAGTGCCGGTTCCATGGGCTCCTCATTATCCTTGGGGGTCAAACCAAATCAAAGATGTTATAATGACCACTCCTAGTCAGGTGATTACTTGCCCCTCCTCCATCTCAAGGGTGTGTCAACATCTCACGTTCATCCTGCCAGGCACACAGCATGCTGGTAGTTGGAGTCCTCTAGGGTTGCCTATTGAGTAATTAGGACAAACCCAACACCTAGTGATGTCCCAATGAATATTATGAATATATATATATATATATATACATACACCCTCTCATATATATATATATATATATATATATACATGTGAGGTGCACCTTTGGCCTGTTAAATGTACTCTCCTTCTCTGCCCGAGATATGAAGATCACTACAAATAACATTAGGTGCTTTTCTCCATATAGACACACCAACAAATTAAAAACGTTGCTGTATTGTACTAAAAACAATTAAAATTGTAATGTTAACATTCTAGGATTTTCTTACACTACAAACTCTAACATAAAAAACATTTTAAAAAGCAGAAAAACACCACAGCATTTAAACACACACTGCCCAGTGCTCAGTCACACTTTCAGGAATTTGATTCATTCAGTGCAACAGTTACAAAATGTAGCAAAAACCTTTGTTTCCTGCATCTCACATCTCATTTGCAATGAGCAAGGCTCTCTTAAAATGGATTTCTGTTAAAAACATACTGTGAAAACCACTATCAAAATAGAAAAGTAAATCAAAATAGACAACAGTAAATCAAAATAGACAAGTAACTAATAAAATGCAAAGGGGTCGATTATGATGTTGGGCAGAATTGCTTCCGTCTGACACCATCTCATAAACGGGACTGACCGACCTCCGGTCAGCGGTCCTGACTGCCTGATTTGGATACGACGAACACTGTTCGGTCGCATTCCAACATTTCCCTATGGGAGCATGTATTACGGCTGTAAACCGGCTGTAGTACATGCTCCCATAGAGAAATGGGTGGTGGTGTTAATCCCTGCACCCCATGGCAGGCACCTCAAGGTTCCTGCCGTGGGGTGCAGGGATTAACAGGGGGCACCATAGGTGCCCCCTCGGCCCCCAACCGGAGGCCGCACACACAATGGGGGCCCTGCTGGGGGCCCACAAACATGCTTTCCAACATGGTTTTCATGTCGGTAGGCCGGCATGGAAACCATGCCAGAAACCATGCATCGTAATCCCAAAGGTAGAAAGGCCCGCCCTTTGGGATTACGAGCCAATTCCGACTGGCCGACGGGCTCCTTGAGCCCATCGGAAGCCAGCCAGAAAGACCGGCCGGTTTAATTTCCGACCACCAGCATTATAATGCAATGTCAATTAAACCGAGATGTGGCATCATAATCGGCCCCTAAGTGTCCTCACATCCTTCTATCTTGCTCGCAGCATGCAGATAGTTTACTTGCACCATAATCGTTGTATCTAACATAGAGAAGAAAAAGTTTAGCACCATCTCAACCTTTCATGCTCCTTTCCCCTTTACAATGGTGAATAATCCTTGGTTTTGCATCCGTCAACCACATCAATTAAGCATTACTACCTGCAGTGAATAATGGTTATTAATTCTCTGCCCGACAATTATGCCCATATTGTAGAGGGAACATTAACCGTCATTATAGCCCTGCAGATAAGGGCAACAAGGCTATTAGAACCCCACAGGCAAAACTAGCGAGTGCAGCAGAATCTGCCACTCACCAGAAATGCCGCAACAGCACGGGGAAGGCATAAGAAAGTGGCTCCATTCTCTCCTGCACATTTCCTGCTTGCTTTCCCCAAAAGCTACTGTTGCATGTTCTACTCTTTGCTTTGCTGAGGGAGAAACCAAGTCACCAACACAAAAGTAGAAAACTGAAAACAAGCTATAGAAAATGTAGCCATATCCTTGGACATGGAGAAAGCGGATGACACAATATCAAAAACAACATTGAGATACAAAAATATTGCATCAAAAATATTGATTACAAAAATATGGTGCCCCTATACTTATAATGGTTAGTACAAAAGTATTGAAAATATAGTTTTTTTAAAATATATAAATATATGGTTAAAATAGTACATTTTAAATATTTTTATATATAACATAAAAATAATGAACATTACATAATTGTAAATACTATTTAAAAATATATATAAATATATACTTATAAACGCACACACACACACATATATATATAGTGTGTGTATGCTTTTATATATATATATATATATCAAACGTAAACGCACTCCTTCTGGACTGCATGGGACCCGTGGAGAGTGGCGCACACGCCGGCGGAGCACACCGGCTGTTTCAATCCTTACGTAAATCCCACTATTACGCACGCTCTCAGAAAAGGAGGACTCTGTGATCGTAATGTCCACTGCTGTGTTTATTCACAACGCGTTTCGCTTTCCCTGAAAGCTTGATCACGTGAACCGTGCAACAAATGAGGGCAACAATTATAGAGAGTCAATGGCAATAAAAATAAAAAATGGACATGCCTGTGGTTAGCGGCAGCCATCTTGGAATGGTTAAAGACTAAGTAAAGCAAACATTGGCTGACCAATACATTCCTGTTGTAATAAGCACATAGATTGTAGATATATCACTCAGTCAGTTAAAAAATACAGATTTCAAAACGATGTACACAGTCAGTAGTGACAGAAATCAAAATTGGACATGCTAATGGTTAGCGACAAAAATGTTAATACAAAACTTATGTAAAACATACATATATTGTCCAATAAAGTTGCATGGTTGTAAGCGAAATAGGCTGCTCAGCACCCGGTCTTCTAAAATACAGAACGGCTGTGCCTGTGATCATCTAATCAAATTGATGCATCAATAGTTAATACATCTCTCTATCAACTAAAAATGTATGTATAAAACTGTGTCTATGAAACATACTACTGATAAGGTGTCAATGTTGAAACTGTACGGTGAATGCGTTTACGTGAAGATGTCCCAAGGTCACTAGATACCTCCGCCAGAGAGCTGTTACCTATACATGACCAGTGCCAAATATAAGATAATGAAAGTATCGACGGTAAGATAGATCCCCAAGTGGGAGATGTCGTCAACTATATACAAACAACACTCCTCTCGACCACGCAGTGTCACTGCTCAGTATCAATAAAGTTACATGGTTGTGAGCGAAATAAGCTGCTCAGCACCCGGTCTTCTAAGATACAGAACAGCTGTGCCTGTGCTCACCTATATAGCGCGTAAGCATAATGTCAGACACACAGTGAGACAAAAAAATATATATGTACTCACAAAACAACAACTGCGTAAAAAATATATATATATATCCACAGATGTTCAGTTTTGGGATCAACTAAAAGCAATATGTTTATCCAATATGGCTGCACCATGTCAAAATGCTCAATTCCAAACAAATATCATCTAACTATGTTTGAAACAAATTGATTAACTTACAAATATGTTTTTCAATGTAGAAACAACAAAATGCAATATAGTCTGTTACCTCTTTCTATTATCACGTGTGAGCAGGGTTGTATAATAGTCGTGACCAATCGCATCGTAACCATGTGATCAAGGCCACGTCACAGCGGCCGAAACGCGTCATGGACACTGCACTTGCACTTTATTGTTGTTGATGGAAATGTGAAGGATAATGGAGGAGCAATAAAATTTCTTTGCACCGGTCTTGGAGTCCGTACCTGCTTCCAGCTGTAAAAGGATTTCTGTGGCCCTGGCATCGTTTTGTTGTGAATGGTGAAAACGATTGTTGTGGGGATATATATATATATACATATGAATATAATTCCTCCAAGGCTGCCTCCCAAAAATCTTCAGGATTTCAACGAAGGATCACTGCACCACAACCGGCAAGTAGTTTCAATATTGCTTTATTTAAACCAAGGTGCAAACAATGACGGTAGAGGACGGTCTATATATATATATATATATATACTTCCCATACGATGACCCCACTTCTGGGTCATAGATGAGGTGCACACTGGGAGATGTCAGTTTCGTAGGTTTATTTTAGCCACATAACAAAAAAACACCTGACAGACGCGTTTCGGCTTCATCAATGTAAAAAAAAAATATATATATATATATACAAGCTACTCCTTCCCATCTCGCTCGTTTCCACTGGCAAAGAAAGAGCACGGACCACTTAGTAAGTTCTGCCGGCTATTTTATTGTTGCTCCCAACAGATCATAGCAGCCATGACGCGTTTCGTCCCTCACAGGGGACTTGATCACATGACGCGCTTGCAGCAGACTGGTCTATTTAAATACATTTATTTGCCAAACTTTTCCCTCGTGAAATTTCTTAAAGTGACAAGTGCAATAAATTAACACTAGTGACAATGAACATGGAAGAAATACAAATGTATGCCCGTAAACAAAACACATCGGTGTTTCATTTTCATGGTTTCAAGATACAGTTCTAAAAGGTGGCTTTCAATTTTACAGCAAAAGTTTTTAAAGGCAAAGATTTCAGACGATTAGCTGCTGGCATCTGTGTTGCGATGTAGATAGTTAAATAAATAAATAAATAACTAAGAGGTTAAATATATAAATATATACATATATAAATATTAATATACATTAATACACCAACTTGTACATAGGTACCTGCATGTTACATAGGATGTTTAAAATATCGGTATAAATACCTAAAATCAACCTTCTAAAAAAACTCTGTTTCTTTTGTAAAAGAACCGTTTTTATACATATATAATGTAACACTATTTTTCAAAATATATATTTAACATTATATTATATTTTTTGGGGTTATTTTTTAAATTTACTACTATAAAAAGCATACATATATCTAAATATATATTTCCTCTTTACAATCTTCCTCGTATTGCCACAGCCCTGCAGAAGTGCTGCGTGTCTGGGTGAGGAACCAACCAATTTCCAACTTACTTCCCTTAACACACAGCCAAGAGAGACAAAACTCCATTGTTGCTGAATTAATGCTCCATTTAATTCACATTACATGTGAAAAGCACTGTGGTGTACAAAAACACATATATATATATATATGTATATATATATACACACGTACACATATATGTATATACACATACATATATATGTATATATACATATATATATATATATACATATATATGTATATATATAAATTTAAAGAAATACATTTACTAATATTTTTTTAAATATATATATATATATATATAAAATATAATATTAAAAAAACTAACAAATAATAACAAAATATATGTTTAAAGAATATAGATAATAATAGATATACTATTCCCACTACAGTTTATGCAACAGTAATGAAAGCGTAGGCTTTCAGAGGGATTACATTTACTATTCCTACTCCAGTCTGTGCAACTGTAGGGAAATCGTTGGACTTCGGAGGGGTTACATTTGCTATTCCCACTCCAAGTCTGTGCAAAAGTATGGAAAATACTTCGCTTCAAATACCTTACATAATTTAGAACAAATATAAAAACACCCATATATATATATATATATATATATATATATATATATATATGTATATACATATATCACCCCGATATACATATATCGCCCCCGAATCAAGGAAGACTGTCACCCACGCACTCATAACCAGCAGACTGGACTACGGAAATGCCCTCTACGCCGGGATCAACAAGTCTCTGATCCACAAGCTCCGGACCATACAGAACACCGCAGCCAGACTCGTCCTCGGCATCCCTCGACATGAACACATCACCCAACACCAGCGTAACCTCCACTGGCTCCCCGTCGAGGACAGAGTCACTTTCAAGAT
Organism: Calotriton arnoldi; assembly: GCA_963921515.1. Taxonomy (NCBI): domain Eukaryota; kingdom Metazoa; phylum Chordata; class Amphibia; order Caudata; family Salamandridae; genus Calotriton; species Calotriton arnoldi. The sequence continues at coordinate 163,031 of CAWUFW010004107.1, forward strand.
GCTCACCCATGCCTACAAATGCCTCCACAACACCGGCCCCCGATACCTCAACGAGAGAATCTCCTTCCACCCACCCAAGAGAAACCTCCGATCCGCCAACCTCGCCCTCGCCGACACTCGGCGCATTCGCAGGGCCAGAACAGGTGGAAGAGACTTCTCCTACATTGCGGCCAAGATGTGGAATGAGCTCCCGATCGACATCAGACGGGCCACTCTCCCTGAGCATCTTCAGGAAGACACTCAAGACCTGGCTTTTCGACTGAGCTAAGATTAAATATATAATAATTAATTATCAATTAAACTTTTTATGTTTATTTATTGCTTAATTAACTTCCTAGATTATACCCCCACAAAGCTAGCAGCCACACTTAAAATATACCTAAAATAAATACGTATAACACAATTTACAGAATTGATAATCAATTAACTAATTCATCAACAATTGATAATTATTTGTTAACTAATTATTACTTAAATACCATCCCAATCTACACCCTTAGAAACCTAGCAACCAGCAACTCAAATATAACTAAAATAAATCACTGTTACATAATGTACATAATTATCAATTACATAATAAATAAAAAATAAATAATTGATCATTATTACTTAATTAACTTACCATCCGATATCCCTACAAACCTAACAGCCCAAACCAAAAATATAACAAATATATAACATTACACAATTTGCATAGTTAATAATCAATTAAATAATTAATATTAATTCAATATTTAATTGTTAATTAATTATTACTTAATTATCTTCCCACCCTATATCCCTACAAACCCAACAGCCCACACCTAATATATAACTAAAGAATATAATCATTACACAAAGACATATTTAATTTTCAATTAAATAATAAATTAATAATTGATTGATAATTAAATATTACTTAATTAACTTCCCCTACCCACCCTATACCCTTCCAAACCTAGCAACCCACTACAACACTATAAATTACTGTTAGCAATTAAATTAGAAATTCTAAATCACTTAAAATTTCAAACTATATTGAAACCTACCATATTTTTGAAAACGACATTAACAACAACAGTATTCTTAACAATGATATTACTTACCTGAAAAAAATTGATATTCTTGAAAACTATATTTCTGCATCACAATATTTTTGTGTCACGATATTTTTAATCCGATATTTCTATATCCCGATATTTACAACTCTATATTTTATCCAAATATCGGAGAAAGCATTTGATAGGGTTGAATGGAAATATCTATTCTTACTGCTAGCGTGAGTGAAATTTTAGAATGGTTTTATTATTAAGGTCAAATTGCTATGCTATATTCCTGCAGCTGTAGTGACATGTAATATCTTCATATCCCTGATGTTCAATATTCAGGGCTGCCCCCTCTCACCCATGCTTTTCATTATTTCAGAGGAGCCATTAGTGACATCAGTTCGGGATAATCATACGATTAAAGAAATATCGACCCTGGAGGGAAGAGTAAAGGCATTTTTTACACAGACGACATCCTCGTAATAATCGTGAAACCACAGAAATACATAGCTTCCCTCACTGATGTAATATCAGAATTCTCTGATTTTTCTGGATATTGAATCAACTGGGACAAATGTGAGGCCTTACCATTGCCTTTAATCACAATCAGGGCAGCCCTTGGGAGCTCTACTTTTTGCTAAATGGATTATAATTTAAAATATTTAGGGCTCCTTCTTAAGAGATCATTACAGAATGGGATGCAGGAAAACCGGAGCCTGCTCATAGAGAACTCTGCACAGACACTACCCATTGGTCCTTCCTGAATCTCTTCCAATGTGGGAGAGTGCATATAATTAAAAATGAACATTATACCCCACATAAACTATGTTTTGCCATGTTACCTCTCCGAATCCCAGTGAAATTGTAACACAAGCAATCTAATTTGTAGAAATCCTTCATCTGGCACGAAAGGTAACCAAGACTAAAACTAACCATATTATATACATCCTCTGGCTGCCTCGTGGAGAATCTTATCAGCTATATTTACAACTGGTGCAATGAATACACCATATCCATACAACACTGAAGAAAGCACAGTGGTTCCAGAATGAGTTTGGAATTTGGGGGAAGTGCAAAGAGATGGGTCTGGTGTACATCCTATATCTGCGTCAGATGGAAAGGATGAATCCCATCCTTAATGCAATGATCTGTGCATGATTCAAGGTGCATAGTGTTTTTAAAATTGATTGCAATATACACATGAAGGCTCTACTTTAAGGTAACAGATCAATTTGTAAGCGAGGTGCTGAACAATATTGGCTTTACTTTGACAACAGAGGGGTCCCCCTCATTAAATCACCTAATACTAGGAGACAGACTCAAAACATTTGCAGAGATGCAGACAGAATTTGGCCTTCTCTCCAGTCACGTTTAGATCTGCCAAAAACCTAGGGGCTGATTACGAGTCTGGTGGTCTGGTCTATGGACCGCCAGACTTGTGGGGGGGGTGGTCTGACTGCCGGGTTACGACTTTCTGCATCATTCCGGCAGTGGACCACCGGCTGTGCCAGGGAACTGCCATTACCTGGCAGTGGTGCGGCAGAGGGGCAATACTATATGCTGAGCGGGACTGGTGCAGTCCCGTGGAGCATATTTCGAGTTCCTGAACCGCCAGCCTTTTCATGGCGATGAGCCTGCCACAAAAAGGCTGGTGGTGGGTAAACAAAGGGGGCCCTACAGGACCCTCATGTCCCCCCCACCATGGGGATGCATTCAGGGGATACAGCATGTGCCCCCCTGTCTACTTGCAACCCCAGTTCCAGCACGGCATGGACTTAACAGTCCATGCTGTGCTGGAACATTTTTGCCATTTCCATTGCAGTGCCCTTTTTCAGGGCACCGCTGTGGGAACGGCAAAAGAACCATCCACCTGCTTGAGTTCAACTCGTAATTAGGCAGGCGGTCTTTGCGTGGCTTTGGCAGTGCTGTGCCGATGCAAAGCCGGCACAGCAGCACCAAAGTCGTAATCAGGCCCCAAGGCACTCAGTTAACCGTATGTTGGGCCCAGGACCAATTGATATGCCGGAATCCCCAATTCCAAGATATCCAATCACCTAGAGCTCTTACAAGGGGGCAGTGTCAGGGCTTTATAAAATAATTGCTGTGCATATTTTGTCATATCCCATTACCATAAATTTAAGGAGTTGGAAGACACATAGACTAGAGCTACACTCTACTGAGGAAGAATGGAATAACATCCTACTGAAGAATGACAAAAAACTATGAGAAGCTTGACTGAAATTTAGTTCTTATAAGATTTTGCATAGAGGGTATTTGGACGCCCTACAAGTTGTGCACAGCAGGCCTGTCCAGAGACTCCAAAGGCTGGAGATGTCCTACTTGTGACTATATTGTCCATATACATGGGAATGCACCACCCTTCAGAATTATTATTGGGAGGTATGGATGAGAATTACTAGAACAGTAGTGATCATTATCCAACTTAGTGAATGGTGGTGCTTTTGCATGACACAAAAGGGAATATAGAAATCACAACTGTAGGGGCAGATGGTTTGCGACTGCAGCTGCCACAGCGAAACCTGCATCTTGCAACTGTGGAAATCAGGTAAAATACCTTCTATCGATTCATGTTACAAGAGATGCATTGACTTGCCTCATATGGTAGAAAATCTGTAGAGTAAATGATCAGGTAGACAAATTCACTGAGATATGGTGGATGTTCTGGAAAAATAAGGGCTAGCATAACACAAAATGAGTAGACTGGATCCTGGCCTCAAAGAAGACAGTGTATACCGGCACACAGATTGTGTTTTTCAGGAGTACATCCTACAGCGAGGAGGCTCTTCTTTTGATTTTTTCTGGGTAACAGCTTTGTTCTTTCGTCTTCTATGTTTAATGGTATCTTCAGTTACAGGTTACATGAGATATTAAGACATTTTAAATTGTAATCAGTAAGAAGATGGTAGAGACCTGCATTAAGCAAATCTATGCTGAAGACATCAGGGTGAATCCATTTTCATTTGTTTTCTTATATTTCTATTTTGTGTTTGTACACCTGTCATAACATCTGGGATGTGTGTTCTTTCAAGCTTATTGTAAACACTGGCGTATTAATGACATGTATGTTCAACAGTTATCTCGACAGACAGGAAAAACACACCATTGTGTTATGTCATCTGAGAGTTCTGTAACGAGGGTGGCGACAGTGGATTTGTTTTGGATTCTTTTTATGTTTTCTTTTGCAATAAAATATGATTTATAAAGCAAAGAAAAAAATATATAATCTCTCTGTGGCAATCAGGCTTATATTCCTCTGTGGGGAAACCAAGTAATAGTCCTGAATAGCCATGTCTGAAACAGCAGCTTCCATAGAAAGGTGGCTGGAGGTGAACCAATGGGAAATTGATCTATTTTTCACTTAGGCTTGAGGTTAGATGCATGTGGGGCAGTAGGACAGACCATTGGGACAGCTCACAATGGAAGGACATGACCTTGACAGTCACAGAATGATCGCTGAGCAGGCCTATAACAATAGCTATAAGCCACATAGCTACCATGTTGGTTGGATGGCCAGATCCAGATGTTGCACTCTTGGTGTTAATATTATTTGAGCTGAAGTCTCAAGACAACCAACTTGCATTGATACAGCATCCATCCTCGTGTGACCATGGGCACTGGTTTTTATTTTTAACTTTGTTTTTAGAGCAAGCTCTTATGGGCCACTGTTCCAGGTTTTGCCTCGATTACCGTGTCAGCTTAGAGGTGAACTGTGTACCTTTGTGAACATGTGATTTTGACCATCCTTGTGCCCTTAACATTGTTATGACAAACTTGTTAACGAGCATAAATCCTCTGTACAAATGGAAAAAGCAAAGAATGTGGAGAAGGAGGAATCTGCAAGTTGAGGTGCTTGGCACAATACAAAAAATTGCTAAAAGCTAAAAAACTTTTTGTCTATTGTTTTTTCTCATCGGACTGGGCTCATTACTTTGCTTAGTGTTGCACTGATATGTCGAACATTGGGACTACTATGGAATACTGGTGCTGTGTTAAGACAATGGGCACACATTCCACTCAGTGCTGCAGCAGGTCCTCATAGAGACAGCCTGGTACACATCAGTATCACATAACTGATTACGAATAAAATATGCTCTTCCCAGAGCAGCCATGAACTTTGAAAGTGTGTGTGGAGTGCAGGCAGTAGGCGACGGAGCTGAGGCTTCAAACTGCGGCAATAGCTGTTATTGCAGTCAGGACATCCTGACATTTGGAATTGTACAGTATGTAACTGCTCAACCCTTCAGTGAAGTGTGTGTGTGTGTGTGTGGGAGGGGCTTCTGACCCCATGTGTGCCTTTCCAAGGGACCATTGTGGGGCATGGTAACCCTCTGCCTCTTTCTAATTGAATGTCCTGTTCTGGCTCCTGGAGACAGGTGTACCCCCAGGAGGAGATCCAAAGATGCACCTCCCTACCACCTAAGTGATCACTACTCACCAATATATCAGAATGGATAGCAGACAGCCGGTTTGGCCCTGCACCCATGTTGATTGAAGATACTGAATCCCACATGGCATTGCACTGATGCACACACATACCAGGGTTGGATGTTTAATATGTCCGGCACTCAGGATCAATGAACAATTCTTATCCATAAAGGTGGATATTGTTATGGACCACAGTATGTAGAGGGATCTTTTGGCCTTCCCCAGTCCTTTCCAATACAGTCAAATACTAAATATTTATTTTCGGAAACCCCTAGGTATCCTAGGGATTCTTTTCCTCCAATAGAATTTTAATCTTTGAAACTAAACTTAGTCCTGATGGCCATTTGGGTCTAAACATCCATTTTTTCAAAAGCACTAATTTGCACCTGACTACACAAGGGCCGTAAGAAAAGGTGATAGAAAGTTGTTTTTCACACAAACTGTCACTTCAACACTTTAACACACAGCAAAATATGTTTCTACACCAGCAATTTAAATATTTACTTATGCACAGAATATTTGCTATAACCGTTGTGAATGTCTCACCATAGGCATTCACAGAGGTTAGAAGATTATTAATCTCAGAGATAAATGCCCCATCGATCTCAACACTTTTACTTAGGGAAATAAATATTTCCATAGGAATTAAACCCCCATAAAGATACCACCATAGAGATAGCAATCCCACCCACATTGAGACACTAGCAACTTATCCATCGGGGGTCTCCAAAACCAACGCATATCTGCATTTGTTCTCAATACTTTACAACTCTCAGGCATATTCAATTGTTTGGTCTTAGAAAGACAAACTGATGGCTGCACATAGTCACTGCTTCCTTAATAATGCTTATAACCAGAATCTAAGTGTGCTCCTTGATCCAGGACATAGGCAAAACAAATGTAATAGACTTTCCGACTGGTAGTGCGATAAGCAAAAAGAGCATTGATAAATGATGCTTCTGCATGATTAACTGAACTCAGTTGTTGGTTGCTAAAGCAATCCCAATCTTAAATACTTGTGTTTAATTGAAGAAAACCGTGGAGGTATCAAATATTTTTGAAGTTTCAATGTAACGTAAGTAGTACATCACAGGCAAGTAGTAAACCACAATGTAAGTAGACTCATCACAGGCTCTAAAACAAGTGATTACATCACCCCAAACCTGAAAGCACTGCACTGGCTACCCTATGAGGTAAAAATCCATCTAGAAATAGCCTGCTTGACTCGTAAAGCTGTTCACCACAACACTCCAACTTATCTGGCCAAGAAACTCGTCCTATCAGGTGAGAACAGAACTTTGAGATTAACTGTTTCCCTCCTACTGAAGCCCTACAAATTAAAAAAAAGACAACCTTGAAGTGTTCCTTCTCCAGAAGCACCCCCACAATTTGGAACACTCTTCCTCCCGAGACCAGAACCAATCCCTCAATTTCCCTCTTCAAACGAAAAGTAAAGATAAACAGATTCCTTCCCCATTGAAGATGCATCCGTCCGAGGCTTTAACCTCCATGGCCTGCCCCTCCACAAGACTGTCTGGCCCTTCTACATACCCACTGCTACCTTTTTCTATGATGATGCCCTACACATTATTTAATGGACCTCCTGAATCTAGATTTTACAAATGCCAACTTATATTCTATATTGACTTTGCTGTTCCCTCTCAACTGTATACACCTATCTGTGTACCTTTTCGCGTTCCTGATGTACAGCGCTCTGACACCCGAAAGGGTCATGTTTGCGTTTTATAAAACTCAATAAAACATAAAACAAAAGCAAGCAGTCGTAATATTTTGCAGCTTTAGGGCCCTTCAATACCCATTCTGATTTTTTTTCAGACTTGCTCTTTCATCAGCTTCTTGAATTTTCAGTATTCAATATTTCATTAGCCCACTTGTCCTGAAGATGCAAATCAAATTCTAATCGGTCCTGAGAAGGAGCTCTCCAGGGTTCTGTGGTGTCATACACTGCCTTGAAACTTCTTATGGGATCAAGTGTTTTGCCCAGGGTATTTTATTCTTAATATGCATCATTCATTAAACATGACAGACAAGTCAGCCCTAATTTCAGGTGAAGTAGACCTCTGCACGTGCTATCAGGAGAAAAAATGTGGTTTATATTTTTTATGACTTCATATCCAGGACAGCATTCAAAACATGCTTATGAGGGAAAGCATTATAAACTAATGTAGAACAAAACATTTCTCTCTTCAGGAACTCTGTAGGAACATGCAAATTTTCTACAATTCAATGTTTTTGAGTCTTGTTTAGAGTGTGCATGATCCTGGATCATTATAGAAGGTCACTTACTCTAAATGAATGCGCTCCGAGACCTAAGCAGATGTCTAAAACTTACGCCAAAATTCTATAACGGTGGTCCGATTCACCAAAAATGCTGGAGGCCCACTTTAGAGAGAACAAACAAGACAATAACATCTCTGTATAAAACCGCCCGGATCAGCATGATATCCAGTTTGGAAGCAAACTAACTTACCTGCTCTAATTGTGTCAGTAGGCCCCCAATAACGAGGGTAAAAAGAGTAGAGATGAAATGACACATTTGTTTCTAATACCTTTTAATATAGATTTTTGGAGATTGGTGTGTACTCAATGCCAAAGTCACTCCTATCCAAGTGTGCATGCATAAATGCTGCAATGGATTCAATACCCATTATCAATACTGAAGTTCAGTTATGTATTCCAAGGCGTGTTGCAATCTTGTTGCATCATTGTGTAATCTATAAAACAGGCATGGAGTGGCAATTTGTTTTAATATGAATTGATTAATGCACCACTACTGTCACTGCAGTGATGTTATTAATTGTTCTACACCCTAAAACTGATGCCTGTCTGCACTATTACTGACAAGCCCTTGCTGTTGGCCCAGCTCTGTATGTCAGGCAGTAGGACTTGAAATTGATACTCCACATCTAATACTACATCAAGCTTGTGGCTGGAATGGTTTTGTTTGTCCTCTTTTCTTATGAAATGGACAAAGAAGAAACCATCATCATATGTCAGGTGTCAAGCCTAAGCCACTTATAATTGTAATTGGAGACTACATTTCAGCCCAGAAATAGGGGTCTGATTATAGCAAGTTCTTTAGACCCCCTTTCCAGACCAAGCACTGTAGAGTTTCCACATCCCAAATCATTTTCTTTATTACAGAAATAGAGGACCTGGATCATTCTGGGCGATGGAGATGATCGTTGGCTGAACGTCAACGCTCCTCTTCCTTGCCTCGTCAGGACACCACGCTACACACAAGGCTCGGTACGTGATGACGGCTGTCGGCGGCAGCTGCAGGCCAGGGTCAGATCGAAGATATGGCCAGACCCATTTCCAGGATCGGTACACGACAGGAAGCCACCTGGAGCCATAGCCGTGTGGAGTTAAAACAAAAAGGGAGGGAGGAAGAGAGAAAAGAAGGAATAAAAAAGCGGCTGCCATTTTTCTTTTTCTTTGTTTTTTCTTTTCTCCCTCTATTTCCATATCGGATTGACCATAACCACAACGGCAAGTGAACTACTACTGGCTACAGTGCTGGGGGGGCATGAGGAAGGTGCAGTGCCCCCCTTGATCAATTTGACCGGAAAGAACCAGCTGTACAGAGGGCAAAGAAGATGGACCATTATCCCCGGTGACCAGGCTGTGGAGCAGACCGTTTTCTTCCTTGCTGTGGCCACCAGGTTTCTCGCCATTAAGTGCATGCGCTCTGCTTGTTATTGCTGCAAGGTCTGGTGGTGCTACCCGGTAGAGGGTCGCTGGGGGGGTCACAGCAGTGATAGCTCTCCGGAAGGCGGTCAACAAACTGTAATATACTGGAGGAGTAGGGGAGAGAAGAATAAATAGCAAGACCCAGGACTGGTTTAGCGGGTGCTAAAATGCAAAGCCATCCAAAGGCCTCATGCACCACAGCCGACTTTAATGCTTCTGTCCTGACTCAACTGGTCAAAAAACGAGTGGGGCAAGCTACAGCATGAGCGAATCGTACTGCCTCCGCGCATAAAGACTTCCCTTTGCCTGGCAATACTGAAGATCATGAAGAAGGTGCAAGTATTGTAGAAGACCACCATTGCCAGGAAGGGGCCCCGGGAGTAGTAAACACCAGTCGTACTTCAAGCGCTAACCGCCCAGTGGTAGGAACAGCTTCACCCATTTAGATGTTAGTGAAAATATTCAGTGTAGGCCAATCTGGGATCAGATGTCCGCATTCCAAGTACTCCAAAAACTAAAGAAGTTATGGAATATCCTCTTTTTATGAAGGTCAAGCCGGGCTTGAGCTCGGGTACAGATCTCGGAGCTGATCTATCTGAGAAGTTACAACCCCGCAACCATTCTCTGCTCTCCCCTTGAGGGGTAATTTAGATATATTTCAACCACTCGTGCCTCCAATCCAGCTAGCAACAATCCTGTGTCCGCAGATACTGTGCAGGATGACTCGGGATGTGGAAAGGTACAAAATGAGCCAGGCTTAAATCTCTTAATTAATGAAGCACTGCAGGGGAGTATCCTGCCCACTATGCAATGGGATACTATGACTATGCTAAATCTCATTTTGGAGGAAATAATGGATCTGAAAGTCTCAAAAACTACAGAAATAGCAGCTCTACATGCACGACTCTCTAAGATTGATGAGACTGTCACCCAGATCCCGGAGAGGCTAAAAGAAGCAGAAGTGAGGATCTGTCAGCTAGAGGATCAGGTTTCTATATTGCAGGAAAAGGCGGCCACTTTCCAGAAGCAGAAATCTTCAATAGAGTACAAGCTAGAAGAACTGGAAAATCATTACTCGCACACCAATGTGCGCATTTTGGAGGTTCCAGAGGGGCTCGAGGGACATCAAATGATCCAGTGGGTGAATACTTTTTATCATAACACGTTCTTCCCGAATACTCTGGAGACCTTACACTCACAAGAGCCCATCGAGTGCCAGCACACCAGCCCTGAAAGCAGTAATTCCCTCATACAATACTTGTGAACTTCAGAGAGTATTGTGATAGAACAAGTATTATCTAAAGCTATTAAGCAGAGACAGTTTTATAAACCAGAAATCTTGCTCTGTCATATATTCTCCAATATGTCAGCTTCAGCAGCTAAGTCAAGCAAAGTATTTGTTAAGCTACTTCACCTTTTTAAAGCGCAGGGCGCCCAGGCAATGATTGCGCAGCAATCAAAACTGAAGGTGCTAGAAAAAGGGTGATTTCATGTGTTGTGTGATGTCTCTGAGGCCCAGGAACTAATACAGCAAATCTCAAATAAGTCTTACCAAAGTAATGTGTGGCTGGAATCGGGATCCATAGCTATTTAGTGTTGAATGGTGTTAGCGATTGCGATCTTGAGATGTTTTTCCTGTTTTTATGCACTGAGTGTTTGCCTTTTAGGGCTGGGTCTTTGTTTCTTCTTACTGCTTTTTGTGCATCCTGATGGGGTAGGAGTGGTAGGGGTTGGCCGAATGATCTGGTAACAAGGTCAGGGTGCCATATCCTTGGAGGCGGGGAAGCATGTCAGGCATAAGAGTGATGGCGCATCACTCACCACGGCTTAGTAGAGGGGGGAGTAAGGTAGTTAGAGATGGGGTGTGGGGGAAGGTGGAGGGTTGGTGGCAAAAGTTGGATAAATGGGGATCCAAATTTACAGCTGATTAGTTCATGAAACAAGGAGGGTGGAGTAGAATGTTAAACTTGCTTAAAGGGAAGACCAATTGCCGAGGTGATTTCTTCATTGGTCTATGGCAAGATAAAGCTGTGGATCATGTGCCTATTTGTGGGAAAGGACAGTTACACGGTTGGTGTAGACCTGATCTGTATGTCTGCGATGGGGGAAGTAAAACAATATTTTTCCCTACAGGCTATTTAAGAGTAATATATTGATATGAATAATACCTTGAAGGTAGTTTTTTTTTATGCGAATGGCCTTAATAATAAAAGAAACTAAGGGCCAGAGAAACTTGGATTTTAGCCGAGAACCCAGCTGTGATTCTGGTTCTAGAGACCCATATTGCGGTCAGAAAGTTGTCAGGATTTTCAATGATTAAAAATTGGGCAGCATATAGAGGGTTCTCTTCCTCCCAAGCGGCCCACCGGGAGACTGCTATTTTTGGGGAAAAAAGGGCTGGGAAGTGATATTGTATGCAGTGCTAGCGATGAAAGTGGTCGCTGGTGCTGGATGAGCTGTATAGTGTGGTCAAGGCTTTTAACATTCGTCAGCTTCTATGCCCCAGTCGAAGATAACGTTACACCATACGAGGACTTGTTCCAGTTGTTATTACAAAATACTGGTGAAATGATAATTGGGGGGGATTTTAATGTGTTGCAGAACCCAAAAATTAATTCTTCTGTCAATTTAAAAAAACAGACAATCCCAAAATCTCTGAAAGTTATTAGAAACTTTCAGAAAACTCTGGGATTAGTAGATCCAGGGAGGGCAGCTTTTTCCACAAAAACTATATACACTTGCTTTTCAGGGAAATTCCATAGCTCTTTGCGCATGGATTTCTTTTTATTCTCTAAAGCCTTGACTTATAAAACACAGCGCACCTTACCTAATGGTTTTTCAGACCACGCAATGATTATTCTTGAGATAGTGGTGGATAAACCTTCGCTCCATCCTAGACGCTGGGTTTTAAATAAACAATAGCTGCAGGAGGGAGGGTGGGTGCAAATTTGTAAAGAGAAGATAAGGGAATTTTTGATAATTAGTCATAAGACAGCTCCACCAGGTATAGTATGGGATGTCCTGAAAGCATTTATTAGAGGGAGAGTGATAGGCAAGGGTGCAGAAAATAGTAAAAAAGCTAATATACAAAAGAAAATTTTAGAACGAAAGGTTCAGCAGAGCTATGATGAATTTCTTGAAAACTCACCCAGGGTTAATAAAAGAGAGTTCGATACTGCTAGACAGGCGATAAATGAAGCATATTATGTAAAGTGCGCCACTTTAAACTGGGCTAATTTACAAAAAGTGTATGAGAAAAGTAACTTCACTGGGAATTTCTTAGCTTGGCAGGCACACGAACAAGCGGCCAATAATTGGATAGATGCCCTGAAATGCCCAGCTCCTGGAATTAGGTGTAAGGAATCGGAGAAGGTGGGGGAAATCATGCTGGAGCAATATACGTTCTAAACACAGTGGTCCCTAACAAGGACAATGGGAGCAAGGTAATGAATATAGACTTACAATCAGATCTATATTGTGCTGTCCAGCCAGACAGGAGTAATTTTAATATTTCAAATGTGTAGCAAACAATATAGTGGGAACACAATCTTGCATCCAGCAAGATATGAACAACAACAAAACAAAAAGGCTCAGGCAAAGCTTAATGCTTGGGCATAATACACTGATTCGGCAAGCATAAATGTAGAGAGACACTATTACACATGAGCAATAATTGAGTACAATTGCGTTAAGGTGTCAAAGAGTCGACGACGTTTCGATCCCATGTAGAAGAAGAATGCGGGATCATCATCAAGACATTAGATTACATACCTGAGTAAATGCCTGTGAAAGGATAAGAGACAGGAAGAAGGGGGAAGGAAACAGGAAAAAGGAAATGGTTAATGCACAGTAGGGTTTAAGGACAATGAGAGGAGATAAGCCATGCAGTCTAGGGAGTGATGAAAAATGCTCATGGAATGTCCGGATTGTTGTAAGTGGTTGGGGGCTTATTATATGAGTGGATGGTAGTGTGAGGCTTAAAACACAAAAGGAGTGAGGTAACAGTATTGGAGAATGCAATTGGAACCAGTGAAATCTGTAAGGTGAGTAGGCAAACTAACCAACTGCAATTAGAGTAAACTGCAGTGGTGCCGGAGATGCAAATGGGCTGGCCAGCTCGTTGATGTAGGTGAAAATAAAAATAATTGTGACTAGAGCGTGCAATTACAACTAGGGCCTGGTGTATGAGGAGAAGCCCCAGGTCTTAGGGATATCCAAGTGGTATGCTTACCCGATTGGAGGGAGGCAATTGCAGTGAGTTGCGTGTGATGGCGCCTAGTTTCGAGATCTGTGGGAGAACGATAGCGAGCGATACAGGGAGTGGCTAACGTGCGAACCAAAACCGCTAGTCTATGGGCAAGGGTGAGGGAGAGGTTTACCCGATTCTTAGGCGGCAACTGCGGTGAGTTGCATGGGTGAATGCTCGGTTTCTAAACCTGTGGGAGAGCGATAGTGAGCTTTAAGCAGAGTGGCCGATGTGTGATACAAAAGCCGCTAGTATGTGGGCGATGGTGACGGAGGCTTACCGGAAGGTGATGCAGCGCATAGGAAGGTCGATGCCTCTGTACGGACCGTGACAGCGTTTCCATGTGGGAGCCAGTGTGCTAATGGTCACAAAGGGTGTAAACCTAATATGGTGAATCATGGACATGTGACCGAATCACATGGTCTGAAGATCTGTGCTCGGTGTGTAGGTGGAGAGTGAGGCGGCCATATTGAAGTGGGACTGGATAGAGAGATGGCATAGGATAGAAGGGAGAGTGATTGACACTGTATGCAAAATTCAAGCAAAGACCTCTTAAAATTAAATACAGTACAGGTGCAGGGCGATAAATATACAAGAGGACATTTTTGTTGTGATTGACGTTGGAATTTTTTTTAAGTAGAAAGCGATGATAAAAAAATGAATAACAAACTTGAAAAAACGGAACACATAGGGTAATAGGGTTTAAAAAAGGAAAACAGTTTGTGGGTGGGGAGAGTGGCGGCCATATTAGAGTGGCCCAGGATAGGGAGATGGCATAGGGTAGAAGGGAGAGTGAATGACACTGATAGCACACACTCCAAATGATTACCTCTTAGAATTAAATACAGTACAGGTGCAGGGCGACAAGTAAACAAGAAGACATATTCGGTGTAATTGACATCGGGAAAATCATCAAGTGGAAAACGATGATAAACAATAAATCAAAACTTTAAACCAAAAGGTACATATGCGGTAAAGGGTTCAGTTAAAGAAAACTGTTATTAAAGCCGATCAAAGAACCGACAAAAGTACACAGTATGATTCAGACAGGTCTGATAAGGCTGGATGGAGGGAAAAAAATAGAGAGACTTTTGCAGAAGTTCAAGTGTTTGTTAAAAGGTTATAGCAGGGTGGTCCAATTCTCAAGCCGATTGAGTCCAGTCCGTATACTGGCAGTCCGAAGGATCCACTTTAGTTATTCTTTGTTCAGGAGTTGTCCAAAGTCTGCGCCTCTTGGTGGTGGTTTTATCACACTTATGACTAGCCATCTGATGTCATGCTCGGTGTGTCCTTTGCTCGTGAAATGTTCGACAAGAGGGGCATTTGGTGTTTTACATCGAAGCCGGCTGCGAGGTTGGCAGATCCTGATCCTTATTTTCTGAGTAGTTTGCCCAATGTAAATCATGTTACATGGGCAGAGGATGGCATACACGACATTACAAGTGTTGCAATTTGAGAATTGTTTCATTTGTATCTTGACATTGCCAAACGTAAATTCTTTACACTCAATTGTAAACTTACATGCCACACAGTTACCACATTTGGCATGCCCGGATAAGGGCTCGAGGCCCCAATGCTCATTTAATGTTTGGGCAGGTTGCGGGAGGGAAAATGCTGCTCTAACCAAATGATCTTTTATGTTTTTATTTTTGCGGAATGTGAAGAGAGGGCGTTCTAGGTTCAGAATGCATGCGTTGAGGACCCCCCAATGTTTCAAAATACATTTCCTCACTGTGTTGGACACTGGTGAGAACGTGGTGACACACACCAATCTATTCAGGGTAGACTTAGGTTTAGGGGGAGCATTATAAACAGATATATACACCAAATCAGTTGGTTGACATAGCCTTTCTGGGCAGGTTTTTAGAGGATTGCAGCATTCCAACATTAACTAGAGAAGAGGTGGTTAATATGTCTCTGCCCTTCTCTAAAGAAGAACTGACGGAGGTCATTAAGAATCTCCCGAATTGTAAAGCCTGTGGGCCAGATGGAGTCCAGGGGAAATTTTTTAGACTTTTTTCAGATGTTTTAGCTGATTATCTTTTACTGGTCCCCAATACAATGCTAAAAGGGGGCCCGATACCACCATCTTTTTTTTAAGGGGAATGTAGTTAGCTTTTTAAAGAAAGGAAAGGAAGCCGAAGATCCAAACTTGTATCACCCTATTTCATTATTGAACACCAATTATAAAATCATTACAAAGCAACTAGCCAATAGATTTAATTTAATAGCCTCAGGAATAATCCATTCAGATCAGAACGGCTTTATAGCCAGATGACAGTTGGGCACAAATACACATTATTTGGGGGGAGCCCTGGATTATTTTGCAGTTATTGATATACCAGCTTTGGTGCTTACGCTAGATGCAGAATAAGAATTGGACCTCGTGGTCTGGGAAACTTTATTTAATATTCTGACCAGATTTGGTATTCCGTCCCAGATCACAGGGCTTATATATAAGATGTACTGTAGTGCAGAAGTCAGTATTATCATTAACAAAATAGAAGTGGGGCAAATAAAAGTACTACGTGGAACACGGCAGGGATGCCCATTATCCCCTATTTTATTTGCTTTCATTATTGAGCCATTAGCTATGGTGATCTGAGAGAATAACAGTATTTGCCCCACTTTGTCACAGTTGAGTACAATAAAATTATATGCCGATGATATTATGTTAATTTTGGACAGTAGGCAGGAGATCCAGGAAAAGGCTTTCAAGATTTTCACACAATATGAGAAATTAGGAGGGTACAGAATTAATAAGAAGAAAACAGAAATAATTTTGTGCTGTGTGACCCCTATGTTTTAAACCCGGACATTGTCTCATGTGTTAATTTACAGCCAAAACGATATCTGGGAATCAGGTTCCCATCGAAGATTGAGGAACTATACGATCTTAATTTTGCTCCTCTCCTTTTCAAAGGACAAGATCTATTCTCACGGTGGAATTCGCTCCTATTGACTATTTTAGGGAGAGTCTCTCTGATTAAAATTTCGGTTCTTCCACTATTTAATTTTCTGTTTTTGGCTATCCTATGTGTTTTAATTGCCTCTTTTTTAAATTAGTGGAGTTTATGCTTTTATCATTTATTTGGCAAAAGAAAACGGCCAGAGTTGCACTATGCACTTTATATGAACGACAGGAGGATGGAGGGTTGGCGCTTCCCAACCCTAAGGATTGCTATTTTGCCTATTTTGTACGGTATATGTCCAGGTTTAATTCAACGCTACATAAGTATATTTTTAAAATAATTTTAAGCAGCTGATCTTCAAAGAGTATCATATTTTGGACATGCTAAAGTCGGTAAAGTCACCTAAAAAGTTTGATAAAAGAGGTTGAAGTGGTTTTTTCAGAAGTGTGGGGATCTCTACAGGAGATACTCCATTCCTTATATTAATGTGGCAACACCCCTGGCTGAATTAGTCATGGAACCCGGGGTGAATCTTGCTCCTGATATTGTCCAAAAGTGAGCAAAAGCAGGATATGGGAAAATGTCAGATTTTCTTTTGGGGGAGAGATGGCTAAATATAGCAGAAGTATAACAGCTTAAACAAGATGATTTTCTGCTTCTGGGTTCGCTTAGGATGTTGGATAACATTTTCTGTAACTTAGATATCAGCCAGATCCTTGGTAGCAGAAAGGTGGTTTCTGCATTAGTAGAACATGCTCTATATGTAAAGCCAGGAGAATGGAAAAGAATGTTTGCTTCTATTAAAAGTTCTGACCTTACTCAAAAAGCCATAAAAAAAATTGAAAAATATGAAGGTCTGGAATTGACAAGTAAGATGAGGTAGTCAATATATTTAATTTTAGTGTGCTGAGAGGGGCCATTTGGCATCGAATGTTATTTTTTAGCAAATGGCTGCTGTATAGAACTCCGTTCTTTTTAACACAAATTAACCCCAGTCTTCCAGACCACTGTTTTCAATGCACAGACTGGTTGGTCGCCAATTGGCCACTCTACATTCATTCAGGGATTTTGGAATGAAATATTCCAGTATCTTTCAATGGAATGGCAGGTTAATTGGGTTCAATGAGGCACTTGGCTATTATATACAGCAACAGTTGTAGCTCGGTCCATATAACTCAGTTAGTCCCAACAATGAAGGACTGGCTACAGAAAATGGGTGAGTTAGAATCAGCGAGCAATTATACGCAATCCGAAATGGGGGAGTGAAAAAATGTGAGAAGCTTTTGGGACAAAGTTTCTTGCTCGAAAACCGGGGTTAGATTGAATGTTTTGATTAAACCGCTTGGCTACCTCTGCCATATTATGCTCTTATGCACTTTATGAATGATTACTTACGTGACTTTAATGGCAACTGTTTTTATGGTGTTTAGTACTTTAACACTCTCTCTTTTGACAGCTATTTATTGAGATATTTCTCACCATGGACGTATACTGGGCTATGAAATATGCATTTATAATTCTTGTATTTAGGCTAGGTTCATGACTAAAATCACTTGAATATATGTATTTGTAATGCAAATTTTGAATCCAAATAAAAATATTTTTTTCAAAAAAGAAAGAACTAGAGGACCCAATGTTGGGCAGTCCAGTTGTTAAGAGTTCCTGCACCTTTGCCTACTCCTCCGCCTTCAACACCAAAAAAAAGAATCCAATTAGGGGTGTGCAAAACTCACATAATTTGTTTTATGTAAGTATGTGAAATTATGTCTAATTATATGAAATGCAAATCCATCAATTAGGGCTATATTATACAAGTGCCAAGAACAACAGCCACTCTCATTCTGGTTGTTCAAGTTGTTCCCATACTATGATTTTTTCTACGAACACGGGCATACTTTATGTGATGTAGCATAATTGTGTAATTTTGGGAATTTAGCATAACATGAAATTCCAAAAATGTAACTGGTCTAATATAAATTTAGCCTTGGCCTAATCCCAATACCAGCAGGACATGCTACAAAAAAGAGGTCAACATCCTTCTAGAGAAGCAAGCTATGGTTTAGAATTCTCTAGAAGGAAAGAATATTTACTCTTATTGCTTTTTGGTTTGAAAGTAAAGATCCAAGCAAGATTTTAGGCTTATTCACAACTGGAAAACACCATAAAATGTATAAGAAAGGAGAAATTCAGCAACTTTTGCCTATACCTAGGTCTATCCTCAACTCAACTAAGGAGTTTGGATGTATTCCAAACATCTACATGGTACCCATTTTCTCATTCCCACAGCGTAGAAGCCTTGAATTTCTGAAGCTTAAGATGACCAACAATCTCTATTAATTCAAGGTTCTAATGTTTGGGTTCAAATTTTCTGACCACGTATTTAAAATGCATGGAATTCAGGGTTGCAAGTCTGAGAAGGACAAGTATATTTATCCATATCTTGATGACGGGCTCATAAAAGCCTCTATGCCCAAAGAGCATATATAAGGCTGCCTTACCACAGGTCTACATTCTCCACTGTCTTGGGTTGCAGATCAAACAAGCAAAGTCAACATCAATCCCACTTCAACCCATCCTTCAAGATGATTTGGATACTCTAGAACTAGAGTGTATCCTACAGAGGATATTCAATATTTTCTCCACTGAAGTGTCGCTCTCTTGAAAGGCCAAAACATCTGACTGCACCCAGATCTCATATTTACTGGGATCCAAGAAGTGATGCAATTTCTTGGTATCTCTCGCTTGGCTCCACATGAGACCACTTCTACAGTACCTGGAAGATCAGTGGTGTCAGTACTCCAGCAGCTGGGAAGACAAGTTGAATATTTCTCTGACAGAGTGACTGAGTCTTTTCCTTGGTGGTTCTAATCAAAGACTTTGCTGCGTGGAGCCCATTCATTGCAGACAATCATTACAAAGTTCACCTAGTGGAATGTAGAGAACATATGGATTTTATCCAAATAAAATGGACATGATCTCAGAATGAAATATCAAAGCATACACTCCTACTGGTCCTCAAATCAATCCTTCAGGCACTCAAGACACTTTCTCTCCTGGTCCTAACAGATAACGCAACAATGTACTGCATAATCAAACAAGGGGCATGATATGCAGAATCATACCCCAAGAAGCACAGATAATTTGGAAATGGTTCTTTACCAGGAATCAGCAAGTCACGGTAGTTCATCTCTTAGCTGTCCAAACTTCAGAAGCAGGGGCACTGAGCAGAACATTTCAGGAAAACCATGAATGAGTTCTGAAAGGGGCAGTGCTGTATGACGTCTTCTTGAAGTGACTTTTTTGCACATAGCTCTATTAAGAGATGCAAAAACATAAAAGGCACAGATGTCACCTCCTTACCAGCCAGCAATGAAAGAGAATGCACTTTTAATATATATATATATATATATATATATATATATATATATATATATATATATTCACTGAAAAAACCATAGGTTTTAGGGAAAGTTATAGTTAGTTGGACATTGCACTCGTACAAAACCCGTGAAATTCCCCGTTATAGTTAGTTCAGCTAACTATAACTCGCGCCCGCAATGCACTGCTGATGACGTCACATATTACATCACTCATGACATGGTCAGTGACATCACTGATGACATCACTGATGACATCTCAAATGACACCACTGATGACATCACTGATGACATCATCCAGTGACTGTGTGTTTCTGTAAAGTTTAAATATGTTTAATATATATAGGGAAAGGCGTATTGAAGAATGAGTGGGTGTATAAGTGTCTGAATGGATGATTTAGTACGTGCGTGACTGACTCTACAAGTGAGTGATTAAACGTATCTTACTGAATGCATGGGTTAGTGACTAAACTGTGTGAATGTCTGTATCCATCTGTTTGTTGGTGTGTAAGTGGATGCATGGATTTGCGAATAGCTACATGAGTGTCTATATGGGTTATTGATTGGTTCTCTGAGTATCTGTATGGCTGCCTGAGTGTTTGTGTGGGTGGGGTGTGTGTGACTCTGTACATAGATATGTGAGTGGGTGATTCACTGGGTGCATGATTTCAAGAGTGCATCTGTGATGGACTGCTTGGGTGGGTGAGTGTGTGTATGGGTGTGTTAGTGAGTGAATGTATATCTCAGTGGTACATGTGCGAGTAACTACATATGTAAAAGGCAGTATATATGTGTGTTAGAGTATTTAAATGGCTATAAGTGAGAGTGTGTGATTGTGAGAGTGGCTATATGGATGAGTGTGTGCTTGCATCAGTGATTGCATAGGAGCGTAAGAATGTGCTAGTATTTTTATGAGTAAGTGAGCTGGTGTGTATAACTGTGTAGGTGAGTAAATTGGAGTGTGATTAATTATTTGCATGACTGACTAGGTGTGTGAGTACCTCTATGGATGAGTTGCGTTGTGTGAATGTTTATATAGGTGTATGAGTGCATATGATAGTCCTGTACTGAGTGACTGTAAGTATGAGTGACTGTACGGGTGAGTGAGTAGATGTGTGTGTGTAGACCTAAGAATCAGTGAGTGGGTATGTACTTATTGGTATTGGAGTGTGTATGGTTTTGAGAATGGCAGTCTGTAATTTAGAGTGGGTGTATCAAAAGTTATATTAGGGTGTGAGAAGATGCATTAAATTCTCACATGGATGATGTCATCAGTGATGTCATTTGAGATGTCATCAGTGATGTCATCAGTGATGTCACTGACCATGTCATGAGTGATGTAATATGTGACGTCATCAGCAGTGCATTGCGGGGCGCGAGTTATAGTTAGCTGAACTAACTATAACGGGGAATTTCACGGGTTTTGTACGAGTGCAATGTCCAACTAACTATAACTTTCCCTAAAACCTATGGTTTTTTCAGTGAATTTCAAAGGTTTTTTAAATGCTAAACCCTAACTATAACAGGCCTGAAACCTATGGTTTTTTCAGTGAATTTCAAAGGTTTTTAAAATGCTAATTCCTAACTATAACAAGCCTGAAACCTATGGTTTTTCAGTGAATTTCAAAGGTTTTTTAAATGCCAATTCCTAACTATAACATGTCTGAAACCTATGGTTTTTTTCAGTGAATTTCAAAGGTTTTGTAAATGACAATTTTTAAATGTATTAATTGTTATATTTATTTTTTTTGATACTGATTTACTACATTTTTTTAAACTATTTATTTTTAGATATTTTATTTTTTAAATTACATTGTAATTACATTATACATTACATTACAAAATATACTTTCTCAGAATTAATTACTTTAGTTTAAATACTTTGCAAATAGGCAATAGACTTTTAAGTACAGTAGTTACAGTTGTTGCAATGGGCAACACAATTTCAAACACAATGCAACATTGAGCTCAATGTGAATTTCTAGCTAAATGCAATTAGTTACTTTATGGATTACTTTTCTAACCACAGGACTGGATCCTAGATTCAGTCCTGGGACATCTCCTGTAAACAGTTGAGTAAAAGTGTTTTGGTTACAGTAGTGATTTTTAAGGAATATTATTGTATTTTAAAAGTTGACACAAACTTTTTCACATAGAATCACCAATGTTATCCTATGGGAGGAAATTCACTTAGCAGGTAAGTAGTGTTATCGTTACTTTTTCTTACTCAGTGGTGGATCCTGGATCCAGCACTGGTGCATCTCCTGTAAACAGTTGAAGGAATGCGTTTAAGTCATACAGGCGATTTTTAAGGAATATTTGTAGTTTGTGAAAATCAACACTTTGAAACTTTTCTGCTGAAAACCAGACAATGGATTCCTATGGAAGGAAATATAAGTTACTGGTAAGTACGGTTAAAATTACTTTTCAGGATCAGTACTGGGCTGAAAGATGCAGCACTGAGGTCTCTCCTGATAACAGGTGAGTAAATCGGAATTCGTATTTTGGCTGATTTTAGAGGAATATTTGTATGTTTCAAAAATTGACACTTAGAAACTTTTTCAGCAAAAAGCAGGCAATGATATCCTATGGAAGGAAATTCAAGTTACTGGTAAGTATGGTTAAAATTACTTTTCAGGATCAGTACTGGGCTGAAAGATGCAGCACTGAGGTCTCTCCTGATAACAGGTGAGTAAATTGGAATTCGTAGTTTGGCTGATTTTAGAGGAATATTTGCACAATGGTGAAGGGAGGGGGCGGGGCCTGAGGTGACATCTGTGCAAACGCGCCCCGTGGCGCGTTTTAAGTTGGGGGATTAAGTCCCCTTGAATCATGAGGGTCCCTGGGGTCCAACTAGCCCACCCTGTACCTCCAGTATGCGCCAGGGAGCTGCGTTGCAGAGAGGTGTTCAGAGGCCACTCCCCTTTTTGCACCACTCTGCAATGCAGCTCTGTGGCGCTTTCTGGACGTACCTGTTGGGCTAGTTGGCCCCCAGGGACCCTCAGGATTGAAGGGGATTTAATTCCCCATCTTAAAACGCGCCACGGGGCCTGTTTGCACACATGTCACCTGAAGCCCCGCCCCTCCCTTCACCACTGTGCGAACGCGCCCCGTGGCGCGTTTTAAGTTGGGGGATTAAGTCCCCTTGAATCCTGAGGGTCCCTGGAGTCCAACTAGCCCACCATGTACTTCTAAAAGCGCCACAGAGCTGCGTTGCAGAGAGGTGTAAAAAGGGGCGTGGCCAGGGGGCGCATTTGCAGAGTACTGCAGGGAGGGGGGCGGGGCCTCCGGCACGATTCCGGTCGTTTTTTTTTTTCTAATTTTTTTTAATGGGAGGGGGCTGCGTGGCCCCCTTCCCTTGGCCACTTTTGGCCCCGGGGACCCCATCCCCGGGGCCTGAGCATTTAATTTTTTTTTTATTAAAAAAAGAAACGGGAAGGGGCCGCGTGGCCCCCTTCCCTGGGCCTGTATTGGCCCCGGGGACCCCATTCCCCGGGCATGCCCTCGATTTTTATTTTTTTAATTTGGAGGGGGCTGCGTGGCCCCCTCCTCAGGCCATTTAAGGCCCCGGGGACCCCATCCCCGGGGCCGGCCATGCCCTTTAAAAAAAAAAAAAATTATTTGGGGAGGGGGGCTGCGTGGCCCCCCTCCCTGGCCACTTATGGCCCCGGGGACCCCATCCCCCGGGGCCTGGCCTCTGGTTGGGGACTGTGGGGGGGACCCCAATCCCCCACAGTCACGCCGGCTCCCCGTGTCCTACGGGAGCCGGCATTGCTTTCCACATGGGGAGCAGCTAACATGCTGCTCCCCATGTGGAAAGCAATTGGTTTGCATTTTGAAGAGAGAGCAGGTTTCCTGCTCTCTCTTTCAAAATGCAAACCAAGTTTGCTATGACAGGACGGGAGCCGCGAGGCTCCCGTCCTCTCATAGCAAACTACAGTGTCCCGGGGTAGGCACCCCAGGACACTGCAGGAGCCGGCCCTGGGGGTGGCGGTCCCCAGGGCCATCAAGGGCTCCAGGAGGGGGCCGCGCGGCCCCCCTCCCAACCATTTCACAGCCCCGGGGAGGTGGTGGTCCCCGGGGCTTAGGGGTCCGTAACGGACCCCCATATTCAAATCTTTAGTGCCCCGGGAGGTGACGGTCCCGGGGAGGTGTGGGGGCTGGAGCCCCCCACACAGGTCAAAATAATTTTTTTAAAAAGAAGCCCCGGGGGGTGGCGGTCCCCAGGGCTGCGGGAGGGCCAAGAGCCCTCCCGCACCATTATTTTTTGAAAGCCCCGGGGGGTGGCGGTCCCCGGGGCTTGGGGGGCCTTAGAGGCCCCCCACATTCAATTTAAACCCCCCCCACCATGCCCCCGGGACTTGGCCCACCCGGGGGCAAATTAACATCGAAGCGCGGGAGACCGCGCTTCGATTTTTTTTTTTATCGGCGGGATCCGCGCACCCTGAGCGCATCCCGCCGATTTTTTTTTTTTAAAAAATGCTTTTTTCTGCCCAGGGGGTCCTTGTGGGACCCCCTGAGCAGACCTAGGGGGTCAGGGTGTTTCTACCCTGCCCCCTTTTTGCGCTTTGCGCACTTGTTTCTGTCCCTCGGTTCTACCGAGGGACAAAATGGCTGCCAACACTTCCTGATTTGGAGTGTTGACAGCCACTTGACAGTCAATTAGCATACAGCTCGTGATCGGGAGGGTACGCGGACCCTACTCGGCCATAGATATATATGTGACTTTACTTTTGATTTTCTCAGGAACTACTGAACGGATTTACACCATTTAAGCAAAAGGCACGACACTGAACCAAGGGCTACCTCTTTGCCAAATTTGGTGTAATTGCAGTTCGGGCTGTAGCTGCGACTAAAGGTTCCTATGGAAAAATGAATGGGGAAAACGCGTTTTGGGACCCCCTTTTTTCTCGGCCCCCGCTTGACGTATCACCCCGAGACTTTCAGGATAGGAGCGGACCGGAGCGCTCCAACAAGTTGGAAACTTTCGCGAAGATTCGTCAACCGGCGCCAACGTTATTTCAAATAGAATGTCGCGGATTTCCTTTGGATAATAGGTCCTAACTATAACTATCTACTGGCGACCGCCAGTAGATATATATATATATATATATATATATATATATATATATATATATATATATATATATATATATATATATATATATATATATATTCCCAAACTTTGCCCTACAAACAAGTCCGCACTCCAATACAGGTAGGTTGCACTACAACTTTTATTTAGATAAAGCGAGCATTTCAGTCCAGGTTTCTCCCTTTTAATCTGCCTGACGCGTTTCAGATAACAGTCTCCTTTTTCAAAGGCGATATGAGGTCACACACTCTTTCTTCCACAAATCCGTCTTCATACTGATTGATTTTCAAGCCCCCTGTGCGCTCATGCACGGCTTTCACTTCCTCAGTTAATTAAGCCCTGGTGTGTTCGTGCAAGGCATTCCGGTATTTGTGGTCTTTAAAATATTTTTTCCTCCAGTGGGTTTATGTGCAGACTTCATTATTTTAAAACCAGGAGCAGCCCTCCAGTGGGCTTTAGGACTGAAAGTCCCACTTTCATCTTGTTTAAATACCTGCATTGCCATCGTCGATCCGGAATAATTCCAAACCCAGGTCCCTTCATTAATGGGTGGTGCGTCGACTTCACGGCTGGACCTGCCGTGTGAATTATTTCCCAAACTTTGCCCTGCTCTGCACAAAAATGCTTTCTTCTGGTTTGAATAAAGGTTGGTGACAGCTTACCTGGTTGTGAGTGCGGACTCATTTGCAGGGCAAACTTGGAGAATGTTTAAACATGGCAGGTCCAGTCGTGGAGTCGACGCACCGTCCGAAAAAGAAGGAACCGTGGCTTTGAATTATGCAAGGTCAATGGCAACGCAGGTACATGAAAAAGTAACGGAAGCAGGACTTTCAGTACTTCTTTCCCTTCAATTGTTGAAAATGTGGAAACCCAATTGAGGGCAAAAATGAAAATGAACCACAAGTACCGGAATGCTTTGCGGGAAAAAGCACATCAGAGGCGAGCACACCAGAGGCTAATTAAACAAACAAAGCGAGAAGCGGCAACTGTGGTTTCAGGATACTGCAATTTGAAGCGCCTTTGAGAAAGGAGACAGGTTCTCTGAAACGCGTTAGGCAGACAGCAGAAAGGGAAAAGCTCTGCACTAAAATGCTTGCTTCTGGTTTGAATAAAGGTTGGTGACAGCTTACCTGGTTGTGAGTGCGGACTCATTTTCAGGGCAAACTTGGAGAATGTTTAAACACGGCAGGTCCAGTCGTGGAGTCGACGCACCGTCCGAAAAAGAAGGAACCTTGGCTTTGAATTATGCAAGGTCAATGGCAACGCAGGTACATGAAAAAGTAACAGAAGCAGGACTTTCAGTACTTTTTTCCCTTCAATTGTTGAAAATGTGGAAACCCAATTGAGGGCAAAAATGAAAATGAACCACAAGTACCGGAACGCTTTGCGGGAAAAAGCACATCAGAGGCGAGCACACCAGAGGCTAATTAAACAAACAAAGCGAGAAGCGGCAACTGTGGTTTCAGGATACTGCAATTTGAAGCGCCTTTGAGAAAGGAGACAGGTTCTCTGAAACGCGTTAGGCAGACAGCAGAAAGGGAAAAGCTCTGCACTAAAATGCTTGCTTCTGGTTTGAATAAAGGTTGGTGACAGCTTACCTGGTTGTGAGTGCGGACTCATTTGCAGGGCAAACTTGGAGAATGTTTAAACACGGCAGGTCCAGTCGTGGAGTCGACGCACCGTCCGAAAAAGAAGGAACCGTGGCTTTGAATTATGCAAGGTCAATGGCAACGCAGGTACATGAAAAAGTAACGGAAGCAGGACTTTCAGTACTTCTTTCCCTTCAATTGTTGAAAATGTGGAAACCCAATTGAGGGCAAAAATGAAAATGAACCACAAGTACCGGAATGCTTTGCGGGAAAAAGCACATCAGAGGCGAGCACACCAGAGGCTAATTAAACAAACAAAGCGAGAAGCGGCAACTGTGGTTTCAGGATACTGCAATTTGAAGCGCCTTTGAGAAAGGAGACAGGTTCTCTGAAACGCGTTAGGCAGACAGCAGAAAGGGAAAAGCTCTGCACTAAAATGCTTGCTTCTGGTTTGAATAAAGGTTGGTGACAGCTTACCTGGTTGTGAGTGCGGACTCATTTGCAGGGTAAACTTGGAGAATGTTTAAACACGGCAGGTCCAGTCGTGGAGTCGACGCACCGTCCGAAAAAGAAGGAACCGTGGCTTTGAATTATGCAAGGTCAATGGCAACGCAGGTACATGAAAAAGTAACGGAAGCAGGACTTTCAGTACTTCTTTCCCTTCAATTGTTGAAAATGTGGAAACCCAATTGAGGGCAAAAATGAAAATGAACCACAAGTACCGGAATGCTTTGCGGGAAAAAGCACATCAGAGGCGAGCACACCAGAGGCTAATTAAACAAACAAAGCGAGAAGCGGCAACTGTGGTTTCAGGATACTGCAATTTGAAGCGCCTTTGGGAAAGGAGACAGGTTCTCTGAAACGCGTTAGGCAGACAGCAGAAAGGGAAAAGCTCTGCACTAAAATGCTTGCTTCTGGTTTGAATAAAGGTTGGTGACAGCTTACCTGGTTGTGAGTGCGGACTCATTTGCAGGGCAAACTTGGAGAATGTTTAAACACGGCAGGTCCAGTCGTGGAGTCGACGCACCGTCCGAAAAAGAAGGAACCGTGGCTTTGAATTATGCAAGGTCAATGGCAACGCAGATATATGAAAAAGTAACGGAAGCAGGACTTTCAGTACTTCTTTCCCTTCAATTGTTGAAAATGTGGAAACCCAATTGAGGGCAAAAATGAAAATGAACCACAAGTACCGGAATGCTTTGCGGGAAAAAGCACATAAGAGGCGAGCACACCAGAGGCTAATTAAACAAACAAAGCGAGAAGCGGCAACTGTGGTTTCAGGATACTGCAATTTGAAGCGCCTTTGAGAAAGGAGACAGGTTCTCTGAAACGCGTTAGGCAGACAGCAGAAAGGGAAAAGCTCTGCACTAAAATGCTTGCTTCTGGTTTGAATAAAGGTTGGTGACAGCTTACCTGGTTGTGAGTGCGGACTCATTTGCAGGGCAAACTTGGAGAATGTTTAAACACGGCAGGTCCAGTCATGGAGTCGACGCACCGTCCGAAAAAGAAGGAACCGTGGCTATGAATTATGCAAGGTCAATGGCAACGCAGGTATATGAAAAAGTAACGGAAGCAGGACTTTCAGTACTTCTTTCCCTTCAATTGTTGAAAATGTGGAAACCCAATTGAGGGCAAAAATGAAAATGAACCACAAGTACCGGAATGCTTTGCGGGAAAAAGCACATCAGAGGCGAGCACACCAGAGGCTAATTAAACAAACAAAGCGAGAAGCGGCAACTGTGGTTTCAGGATACTGCAATTTGAAGCGCCTTTGAGAAAGGAGACAGGTTCTCTGAAACGCGTTAGGCAGACAGCAGAAAGGGAAAAGCTCTGCACTAAAATGCTTGCTTCTGGTTTGAATAAAGGTTGGTGACAGCTTACCTGGTTGTGAGTGCGGACTCATTTGCAGGGCAAACTTGGAGAATGTTTAAACACGGCAGGTCCAGTCGTGGAGTCGACGCACCGTCCGAAAAAGAAGGAACCGTGGCTTTGAATTATGCAAGGTTAATGGCAACGCAGGTACATGAAAAAGTAACGGAAGCAGGACTTTCAGTACTTCTTTCCCTTCAATTGTTGAAAATGTGGAAACCCAATTGAGGGCGAAAATGAACCACAAGTATCGGAATGCTTTGCGGGAAAAAGCACATCAGAGGCGAGCACACCAGAGGCTAATTAAACAAACAAAGCGAGAAGCGGCAACTGTGGTTTCAGGATACTGCAATTTGAAGCGCCTTTGAGAAAGGAGACAGGTTTTCTGAAACGCGTTAGGCAGACAGCAGAAAGGGAAAAGCTCTGCACTAAAATGCTTGCTTCTGGTTTGAATAAAGGTTGGTGACAGCTTACCTGGTTGTGAGTGCGGACTCATTTGCAGGGCAAACTTGGAGAATGTTTAAACATGGCAGGTCCAGTCGTGGAGTCGACGCACCGTCCGAAAAAGAAGGAACCGTGGCTTTGAATTATGCAAGGTCAATGGCAACGCAGGTACATGAAAAAGTAACGGAAGCAGGACTTTCAGTACTTCTTTCCCTTCAATTGTTGAAAATGTGGAAACCCAATTGAGGGCAAAAATGAAAATGAACCACAAGTACCGGAATGCTTTGCGGGAAAAAGCACATCAGAGGCGAGCACACCAGAGGCTAATTAAACAAACAAAGCGAGAAGCGGCAACTGTGGTTTCAGGATACTGCAATTTGAAGCGCCTTTGAGAAAGTAGACAGGTTCTCTGAAACGCGTTAGGCAGAC
Organism: Calotriton arnoldi; assembly: GCA_963921515.1. NCBI lineage: Eukaryota > Metazoa > Chordata > Amphibia > Caudata > Salamandridae > Calotriton > Calotriton arnoldi. The sequence continues at coordinate 192,177 of CAWUFW010004107.1, forward strand.
AGCAGAAAGGGAAAAGCTCTGCACTAAAATGCTTGCTTCTGGTTTGAATAAAGGTTGGTGACAGCTTACCTGGTTGTGAGTGCGGACTCATTTGCAGGGCAAACTTGGAGAATGTTTAAACACGGCAGGTCCAGTCGTGGAGTCGACGCACCGTCCGAAAAAGAAGGAACCGTGGCTTTGAATTATGCAAGGTCAATGGCAACGCAGGTACATGAAAAAGTAACGGAAGCAGGACTTTCAGTACTTCTTTCCCTTCAATTGTTGAAAATGTGGAAACCCAATTGAGGGCAAAAATGAAAATGAACCACAAGTACTGGAATTCTTTGCGGGAAAAAGCACATCAGAGGCGAGCACACCAGAGGCTAATTAAACAAACAAAGCGAGAAGCGGCAACTGTGGTTTCAGGATACTGCAATTTGAAGCGCCTTTGAGAAAGGAGACAGGTTCTCTGAAACGCGTTAGGCAGACAGCAGAAAGGGAAAAGATCTGCACTAAAATGCTTGCTTCTGGTTTGAATAAAGGTTGGTGACAGCTTACCTGGTTGTGAGTGTGGACTCATTTGCAGGGCAAACTTGGAGAATGTTTAAACACGGCAGGTCCAGTCGTGGAGTCGACGCACCGTCCGAAAAAGAAGGAACCGTGGCTTTGAATTATGCAAGGTCAATGGCAACGCAGGTACATGAAAAAGTAACGGAAGCAGGACTTTCAGTACTTCTTTCCCTTCAATTGTTGAAAATGTGGAAACCCAATTGAGGGCAAAAATGAAAATGAACCACAAGTACCGGAATGCTTTGCGGGAAAAAGCACATCAGAGGCGAGCACACCAGAGGCTAATTAAACAAACAAAGCGAGAAGCGGCAACTGTGGTTTCAGGATACTGCAATTTGAAGCGCCTTTGAGAAAGGAGACAGGTTCTCTGAAACGCGTTAGGCAGACAGCAGAAAGGGAAAAGCTCTGCACTAAAATGCTTGCTTCTGGTTTGAATAAAGGTTGGTGACAGCTTACCTGGTTGTGAGTGCGGACTCATTTGCAGGGCAAACTTGGAGAATGTTTAAACACGGCAGGTCCAGTCGTGGAGTCGACGCACCGTCCGAAAAAGAAGGAACCGTGGCTTTGAATTATGCAAGGTCAATGGCAACGCAGGTACATGAAAAAGTAACGGAAGCAGGACTTTCAGTACTTCTTTCCCTTCAATTGTTGAAAATGTGGAAACCCAATTGAGGGCAAAAATGAAAATGAACCACAAGTACCGGAATGCTTTGCGGGAAAAGGCATATCAGAGGCGAGCACACCAGAGGCTAATTAAACAAACAAAGCGAGAAGCGGCAACTGTGGTTTCAGGATACTGCAATTTGAAGCGCCTTTGAGAAAGGAGACAGGTTCTCTGAAACGCGTTAGGCAGACAGCAGAAAGGGAAAAGCTCTGCACTAAAATGCTTGCTTCTGGTTTGAATAAAGGTTGGTGACAGCTTACCTGGTTGTGAGTGCGGACTCATTTGCAGGGCAAACTTGGAGAATATATATATATATATATATATATATATATATATATATATATATTATCTACTGGCGGTCGCCAGTAGATAGTTATAGTTAGGACCTATTTTCCATAGGAAATCCGCGACATTCTATTTGAAATAACTCTTGCGTCGGTTGACGAATCTTCACGAAATTTTCAAACTTTATGGCCCGCTCCGGTCCGCTCCTACCCTGAAAGTCTCAGGGTGATTCGTCAAGCGGGGGCCGAGAAAAAGGGGGGTCCCAAAACGTGTTTTCCCCATTCATTTTCCCATAGGAAACTTTAGACACGGCTACAGCCCGAACTGCTGAACGGAATTACACCAAATTTGGCAAAGAGGTAGTTCTTGGTTCAGAAAGAACCCTTTTGTTAAATGGTGTAAATCCGTTCAGTAGTTGCGGAGAAATTAAAAAAATAAGAGTCAAAAATCAATTTCCCATAGGAAACTTTATGCAAGGCTACAGCCCGAACTGCTGAACGGAATTACACCAAATTTGGCAAAGAGGTAGTTCTTGGTTCAAAAAGAACCCTTTTGTTAAATGGTGTAAATCCGTTCAGTAGTTGCTGAGAAAATCAAAAGTAAAAACACATATATATCTGGGCGGAGCCTAACCACACATGTCATCGTGAGATCTGATTGGCTGTCAGCACTTCATCCTGGAATTGCTGGCAGCCATCTTGGGACCAATATAAATGATAGTACCCCATTGAAATGCATTGTAGTGAATCGAAGATTTTGAGGGTTACCAAAAGGAGAACTATAAAGGGTGATAACAGACTTTAGTTACATTAGAATTCGTTTGTTGATGGTACCATACTAATTTCAGAAATTGTGGTGTGTTCTAAGGTGATTTTACCCTGTGAAAAACCTTCTGCTGGGATATCATGAATCATGTTTGAGAGAAAACTATTTTCACATGCTTGTCCCATACAGTTTTGGAAGGTGCCCCAGAAGCTAAAATGAGAGCATATTTTCTGTAAATTCACATTATCTTTCTCAGTCATGTGAGAATGAAGTCTGACATTCTCAGTAAAACATGTACATCCAACAAGGGCAGAGACTGTCAGTTGATTCCTTTGTGTTCTACTGCAGCTTCCCAGAGTGTTCTAAAGAACAACTAGAGTGCTAACAGCCTTACTTATGACAAAAGTATGGCACACCTGAAGCCATCTTGATTGGAATAAACTGGTAACACTTAAAACATTTAATTTAAAAAGGAACAAAATGATGGGGTTCATCTTGTCATAGAAATTATGGTTAGTGCTGTAGAAAGAAAAATTAGGACATGTTTCAAGTGTGATCTCAAATATCTTCCTGTTATATTTCAACAGGAGCAGCCTGTCAGTTGATGCCTTTGTGTTCTACTGCAGCTTCCCAGAGAGTTCTAAAGAACAACTAGAGCGCTAACAGTCTTACTTATGACAAAAGTATGGCACACCTGAAGCCATCTTGATTGGAATAAACTGGTAACACTTAAAACATTTAATTTAAAAAGGAACAAAATGAGGGGGTTCATTTTGCCATAGAAATTATGGTTAGTGCTGTAGAAAGAAAAATTAGGACATGTTTTAAGTGAGATCTCAAATATCTTCCTGTTATATTTCAACAGGAGCAGCCTGTCAGTTGATGCCTTTGTGTTCTACTGCAGCTTCCCAGAGTGTTCTAAAGAACAACTAGAGTGCTAACAGCCTTACTTATGACAAAAGTATGGCACACCTGAAGCCATCTTGATTGGAATAAACTGGTAACACTTAAAACATTTAATTTAAAAAGGAACAAAATGAGGGGGTTCATTTTGCCATAGAAATTATGGTTAGTGCTGCAAAAAGAAAATTTAGTGCATGTTTTAAGTGAGATCTCAAATCCTCTTCTATTTCATTAGAAAATTCTGACATGCAGACTGAAACAATCACTTTCAATACCAGCAGTAGACTTCCAGTTAACTCCTTGGTGAGCAGTAGCTTTACTACAGTGATCTAATGAACAACTAGAGTAATAACATTCTGAATTTATGGCAAATGTGTGACACATCTGAATGCCTTCTTGATGGAATCAAAGTAAAAAACTGAAAGCATTTCCTACTGAGGAGACTGCAGTAAATGAGGAAATGAGGAAACTTCATAACAAAGAAGTCTTCCAAGATGGCCACCAGTGAAAAAAGAGCCCAAATGTAGCACAAATATTACCGAGATGTAGCCCACATATAGCCCAATGACAAAAGTGTGCAAAACACTTTTTATTTTTAGTTTTTTGCAGTTTTATGTAGTGCAGACTGGTCAGGTATTGGAGCGTTGCATCTTAAAACATGACCCCCCTACACTACAAAAACACCACTGCACTACCCTAAACCCTAAAACACTACCCCAGCACGACCCCCTACACTACACAAGCACCACTGCACTATCCTAAACCCTAAAACACTACCCCCAGCATGACCCCCTACACTACACAAACACCACTGCACAACCCTAAACCCTAAAACACTACCCCAACACCACTGCACTAACCTAAATCCTAAAACACTACCCCCAGCACGACACCCTACACTACCCAAACACCACTGCACTACCCTAAAACATGACCCCTACACTACACAAACACCACTGCACTACCCTAAACCCTAAAACACTACCCCCAGCACGACCCCCTACACTACACAAGCACCACTGCACTACCCTAAACCCTAAAACACTGCCCCCAGCACGACCCCCTACACTACACAAACACCACTGCACTACCTTAAACCCTAAAACACTACCCCCAGCACGACCCCCTACACTGCCCGAACACCACTGCACTGCCCTAAACCCTGAAACACATACCCTAGCACGACCCCCTACACTGCCCGAACACCACTGCACTGCCCTAAACCCTGAAACACCACCCCCTTCACGACCCCCTACACTGCCCGAACACCACTGCACTGCCCTAAACCCTGAAACACCACCCCCAGCATGACCCCTACACTGCCCGAACACCACTGCACTGCCCTAAACCCTGAAACACTACCCCCAGCAAGACCTCCTACACTGCCCGAACACCACTGCACTGCCCTAAACCCTGAAACATCACCCCCAGCAAGACCCCCTACACTGCCCAAACACCACTGCCCTAAACCTTGAAACACCACCCCCTGCACGACCCCCTACACTGCCCGAATACCACTGCACTGCCGTAAACCCTGAAACACCACCCCCAGCACGACCCCCTACACTGCCCGAACACCACTGCACTGCCCTAAACCCTGAAACACCACCCCCTGCACGACCCCCTACACTGCCCGAACACTACTGCACTGCCCTAAACCCTGAAACACCATCCCCAGCACGACCCCCTACACTGCACGAACACCACTGCACTGCCCTAAACCCTGAAACACTACCCCCAGCAAGACCCCTACACTGCCCGAACACCACTGCACTGCCCTAAACCCTGAAACACCACCCCCAGCAAGACCCCCTACACTGCCCGAACACCACTGCCCTAAACCCTGAAACACCACCCCCAGCAAGACCCCCTACACTGCCCGAACACCACTGCACTGCCCTAAACCCTGAAACACCAGCCCCAGCACGACCCCTACACTGCCCGAACACCACTGCACTGCCCTAAACCCTGAAACACCACCCCCTGCACGACCCCCTACACTGCCCGAACACCACTGCACTGCCCTAAACCCTGAAACACCACCCCCAGCATGACCCCCTACACTGCCCGAACACCACTGCACTGCCCTAAACCCTGAAACACCACCCCCTGCACGATCCCCTACACTGCCCGAACACTACTGCACTGCCCTAAACCCTGAAACACCACCCCCAGCACGACCCCCTACACTGCACGAACACCACTGCACTGCCCTAAACCCCGAAACACTACCCCCAGCAAGACCCCCTACACTGCCCGAACACCACTGCCCTAAACCCTGAAACACCACCCCCAGCACGACCCCATACACTGCCCGAACACCACTGCACTGCCCTAAACCCTGAAACACCAGCCCCAGCACAACCCCGTACACTGCCCAAACACCACTGCACTGCCCTAAACCCTGAAACACCAGCCCCAGCACAACCGCCTACACTGGCCGAAAACCACTGCACTGCCCTAAACCCTGAAACACCAGCCCCAGCAAGACCCCCTACACTGCCCGAACACCACTGCACTGCCCTAAACCCTGAAACACCACCCCCAGCAAGACCCCCTACACTGCCCGAACACCACTGCACTAAAGCCTGAAACACCACCCCCAGCAAGACCACCTACACTGGCCGAACACCACTGCACTGCCCTAAACCCTGAAACACCACCCCCAGCACGACCCCCTACACTGCCCAAACACCACTGCACTGCCCTAAACCCTGAAACACCACCCCCTGCACGACCCCCTACACTGCCCGAACACCACTGCACTGCCCTAAACCCTGAAACACCACCCCTCAGCACGACACCCTACACTGCCCGAACACCACTGCACTGCCCTAAACCCTGAAACACCACCCCCAGCACGACCCCCTACACTGCCCGAACACCACTGCACTGCCCTAAACCCTGAAACACCACCCCCTGCACGACCTCCTACACTGCCCGAACACCACTGCACTGCCCTAAACCCTGAAACACCACCCCCAGCACGACCCCCTACACTGCCCGAACACCACTGCACTGCCCTAAACCCTGAAACATCAACCCCAGCAAGACCCCCTACACTGCCTGAACACCACTGCCCTAAACCCTGAAACACCACCCCCTACACTGCACGAACACCACTGCACTGCCCTAAACCCTGAAACACCACCTCCAGCAAAACCCCCTACACTGCCTGAACACCATTGCTCTGCCCTAAATCCTGAAACACTAGCCCCAGCATGACCCCCTACACTGCCCAAACACCACTGCACTGCCCTAAACCCTGAAACACCACCCCAGCACGACCCCCTACACTGCCCGAACACCACTGCACTGCCCTAAACCCTGAAACACCAGCCCCAGCAAGACCCACTACACTGCCCGAACACCACTGCACTGCCCTAGACTCTGAAACACCAGCCCCAGCAAGACCCCCTACACTGCCCGAACACCACTGCACTGCCCTAAACCATGAAACACCAGCCCCAGCATGACCCCCTACACTGCCCGAACACCACTGCACTGCCCTAAACCCTGAAACACCAGCCCCAGCACGACCACCTACACTGCCCGAACACCACTGCACTGCCCTAAACCCTGAAACACCAGCCACAGCACGACCCCCTACACTGCCCGAACACCACTGCACTGCCCTAAACCCTGAAACACCAGCCCCAGCACGACCCCCTACACTGCCCGAACACCACTGTACTGCCCTAAACCCTGAAACACCAGCCCCAGCACGACCCCCTACACTGCCCGAACACCACTGCACTGCCCTAAACCCTGAAACACCACCCCCTGCATGACCCCCTACACTGCCCGAATACCACTGCACTGCCCTAAACCCTAAAACACCACCCCCTGCAGCACCCCCTACACTGCCCGAACACCACTGCACTGCCCGAAACCCTGAAACACCACCCCCTGCACCGCCCCCTACACTGCCCGAACACCACTGCACTGCCCTAAACCCTGAAACACCACTCCCAGCACGACCCCCTTTACTGCTTGAACACCACTGCACTGCCCCAAACCCTGAAACACCACCCCCAGCACGACCCCCTACACTGCCCGAACACCACTGCCCTAAACCCTGAAACACCACCCCTGCACGACCCCCTACACTGCCCAAACACCACTGCACTGCCCTAAACCCTGAAACACCACCCCCTACACTGCCCGAACACCACTGCACTGCCCTAAACCCTGAAACACCACCCCCAGCATGACCCCCTACACTGCCCGAACACCACTGCACTGCCCTAAACCCTAAAACACCACCCCCAGCATTACCCCCTACACTGCCCAAACACCACTGTACTGCCCTAAACCCTAGAACACTACCCCCAGCACGACCCCCTACACTACCCGAACACCACTGCACTACCCTAAACCCTAAAATACTACCCCCAGCACAACCCCCTACACTACCCGAACACGACTGCACTGCCCTAAACCCTCAAACACTCCCCCAGCACGACCCCCTACACTACCCGAACACCACTGCACTGCCCTAAACCCTAAAACACTCCCCAGCACGTCCCCCAACACTACCCGAACACCACTGCACTGCCCTAAACCCTAAAACACTCCCCCCAGCACGACCCCCTTCCCTCCCCAAACACCACTGCACTGCCCTAAACCCTAAAACACTACCCCCCGCATGACCCCCTACACTACCCAAACACCAATGCACTACCCTAATCCCTAAAACACTACCCCCTACACTACACAAACACCACTGCACTACCCTAAACCCTAAAACACTACCCCCAGCAGTACCCCTACACTACCCAAACACCACTGCACTAACCTAAACCCTAAAACACTACCCCCAGCAGTACCCCCTACACTACCCAAACACCACTGCACTACCCTAAATCACTACCCCCAGCACGACCCCCTACACTACCCAAACACCACTGCACTACCCTAAACCCTAAAACACTACCTCCAGCACGACCCCCTACACTACCCAAACACCACTGCACTACCCTAAACCCTAAAACACTCCCCCAGCACGACTCCCTACACTACCCAAACACCACTGCACTACCCTAAACCCTAAATCTACCCCCAGCATGACCCCCTACACTACACAAACACCACTGCACTACCCTAAACCCTAAAACACTACCCCCAGCACGACCCTCTTCACTACCTAAACACAACTGCACAATTTGTTACAGGCGTTGCAACGCAGGCCTGTGGTGCTTACTGGAAGTACCTAGTGGGCTAGTTGGGCCCCAGGGACCCTCAGGATTCAAGGTGACCTAATCCCCCAACTTAAAACGCACCACGGGGCGCGTTTGCACAGTGGTGAAGGGAGGGGGCGGGGCCTCAGGTGACATGTGCGCAAACACGCCCTGTGGTGCGTTTTAAGTTGGGGAATTAATTCCCTTTGAATCCTGAGGGACCCTGGGGGCCAACTAGCCCACCAGGTACCTTCAGTAAGCACAACAGAGTTGCGTTGCAGAGAGGTGAAAAAAGTGCGTGGCCTCGGAACACCTCTCTGCAACTCAGCTCTGTGGTCCTAACTGTAGGTACCTGGGGGGCTAGTTGGGCCCCAGGGACCCTCAGAATTCAAGGGGACTTAATCCCACAACTTAAAACGCGCCACGGGGTGCGTTTGCACACATGTCACCTCAGGCCCCTCCCTCCCTTCACCACTGTGCAAACGCGCCCTGTAGCGCGTTTTAAGAGGTAGTTTTAATCCCCCTGCCCTATTATGTACTAGGGACTTGCAGAGGAGGTCATGCTAATCACAGGGGTACCCCAACGCATAGTGTTCCCTAGTGTATGTAGGTGTTTTCACTGTATTCTAAGTGTCTTTTAGCATAGCACTGGCTCTGGTTAGTCAGAGTCAGTTACCACCAGTACCCGTCTGAAAAAGTTGTGGGCACAGGATGATTTTGCAACAAGGCCTCTTTCTGCTCCTCTGTTGGTTCTTTCTGCACATCTTTTGCTTCTTTCTGTGCGTTTTTCTTCTTTCTTCACATGTCCTACCTCTGTAGGCATAGTTAGAAACTAGCATTTAAAAAACCTTTGAAATTCACTGAAAAAACCATAGGTTTCAGACACGTTATAGTTAGAAATTAGCATTTAAAAAACCTTTGAAATTCACTGAAAAAAACCATAGGTTTTAGGGACAGTTATAGTTAGTTGGACATTTCACTCGTACAAAACCCGTGAAATTCCCCCGTTATAGTTAGTTCAGCTAACTATAACTCGCGCCCCGCAATGCACTGCTGATGACGTCACATATTACATCACTCATGACATGGTCAGTGACATCACTGATGACATCACTGATGACATCTCAAATGACATCACTGATGACATCATCCATGTGATAATTTCATGCATCTTCTCACACCCTAATATAACTTTTGATACACCCACTCTAAATTACAGACTGCCATTCTCAAAACCATAGACACTCCAACACCAAAAACTACATACCCACTCACTGATTCTTAGGTCTACACACACATCCACTCACTCACCCGTACAGTCACTCATACTTAGTCACTCAGTACAGGACTATCATATGCACTCATACACCTATATAAACACTCACACACCGCCACTCATCCATAGAGGTACTCACACACCTAGTCAGTCATGCAAAAAACTTAATCACACACCCATTTACTCACCTATACAGTTATACACACACCAGCTCACTTACTCATACAAATACTAGCACATTCTTACACTCTTATACAATCACTGATACAAGTACACACTCATCCATACAGCCACTCTCACAATCACACACTCTCACTTATAGCCATTTATATACTCCAACACACATATATACTGCCTTTCACATATGTAGTTACTCACACATGTACCACTGAGATATACATTCAATCACTAACACACCCATACACACGCTCACCCACCCATACAGTCCATCACAGATGCACTCTTGAAACCATGCACCCAGTGAATCACCAACTCACACATCTATGCACAGAGTCACACACACCCCACCCACAAAAACACTCAGGCACCCATACAGATACTCAGACAATCAATCAATAACCCATGTAGACACTCATGTAGCTATTCAGAAAGCCATGCAGCCTCTTACAAACCAACAGACAGATGGATACAGACATTCACACAGTTTAGTCACTAACCCATGCATTCAGTAAGATACATTTAATCACTCACTTGTAGAGTCAGTCACTCACGTACTAAATCATCCATTCAGACACTTATACACCCACTCATTCTTCAATATGCCTTTCCCTATATATATTAAACATATTTAAACTTTACAGAAACACACAGTCACTGGATGATGTCATCAGTGATGTCATTTGAGATGTCATCAGTGATGTCATCAGTGATGTCACTGACCATGTCATGAGTGATGTAATATGTGACGTCATCAGCAGTGCATTGCGGAGCGCGAGTTATAGTTAGCTGAACTAACTATAACGGGGGAATTTCTATGGTTTTGTACGAGTGAAATGTCCAACTAACTATAACTGTCCCTAAAACCTATGGTTTTTTCAGTGAATATATATATATACGCACACACACACACACATTATGATGGGACATTTTTTAATAAACTACTGTGTAGGTCACAGGTCTACATGTCTACAACGTGGCCTTGGGATTTTTCTGTATAAAGACTGTTAAGAAAAAGACGAAACTAACGCAGAAAGAGAGCACAAAATCGAATGCATTCTTTCTATAGCATTGCGTTTAAAGTGTGCTTTTGCTAGAAAGCTTTGAATAAATATTTAAAACTGAAGTAATGTGCTCGTTTTTCATTTGTCATGCGTGGGTCGGAAGGCAGCACGGATGTGTTCCCCCTGGGCACCATAATGAAAGGTTAACCCTGCCTGAGGTTGCACAGCCATAATTTGTGAAGCTTGATTATGTGTCCATTTCTCGAACTAAACCTTGAATATGAGCCTCAATAGTTAATCATACGGTAAGCACACAATAGGTGCCAAAAAACAAATAGGCATGTGTATAAATACATACACCACCCCCAACACCTATTCATTTTAATGTAATTTATTGAAGGTAAATCCACCCTAGTATCCTGCAAGCCAAGTTTGATCATTTTATTTTTACTTCATGGCTGAAAGGCAGATGATATGTATTTGTTCATCAGTGAAACTGTCTTTTGACAAAATAAAAATAAAAATGAAGTCTGCAGATAATAAATAGTCCTAGTATTTCCAGTCACAGGTCAGCATCACTTTTGCTAACTCTTCTTACATACTAATGAGATCGGAATGTAGAATCTACATATGTCGTAAACCATCCACAAATCACTAACCGGAAAGCCATTAAAATGCACAGACCGGATTTTAAATTATTCAGGCTCTCGGCGCGCCAACCGCAAGAAGACTGAAATAAGTACATTAGAGAATTGCTGAATATGCACATTTTTTAATGATATGTGACACTGGATACACCTAGCCTTAAGAGCCGGTGGAGTTCCTTACAAAGTAGCATGTACATAGAATCGGGAACATCTCACACATAAGGTGATCCTTATAAAACCCCACATATGATGAAATGAGTAGGCAGGTGGTCACATCAGATCTGACAACTGAAAAAAACAAGCATTTGCAATGCAACCGGTCTCGCCTTTGGGACCTTATATGTATTTAGCTATGCAGCACATCAGCCTGGGTGCTGAATATCTACTGTTCTTTAACATGGAGGGAAAGTCAGCACCAAACTGCGTGACACGCCAGGTACGGGAACACATGGAGAGAAATATTGCTTTTCAGCGGGAAATGGTATAGTCCAAAGTTCGGTTTTTAATATAAAATCAGGGCCTTCGGTGGTCATATCACTGAAAATACAAGATTTGAAAAAAATATTATTGTCTACGGGTGCTTATGGAAGACAATTTCTATGGACTGGAATCTAGAGAATGCTAAAGTGATTCTGGTATTTTACTGACCTCTGCTGGTCGTTTTCTATCAAGAAAGTTAAATAGAGGCAGTTGCCAGAAAAATAAAAAAAAGAAAGTCCCGCAGCAGAAAGCAATTCTGGTATTTTACTGACCTCTACTGTACCTTTTCTATCAAGACAGTTAAATAGAGGCAGTTGAACAAGCAGAAAGCAATTCTGGTATTTTACTGACCTCTACTGGTCGTTTTCTATCAAGACAGTTAAATAGAGGCAGTTGAACAGAAAAAAAAAGTCCCTAAGCGAAAGCAGACAAGTCCTAAGGCTGATCTCCAGAGCCCACAAAGTACATACACATATAAGTATACACTAAAGTATATACAAGAGGTCTTGAATGCTCGACCTAAACATCACTTTGAGGCAGGGACAGGGCCTTGGAGAAATGCCTGCAGCACTTTTATCTCACCCCCACCAAACCGCTTCCTGCAAAAAAGAAAGAAAAAAACAAAATTTGTTGAGGCTGGTGCTGATGTTCTGGGGCGTTTCATACTGCTTAATGGACATCAGTTGTTCAAACCTTTGAAAGACAAGCTGGAAGTCCACTCTCTGTAGTGGTTTACAGCTTGTTTTCCCTGACATCATGTGATACTGGCTCCTCACAAAGTCGCGGGAATACTGTGTGGCACATGGTAGCATCGTATGACTTGACAGGTCTGTCACGTATAAAGATACTGGGCCTTATTTAGAGCTGTACGGGTCCATCTGTCAAATAGTGGTGGATATCCCTTTTGAACTTGTTGATAGCATCAAATTATTTTCACTGGCTGTGCTTTTTGGGCCTGTGAGACCTGACAAGGCTCCAGCTTCTTTGGATATCCCATCTGCCATATTAAGAGTGCCACTGACATCTCTCTAGTCTTAATATCTGCTGCTGTCACACATCAGCCAAAATTGAAATAAGGGCCTCAGTGTTATATTGTACAATATTCAGTGCTTTTTTTAACATCACACTTTTGTTTAGAGATCAAGGCATTGGGAGAAAAGCTGAACTGTCCAGGAATGTACGTTTTTTTAGGTAAAGGGCTGAACCTGGGATTATAACCCAGGACACCGTGCACACATGCAGATTGGGAAAAAAACACACTTTGCACAAAATTAATTTCCATGTGTGCACAAAACGAGTTCTAAACAGGTAGTTTAGCTATTCACAAAATGATCTGTTTTGGAGGGCATTGGCAGGGGCGCAGCTCGACTCAAACATCAGGGAGGGCTGTTACTTTGAACAATGTGGCAGGGGGTGATATTAGGAACCTGGGTCAAAATGTCTTGCAGGGGCTCTCTTCACTGTTCTTTTGTGCTGACTAATATAGGGTGCATGTTTTGGGAATATACAGCCATTGGTGCATTTTAAAGCATACTTGGCCAATACCATTGGTCTAAATTTAATAACCATTAGTAGAGTTTAAGGGTTCTCTATCAAGGAATTTTAGCAGAATGAACGGTGAAAGCTACATTTAAATGCACACTTGGCAAGTAGTCTAAGTAGAAGGTGAAATTTCTGAAACAATAAACAGCAAAGAGTGCATTCCAAGATGCACTGTGCCAGTTGAATTGATCTTAATCTAATGGGACTCAAAAAAAAGATATTTAGGCATACTGCAGCAAAGGAGATTTTTCAAAATTTGTAGCAAATGGTAAAGTTTAAACGCATTTGTTTTGTCATTGTTCTGCTCGTAGTGCATTTCTCAACACAAACCTATTAGAAGCAACAACTTTTTTGCTGTCCCTTAGAAGGATGCCTCATGCCCAGGCAGTGTAACTTACAAAGTAGTGAATCTATATTCAGTGGTAGTGCATGGTAATCTTGAGTTCAATCTCTCATCAATTATTCATTGTTTTGATACACTTGACTAGTGCCATTGCCTCAAATCCATCCATCATTTGGAATGAATTTGGTGTTAACCATACAAATTAGACTAAACTAGCATATTATCAGGTAAGCCTTTTTAGGCCATTTGCTAACATGGCACTGTCCTGCCGGCTGCTGGTGTTGGGGTTCTTCAATAAGGTGGCAAGTTCATAACTTAACCCCAGTTCAAATGTTCTTTGGTTCAGACTCCTTTACTTCCAGCTGGAGAAGTTAATGGGTGTCTGGTGAGGAACTCAATGTGGGTGAAGGTGTCAGCAGCGAATAGCCATTTGTTGTGAAAGTGTTTGATGTCACTTCCAGTTTGGCATTTGAGTCATTTGAAGTCCATAGCAGAACAGACCCAATACCCAAGCATGTAACACATCCATGAGAAATATGCAGCAACAGTGCACGGAGAAAAAAAACTACAACTTAAAATCTTAAGTCTGTGGAATTTAACTTAATGTATACATTACACATAGCATCGTGTATATATTTCATTGAAATCCTTGTGTGGGGCAAAAGGATCCTAAATTATGATGTCTTGGGTTAATGTTCGGTAGAAGCAAAAAAATGGCATCTAACAGAAGTGATGTGTGGAAATTCAGAACATTTGAGAAAACAATTTTTAATAAACATGACTAATGATGATCACTGCTCCTCCACTTAACCTAACCCATTCACTCACACTCCTTAAGCAATCGTAAACAGACCAAATACCTAACCTTGATGCCCTCTCTGCTCTCCTAGGACATCAGATATTCCTCCAAAACTTACTCCATCTTCAGCAGTTGGCACACATTGAAAGGTTACTATTAGGAGGAGGCTCATGGGCGGTCCCATGGTGTAATAGGCCCATACATGCCCAGACACACCTTTCGATCACAGAGGGGTGCAATAAACACTTCAATCTCCCCTAGCTTCCTTTTTTCTTCTTGGGTGCCTGATATGGCGCAGTACTGCAACCGGGGAAGGTGCAATATGGGTAAAAAGCACTTCATGTATTCCAAAGAACATGCACGCTACGAACTTTGATCTATAGGATGCGAGGTCCAACCAATGAACTGAGCTACCTAACTCTTATGAGTTGGGGGAGATGCGAAGTCCTTCTGACAGGAACATTGTCGAAGCCACTGTCTCTAACCCCAGATGCCTCTAGGTAGCTAAGAAATAGCAAAGCAGCTGCTTTACTATTCAAAGATGGCCGGCTGGCAAGGGCCCTAATACAAACAAGACAAGTGGGCCCTTAGATTAGTATGTACTTGGTATGCAGTGGATCAGTCACAAACCTGGACCCCCTTGTCACTGCACCTGCTGCACTAATGATAGTTCTGCCACGCTTGCAGGCAGGGCTGGGATTTGCACTGAATGCGCCCTGGGCGAAACAAAATCTGGAGCCCCACCTCCGACCTGCCATCTTTAATTGTCAATGTGTTGGGAAAATGGGAGGGGTGGGGGGAAGAAGATGCATGTCTTGCATTGATGCAGCAGGTGCAGTGGCTCGTGGTGGGGAGAGGGGACCCAATGAACCCTGATTATTGCTGTATTTTACAAAACAGGCAGCAGCAGGGGGTCATTTCCTTCCGTGCACTCGGGCCCATGACACACTGGCTACACCACTAGGGGGGGACGTGAGCGGGGAGGGGGTCAGAGAAAGGTGAAAAGCTGACTTCAGGTCAGTGTTTACTATACTTTTCTTTAGAGCCAGATTGGAGGGGGGCTGCTGCAGGCTGCTCCTTTGCCCCTCTGAAGGTCGGTGCCCCGTAAGTGAGTCCGCAAATGCAAAAAGGACATTTGATGGACAGAATGCAGAACAATGTCATACATTCACCCCAGTACAGAGATCTGGGCCTAAATCCATCGTTTTTTGCTCCCCATGCCATTCCAGTTTGAACCCAGCCATATGCAAATAAGTCTTGACCCTGCGCCCAATGGGAACAGTCCAGCCCGAACTGCCAGGCCAGGTCCTCCCTGGACTGGATACAAGCATCCTAGGACCGGTTTCGGGGTTTCACCCCTCATCAGCCAGGATAGCTTGACTCCAGTGGCATGGAGAGCACGGGACCCACGTCTGGGAATACCCGTCCCACTCGGGGTGACAAATGCAAAAAGGACAATTGATGGACAGAATGCAGAACAATGTCATACATTCACCCCAGTACAGAGATCTGGGCCTAAATCCATCGTTTTTTTGCTCCCCATGTCATTCCAGTTTGAACCCAGCCATATGCAAATCAGTCTTGACCCTGCGCCCAATGGGAACAGTCCAGCCCGAACTGCCAGGCCAGGTCCTCCCTGGACTGGAAACAAGCATCCTAGGACCGGTTTCAGGGTTTCACCCCTCATCAGCCAGGATAGCTTGACTCCAGTGGCATGGAGAGCACGGGTCCATCAATTGTGTGTCTTTTGCTTTCTTGCCCTAAGTGCGCTGGGTATGCTCAGACGTGGGTCCCGGGCTCACTGTGCCACTGGATTCAAGCTATCCTGGCTGTTGAGGGGTGAAACCCCAAAACCGGTCCTAGGATGCTTGTTTCCGGTCCAGGGAGGACCTGGCTTGGCAGTTCGGGCTGGACTGTTCCCATGAGGCTCAGGGTCAAGACTGATTTGCATATGGCCAGGTCTAAACTGGGGTGGCATGGTGAGCAAAAGAATGATGGATTTAACCCAGATCTCTTGACTGGGGGTGAAAGTTTTAATTTGTTCTGCATTCCGTCCATCAATTGTGTGTCTTTTGCTTTCTCGCCCTAAGTGCGCCGGGTATGCTCAGACGTGGGTCCCGGGCTCACTGTGCCACTGGATTCAAGATATCCTGGCTGATGAGGGGTGAAACCCCGAAACCGGTCCTAGGATGCTTGTTTCCGGTCCAGGGAGGACCTGGCTTGGCAGTTCGGGCTGGACTGTTCCCATGAGGCTCAGGGTCAAGACTGATTTGCATATGGCCAGGTCTAAACAGGGGTGGCATGGTGAGCAAAAGAATGATGGATTTAACCCAGATCTCTTGACGGGGGTGAATGTTTTGATTTGTTCTGCATTCCGTCCATCAATTGTGTGTCTTTTGCTTTCTCACCGTAAGTGAGTCCAGCTGGCCTCTGCTAAAGGCCGGCCTAGCTTACAGGTGTGCCCTTCCTTCTCTCTCTCCCCATCCCGTTGTCATCATGTCCTTCATCCATTTCACGTTCTCCTTCTCCTGCCTCTCACACCTCTTCTGTTTCTTTCATCTCCTTACTCTCTTCATGGCAGCCTTATTTCTTGCCTCTTTCTCTTCCTCATACCTAGACGACACCTCTTCCAAAACGTCCAAATTTCTATCGGAGCCATAGAAGGATCCGCATAAAAGCACAGTCGACTTTTCAGGCTCAGTAAATGCAGCGTAGTACAATCCGGCCCTTTACAGCATGCTAACGTGTACCAGCTGCGGCAACAAAAGCGACGAGGAGCAAACAGCATTGAAGCAAAACAGCTGAAACCCGATCAGTGCCCTTAATATTAATGCGAGCCAGCAATGCCCGCGTTATTGTATTCCCACAGCTGACGACTAACCGCGCTGAAAGCGAGTCGGGTATGCAGTAACACTATCCACCGTGTACACCTTTATGCCAATGTGCTTCGTGTATAATCCGGTTTCGTGAGGGCGTTTGATCGGCTGGCTTATTCACTTTCACTGCAGATGTTAACATTTTACCTAAAGTGGTTTAGTCCAAGGTGCAGCCGCTGAACGGAAAGACGGGGTTCAGCCGATACCATTCACGGAGAACAAAGGGGAGCCGAGCATTCCTCACGGAGACAGATTTATGAGGCGTGCCTGCAATCACAAACCTGACACCGTGAAGAAAAATACAATTCAAATTTTACCAGATAACAACAGGCCCGTATTTAATTTCTAGCGCATTAACCGCAGCAATCCTTTGAAAGCTCACGCGCCAAAAAAACATGGTAGTCAGCAGGTGCTGAGGGTTAGAGGCCCTGCTCAGATTTTTCTGCGTAGACCACTGCGAAGTCTTACTGTGGAAGAAAAAGATAGGTGTGGACAGTGCTTAATTTGTAAAAGAAGAAGTGCAGGGGCCCAAAGTTTTTCTCAGAAGCCTGTGGCTGGCGCTATGAAAGGTCTGGGTGTCAAATACCAAGGCTGCATAGTCTGCGCCTCGATACCATCATGGGTGACAAGAAGTGCTCTAAAAATCTACTACCTGATGGATTGATTCCACCCAGGGCTTGAAGTGGGATGCAAAAACGGGGGGTTCTCGCAAAGGGGAGTGGCCGATGTAGTTAAGGGAGCGGCTTACAAGCATGTAAGCTGAAAATCTATGCTTAGCTTAGTGTGCCGCCCCATTGGTATTTTGCTACTTCTGTCATTACATCCAGATATATAATACAGCAAGTAACATTACATGTACAACAAGCCAGTACTATTGGCTTTGTCAATGGTTGTTAGTTGCATAATATAAATAAGCAACAACCATGGCTCTGTAGTATAGCATACTGAAAATGCTTCAGTTCTGAAATGGTGGGACTGTGAAAGAACTATAACGAGTCTCTTCGAAGTTGCATCGAAAGCAGTGAAGGGTGGTACTGCTGCAGAGTTAAGATTTGTTTTTTTCATCCTGAGGGTGAGGGCCAAAATGGAGAGCCCGATAGGGACCTGTCTCAGCACCTGCTTTTAAGAACCGCTGGTGCTGAGCACAGGTAAGACCCGGCCCACTTAAAGCCCTGATTCCAACTCATGCTTTTGAAATCCACCACAAGCACTCCCTGCCTCTACCCCTCACACCGGCAGGTTCTTTTTCATCACAAGTCTCTCACTTGGTCACCGTCTTAAATTCCCATGTGGTCCTAAAAGCATAGACCTAGTAATCTTAAAGAATATGTTTGAGGACCGTTCTAAAGGAAAATGTTCAGGGTTACATTCCTTGCCCTAATGTAAGAGTGGGAACGTGAACTTGCACACATTGATCCAGCTGATCACAAACATTGGCGTACTTGGTTTGATGAAGCACAAAGAGGACAGAAACGCTCCCTGATTTCATCCTACCCTGTGAGAGATCTGCTCTAGGTCAGGACTCAAAGAGGGGACCAGGGGCCAGGGAAATTATAGAGACTGTGTATTCAACTATGATCAAAGCATGTGCCTTTCAGAACTCGTGACTTGCTGTTAAGTGTATGTGGTAAGCAGGGAGCAAATGCATGTGTGCAGACAAAAAACATTTTGCACATGTGCCAAAACGTTTTTAATGAATTTGCACAGGTGCAAAATGTACTTTTGCCCTAATCCCTACAGAGGTTTAAATATTATGAGCCTTTAGGCAATGTTGCATACTCTGGGGAGGTGTAGAGAACTATAGAATGTGGTGTAATGTCCATGTCAAGAAGGCATTAAGATGGCAAAGGGCACGCCTGTATAGTTAGCATACTATTGCAGCCTCTCTTGTCTTGCAGCTTTCTGGAATAACCAGTGTTATATTCTGAGTGGTAGAGTGTAGGTATACTGACCTCTTGTTTTCCTTCATGGTGTCCATTCATAGCTGTAGCAGGTCTTACTTTGTTGACCAGCAGAGGAGGATAGCATGTCCCTGTTGCAGGCTTTTCCCTGTGGTATCAGCCTTATATCACCCTGATCAACCACAAAAAGCACTGTTGGACCAAACTAATGCTTAATAGGATATATTTGTCAATAATGACACACAAGGATTTATGGACACTAACAGCTTAAGATTGTCAAGTAGAGAACAAATTGCATTTCTGCAGACCTTGTAGAAAAGTACGATCTCTCTCCCACACTTATGATGTGCATGGTGCAAACCAAGAACAAACTGAGACATTAAATGACTAAGATTTCCCTTATAGGGATTCTCAACGCCACTTTGCTGCCGGAAAACCTGCATCAGCCATTCGTAGTAAACACGTAGAGACTAGTGAGACTCTTGGGTAGGTCCCGATGTTTTTAACCAATCAATATCTTTCTGTGGAACCTTAGTTCTCAAAAAGGTAATCATCTGATTATACTTGTCCATGACAACAAGACAAGAGGCATTCTTTTAGATAACTCTTGGAACTTCATCAGTCAGCTACTACACGGATACCTTACGCTCAGACCGCAAATCACTAAGGACAACAATATCAAAGAAAGCATTCAAATCATCCTAAAGCACCTTTGAAATGTTAACAAACTGGTCAACCTGAGTGTACCAAAGTCAGGATTTTCTCTCAGTTTTGGAAATTGATTTGTAAACGAGAAAAGAAAAGATCACCACGACTCTAAGGTACATGCACACACCAAGTATCTGGAGTGAATTAAAAATGAAAGAGGCTTAAAATGGAATCCAGACTTTGCAGCCTTGTTAGCTGGCACGCTGACACACAGTAGCACCAGTTGCAGTCTTTAAGTAAAACTGTGGGCCCCGGAACTTATTCTTTAACAAATTAATCACTGGTTGAGATCTGGTTAAAATTACAGAAATCTTTAATTGGATCTAACAAGATAGTGACCTTAATACTTGTGGTGGATTACCATTCACCAAATAATAATTCACTTTCTTACAATCCTCTTTTTTTTAAAACAGTCTTTCATACTCAATTTGGAAATTTTGAAAACTAAGTCATGTCCTTTGGACTATGTAATATGCCGTCACATTTTCAGTGCTTTGCTAATGATGCATTTCAAGATTTCATTGGTTGCTTCTTGAGCGTATACCTAGATGATATCCTTCTAGACTCTTGATCATTGTCCAAGCATTAATAGCATGTGAGACAAGTGTTTTCACATCTACATATGAATACATTTTATGAAAACTGGAAAAATGTTCCTTCCATCAGAAAGAAGTTGATTCTTTGGGTTACACTTTAAGTCATGCAGGAATTGTTATGCTACAACAAAAGGTACAAGCCCTGCTACAATGACTAGACCTAAGAATGCCAGAGGGATACATTTTCTTTGTAAACATTTTTCAGAAATTTAAACCAGATTTTTGTCACAAAATAACACCTTTTACATAATTCACATGAAAAGGTGAGCCGTAGCTTTGAACAGAAGAGGCAGACAAGGCATGGCACAACATCAAGATGACCTACACAGTAGCACACATTTTGGCTCAAGTACAAGAAAATAAAGCTTTTAAGGTTCTATCCGATGCATTTGACAAAGGATTAAGAGGTATTCTATTACAAGAAAAAAATCACCTTCTGAATTACTTTTAATTGTATACTATTCTTGTAAACGTTTTCCAGCAGAAAACAACTACACAATATTAGAAAAGAAATTAATGCTTTTCTCTCTGCATTTGTGAATTTGAGACACTTTTTAGAAGGTTCACCAAAGGGGTTCCCCTGGTAACAGACTAAAAGATTTCACAACACTTGAGACCCTTCCGCTCAGAATCACGAATCTTTCTGGTAAAAGAAATCTATGTGCTGATGTACTATTATGCATTATAAAATATACTCCTGAATCTAAATTTGCCCCACTATATTTCTATATCTTATAGCTGCTAAACATATTAATTACAAGAATCTTCTACAGACTGAGATCAAACAAGTGACTCAAATTCTGAACTTGTAAGAAATCAATCTCAATTGTTTCAACAAATACAATGATACCTGAAGTACAAGAAACTATTGTTTATTTCAATTTGAATAATAAGCAAACAAGTTAAGGCAATGACAATTTTTGGTGGCCCTACATGAAAGAAGAGATGTACAAGAATGTAAATGATTGTTCCATTTGTGCCACTTCCTCATCTATGAAGAGGAAAATAGGACAATTCAGGCCATTACTGGGTGTGTGCAAAATTAGAGTGGTCTGCTTTCTCTGCAATTGTAAACTTTTTGGCAAAATTATGCTTAAATCTGCCAATTTGCTCTGTGTGTTAATGTGAAATGAGTCCTTACACCACTTTTTGATGCAAAGCATTTTGCCCTAAAACCAGTGCAAAAAACAAATGCACCGGGAACAACAGCTGCTCATGCTCTGTTGCTCCCATGTGTTCATGGTATATTTTTATCGCAGATGGCCCGTTCACTGTAAATATTTACACAAATGGGATTTATTACATCAAGTGGAGTAATGGTGTAATTTCAAGAATTCAACAAGGTGTAACAAAATTATGCAAATTACCCCAGTGTAATGTAAATTTCACTCCTAGCCACTACCCATTACTTACCAAAACACCAAACGTCTTAAATTTCAATTGATTTTATTACAGATCTCTAAAAAGATGGCAACAATAACAGTGGTGTTATAGGAATTACATTCTGTATCCCTTTTATGGAATGTACTACAAATCTGTCTCACTTTATAACAGATACTTACCTTCATCAAAATAATCGGCAATTATTTTCCTCACCCAAATCTGTTGTCTACACGGCCTATCTCACACAATTTTATCAGATAGTAGTACTAAATTCACCTCAAAATTCTACACCAAGCTCTCCAGTCTACTTCAAGTGCTCCTTCTGCCTATTGTCCTGAGACCCACAGGCAAATGGAGCTAGTCAATCAGACTTTTGAGCAATATTTGACTGTTATACTCATGACCAACAAGAACAATGGGTTGAATTCCTTACAGTCGCAGAATTTGCATATATAACGATAAGCATCACTCTTCCTTAGGAGCCATCCCTTTTTATTTTTCTTATGCTTATCATCCAGGAAGGCAGCCTTTCTATGATACCATAAGTTAAGTCCCTCCTGTAACATCTTATGTAAAAGAAATACAAGACGTTCAGCATCAAACGCGTAAATATGTTCTTCGAGTTCAGTAGCATTACACTAAGGCCCTCATTGCAGAGCAGATTTACAGAATGTTTTTTGCATTAATTCCTCGTTGCACACTTGCATGTTTTACTAGATGTCATTTTTCTGCTGCCTGTAAGCATGTATGATTTTTCCACATCCAGTTATTCCGGGTTTGGAAAAATTGCAGCAGGTAAAACCAGGTTATGATGAAGAAAATGCTATTACAAGTTGTAACTGAAGCAGCCTGAGGTAGGTACTTATGACTAAAATATACCTCCTGATCTTTGCAAATAGAAACATTAAACAAAATTATATCAAAGAACATCTACAATGTGATATCAATCAAAACACCACTACTTCACTAATACAGTTGGCACATGGATAGTAAAAATCTGCAAAAAATAAGGACATCACCCACAACACATTTAGCCATATATGCTTACATGCACTCAAAATAAGACAGACATCATGACTACTACAGTTAAAGGCAAATTACTGATTGGGTCCATATATAAGTGCAGACTCCACCTCTTAGAGTCAGCCAAACCGCGCCATGGCTGAAGCACCGACCCTGTCACTGTCAACTGTAGAAAATATGTCTATTGCTTATGCAGCTACAACTACAGTACAAGTGCAGCAGCATGTCTAAGAAGAAAGGGCCCAGGCACCCAATAGGCATAGATGATGATCCAGGTTGATCAAGAGATGCCACAATCTATTGAATATGGCCAGCGAATAAACCATAACAAACTATTGGCTTGTCATGGATGCTATCCACAGACTACTGGCTGCAACAGGCAAAGTATTAGAGACCAGCAGTGGAATGCAGACTGCCTTTGGTACCTATTAAAATGTTGGCAGTACTACGTTTTGTGGCTACAGGACAATTTCAGGGACTAGTTGGCCATTTTTACTCTATGACACAGCCTAATTTTTCAAACGTGTTAAAGCAAGTAGTGTGGGACCTATTGCAGCTAGCACCACACAACTTTTTCCCAACAGACCCACAAATAGAGAATGGTGTGAAAACTAAATTTGAAAAAGTAGGCTGTGTCATATAAAAATGTCCAACCAGTCCCTAAAATTGCTCTGTAGACAGAAAATGTAGTACTGCCAACATTTTTAAGAGGTACCAAAGGCAGTCTCCATTCCTGTGCTGCTTGGAAGAGCCATGTGTGGGCCACTTTCAGGGCCAGACTGGCCATGGCGGACATCAGACGTTTTCTCCAGGAGCCTGTAAGGGTGGGCCCAGTTTTGTAGTGGTGGGGGCTGGTTTTGTTACTGGGGCCGGTTTTGAAGCGGTGTAATATCGGCCCCCAGAAGCAAAAGCAGCAGTGTTTTACACTTGCCCCCCCCCCCGGGGGGAAGTTGGTCTGACACAATTGCCAGGGAAGCTTTGGGTTCCCAGTCCAGCCATGGGCAATATTTTTGGTCCCATGGGCCACAATAGGACAAAAAACACAGCCCACACTCTGGTCTTTTCAAGTCAGTCTTCTGGCAGTGCTAGAGTGCCTAACAGGACCGTCCTGTAACAAGTAACAATGTCTCAACAGGTAATATTAGGAAGACCATTAATAAAACATGCACATTTAGTTGCAAAAAGGAAAGACAGGGAGACTGAAGGGGTTGTTTGAATAATGCAGGAGTGGTCTATATTTCAAAATAGTTTAGGCCAGAAGAACAGTATCAGCACTATTTACATTAAATATGCATGGTCCGAAGGAACATATGTGCTCGTGAAAAGGCAAACGACTCAAGTGACAAGTGATACATCGAAAGGCGGCGCAGAATAAACAGTAGTGACAATATTTACAAGAGTTTTTTGGTTCACAAATGTTAGGTTACAGAAAATGAAGAAGGTTTAGCAATTTAGGTGAACCATGGAGATGCGCCAAAGATTGCGCTGGACAGTCGACGACGTTTCGACCTGTTATTAGTTCAGGTCATCTTCAGGACCAAGTTACAGTATTTTTGTGCTGACTGTAATGGGGGTCCGGGGTAGGAGGCAATCACGTGTCCCGGAAAAGGAAGGGCAATGTCTAGGGTGAGGAGGCCGAGAAGGCACCATCAATCAAGGTGTACTGGAGCAATGTGGGAGATGAGATGAGCATATTGCCCAGGTAGGGGAAAAAAGAAGTAGGCATTCAGCAGGAGCTACCGGCACCAGGAGGAGGCCGTCCGGTATTCGTTGGCCTGTAACGTAGCGATCCGGTGTGCTGTGGAGAACGTCCAGGTGCTAGGAAATTAATATGTCAGGAGTCTTAGTCTGGGGGATTTTTGATAGGAGGGTGTCCCTCGTTAGTGCGAGTCCGAGAGGGTGAGGGAGTCCCCAGGGGTAACCATGAAATAGTCTGGCTGTCGACTAGAAGGACAGTCCTTCACCGATTGCAGAGGTTTACTGAGTGGGTGTCTGAATGAATTTGGGCCTGATTACTAGTTTGGTGTTGTGGCAGTAGGACTGCCCAGCCGCAACACCACCAAACTCGTGTATACACCTCCCACCTTATTACAAATTTTTTAGTCACTGGCGGGTGGTTCTTTGGTGTTCCCACGGCCGAGCCTATGAAAATAGACACCGCAATGGGAATGTCAAAGGCAGCACTTGCACGGCATGGGCTGGTGCAGTCCATGCCATGCATGCACACAGGGGGCACAACATGTGTCCCTCTGCATGCACCCCATTGCCCAGAGGCAACAGGGGGCCTTGTAGGGCCCCCTTTGTTTCCTCTCCACCACGGTTTTTATGAAGGAGGAACTGCCATGAAAACCGTGGTGGAGAGGAAACTCATAATATGCTTGGCGGGACTGCGGCGGTCCCGCCAAACATATTGCGGCCTCTAGACCGCCATGCAACTGGTTGCACGTTTCAACGGTAGTCCGACTGCCATAGTTGTAATAAGGAGGGCGAAATATATATATATATATATATATATATATATATATATATATATATATATATTTATATATATATTTATATACATACATATACATATATCTATATATATATATATCTAGGGGGGAGGTAGCTTTCTGTGCATACGTCGCGTGCTATGCCCTGAGCACGCTTGGGGGACCCGTCTCGCTTGTGGCCGGAACTACAAGGGCACTGCTTCACAGCATTTGTTTGGACTTCAAGGGATTGAAGAGCTCTGGCCCCCGCATTCAGGAACAGTGGACACATCGCTGTAGTTACAGTCCGTGACTTCACGGGTAGATCTACTCATTGTAGCAGGATCTTCGATCCCACGTGGACCTGATTATATGCGGTGAGACGTCCAAAGGGGGCCCGGGAGAGAACTTTGTGCGGCGAGGACACTTGTGATTTTAATCTGCACCTACACACGCTTTTCACTAATCACCAGCACTCACTTAGGGTTACAACGAGTTGACATCAAAAATGCTTACCTGCAAGCCGAAATGGTGCTTTCTGGGACCTGTAGTCCGTCAAGGGTGACTGCGATGATGCGCTCATGCTATTGGTCAACTCAGCTGGGCTTCCTCCAATGGGAGTCAAATGGATTATTTGAAAGGCGGCAGGTGACAGTTTCTGGTATTTGGCAATTGAAGAAGGCATTCCAGCCGAAACGCGTCTTGCCTCCCACTCTGCAATAAAGGTGTTCTCCTTGGCTCCCCGTTGTGTCCCTCCAGTTCTTTCCCTCCAGGGGGGAGGTAGCTTTCTGTGCATACGTCGCGTGCTATGCCCTGAGCACGCTTGGGGGACCCGTCTCGCTTGTGGCCGGAACTACAAGGGCACTGCTTCACAGCATTTGTTTGGACTTCATGGGATTGAAGAGCTCTGGCCCCCGCATTCAGGAACAGTGGACACATCGCTGTAGTTACAGTCCGTGACTTCACGGGTAGATCTACTCATTGTAGCAGGATCTTCGATCCCACGTGGACCTGATTATATGCGGTGAGACGTCCAAAGGGGGCCCGGGTGAGAACTTTGTGCGGCGAGGACACTTGTGATTTTAATCGGCACCTACACACGCTTTTCACTAATCACCAGCACTCACTTAGGGTTACAACGAGTTGACAGCAAAAATACTTGCCTGCAAGCCGAAATGGTGCTTTCTGGGAGCCGTAGTCCGTCAAGGGTGACTGCGATGATGCGCTCATGCTATTGGTCAACTCAGCTGGGCTTCCACCAATGGGAGTCAAATGGATTATTTGAAAGGCGGCAGGTGACAGTTTCTGGTGTTTGGCAATTGAAGAAGGCATTCCAGCCGAAACGCGTCTTGCCTCCCACTCTGCAATAAAGGTGTTCTCCTTGGCTCCCCGTTGAGTCCCTCCAGTTCTTTCCCTCCAGGGGGGAGGTACCTTTCTGTGCATATATATATACATATATATATATATATATATATATAGTATATATATATATATATATATATATATATATATATATATATATATATATAAAACAGGAAACGTCTTTTCCACGCTTGGTCGATCTGCAAAGGCGAAGCGAACCAAATTTGCAGTGCAAAGTAGTTTATTCTTGTTCAAACCCCTGCACCACCGCCATTACGCGTTTCAGCCCTCGTGGGGCCTTGATCACATGACACGAATGGGGAGCATGATTGTGTATTTAAAGTGACAGTGCCTAAAGAGAAAGACTGCAATTCACCAGAGACATAGAAGAGTTGAAATAAAATTTCTTCCTTTTTTTTGGGAGAAATTAAAAATTAGCCTGAGACAATGGGAGATCAAGATCATACGAGCCAGACATGTGCAAATGAGCAATTCTAATAAATATGTATAAATAAATAAATACACATATAATTACATCATAAGATTAGCTCATAAAAAGGGTATTTGTATGTTAAAATTACCTGACTATCACCAATAGCAAAAAGAAACATACAATATTAGTAAGATAAATGCCTACTAAAATAAATATCCAACTAGATTATAGCAATGGAGACTGGCTACATTTGATCATCCTCATGTTGAAAATAAGTCATATAGGAACAATAAAGCCCAAGTGGGCCAACACAATAGAATTCTATGTCAACAAGTAAAGTGTCAGTGCATATGTGCAAAAAGTGTCATGAAATGACACCGTACATTCTCACGTGCTAAAATGTGCAAAATTAAAAACCTAAAATCCTATAAAATAAAAAAGATTTTTTGTCTATTTTATAAGGAATACAATTAAAATGAGGCAGCGGCAAAGTATGGTATCATGACATATGATACTAGGGTAGAAACCATTGAGATGTTCATGTATCCTATACTTATAAATGTGTGTAAAAATCTTCACTGCTGTTCAAACCGACTGGTGTCTTACAATCTAATTCTAATATGTACCTAGTCTCAAGTTTGCGCAAAAGACCCTCCCGGTCTCCACCCCTTCTAAGTGGAAGGACTGTGTCAATTACAAAATATCTGAGCTCTTTGGAACTTTTGGCATGGATTTCATCAAAGTGGCGTGCCACCGGATAGGACATATCTCTATTATTGATTGCCCTTATGTGCTGGAGTATCCGTTTGTGGACCTGTAGTTTTGTACTCCCCACATAGCGCAGACCACATGGACACTCCAGCACATATACGGCAAATTCTGTTTTGCATGTCAACTTCTTCTTAATCTGGGTGGGTTTGTTGCTGAACGAAGTGGTATATTCAGTTTTATTGATGCCATGCTTACAAGCTTTACATACAGCGCATTTGATAAAACCCTTACTGCTGTTAAGCCAGGTAGTCTTAGTTTTCACCTCGGGGCTGCATTTAACAAGAGAATTGCTCATAGAACGAGCTCTCCTAAAGGCTATATGTGGAGACCTGGTTAGTTTGGTCCCTAATATGGGGTCATGTTGTACCAGAGGCCAATTCTTATTCACAATCCTGCGAATAATCTTGTGTTGGCTACTATAGGTAAGTATGAGCCTGGAGGGTTGTAATGTCACTGACACCTTATTTGTAGATAGGGCAGCAGGATTCTTACCAGCAAGTGCCTGCACTCTGCTTTGTTTGTTAGCATTGATAATGGCTCTCTTGATGACTTCAGGTGAATATCCTCTTCTCGAGAATCTCTCACCGCACTCCTTCTGAGCAGAATGGCATTCTGTATCTGTGCTACAAATTCTCCGTATTCGCAGCATCTCCCCATAGGGGATACTGCGAATCAGATGGACTGGATGATGGCTATCAGCATGTAGTAATGTATTACCAGCCGTCGGCTTTCTGTAGAGCCTGGTGTTCAGTTGATTATTGAGCACTGAGATCTCCACATCAAGAAAACAAATAGAGCTGTTACTAATTTGCCCAGAAAATTTAAGATTCAAAGGGTTGTCATTAATTTGCTCTATGAACAACCTAGCTTCATTCTCATTGCCTTTCCAGATTATTAATAAATCATCAATGTATCTAAAAAGTTTTATTATATTGTTCTCCTTGATATCTCCACAGGCGAGCGAGAGGACCTGTTCCTCCCATAGACCCATATGCAAGCAGGCATAACTAGGGGAGAAACAAGCCCCCATCGCTACACCCCTCACCTGCTGGAATATAAGATTGTTAAATGAGAAAAAGTTGTTTTCTAGGCACATCGTAATCATAGCAAGCAACATTTTGTTGTGTTGGTAAAAACAAATATGCCTGGAATTTAAAAAATGTGCTACTGCTTTGAGGCCGTCCCTGTGATGGATACTAGTATAGAGAGATGTTACATCAAGGGAAATAAGTAAATAATCAGGGTCCCAAACAATATCATTCAATTTCCTAAGTAAGTCATTAGTGTCCAAAATAAATGAGGAAGCCCCCGCACATGTTCCTGTAAAAAGAAGTCAACATATTTGCTGGCATTTTCCATTAAACTACCACATGCTGATATTATAGGCCTCCCAGGCGGTTGGCGATTATCCTTGTGTATTTTCGGGATAAAATACATAGCCGGCATGATAGGATAGTAGTTTTTTAGGAACTTTAGTTCATCTGTTGATAATAGTCCCGCACTTTTCCATCCTGTTAAATTTGAATAGAAAGTGTTCCATGAAGCCTTAGCCACATCCAAAGTGCTTCGTTTATAACAATCTCTATCATTCAGTTGACTCATTGCCTCTTCCATGTACATATCTCTGGGCCATAACACAACATTGCCCCCTTTATCTGACTGGCGTACAATTATGTTGTCATTGGCCTGTAGTTTTTTCATCAATTTAAAATATGTATCATCCTGACTACTGTAACATTTCTTGCCAGTTCCTAGTTTTTTATGTAACATTTTTAACTCCTGCGAGATTTTCTCATGAAATACATCTATATTGTCCCGCAACATAACTGGGCAGAAAATGGATTTAGGTTTAAATTGCGTAGTAGGTGCCACAGTGACAACTTCAGAGCAACTGGTTTGTGCATCATCACTTTCATTTTGCATTTTGCACTTTGTGCGGCGAGGACACTTGTGATTTTAATCGGCACCTACACACGCTTTTCACTAATCACCAGTACTCACTTAGGGTTACAACGAGTTGACAGCAAAAATGCTTACCTGCAAGCCGAAATGGTGCTTTCTGGGAGCCGTAGTCCGTCAAGGGTGACTGCGATGATGCGCTCATGCTATTGGTCAACTCAGCTGGGCTTCCACCAATGGGAGTCAAATGGATTATTTGAAAGGCGGCAGGTGACAGTTTCTGGTGTTTGGCAATTGAAGAAGGCATTCCAGCCGAAACGTGTCTTGCCTCCCACTCTGCAATAAAGGTGTTCTCCTTGGCTCCCCGTTGAGTCCCTCCAGTTCTTTCCCTCCAGGGGGGAGGTACCTTTCTGTGCATATATATATATACATATATATATATTATCTACTGGCGGTCGCCAGTAGATAGTTATAGTTACAACCTATTATCCATAGGAAATCCGCGACATTCTATTTGAAATAACTCTCTTGCCGGTTGACGTATCTTCACAAAATTTTCAAACTTTGTGGGGCGCTCCGGTCCGCTCCTACCCTGAAAGTCTCGGGGGGATTCGTCAAGCGGGGGCCGAGAAAAAAGGGGGGTCCCAAAACGTGTTTTCCCCATGCAATTTTCCATAGGAAACTTTAGACACGGCTACAGCCCGAACTGCTGAACGGAATTACACCAAATTTGGCAAAGAGGTAGTTCTTGGTTCAGAAAGAACCCTTTTGTTAAATGGTGTAAATCCGTTCAGTAGTTGCTGAGAAAATCAAAAGTAAAAAGATAGATATATCTATGGCCGCGTCGGATTCGCGCACCCTCCCGATCACGAGCTGCATGCTAATTGGCTGTCAACACTCCAAATCAGGAAGTGTTGGCAGCCATTTTGTCCCTCGGTAGGACCGAGGGACAGAAACAAGTGCGCAAAGCGCACAAAGGGGGCAGGGTAGAAACACCCTGACCCCTAGGTCTGCTCAGGGGGTCCCACAAGGACCCCCTGGGCAAAAAAATTTAAAAAAAAATTGGCAGGATGCGCTCAGGGTGCGCGAATCCTGCCGAAGAAAAATCGAAGCGCGGTCTCCGCGCTCGATGTTAATTGGCCCCCGGGTGGGCCAAGTCCCAGGGCCATGCTGGGGGGGTTAATTTTATGTGTGGGGGCCTCTAAGGGCCCCCAAGCCCGGGGACCACCACCCCCGGGGCTTTATGTGTAATGGTGCAGGAGGGCTCTGAGCCCTCCCGCAGCCCCGGGGACCGCCACCTTTTATTTTTGATTAACCTGTGTGGGGGCTCCAGCCCCCACACGCCCGGGACCACCACCTCCCGGGGCACTAAGAAAATTACAATGGGGGTCCGTTTTGGACCCCCAAACCCCGGGGACCACCACCTCCCGGGGCTTTCAAAATGTAAGGAGGGGGCCGCGCGGCCCCCTCCTGGAGCCTGTGGTGGCCCTGGGGACCGCCACCCCCAGGGCCGGCTCCTGCAGTGTCCCGGGGTGCCTACCCCCGGGACACTGCTGTTTGCAATGACAGGACGGGAGCCTCGCGGCTCCCGTCCTGTCATTGCAAACTGCTTTGGATATTGGAAGAGAGAGCAGGAAACCTGCTCTCTCTTCCAATATCCAAAGCTGATTGCTTTTCCACATGGGGAGCAGCATGTTAGCTGCTCCCCATGTGTAAGCAATGCCGGCTCCCGTAGGACACGGGGAGCCGGCGGGACTGTGGGGGGTTTGGGGACCCCCCCACAGTCCCCAACGAGAGGCCAGGCCCAGGGGGATGGGGTCCCCGGGGCCATAAGTAGCCACGGAGGGCGACCACGCAGCCCCCCTCCCCAAAAGTAAAAAAAAAAAAAAAAGTGCAAGGCCGGCCCCGGGGGATGGGGTCCCCAGGGCCTTAAATGGCCTGAGGAGGGGGCCACGCAGCCCCCTCCAAATAAAAAAAAGAGGCCATGCCCCGGGGATAGGGTCCCGGGGCCAATACAGGCCCAGGGAAGAGGGGCCACGCGGCCCTCTTCCCGTTTTTTTTTTTAAATTTTAATTAAAAAAAGGGGTAAGGCCCTGGGGGATGGGGTCCCCAGGGCCTAAAAATAGGAAAAGGAAGGGGGCCACACAGCCCCCTTCAGGAAAAAAAAAACGATCGGGCCCGCAGGCCCCGCCCCCTTCCTTCACCACTTTGCAAACGCGTAGGGACCCTCATGATTCAAGGGGACTTAATCCCCCAACTTAAAACGCGCCACGGGGCGCGTTTGCACAGATGTCACCTCAGGCCCCGCCCCCTCCCTTCACCATTGTGCAAATATTCCTCTAAAATCAGCCGAAATACGAATTCTGATTTACTCACCTGTTATCAGGAGAGACCTCAGTGCTGCATCTTTCAGCCCAGTACTAATCCTGAAAAGTAATTTTAACCGTACTTACCAGTAACTTGAATTTCCTTCCATAGGCTAACATTGACTGGTTTCACTTGGAAATTCTTCTAAGTGTGGAGTTTTGGAACTTTAAAATATTCCTCTAAAATCAGCCGAAATACGAATTCCGATTTACTCACCTGTTATCAGGAGAGACCTCAGTGCTGTATCTTTCAGCCCAGTACTGGTCCTGAAAAGTAATTTTAACCGTACTTACCAGTAACTTGAATTTCCTTCCATAGGCTAACATTGACTGGTTTCACTTGGAAATTCTTCTAAGTGTGGAGTTTTGGAACTTTAAAATATTCCTCTAAAATCAGCCGAAATACGAATTCCGATTTACTCACCTGTTATCAGGAGAGACCTCAGTGCTGCATCTTTCAGCCCAGTACTGATCCTCAAAAGTAATTTTAACCGTACTTACCAGTAACTTGAATTTCCTTCCATAGGATATAATTGCCTGTTTTTGCTGAAAAAGTTTCTAAGTGTTGATTTTTGAAACATACAAATATTCCTCTAAAATCAGCCGAAATACGAATTCCGATTTACTCACCTGTTATAAGGAGAGACCTCAGTGCTGTATCTTTCAGCCCAGTACTGGCCCTGAAAAGTAATTTTAACCGTACTTACCAGTAACTTGAATTTCCTTCCATAGGCTAACATTGACTGGTTTCACTTGGAAATTCTTCTAAGTGTGGAGTTTTGGAACTTTAAAATGTTCCTCTAAAATCAGCCGAAATACGAATTCCGATTTACTCACCTGTTATCAGGAGAGACCTCAGTGCTACATCTTTCAGCCCAGTACTGATCCTCAAAAGTAATTTTAACCGTACTTACCAGTAACTTGAATTTCCTTCCATAGGATATCATTGCCTGCTTTTTGCTGAAAAAGTTTCTAAGTGTTGATTTTTGAAACATACAAATATTCCTCTAAAATCAGCCGAAATACGAATTTCGCTTTACTCACCTGTTATCAGGAGAGACCTCAGTGCTGCATCTTTCAGCCCAGTACTGGTCCTGAAAAGTAATTTTAACCGTACTTACCAGTAACTTATATTTTCTTCCATAGGAATCCATTGTCTGGTTTTCAGCAGAAAAGTTTCAAAGTGTCGATTTTCACAAACTACAAATATTCCTTAAAAATCGCCTGTATGACTTAAACGCATTCTTTCAACTGTTTACAGGAGATGCACCAGTGCTGGATCCAGGATCCAACACTGAGTAAGAAAAAGTAACGATAACAGTTTTTACCTGCTAAGTGAATTTCCTTCCATAGGATAACATTGGTGATTCTATGAGAAAAAGTTTCTAAGTGTCAACTTTTAAAATACAATAATATTCCTTAAAAATCACGACTGTAACCAAAACGCTTTTACTCAACTGTTTACAGGAGATGTACCAGGACTGAATCTAGGATCCAGTCCTGTGGTTAGAAAAGTAATCCATAAAGTAACCAATTGCATTTAACTAGAAATTCACATTGAGCTGAATGTTGCATTGTGTTTGAAAATGTGGTGCCCATTGCAACAACTGTAACTACTGTACTTAAAAGTCTATTGCCTATGTGCAAAGTATTTAAACTAAAGTAATTCATTCTGAGAAAGTATTTTTTGTAATGTAATGTATAATGTAATTACAATGTAATTTAAAAAATAAAATATGTAAAAAAAAAATTCTAAAAATGTAATAAATCAGTATGAAAAAAATGAATATAACAATTAATACATTTAAAAATTGTCATTTACAAAACCTTTGAAATTCACTGAAAAAACCGTAGGTTTCAGACATGTTATAGTTAGGAATTAGCATTTAAAAACCTTTGAAGTTCACTGAAAAAACCATAGGTTTCAGATAAGTTATAGTTAGAAATTAGCATTTAAAAACCTTTGAAATTCACTGAAAAAACCATAGGTTTTAGGGACAGTTATAGTTAGTTGGACATTGCACTCGTACAAAACCCGTGAAATTCCCCCGTTATAGTTAGTTCACCTAACTATAACTCGCGCCCCGCAATGCACTGCTGATGAGGTCACATATTACATCACTCATGACATGGTCAGTGACATCACTGATGACATCACTGATGACATCTCAAATGACATCACTGATGACATCATCCACGTGATAATCTGATGCACCTCCTCACACCCTAATATAACCTTTGATACACCCAATCTAAATTACAGACTGCCATTCGCAAAACCATAGACACTCCAACACCAATAACTACATACCCACTCACTGATTCTTAGGTCTACACACACACATCCACTCACTCACCCGTACAGTCACTCATACTTATGGTCACTCAGTACAGGACAATCATATGCACTCTTACTCCTATATAGACACTCAAACACCGCCACTCATCCATAGAGGTACTCACACACCTAGTCAGTTATGCAAATAATTAAACACACTGCCATTTACTCACCTATACAGTTATACACACACCAGCTCACTTAATCATACAAATACTAGCACATTGTTACGCTCTTATACAATCACTGATACAAGCACACACTCATCCATACAGCCACTATCACAATCACTCACTCTCGCTTATAGCTATTTATATACTCCAATACACATATATACTGCCTTTCACATATGTAGTTACTCACACATGTACCACTGGGACATACATTCACTCACTAACACACTCTTACACACACTTACCCACCCATACAGTCTATCACAGATGCACTCTTGAAACCATCCACCCAGTGAATCACCCACTCACACATCTATGCACAGTCGCACACACCCCATCCACACAAACACTCAGGCACCCATACAGATACTCAGACAACAAATCAATAACTCTCATGTAGCTATTCACAAACCCATGCAGCCACTTACACAGCAACAGACAGATACAGACATTAACCCAGTTTAGTCACTAACCCATGCATTCAGTAAGATACGTTTAATCACTCACTTATAGAATTAGTCACGCACCTACTAAATCATCCATACACACACTTATACACCCACTCATTCTTCAATACGCCTTTCCCTATATATATTAAAAATATTTAAACTTTACAGAAACACACAGTCACTGGATGATGTCATCAGTGATGTCATTTGAGATGTCATCAGTGATGTCATCAGTGATGTCACTGACCATGTCATGAGTGATGTAATATGTGACGTCATCAGCAGTGCATTGCGGGGCGCGAGTTATAGTTAGCTGAACTAACTATAACGGGGGAATTTCACGGGTTTTGTACGAGTGCAATGTCCAACTAACTATAACTGTCCCTAAAACCTATGGTTTTTTCAGTGAATTTCAAAGGTTTTTTAAATGCTAATTTCTAACTATAACTTATCTGAAACCTATGGTTTTTTCAGTGAATATATATATATATATATATATATATATATATATATATATATATATATATATATATATATATATATATATAAAACAGGAAACGTCTTTTCCACGCTTGGTCGATCTGCAAAGACGAAGCGAACCCAATTTGCAGTGCAAAGTACTTTATTCTTGTTCAAACCCCTGCACCACCGCCATTACGCGTTTCAGCCCTCGTGGGGCCTTGATCACATGACACGAATGGGGAGCATGATTGTGTATTTAAAGTGACAGTGCCTAAAGAGAAAGACTGCAATTCACCAGAGACATAGAAGAGTTGAAATAAAATGTCTTCCTTTTTTTTGGGAGAAATTAAAAATTAGCCTGAGACAATGGGAGATCAAGATCATACGAGCCAGACATGTGCAAATGAGCAATTCTAATAAATATATAAATATGTATAAATAAATAAATACACATATAATTACATCATAAGATTAGCTCATAAAAGGGTATTTGTATGTTAAAATTACCTGACTATCACCAATAGCAAAAAGAAACATACAATATTAGTAAGATAAATGCCTACTAAAATAAATATCCAACTAGATTATAGCAATGGAGACTGGCTACATTTGATCATCCTCATGTTGAAAATAAGTCATATAGGAACAATAAAGCCCAAGTGGGCCAACACAATAGAATGCTATGTCAACAAGTAAAGTGTCAGTGCATATGTGCAAAAAAGTGTCATGAAATGACACCGTACATTCTCACGTGCTAAAATGTGCAAAATTAAAAACCTAAAATCCTATAAAATAAAAAAGATTTTTTGTCTATTTTATAAGGAATAAAATTAAAATGAGGCAGCGGCAAATTATGGTATCATGACATATGATACTAGGGTAGAAACCATTGAGATGTTCATGTATCCTATACTTATAAATGTGTGTAAAAATCTTCACTGCTGTTCAAACCGACTGGTGTCTTACAATCTAATTCTAATATGTACCTAGTCTCAAGTTTGCGCAAAAGACCCTCCCGGTCTCCACCCCTTCTAAGTGGAAGGACCGTGTCAATTACAAAATATCTGAGCTCTTTGGAACTTTTGGCATGGATTTCATCAAAGTGGCGTGCCACCGGATAGGACATATCTCCATTATTGATTGCCCTTATGTGCTGGAGTATCCGTCTGTGGGCCTGTAGTTTTGTACTCCCCACATAGCGCACTGTCACTGATGACAACACTGATGACATAATTCAGTGACTGAGTGTTTCTAAAAAGTTTAAAAATGTTATATATATTCGCCAAGGTGTATTGAAGGAATGAGTGGGTGTATGAGTGTCTGAATGGATGATTTAGTGGGTGCGTGACTGACTGTATAAGTGAGTGATTCAATTTATCTTACTGAATGCATAGGTGAATGACTAATCTGTGTGAATGTCTGTATCAGTCTGTCAGTTGGTGTGTAAGTGGCTGCATGGATTGGTGAGTAGCCACATGAGTGTCTATATGGGTTAATGATTGGCTGTCTGAGTACCTGTGAGGGTGCCTGAGTGTCTGTGTGGGTGAGTGGGGGGTGTGTGACTCCCTGCATGGATGTGTGAGTAGGTGATTCACTGGGTGTATGGGTTCGTGAGTGTATCTGCGAGGGGCTGTATGCATGAGTGAGTGTGCGTATGGCTCTGTTGGTGAGTGAATGGATCTCTCAGTGGTAAATGTGTGAGCAACTATATATGTGAAAGGCAGTATATGTGAGTGCTGGAGTATATAAGTGACTATATATGGGAGTGAGTCATTGTGAGATTGGCTATATGGATGAGTGTGTACTTGTGTCAGTGATTGTAGAAGAGAGTAAGTATGTATTAGTATCTGTATGAATAAGTGAGGTAGTGTGTGTATAACTGTATAGGTGAGCAAGTGGCAATGTGATTGATTCTTTGGGAGACTGACTTGGTGTGTAACTCTATGGGTGAGTGGTGGTGTGTGAGTGTCTGTATGGGTGTATGAGTGCATATAGTAGCTATATTGATGAGTGACTGCGTGTATGAGTGGCTGTATGGGTGAGTGAGTGGATGTGTGTGTAGACCTATGAATCCATGAGTGGATGTAACTAACTGGTATTGTTGTGTCTATGGTTTCAAGAATGGTCGTCTGTATTTTAGAGTGGGTGTATGAAAGGTTATATTAGGGTGTGAGGAGGTGCATCAGAGATTAAGTGAATGATGTCATCCGTGAAATCATCAGTGATGTCATTTGAGATGTCATCTGTGATGTCATCATTGATGTCACTGACCATGTCATGAGTGATGTAATATGTGACGTCATCAGCAGTGCATTGCGGGGGCGCGAGTTATAGTTAGCTCAGCTAACCATAACGGCTGAATTTCTCTGGTTTTGTATGAGTAAAATGCCAGCCTAACTATAATATTCCTGAAAGCTGTGGTTTTTTCAGTAAATGTCGAAGGTTTTTTAAATACTAATTCCTAACTGTAACGTCCCTGAAACCTGTGGTTTTTTCATGAAATTTTTAAGGTTTTTGAATGCTAATTCCTAACTATAACGTCTCAGAAATCTGTGGTTTTTTCAGTGAATTTCTTTGTTTTTTTTTAATGCTAATTCCTAACTATAACATCCTTGAAACCTGTGGTTTTTTCAGGGAATTTCTAAGGTTTTTTAAACCATTTTATTTATGAAAAGATGTTTGTAACTATATTTTCTTTCTTTTCTACGAATTCCGATGTATTTTTATAAACTTTTTAAATAATTATAATCACTTTTTTAAAATATATATAACATAGCTGATTAAAGATTTGTAGTGTTATTTATTTGAATAATTTTAATTTTTACAAAATTGTAATATTGTTTCTAATTTTGTACAGTGTGATATTATATAACAGAATTTTGAATAGAAAAAGAAAATTTGTATATAATTTTTAATAGAGAGACCCTGGATCCTCGAGCACCTCGAACAAGCCGCTTGTACAAAGAGGAACTTTTATTGCACTGGTTGGCCAGTCTGACCAAACCGGCACAGAGAAACTGTTATCCACTCTGTTAATGGAAGTCTTGGAAAAGTTTGCTGTCTCTGAGCTAAACCAGCAAAAGATTCAGGGCACATGTGAGGTATTGGAAAGTAAGATCAAAAACTTGATGGACAGAGTTGGGGCAATGGAGGACTCTCTCGAGGACCTCTCAAAAAAAGTTGACTAATAAAAACGAGATTGCAAAACTGAAGGATGGTGATAAAGAACTCCGGGATAAACTAGAAGCTCTTGAAAACAATGCCAGGAGAAATAACATCAGGATTCTGAATGTCCCAGAGGGTCTCGAGGAGGAGGACATCAGGGGTTTTACAATCCGGCTCCTAAAAGAGTATAATATGGATATTGAGGAGCACACCCCAGAGGACGACATCCAGAGAATCCACCGGGACCCCTCCACCAAGAGACCAGGGAACAAAAACCTGAGGAGAATCCTGGTAAATTTTAAGTCATACTTTATTAAGGAGAGAATCCTCGCTGGGGCCCTCAAAGCAGGAACATATAAGAAAGGAGAATGGTCCTTCCGCATCAGATCAGACATTTCACACACCACACAAGATCGACAATGGGATTTAGGGAAATTCATCCAAGAGCTGAGAGGGTTGGGGGCCACTGCCAACCTTTGCTTCCCCGCCTCCCTAAAGGTGATGTGGAATAATAAAATGCACAACATTAAAGACCCCAACGAAGTCAGCAATCTGATAGAACATATTAAAGCACACCCACAATAGTTTGCTAGTGCCGTGTTGAAGCGAGAGAGCTCAAATTAGAGGTAGTCATCCAGAATACCTCTGGTTTTTTGGGAGGGTTCCCCTGGTTGGGATGGGTGTGAAGGGTGGGAAGGGTGGGATGGTGGGGTCAATGGCAAAAAGAAAATACAAAAAAAGTTTGTTTTATTTCTTCACCGGGTGGGGGAGCATGTAGGTTAAAAAAAAG
This sequence comes from Calotriton arnoldi, assembly GCA_963921515.1. Classification (NCBI taxonomy): domain Eukaryota; kingdom Metazoa; phylum Chordata; class Amphibia; order Caudata; family Salamandridae; genus Calotriton; species Calotriton arnoldi. The sequence goes on from CAWUFW010004107.1 coordinate 231,957, forward strand.
AAAAAAATCCTCATTTGCTAATTTAGTTCAAATGGACCGAGGTACAGTCCTGGGCACCCAGACAGGCACAACCGACCCAGACAAACTAGGCAATTTAGGTTATTGTATACTTATTTATCCTCCCCCATGATGAATCCAGATAGGCCTGTGCAACTGAAAGTCTTCTCCTGGAATGTCAACGGCCTTAGAGTTGCCCCCAGGAGGAAAAAAATCCTAGAGTACTTGAGACTTTCAGACAGCGAGGTATTTTTAATACAAGAGTCCCATTTATCAAAAGAGGATTGGGCCGAGATACTTAAAGGGCAAAAGTGGGTCGACCACTGTGTGTGTACCACCCAAGCATGTCCTTCGAAGGGATTCACACTTCTTTTTTTAAAAACTATCCAAGCTACCTTAGGTGATTGTATGGTTGACCCCCTCGGTAGATGGGCAATAGCTAGGGCCAAAATGTATGGATCCTGGCTGACTTTTGCGGGATATTATGACCCTAATTTGGATGATCCCACTCCGTTACGTACCCTACTCCTTCATCTGGTGGATTGCAACAACCCGATAATATTTGGTGGGGATTTTAATGTAGTTATAGACCCAACTCAAGACACAACTTCAAAGAGGGCAGCTGCCGCGACCCCCAATATGAGAACTACCCTGAAACAACTGATGGTGGACATTGGCCTAGTAGACAGTTGGAGGTTGATGGGAGACAAGGCAGGGACGGTAGGGGGAAACTTTACCTTTCATAATAAAAAATGTGGCCACCGATCTAGGATCGATTTCTTCCTTGTGGACTCATTTACTAGCAAAAGCACCTCTAAAGTCACCCATGCCCCGGAACATCTTTCCGACCACTCTGCAGTCATTTTAGAGATTGCTCTCAAGAACAGGCCTCTTTCCCGCAGGTGGACCCTAAACTGCTCTCTGCTCTTAGAGCCTCAGGTAGTGGAGAAACTAAAAATCGCCAAAAACGATTTTTTTCTCTTTAATCTGGATTTAGCTCCCCTCCATAATGTATGGGATACATATAAGGCCTATTTAAGAGGCATTTTAACCGGCCTGTCTGTTGCACAAAACAGGAAAGTCAGGGACGATATTAAAATGCTGGAAGCTATAGTACATAATCACCAGCTAGAACTTGAACAAAACCATGGAGGCCCAAATGTGTTACAAACTAAGCAAAAGTTGCAAACAGCAAAATCTGAGCTTGCCAATTATTTTGAAGTAATTATTAGGAGAAAATGGGAGTCCAGCAGGCTGTCGCACCACGAATATGGAGAGGGGTGTGGCAAACTGCTTGCTTGGAAGACCAAAGTCAATCAAACAAGAAATCAGATTAAAGATCTTAGATGCCAAAACTCAGGACGTATAATCTCCGATGATGGTGAGATGGAGAATGCGTTTGCCCAGTTTTTCCAAGACCTCTATACAGAGAATGTGAAGGTGGGTGATCAACAAATTGAGGACTTTCTTCAGGACTTGGAGCTTCCATTCCTGCAGGGGATGGAGAAAGACAGTCTAAATAGCCCCATTAGTCTTGAAGAAACTCTTCAAATTATTAGGGGTCTAAAAAAAGGGAAAGCTACTGGCCCGCATTCCCTCCCAAATGAGAGTTACACCATACTGAGGGACGAGCTTGCCCCGATATTATTACAACTTTTTAACTCTGCCTTTATCTGTGGGCAGAATCTCCCGTTGTCGTGGGATGTAGCCACCATAACTATACTTCTTAAACAAAATAAGAATCCAATTGCCTGTGAATCATACAGACCCATCTCCCTCCTTAACAGTGATTATAAAATATATACCCAGATCCTAACAAAACGATTGGACAAGGTGGTGGGAACTTTAAATCACACTGACCAAAAGGGCTTTTTGAAGGGGAGACAACTTCATGAGTTAACTCATGAATTAATAGGTGCTCTTGACATGGCGAGGGAATATGGGAACCCTTTGACAGTGATGACCCTAGACACTGCCAAGGCCTTCGAAAGGGTTAGTTGGCCGTTCTTGTATAAGACGATTGAGGTTTCAACCTAGGAGAAGTTTTCTTGGCAGCAATTAAAGCACTATATAAAAATCCATCGGCGAAGGTCTTGGTCAATGGGAACCTCACTAAACTAATAAATATTGGTAGGGGGACCAGACAGGGATGTCCCCTCTCCCTCCTCTTGTTTAACATCTGTATTAAGCCTTTGGCATGCAAATTAAGGGCAAGTCAGAACATCTACCCCTTTACTTGCAATGGCTGGTCAAAAAAAATTGGGTTGTACGCCGACGATCTGATGATTTTTACTGGAGACTTACCCAACTCTCTTTAGGCAATTTGGGAGATTCTGGGACGATATGGAAAAGTATCTGGGTACTCCACTAACCACTCACTATAGGAGCAACCTAATAAAACAAGAAATAAAATATCTGGGAGACCAAATAGTTCATAACCTGGAAAACCTAAGTTAGTTATAGCTGTCAAAAAACAACTGCAGGCCTGGGGAGCACTTCCACTGTCGTTCCTAGGCAGATCTAACCTTTTAAAAATGTCGATCCTTCCGAAGTTCACCTTTTTGTTTAATGCTATTCCACTAGAATTTAAGAAAGTTTGGTTTAAGAGAGTGCAAGGGGAGTTTACTAGCTTTATCTGGGGAAATAAAAGCCCTAGAATTTCCTGGAAGAAGCTACGAAAAAGGAAAGAACATGGCGGTATCGCCACCCCAGATCTTTATCAATACTACCGTGCCTTTCACCTTAAGAACTTCCGTCAGCTTCTAATGGGTAGTGCTTGTTTGTCCCGGCTCTTTAGGGCTCTTATTGCAGACCCCCCAGTCTACGCAGAATCTCTCCTTCTCAAATTTGGTCATCCCAAATTTTAAAAAAAAGTTAGGTTAAAGATTCTTTTAGGCGCAGCTAAGATCTGGTATCAAGTAAGACTTTCTCTGCAAATACCGTATTATAGCGACTCTGCCCCCATCTGGGATTCCCCTGGTACTCCAGACTGCCTTCTGGATTCACTGCGATACAAAAGGGGATGATGGACGGAACGTTTGAGCCAATCAAACACTCACCCCCAGTCAACTGATCTGGGTTTAATCCATCATCATTCTTTAGCTCACTCCACCACCCCAGTTCAGACATGGCCATATGCAAATCAGTCTGACCCTGTGCCTCATGGGAACAGTCCAGCCCGAACTGCCAAACCATGTCTTCCCTGGACCGGAAACAAGCATCCTAGGACCGGTTTCTGGCATTTCAGCCGTCATCAGCCAGGCTTGCTTGAATCCAGTGGCAAAGTGAGCAAGGGACCCACGTCTGGGCATACCCCCGCCAACTTAGGGCGACCAAAGCGATACAAAAGGGATGATGGACGGAACGTTTGAGCCAATCAAACACTCACCCCAGTCAACTGATCTGGGTTTAATCCATCATCATTCTTTAGCTCACTCCACCACCCCAGTTCAGACATGGCCATATGCAAATCAGTCTGACCCTGTGCCTCATGGGAACAGTCCAGCCCGAACTGCCAAACCATATCTTCCCTGGACCGGAAACAAGCATCCTAGGACCGGTTTCTGGCATTTAAGCCGTCATCAGCCAGGCTTGCTTGAATCCAGTGGTAAAGTGAGCAAGGGACCCACGTCTGGGCATATCCCCGCCAACTTAGGGCGACCAAAGCGATACAAAAGGGGATGATGGACGGAACGTTTGAGCCAATCAAACACTCACCCCCAGTCAACTGATCTGGGTTTAATCCATCATCATTCTTTAGCTCACTCCACCACCCCAGTTCAGACATGGCCATATGCAAATCAGTCTGACCCTGTGCCTCATGGGAACAGTCCAGCCCGAACTGCCAAACCATGTCTTCCCTGGACCGGAAACAAGCATCCTAGGACCGGTTTCTGGCGTTTCAGCCGTCATCAGCCAGGCTTGCTTGAATCCAGTGGCAAAGTGAGCAAGGGACCCACGTCTGGGCATACCCCCGCCAACTTAGGGCGACCAAAGCGATACAAAAGGGATGATGGACGGAACGTTTGAGCCAATCAAACACTCACCCCCAGTCAACTGATCTGGGTTTAATCCATCATCATTCTTTAGCTCACTCCACCACCCCAGTTCAGACATGGCCATATGCAAATCAGTCTGACCCTGTGCCTCATGGGAACAGTCCAGCCCGAACTGCCAAACCATGTCTTCCCTGGACCGGAAACAAGCATCCTAGGACCGGTTTCTGGCATTTCAGCCGTCATCAGCCAGGCTTGCTTGAATCCAGTGGCAAAGTGAGCAAGGGACCCACGTCTGGGCATACCCCGCCAACTTAGGGCGACCAAAGCGATACAAAAGGGGATGATGGACGGAACGTTTGAGCCAATCAAACACTCACCCCCAGTCAACTGATCTGGGTTTAATCCATCATCATTCTTTAGCTCACTCCACCACCCCAGTTCAGACATGGCCATATGCAAATCAGTCTGACCCTGTGCCTCATGGGAACAGTCCAGCCCGAACTGCCAAACCATGTCTTCCCTGGACCGGAAACAAGCATCCTAGGACCGGTTTCTGGCATTTCAGCCGTCATCAGCCAGGCTTGCTTGAATCCAGTGGCAAAGTGAGCAAGGGACCCACGTCTGGGCATACCCCGCCAACTTAGGGCGACCAAAGCGATACAAAAGGGGATGATGGACGGAACGTTTGAGCCAATCAAACACTCACCCCCAGTCAACTGATCTGGGTTTAATCCATCATCATTCTTTAGCTCACTCCACCACCCCAGTTCAGACATGGCCATATGCAAATCAGTCTGACCCTGTGCCTCATGGGAACAGTCCAGCCCGAACTGCCAAACCATGTCTTCCCTGGACCGGAAACAAGCATCCTAGGACCGGTTTCTGGCGTTTCAGCCGTCATCAGCCAGGCTTGCTTGAATCCAGTGGCAAAGTGAGCAAGGGACCCACGTCTGGGCATACCCCCGCCAACTTAGGGCGACCAAAGCGATACAAAAGGGGATGATGGACGGAACGCTTGAGCCAATCAAACACTCACCCCCAGTCAACTGATCTGGGTTTAATCCATCATCATTCTTTAGCTCACTCCACCACCCCAGTTCAGACATGGCCATATGCAAATCAGTCTGACCCTGTGCCTCATGGGAACAGTCCAGCCCGAACTGCCAAACCATGTCTTCCCTGGACCGGAAACAAGCATCCTAGGACCGGTTTCTGGCGTTTCAGCCGTCATCAGCCAGGCTTGCTTGAATCCAGTGGCAAAGTGAGCAAGGGACCCACGTCTGGGCATACCCCGCCAACTTAGGGCGACCAAAGCGATACAAAAGGGGATGATGGACGGAACGTTTGAGCCAATCAAACACTCACCCCCAGTCAACTGATCTGGGTTTAATCCATCATCATTCTTTAGCTCACTCCACCACCCCAGTTCAGACATGGCCATATGCAAATCAGTCTGACCCTGTGCCTCATGGGAACAGTCCAGCCCGAACTGCCAAACCATGTCTTCCCTGGACCGGAAACAAGCATCCTAGGACCGGTTTCTGGCATTTCAGCCGTCATCAGCCAGGCTTGCTTGAATCCAGTGGCAAAGTGAGCAAGGGACCCACGTCTGGGCATACCCCCGCCAACTTAGGGGCGACCAAAGCGATACAAAAGGGGATGATGGACGGAACGTTTGAGCCAATCAAACACTCACCCCCAGTCAACTGATCTGGGTTTAATCCATCATCATTCTTTAGCTCACTCCACCACCCCAGTTCAGACATGGCCATATGCAAATCAGTCTGACCCTGTGCCTCATGGGAACAGTCCAGCCCGAACTGCCAAACCATGTCTTCCCTGGACCGGAAACAAGCATCCTAGGACCGGTTTCTGGCATTTCAGCCGTCATCAGCCAGGCTTGCTTGAATCCAGTGGCAAAGTGAGCAAGGGACCCACGTCTGGGCATACCCCCGCCAACTTAGGGCGACCAAAGCGATACAAAAGGGGATGATGGACGGAACGTTTGAGCCAATCAAACACTCACCCCCAGTCAACTGATCTGGGTTTAATCCATCATCATTCTTTAGCTCACTCCACCACCCCAGTTCAGACATGGCCATATGCAAATCACTCTGACCCTGTGCCTCATGGGAACAGTCCACCCCGAACTGCCAAACCATGTCTTCCCTGGACCGGAAACAAGCATCCTAGGACCGGTTTCTGGCATTTCAGCCGTCATCAGCCAGGCTTGCTTGAATCCAGTGGCAAAGTGAGCAAGGGACCCACGTCTGGGCATACCCCCGCCAACTTAGGGCGACCAAAGCGATACAAAAGGGGATGATGGACGGAACGTTTGAGCCAATCAAACACTCACCCCCAGTCAACTGATCTGGGTTTAATCCATCATCATTCTTTAGCTCACTCCACCACCCCAGTTCAGACATGGCCATATGCAAATCAGTCTGACCCTGTGCCTCATGGGAACAGTCCAGCCAAAACTGCCAAACCATGTCTTCCCTGGACCGGAAACAAGCATCCTAGGACCGGTTTCTGGCATTTCAGCCATCATCAGCCAGGCTTGCTTGAATCCAGTGGCAAAGTGAGCAAGGGACCCACGTCTGGGCATACCCCCGCCAACTTAGGGCGACCAAAGCGATAAAAAAGGGGATGATGGACGGAACGTTTGAGCCAATCAAACACTCACCCCCAGTCAACTGATCTGGGTTTAATCCATCATCATTCTTTAGCTCACTCCACCACCCCAGTTCAGACATGGCCATATGCAAATCAGTCTGACCCTGTGCCTCATGGGAACAGTCCAGCCCGAACTGCCAAACAATGTCTTCCCTGGACCGGAAACAAGCATCCTAGGACCGGTTTCTGGCATTTCAGCCGTCATCAGCCAGGCTTGCTTGAATCCAGTGGCAAAGTGAGCAAGGGACCCACGTCTGGGCATACCCCCGCCAACTTAGGGCGACCAAAGCGATACAAAAGGGGGATGATGGACGGAACGCTTGAGCCAATCAAACACTCACCCCCAGTCAACTGATCTGGGTTTAATCCATCATCATTCTTTAGCTCACTCCACCACCCCAGTTCAGACATGGCCATATGCAAATCAGTCTGACCCTGTGCCTCATGGGAACAGTCCAGCCCGAACTGCCAAACCATGTCTTCCCTGGACCGGAAACAAGCATCCTAGGACCGGTTTCTGGCATTTCAGCCGTCATCAGCCAGGCTTGCTTGAATCCAGTGGCAAAGTGAGCAAGGGACCCACGTCTGGGCATACCCCCGCCAACTTAGGGCGACCAAAGCGATACAAAAGGGGATGATGGACGGAACGTTTGAGCCAATCAAACACTCACCCCCAGTCAACTGATCTGGGTTTAATCCATCATCATTCTTTAGCTCACTCCACCACCCCAGTTCAGACATGGCCATATGCAAATCAGTCTGACCCTGTGCCTCATGGGAACAGTCCAGCCCGAACTGCCAAACCATGTCTTCCCTGGACCGGAAACAAGCATCCTAGGACCAGTTTCTGGCATTTCAGCCGTCATCAGCCAGGCTTGCTTGAATCCAGTGGCAAAGTGAGCAAGGGACCCACGTCTGGGCATACCCCCGCCAACTTAGGGCGACCAAAGCGATACAAAAGGGGATGATGGACGGAACGTTTGAGCCAATCAAACACTCACCCCCAGTCAACTGATCTGGGTTTAATCCATCATCATTCTTTAGCTCACTCCACTACCCCAGTTCAGACATGGCCATATGCAAATCAGTCTGACCCTGTGCCTCATGGGAACAGTCCAGCCCGAACTGCCAAACCATGTCTTCCCTGGACCGGAAACAAGCATCCTAGGACCGGTTTCTGGCATTTCAGCCGTCATCAGCCAGGCTTGCTTGAATCCAGTGGCAAAGTGAGCAAGGGACCCACGTCTGGGCATACCCCCGCCAACTTAGGGCGACCAAAGCGATACAAAAGGGGATGATGGACGGAACGTTTGAGCCAATCAAACACTCACCCTCAGTCAACTGATCTGGGTTTGATCCATCATCATTCTTTAGCTCACTCCACCACCCCAGTTCAGACATGGCCATATGCAAATCAGTCTGACCCTGTGCCTCATGGGAACAGTCCAGCCCGAACTGCCAAACCATGTCTTCCCTGGACCGGAAACAAGCATCCTAGGACCGGTTTCTGGCATTTCTGAACTGGGGTGGTGGAGTGAGCTAAAGAATGATGATGGATTAAACCCAGATCAGTTGACTGGGGGTGAGTGTTTGATTGGCTCAAACGTTCCGTCCATCATCCCCTTTTGTATCGTTCTGGATTCACTAGCAATCCCTTTGCGAGAGTGCGGTATCCATTACTGGGGACAGCTTTTAGAGACACCAAGCTAATCTCGTGGCAGCGACTGTCGGAGATCACTAGAGACTCGGTCTCCAAATTTAAATATTACCAACTGGCAAGCTGGGCAAACACTCTGGGCAAAGTCGGTAAAGGGAACCCGGAATTAGAGGCTAGGATACGCTTACGACCCTTTCTGCGGAAAGAAGTCGCAGAATGGTACTGGATGTTAATACAGGCTGAGGAAGAAGTACAAAAGGTGCCGATGGAGATTTGGAAGAGGGAGCTGCCAGACCAGGATCTTGAATCATTATGGCCAGTATCTATGACTTACCTATGGTCATATGTGAAGTCTGCTCCACTGAGGAAGAACCATCTTTTTACTGTCCATAAGGCCTACTGGATGCCACGGAGACTATCTAAGATGGGAAATCGGGCAGCGAAGAAATGTCCCAAGTGTGGAGAAGAAAAGGCGAACGATATCCATATGTTCTGGCAGTGTCCCTCGATCCAGACCTTTTGGCACAAAGTGGGTAAGACCATTTCGGGAGTCCTGGGTCGAGAACTTAAGGTGAGTTTGGCTTTGGTAATTTTTGATGTGGTGTCAGGAGGGGAGGAAAATGCGAGCCTTCTTAAAACTCACAAAGCCATAATTTTTGTTTTAATTCTCCTTGCACGCAGGGAGTTGTGCATTAAGTGGATCCTCCCCTGCCCCCCCATAGAGGCAGAATGGATCTGATCAATACAAAAAATAGCGACTCTTGATCGGGCCACTAAGCCGGTTAAGAGAACAAAATTTTGGGAATTGTGGGATGACTGGTTTAAGGCACACGTTATCGATCCAACCCTCAGGGTTGAAATATTCCTCCTGCACAATTTTTTAACTGGTTAAGAGAAAATAATTTTGGGAACTGTGAGACGACTGGTTTCATGCTATTGATCTAATCCCCTAGTTTTGAAATATTCCCTTGCACTGTTTTTTCTCGTCTCCTTCTGTTTACAGCTGAGAAAACCAAGGTCCAATGATTAGTGATATGCTATACAGGTTGCACTGGTTTTTTCCGGGGTCACCTACTCGCACCTGTTCAGAGGAGCCAGTTCTTTTGACTGGGCAGGAGGTTTTGTGGCTAGCCTGTGATGTTTCACTATATCTCCTCCTTGTGGAGAGACCGGGTACTCCTTGCATAGTCGAAAAGATCTTCTTTGACATCCTAGCATATACTGACAAATGAGGAAAAAAAAGAAGAAAAAAAATTGCAATTTTTTTTACAGTTTTTTTCTAAATTAAATTTGGTATGATTGCATTTAATTGTATGAAAGATGTTTTGTTCTTTTATTATGATAAATATCTTATATATTCACTGAAAAAACCATAGGTTTTAGGGAAAGTAATAGTTAGTTGGACTTGCACTCGTACAAAACCCGTGAAATTCCCCCGTTACAGTTAGTTCAGCTAACTATAACTCGCGCCCCTGCAATGCACTGCTGATGACGTCACATATTACATCACTCATGACATGGTCAGTGACATCACTGATGACATCTCAAATGACATCACTGATGACATCACTGATGACATCATCCATGTGATAATTTCATGCATCTTCTCACACCCTAATATAACTTTTGATACACCTACTCTAAATTACAGACTGCCATTCTCAAAACCATACACACTCCAATACCAATAACTACAAACCCACTCACTAATTCTTAGGTCTACACACACACATCTAGTCACTCACCCGTACAGTCACTCAGTACAGGACTATCATATGCACTCATACACCTATATAAACACTCACACACCGCCACTCATCCATAGAGGTACTCACACACCTAGTCAGTCATACAAATAATTATTCACACTGCCATTTACTCACCTATACAGTTATACACACACCAGCTCACTTACTCATACAAATACTAGCACATTCTTATACAATAACTGATACAAGCACACACGCATCCATACAGCCACTCTCACAATCACACACTGTCACTTATAGCCATTTAAATACTCTAACACACATATATACTGCCTTTTACATATGTAGTTACTCGCACATGTACCACTGAGAAATACATTCACTCACTAACACACCCATACACACACTCACCCACCCAAGCATTCCATCACAGATGCACTCTTGAAATCATGCACCCAGTGAATCACCCACTCACACATCTATGTACAGAGTCACACACACCCCACCCACACAAACACTCAGGCACCCATACACATACTCAGAGAACAAATCAATAACCCATATAGACACTCATGTAGCTATTCGCACATCCATGCATCCACTTACACACCAACAGACAGACGGATACAGACATTCACACAGTTTAGTCACTAACACATGCATTCAGTAAGATACGTTTAATCACTCACTTGTAGAGTCACTCACGCACGTACTAAATCATCCATTCAGACACTTATACACCCACTCATTCTTCAATACGCCTTTCCCTATATATATTAAACATATTTAAACTTTACAGAAACACACATTCACTGGATGATGTCATCAGTGATGTCATTTGAGATGTCATCAGTGTTGTCATCAGTGATGTCACTGATCATGTCATGAGTGATGTAATATGTGACGTCATCAGCAGTGCATTGCGGGGCGCGAGTTATAGTTAGCTGAACTAACTATAACGGGGAATTTCACGGGTTTTGTACGAGTGCAATGTCCAACTAACTATAACTTTCCCTAAAACCTATGGTTTTTTCAGTGAATTTCTAAGGTTTTTTAAATGCTAATTTCTAACTATAACGTGCCTGAAACCTATTGTTTTTTCAGTGAATTTGAAAGGTTTTTTAAATGCTAATTTCTAACTATAACGTGCCTGAAACGTATGGTTTTTTCAGTGAATTTCAAAGGTTTTTTAAATGCTAATTTCTAACTATGCCTACAGAGCTGGACATGTGAAGAAAGAAGAAAAAACGCACAGAAAGAAGCAAAAGAAATGCAGAAAGAAGCAACAGAAGTCCACAAAGACGAAGAAAAGTGCAGGAAGAAGCAAAAGATGTGCAGAAAGAACCAACAGAGGAGCAGAAAGTGGCCTTGTTCCAAAATCATCCTGTGCCCACAACTTTTTCCGCCGTGTACTGGTGGTAACTGACTCTGACTAACCCGAGCCAGTGCTATGCTAAAAGACACTTAGAATACAGTGAAAACACCTACATACACTAGGGAACACTATGCGTTGGGGTACCCCTGTGATTAGCATGACCTCCTCTGTAAGTCCGTAGTACATAATAGGGCAGGGGGATTAAAACTGCCTCTTAAAATGCGCTACAGGGCATTTTTGCACAGTGGTGAAGGGAGGGGGGGCCTGAGGTGACATGTGTGCAAACGTGCCCCGTGGCGCGTTTTAAGTAACGGGATTAAGTCCCCTTGAATCCTGAGTGTCCCTGGGGCCCAACTAGCCCCCCAGGTACCTACAGTTAGGACCACAGAGCTGAGTTGCAGAGAGGCGTTCCGAGGCCACGCACCTTTTTTCACCTCTCTGCAACGCAACTCTGTTGTGCTTACTGAAGGTACCTGGTGGGCTAGTTGGACTCCAGGGACCCTCAGGATTGAAGGGGACTTAATCCCTCAACTTAAAACACGCCACAGGGCCTGTTTGCACACATGTCACCTCAAGCCCCGCCCCTCCCTTCACCACTGTGCAAACGCGCCCGTGGCGCGTTTTAAGTTGGGGGATTAAGTCCCCTTGAATCATGAGGGTCCCTGGGGTCCAACTAGCCCACCCTGTACCTCCAGTATGCGCCAGGGAGCTGCGTTGCAGAGAGGTGTTCAGAGACCACGCCCCTTCTTACACCTCTCTGCAACGCAGCTCTGTGGTGCTTTCAGGACGTACCTGGTGGGCTAGTTGGCCCCCAGGGACCCTCAGGATTGAAGGGGATTTAATTCCCCATCTTAAAACGCACCACGGGGCCTGTTTGCACACATGTCACCTGAAGCCCCACCCCCTCCCTTCACCACTGTGCAAACACGCCCCGTGGCGTGTTTTAAGTTGGGGGATTAAGTCCCCTTGAATCCTGAGGGTCCCTGGAGTCCAACTAGCCCACCATGTACCTCCAAAAAGCGCCACAGAGCTGCGTTGCAGAGAGGTGGCACATACTGGAGGTTCCTGGTGGGCTAGTTGGCCCCCAGGGACCCCCAGTATTCAAGGGGAATTACTTCCCCTTCTTACAACACGCCAGGGGGCGCGTTTGCAGACTGCTGCAGGGAGGGGGCGGGGCCTCCGGCACGATGCCGCTCTTTTTTTCTTTTTTTTTTTATGGGAGGGGGGCTGCGTGGCCCCCCTTCCCTCAGCCACTTTTGGCCCCGGGGACCCCATCCCCCAGGGCCTGAGGATTATCTTTTTTTTTTCTTTTTTAAACGGGAAGGGGGCCGCGTGGCCCCCTTTCCCTGGGCCTCTATTGGCCCCAGGGACACCATCCCCCGGGGCATGCCCTCTTTTTTTTAAACAAAAATATTTGGAGGGGGGCTGCGTGGCCCCCCTCCTCAGGCCATTTAAGGCCCCGGGGACCCCATCCCCGGGGCCGGCCTTTACGTTTTTTTTTTGTTTTTTTTCTTTTCTTTTTGGGGAGGGGGGCTGTGTGGCCCCCCTCCCGGGCCACTAATGGCCTCGGGGACCCCATCCCCCGGGGCCTGGCCACTCGTTGGGGACCATGGGGGGTCCCCAATCCCCGCACGGTCCCGCCGGCTCCCAGCGTCCTGCGGGAGCCGGCATTGCTTTTCCATAAGGGGAGCTGCTGACATGCAGCTCCCCTTATGGAAAAGCAATCTGCTTTGCTTCATTGAAGCGAGAGCAGGTTTCCCTGCTCTCGCTTCAATGAAGCAAAGCAAGTTTGCAATCACAGGACGGGAGCCGCGAGGCTCCCGTCCTGTGATTGCAAACAGCAGTGTCCCGGGGGTAGGCACCCCGGGACACTGCAGGAGCCGGCCCTGGTGGGTGGCGGTCCCCAGGGCCACCACAGGCTCCAGGAGGGGGGCCGCGTGGCCCCCCTCCCAACATCTACATCTAGGGGAGGTGGTGGTCCCGGGGCTTCGGGGGTCTGAAACGGACCCCCACATTTATTTAATTAGTGCCCCAGGGAGGTGGCGGTCCCCGCGGCATGTGGGGTGGCTGGAGCCCCCCACACAGGTAATTTATTAAAAAATAGCCCCGGGGGTGGCGGTCCCCGGGGCTGCGGGGGGGCCGTGTGCCCCCGCCAGCATTATTTATTTGAACCCCCGGGGGGTGGCGGTCCCCGGGGCTTGGGGGGCCTTAGAGGCCCCCCTAAAATATAAACCCAACCCCCGCATGCCCCGGGGACTTGGCCCACCCAAGGGCAAAATACCCTCTTTTTTTTTTAATCACGGCGGGATCCGCGCACCCTAAGCGCATCCCGCCGATTTTAAAAAAAAATAAAAATGCTTTTTTCTGCCCAGGGGATCCTTGTGGGACCCCCTGAGCAGACCTAGGGGGTCAGGGTGTTTCTGCCCTGCCCCCTTTTTGCGTTTAGCGCACTTGTTTCTGTGCCTCGGTTCTACTGAGGCACAAAATGGCTGCCAACACTTCCTGATTTGGAGTGTTGACAGCCACTTGACAGCCAATTAGCATGCAGCTCGTGATCGGGAGGGTGCGCGGACCCTACGCGGCCATAGATATATATGTGATTTTACTTTTAATTTTCTCAGGAACTACTGAACGGATTTACACCATTTAAGCAAAAGGCATGACTCTGAACCAAGGGCTACCTTTTTGCCAAATTTGGTGTAATTCCGTTCAGCAGTTCGGGCTGTAGCTGCGATCAAAGGTTCCTATGGAAAATTGCATGGGGAAAACACGTTTTGGGACCCCCCTTTTTTCTCGGCCCCCGCTTGCCGAATCACCCCGAAACTTTCAGGATAGGAGCGGACCGAAGCGGGCCATACGTTTTGAAAATTTCGCGAAAATTCGTCAACCGGCGCCAAAGTTATTTCAAATAGAATGTTGTGGATTTCCTATGGAAAATAGGTCCTAACTATAACTATCTACTGGGGACCGCCAGTAGATAATATATCCAGGCCGATTGTGGTGTTTTGAGCAATAAACATTTCACGCACAAAATTTGGGTTCGTGTTCCGTCCTTTCCCAGAGAAATGAATCAAGGAAGAAAGGCGTCTGATATATATATATATATATATATATATATCCACATGAAAATCCAAGAGTGTCCAGTCACACCGGCACTACACAAGGACACAGACTCCACAGCAGTTGAAGTGGCAAGGTGTTTATTAATTAACCATCATTGTCCAAAGACGCGTTTCGGCCGCCAGACATGCGGCCTTGTTCACATAGTGCACTGCAAGTGAAGGTGATCTATATATACATGGTGAGTAAGCAGTAGTCTTTCTACAGTGGTATTCGTTCAGATAAGCACTTTACAACATGATGTGGCACTTTTACTGCAGTATCATTGCTTTACTGCAGTGTCATATTACTGTAATCTAAGTGCTGACCAATGACTGCATACCTGGTGCTATAATGATATGGAGGTTGAAGGCATCTGTAATGTCATTCTCCTAAAGGCTAGCGCTGGTGTGGTAACTCGTGCTCGCTCTTGCCATTGCAAATATTACAGCGTTGGAAAATCCAAAGTAGCTGCGAGCTTGTGAGTATAAAATGTATCCTAAAACTTAGGATAAAGTATTTAATCAGTCGCGCAAGTAGCATAACTAAATTTGATTGACCATCAAATCGGCCAGCCCGTATTAAGTATTAAAATGCGGGGCTGAAGGGCGCAAGATCAGCAAAGAGATAGATTTTAAAAAATACCACGAGTGAATTGTATTGCCTGTTAGTATTGTAGCGAGTACATGCTGTTGCTGTTACTCATAAGTGATTAAATTTGTGTGTGTGTTCTGTGAAAGGGAGGGAGGTGTTTGGAAATGTGAGTGAGCCCGTGAGTGCATCTGGTCGCGCAAAAATGTACTAAACCCAATGGTTAATGTGACAACATCTGCACACGGGGTGTTATTTAAAACAAAAGACACAAAAATTGATAATCATTATAGTGCCTCTACAGTACATATACACATGGGTGTATGCCACCCTATAGATTTCTAGGGGGAACATTAGGTTAGGGAGGGAACAAAATTAGTAACATTGTATGGAGATTCAACTGCTGCAGTTGCATGAAACTATGATGGACATATTTAAGAAGTGTGGCAAAAACGCAAGGATTCCAAAAATACATGTAGCAAACCAATAACACAATAAATAGCTTACTGTTAGAAATATAAATATAAAGCCTGCAAATTGCTAAAATAAGCATATATGCGATTTCAACCTAGATATTGTGCAAATAAATAGTTTATAAGCAGATAGTCATGGCGAGAACATATTGAGCCATTGATACCCATTCTCTATCTAATAAATGGTTTGCTAAAGCACCTAGTGTGCCATAAATATTGTGGTGGAACTAAACATAGCAGAATCAGTGGGGCATTGGTAACAAATCTATGTGTCATCGATGTGTATGCATATAGCCTGTTCATACAGTAAGAAATCATAGGAAGTTATGCAAATCTTCACTCAAGTTTAACCCAGATGGGGCCTTGGTGTTGAACTCGATGATGTGTTTGCTCTCTAGCTGTCTAAGGAGTTTTTCCCGATTTCCACCCCTCACTAGCATAGGTATGCAATCAATGACCGAGTACTGTAAATGGGCCAAGTTGTTGCTGTGCTTGTCACTAAAGTGCCTTGCTACAGGGTAAGTAGAATCATTGTTAACTATGGCCCTAAGATGTTGTAAGATGCGCTGGTGCACCGGTAGCTTTGTACTTCCAATGTACCATAGGTTACATGAACAGACAAGTAGGTAAACTGCAAACTCAGTTTTGCATGTGAGGCGATGCCTTATGATGAAGGGATGTTTCCTAAATACTGAATCTACCTGGGTGATGCTTCTGCCAAATTTGCAAGCCCTGCAACTGTTGCATTTTTTGAATCCCTTGATATCAGATAACCAGTTACTCTTGGAGATGATTTCTGGACTGTTTTTCACAAGGGCATCATGCATAGATGGTGCTCGTTTGTATGTGATGTCTGGTTGATTTGACACTACTGGGCCTAATATGGGATCAGATTTGATTATGCCCCAGTGCTTGTTTATCACTGCTCTGATGTTGCGGGCTTCAGTGTTATATGCCGTGATGAATCTGGTTGTGACTGTATGTAAAGGCTCTGGACTGGGGATACTAGTATTTGTGTCATCCACTCGGGTGTCTTTGAGTAGGTCTTCCCTTGGGATCTGATTGGCCCTGTTCATAGCTTTTTTGATGTTGGCTATGGAATAACCTCTTAGTTTGAAACGTTGGAATGACTCTTCCTGGCATATTGCTAGATCTGATGGTGAGCTACAGATCCTGCGTATGCGCAGCATTTCCCCATAGGGGATGCTGGCAATGAGATGCTTGGGATGAAAGCTGGCCGCGTGGAGTGTAGAGTTCCCTGCTGTAGGCTTTCTATGTAGTTTTGAGTTAATTTTTTGCTCTCTCACATATATTTCTACATCCAGAAACTCAACGGATGTCGCACTGATGGTGGCATTGAATTCTAAGTTCAAAGTATTAGAATTAATATCATCAATAAAGGACTTAGCGCTGGTCGCATCACCCTTCCAAATCACAAAGACATCATCTATATATCTTAGCCAAGTTATGACATTGTTGTTCCATGTTTCACATAACTGACCTCTAAGTGTCTCCTCCTCCCAGGCTCCCACATGTAGGCAAGCATAACTTGGCGAAAAGCAAGACCCCATAGCCACTCCCCTTAACTGTTGGTAGACTTTGTTGTTAAATAAGAAGTAATTATGGCATAGGCACGATTCAATGAGGAAGAGCAGAAGTTCGTTATGTTTATATATATATTCACTGAAAAAACCATAGGTTTTAGGGACAGTTATAGTTAGTTGGACATTTCACTCGTACAAAACCCGTGAAATTCCCCCGTTATAGTTAGTTCAGCTAACTATAACTCACGCCCCCGCAATGCACTGCTGATGACGTCACATATTACATCACTCATGACATGGTCAGTGACATCACTGATGACATCACTGATGACATCTCAAATGACATCACTGTTGACATCATGCAGTGACTGTGTGTTTCTGTAAAGTTTAAATATTTTTAATATATATAGGAAAAGACGTATTGAAGAATGAGTGGGTGTATAAGTGTCTGTATGGATGATTTAGTAGGTGCGTGACTGACTCTATAAGTGAGTGATTTAACGTATCTTACTGAATGCATGGGTTAGTGACTAAACTGGGTGAATGTCTGTATCCGTCTGTCTGTTGCTGTGTAAGTGGCTGCATGTGTTTGTGAATAGCTACATGAGTGTGTATATGAGTTATTGAATGGTTGTCTGAGTATCTGTATGGGTGCCTGAGTGTTTGTGTGGGAGGGGTGTGTGCGACTCTGTGCATAGATGTGTGAGTGGGTGATTCACTGGGTGGATGGTTTCAAGAGTGCATCTGTGATAGACTGTATGGGTGGGTAAGTGTGTGTAAGAGTGTGTTAGTGAGTGAATGTATGTCCCAGTGGTACATGTGTGAGTAACTACATATGTGAAAGGCAGTATATATGTGTGTTGGAGTATATAAATAGCTATTAGCGAGAGTGAGTGATTGTGATAGTGGCTGTATGGATGAGTGTGTGCTTGTATCAGTGATTGTATAAGAGCGTAACAATGTGCTAGTATTTGTATGATTAAGTGAGCTGGTGTGTGTATAACTGTATAGGTGAGTAAATGGCAGTGTGTTTAATTATTTTCATGACTGACTAGGTGTGTGAGTACCTCTATGGATGAGTGGCGGTGTTTGAGTGTCTATATAGGAGTAAGAGTGCATATGATAGTCCTGTACTGAGTGACCATAAGCATGAGTGACTGTACGGGTGAGTGAGTGGATGTGTGTGTGTAGACCTAAGAATCAGTGAGTGGGTATGTAGTTATTGGTGTTGGAGTGTCTATGGTTTTGCGAATGGCAGTCTGTAATTTAGAGTGGGTGTATCAAAGGTTATATTAGGGTGTGAGGAGGTGCATCAGATTATCACGTGGATGATGTCATCAGTGATGTCATCAGTGATGTCATTTGAGATGTCATCAGTGATGTCATCAGTGATGTCACTGACCATGTCATGAGTGATGTAATATGTGACGTCATCAGCAGTGCATTGCGGGGCGCGAGTTATAGTTAGCTGAACTAACTATAACGGGGGAATTTCACGGGTTTTGTACGAGTGAAATGTCCAACTAACTATAACTGTCCCTAAAACCTATGGTTTTTTCAGTGAATTTCAAAGGTTTTTTAAATGCTAATTTCTAACTATAACGTGTCTGAAACCTATGGTTTTTTCTGTGAATTTCAAAAGTTTTTAAAATGCTAATTTCTAACTATAACGTGCCTGAAACCTATGGTTTTTTCAGTGAATTTCAAAGGTTTTTTAAATGCTAATTTCTAACTATAACGCCCTAAAACCTATGTTTTTTTCAGTGAATTTCAAAGGTTTTGTAAATGACAATTTTTAAATGTATTAATTGTTATATTTATTTTTTGATACTGATTTACTACATTTTTTAAAACTATTTATTTTTAGATATTTTATTTATTAAATTACATTGTAATTACATTATACATTACATTACAAAATATACTTTCTCTGAATGAATTACTTTAGTTTAAATAGTTTGCAAATAGGCAATAGAGTTTTAAGTACAGTAGTTACAGTTGTTGCAATGGGCAACACAATTTCAAACACAATGCAACATTGAGCTGAATGTGAATTTCTAGTTAAATGCAATTAGTTACTTTATGGATTACTTTTCTAACCACAGGACTGGATCCTAGATTCAGTCCTGGGACATCTCCTGTAAACAGTTGAGTAAAAGCGTTTTGGTTACAGTAGTGATTTTTAAGGAATATTATTGTATTTTAAAAGTTGACACTTAGAAACTTTTTCACATAGAATCACCAATGTTATCCTATGGGAGGAAATTCACTTAGAAGGTAAGTAGTGTTATCGTTACTTTTTCTAACTCAGTGTTTGATCCTGGATCCAGCACTGGTGCATCTCCTGTAAACAGTTGAAAGAATGCGTTTAAGTCATACAGGCGATTTTTAAGGAATATTTGTAATTTGTGAAAATCGACACTTTGAAACTTTTCTGCTGAAAACCAGACAATGGATTCCTATGGAAGGAAATATAAGTTACTGGTAAGTACGGTTAGAATTACTTTTCAGGGTCAGTGCTGGGCTAAAAGATGCAGCACTGGGTTCTCTCCTGATAACAGGTGAGTAAATCGGAATTCGTAGTTCGGTTGATTTTAGAGGAATATTATAAAGTTCCAAAACTCCACACTTAGAAGAATTTCCAAGTGAAACCAGTCAATGTTAGCCTATGGAAGGAAATTCAAGTTGCTGGTAAGTACGGTTAAAATTACTTTTCAGGATCAGTACTGGGCTGAAAGATGCAGCACTGAGGTCTCTCCTGATAACAGGTGAGTAAATCGGAATTCGTATTTTGGCTGATTTTAGAGGAAGATTATAAAGTTTCAAAAATCGACACTTAGAAGAATTTCCAAGTGAAACCAGTCAATGATATCCTATGGAAGGAAATTCAAGTTACTGGTAAGTACGGTTAAAATTACTTTTCAGGATCAGTACTGGGCTGAAAGATGCAGCACTGAGGTCTCTCCTGATAACAGGTGAGTAAATCGGAATTCGTAGTTCGGCTGATTTTAGAGGAATATTTGTATGTTTCAAAAATCGACACTTAGAAACTTTTTCAGTAAAAAGCAGGCAATGATATCCTATGGAAGGAAATTCAAGTTACTGGTAAGTACGGTTAAAATTACTTTTCAGGATCAGTGCTGGGCTAAAGATGCAGCACTGGGTTCTCTCCTGATAACAGGTGAGTAAATCGGAATTCGTAGTTCGGCTGATTTTAGAGGAATATTTGCACAATGGTGAAGGGAGGGGGTGGGGCCTGAGGTGACATCTGTGCAAACGCGCCCCGTGGCGCGTTTTAAGTTGGGGGATTAAGTCCCCTTGAATCATGAGGGTCCCTGGGGGCCAACTAGCCCACCAGGAACCTCTAGTATGCGCCAGGGGCTGCGTTGCAGAGACGTGTACAGAGGCCACACCCTTTTCACACCTCTCTGCAACGCAGCTCTGTGGCGCCACAGAGCTGCGTTGCAGAGAGGTGTAGAAAGGGGCGTGGCCTCTGTACACCTCTCTACAACGCAGCCCCCTTGCGCATACTGGAGGTTCCTGGTGGGCTAGTTTGCCCCCAGGGACCCCCAGTATTCAAGGGGAATTACTTCCCCTTCTCAAAACGCGCCAGGGGGCGCGTTTGCAGACTGCTGCAGGGAGGGGGGCGGAGCCTCCGACACGATGCCGTTTTTTTTTTTTTTTTATTGGGAGGGGGGCTGCGTGGCCACCCTTCCCTTGGCCTCTTTTGGCCCCGGGGACCCCATCCCCCGGGGCCTGAGCATTTTTTTTTTTTTAAATTAAAAAAAAAAACAGGAAGGGGGCCGCATGGCCCCCCTTCCCTGGGCCTGTATTGGCCCCGGGGACCCCATCCCCCGGGGCATGCCCTCAATTTTTATTTTTTTTAATTTGGAGGGGGGCTGCGTGGCCCCCCTCCTCAGGCCATTTAAGGCCCCGGGGACCCCATCCCCTGGGGCCGGCCTTGCCCTTTTTTTTTTCTTTTTAAATTTTTTATAATTTGGGGAGGGGCTGCGTGGCCTCCCTCCCTGGCCACTTATGGCCCCGGGGACCCCATCCCCCGGGGCCTGGCCTCTGGTTGGGGACTGTGGGGGGGTCCCCCACAGTCCCGCCGGCTCCCCGTGTCCTATGGGAGCCGGCATTGCTTTTCCACATGGGGGAGCAGCTAACATGCTGCTCCCCATGTGGAAAGCAATTGGGTTTGCATTTTGAAAGAGAGAGCAGGTTTCCTGCTCTCTTTCAAAATGCAAACCAAGTTTGCTATGACAGGACGGGAGCCGCGAGGCTCCCGTCCTGTCATAGCAAGCTACAGTGTCCCGGGGGTAGGCACCCCGGGACACTGCAGGAGCCGGCCCTGGGGGGTGGCGGTCCCCAGGGCCATCAAGGGCTCCAGGAGGGGGGCCGCGCGGCCCCCCTCCCATCCAGTGCACAGCCCCGGGGAGGTGGTGGTCCCCGGGGCGTGTGGGGGGGCTGGAGCCCCCCCACACAGGTCAAAAAATTTTAAAAAAGAAGCCCCGGGGAGGTGGCGGTCCCCGGGGCAGCGGGAGGGCAAAGAGCCCTCCCTCACCATTATTTTTTTTAAGCCCGATGGGGGTGATGGTCCCCGGGGCTTGGGGGGGCCTTAGAGGCCCCCCACATATTAAAAAGAAACCCTGCATGCCCCCGGGACTTGGCCCACCCAGGGGCCAATTAACAACGAAGCGCGGGAGACCGCGCTTCGTTTTTTTTTTTTCTCGGCGGGATCCGCGCACCCTGAGCGCATCCTGCCGATATATATTTTTTTAAAAATGCTTTTTTCTGCCCAGGGGGTCCCTCAAGGCAGACCTAGGGGATCAGGGTGTTTCTACCCTGCCCCCTTTGTGCGTTTTGCGCACTTGTTTCTTCTGGGGTTTTTTTCTAATCGGCAGGATCCGCGCACCCTGAGCGCATCCTGCCGATTTTTTTAAAAAAATGCTTTTTTCTGCCCAGGGGTCCTTGTGGGACCCCTGAGCAGACCTAGGGGGTCAGGGTGTTTCTACCCTGCCCCCTTTTGCGCTTTGCGCACTTGTTTCTGTCCCTCGGTTCTACCGAGGACAAAATGGCTGCCAACACTTCCTGATTTGGAGTGTTGACAGCCACTTGAAAGCCAATTAACATGCAGCTCGTGATCGGGAGGGTGCGCGCAGGGTGCACTCAGGGTGCGCGAATCCGACGCGGCCATAGATATATATGTGATTTTCCTTTTGATTTTCTCTGGAACTACAGAACGGATTTACACCATTTAACAAAAAGGGTTCTTTCTGAACCAAGAACTACCTCTTTGCCAAATTTGGTGTAATTCCGTTCAGCAGTTCGGGCTGTAGCCGTGTCTAAAGTTTCCTATGGGAAAATGAATGGGGAAAACACGTTTTGAAACCCCCCTTTTTTCTCGGCCCCCGCTTGACGAATCACCCCGAAACTTTCAGGGTAGGAGCGGACCGGAGCGGGCCATAAAGTTTGAAAATTTCGCGAAGATTCGTCAACCGGCAAGAGAGTTATTTCAAATAGAATGTCGCGGATTTCCTATGGAAAATAGGTTCTAACTATAACTATCTACTGGCGACCGCCAGTAGATAATATATATATATATATATATATATATATATATATATATATATATATTTCCTTGATCAAGGAAGTCTCTTCCGAAACGCGTTACTTTGAGCAATAAACTACCCTTTCAATGCACACTGAGAGCGCGAATTATTGGACATTGTTGTATGAATATTGATGCCGGTTCAGCTCTACCGGCTTTTTCGCGCCACCGAACCACGGGGGGAGCTCCCAGGAGGAGCATCTGGATCTTGGAATATATATATATATATATATATATATATATATATATATATATATATATATATATATATATATTTTAATTTACAAAAAGGGTTGTGCACCGTACGCGAACCTACACGGTGGGTGCACAGATCCATTATATGAATATCACTCTAAAATACACATTTAGCACGAATTAATATATTTTTTTCACAAAGAGGTTTGTTACTGAGTATAAAAATAGTAATATAGAAGTTGTAAATTTGTATTAAAATGTTTTTAACAGTTTTCTCTGGACGCAATGGTATTGCGCACCAGTCGCGGATCTTCGTGTTGGGTGCACGAATCCGTTACATGAATGTAAGTCTAAAATACATACTTACTCTGAAATAATATATTTTTTAAACAAAGAGATTTATTAATGAATTCAAAAAATTTGTATTCGTTTTCTTGTACAATATCTTTAAGATGTTTAAAACACATTTTTATGTACGCAGCACCATCGCGCACCGGACGCATAGGGGTGTTAAATCCTGGCGGCACGTATTTCCGGGATCACGTAAGGGTCGCGACTCCGGCCTAATTTTTAAAAGTATGAAATATGAATGTTTCAAGTTTACATATCTGTTTTGCATAAAGACTTATTATAAGTATCAAAGGGAACTAGCTACTAAATACTAAATAGGAGCTCCTAGTATGTGTATGTATGGCGACACATATGTGTTTTTAGAAGACCCTCACTCACCAACCTAGTTGGTGACATGCTTCATCATCGGGTCCCACCCAAGGTACCGAATGTACCTTGGGTGTGCTGCGACGCCTGGATACAGCGGAGCTGGTTCTGTGCAGTGAGTGTGCAGTGAGAGTGAGATGAGTGTGGTTTAAAAAGCTGTCCGTAGGGTCCCGTTCAGGTAACAGAAGGACTATTTTAATATATGGGCCCTCGGCAGTGGTTAAAAAGAGAGGTGGATATCTCTGGAGTTAATTAGGTTCCGATATCCTGGTCAACATGTTTCAGCCAGTCTCTCTATACTGGGCTGGCTTTCTTCAGGACCTTATGTGTGTGAGGTTAAAAAGGTGGTCTGGAACAAAGTGTGTAAGAGACCATCTATGTGGTGCACTCGCTAAGGTGCATTATGTGATGGAGGATGATTTCCTCTGGCGACGCATACTCAGGAATTGTCTGAGAAATGCCCCATGAGTTCCGTGGGGGGCCCGACCTATTGTCACACTTTCTTCAAGATCAAGGGCCCGTCTCCGTACCTAGTCTGGCCGCATCGGAACTGCATAAAGACTTTCCATTGAAATACTTTGAAACACAATATCCTAATAGCAATTTACAGTTTTATATTACATTTAGTACATCTTACGGATGCACGACGCGTATGCGATGGATGTGCGTCCCGTACACAACTCCATGTGACATGGAAAGAAAGTTTGTCATTGGTTGAAGAGCTTTTCATTCTCTTAGAGGTTGGAACCAACACCTGTTCCAGCCCCTTCATTTTGGGTGTGTCTGCTTTTAAGACTACCTTTTTTGTAGGCTCTGCTAATTGTTTATTTTCTTTAGTGTTGCTCATTTTTGTGTTTTAAAAATGGCATCAGCTTTTCCTGAAGAGGAGCAGCAGGAGGAGGTGAAGAGGTGGAGGAGCCAGTAAAAAAGCGGAAGGGCTTTTTTGACTGTGCCGGAGGGAGAAAAAAAGGTGAATGCTCGGAAGGTGATCTGCAGCATCTGCCACAAAGTCATCTCCAGAGGATCGGAGAAGAAGTACTAGTGCGGCACTTCTTCAATGAAGAAGCACCTTGAGACTATCCATCCGGTTCGTATGGCACAAGAGATAATGGCGCACCAGAAGAGGGAGCGAGCTGCCAGTGATGATGGTAGTCAACCATCTACTTCTGCAGGGGTTATGTTGACCTCTCCACAACCTCTGATTGTTCCTGAATTGGCGGATGCAGGCATCCATTGTCGAAAGTGTTTGACGACTCTTTGTGTTGGAGAGCTCTCAATTGATGCCATCAAAAATCTCCTGAAAGCACATAAGTGCTAATTTTTGGGGGAGTTTTCTTCATTGAGTTTCTTCGTTTTAAAGAAACACCACTGTTGGACTGTTTAACTTTTATCTTTATTTTACAAAATTGAAAAACACCCCAAAAAATGAAATAAAAGTCAGAAAATATATATATTTTTTTTTAAAAACAGTTCTCACGGAACCACCTATCCTGGTTAAAATTAGAAAAATTGTATGTAGTGAAAGTGATTGCTTGTATAAATGTGTTTGTGCTGAATGTTAGAGTTCTGCATAAGTAGTGTCTCAGTGAATGGATGAGCGCATGCATAATATGTAAGTGAATGAATGACTGAAAGAATAGTGCTTGGGTGATTTCATATGTGCATGACTAGTGCTGAGTGAATAGATGACTGTATGAATAATGCCTGAGTGAATGGTTGAGTGTAAGAGTAGTGTTTGAATGATTACATGAGTGCATTGGTGGTGCCTGGGTCATTGTACGAGTGCATGTGTAGTGTCTGGGTGATTGCATGAATGCATCAGTGCTGCTTGAGTGAAAGGATGAGTGCAAGATTACTGCCTGAGTGTTTGTATGAGCGCAGGTGTACTGCCTGGGTGATTGCAGGAATGCATAGGTAGTGCCTGCGTGAAAAGATAAGTGCAAAGGTAATGCCTGGGTTATTGGATGAGTGCATGGGTAGTGCCTAAGAGAAAAAATGAGTACATGGGTACTGCCTGAGTAAATGGTTGACTGCAACACTACTGCCTGAGTGATTGCATAAGTGGATGGGTAGTGCCTGGATGATTGTATGAGTGTATGTGTAGTGCCTGTGTGATTGGATGATTGCATGGTTACTGCCTGAGTGAAATGATGAGTGCAAGAGTTGTGCCTGAGTGTTTGCTATGAGTGTTGGTGTACTGCCTGGATGATTGGATGAGTGCACACGTAGTTCCTGCATGGAAGAATGAGTGCAAAGGTAGTGCCTGGGTCATTGGATGAGTGCATGAGTAGTGCCTAAGTGAAAACATGAGTACATGGGTAGTACCTGAGTGAATGGTTGAGTGCAAGAGTATTACCTGAGTGACTGCATGAGTGGATGGGTAGTGCTTTGGTGATTGCATGAGAGCATGGATACTGCCACAGTGATTGGATGAATGCATGTCTAGTACCTGACTGACTTCTTGAGTGCAAGGGTAATACCTAGAAGCTTAGATGAGTGCATGGGTAGTGCATGAGTGAAAAGATCAGTGCAAGTGTAGTGCCTGGGTCATTGGATGAGTACATGGGTAATGCATGTGTGAATGGTTCAGTACAAAAATAGTGCATGAGTGATTGCATGAGTGCAGCGGTACTGCCTAGGTGATTAGATGAGTGCTTGGATAGTGCTTGACTGAAAGGATAAGTGCAAGGATAATGCCTTGGTTATTGGATTAGTGCATGCGTTTTGCCTGAGAGTATACATGATTGCATTGGTAGTGGCTGTATGAAAGGTTGAGTGCAAAGGTAATGCCTGGGTCATAGGATGAAATCATACGTACTGCCTAAAAGAAAAGATGAGTGCATCAGTAGTACAAGACTGAATGGTTGAGTGCAAGAGTACTGCCTGAGTGACTGCATAAGTGCAAGTGTATTGCCTGGGTGATTGCATGAGTGCAGTAGTACTGCCTGGGTGATTGGATGACTGCATGTGTAGTACCTGAGTGACTTTATGAGTGCAAGGGTAATGCCTGGGTACTTAGATGAGTGCATGGGTACTGCGTGACTGAACGGATCAGTGCAAAGGAAGTGCCTGGGTCATTGGATGAGTGCATGGGTAGTTCCTGAGAGAATGGATGAGTGCATGGGTAATGCCTGTGTGAATAATTGAGTCCAAGAATAGTACCAGAGTGATTGCATGAGTGCATGGGTAGTGCCTGGGTGATTGTATGAGTGGGAGTGTAGAGCCTGGCTGATTGGATGAGTGCATAAGTAGAGCCTGCGTGAAAGGATAAGTGCAATGATAAGGTCTGGATGATTCTATGAGTGTATAGATAGTAATGAATGAGTGTACATGTAGTCCCTGTGTGATTGCATCAGTGCATTTTTACTATCTGTTTCATTCAATGAGTGGATGGGTAGTCCCTGGGTAATTCCATTAGTGCATATCTTTTCTATGTATGTATCTGAGAAGTCAGTGGATAGGGAGTTCAATACACACCTGTTCTGTATAATGAGGAGTAAATAACTTGCAATTAAAACACTTTTATTGCTCTATGCATTTCTGTAAAAAGGGTGATACTGCTCGTCAAAAATATGATGATAGTTTTCAAATAGTGTAAAGGATCAACATTAATTATATTAGAAACAAATAACATATAATTAAATTTTAAACATTTTTCCATGGTTATTATGCATATTATATTATATATTCTTACCTTTCAAGTAATTTAGATACATTACTCAGTAGAACTATTTTAGAGTAGTATTATCCTAAACAGCATTAAAACAGTTTTAAAACTTCAACAGTAGCTACTATAAAAAAGAAGAAGAAAAACTGTTATTTAATAATGATATATTTAAGAGATTTTAATATTATATTTTTAAGAACACAACATAAATTTAGAATTACATAGCATTTTCAGGTTCCCCTTTTTGCTGTTCTCAGATTCCACTTAATTTCACCATACACAGTGATTTCAATGTACTATCATAATTGAACAGTGGGGAAAAAACAATCGAATGGATTGTACAAAAAAACCAAAATCACCATAGTACATCATTATGAATTTGTGTAGCTATGCGTTTTTCTAGCTACACTTTGTTAATTACTTTCTTCATATACATTAACTGTATTATTTATGTCAAATACATTTGCCAGAATATAGATTCTCATTTACATCTGGTACAATATAGACAACAAATATATAAACTATTTGTTTTTAAACACAATTTTCCAAATGTAATATCAATTAGAGCAAATAATATTCCAAACACTAATTATAAATACTAATAGTTTGCAGTGCTGTCTACTTTCTGTTCACATCTTCCCAACAGGCCAAATAAGGTACTCAAAACTTTGGCTTCAAAAATAACAAATATGAATTTGGTAATTCATAAGGCAACCTAGGTTTGAATTCCAAGTGGGCATCATTGTAATGCGTCCATCCTTTATTACACTTTAAATAAACAGTATAGTGTCCAGATGTTGTAGTATGTCCATCATGGAAAATAATAGCCACTGCTGTAAAAGTTCTTCCTGAAATAGATATTTGACTTGCATTAAAAATTTTAATTTTTGTTTCCAATTTGCTTCCATTTGCTCTACAACGTTGTAGCATTAAAATCAGATATTTTCCAAATCTTTCTATATGTAATGTAGACAACATCTCTGATCTACAATGGGAACATCTCATGTCCTGACTGGCTGTTTTTATCAATTTGTTAAAAGGTACTGATCTGCAGTCTGGTATCGTCAAGTATATGAATCGTTCTGTTTGTATTTCAGTGGTAGAAGTAAATGAACACTCTTCACATTTATGATTCCATTCATAACTTGTCCAAATAAGTTTTCAATCTGTATTCCTTCATGTTCTAATACTCCAAGCATAAGCATTAGAAATTCTTGTGCATCTTGTTGTGTATTGAGAGTAAATGTCAAAGAACCAGTACATATATCGAAAAGATGCCAAATGCCAGAAGCAGTATGCATTTTACTTCTGTCAGTTACCAACTGTTGAACTACATTATGTAGTAAAGGACAGACTCTTTTTTCACGATTTCCCATGATTTCATGATGAAGATCTTGTAGATAAAACACAACATTCAGAATCACATTAGCATAACAGTTGATACCCGAACTATTTTCCAACTGGTATCCTACAATGTCATCAACAGTTTCTATTTTTTTTTAAAACAAACTTTATTGATTTTCACAAGTTTCAAATACAACCCAATATGGTTTGGCTTTTATACAGTTGACATCTTTCACGTAGGCTTTGCATACAATAGAATTACATCCCCATGTTTGATCTAATCAGTGACAAAACCCCAAATATTAATACACAACCTAACTGATCAGTGTGATAACAATATGTATCTGCAATAATCGCAAACTTTTAACCTCCAACGCCTGCCCACCCAATCCCCCCCACCCTGGGCTCTGGCTGCCTATGTCCAAGTCTCAAAGTCTTGTCACATTCCAGAATTATTATCATTCCGTTACATTAGCTCGTGCATTGACCCTCCTTCCGCCTACTGTATAACAACCATACACAACTTTATCACGTCACTGCCTACTACGTGTGTGGAGTGTCAGGAATATCATCAGGGTTAGTGCCATTAAGGGCTTCTAACATTATATCCCAATCCAGTGATATTGGGTTTTTCCGGAGCCCCCGGGCTTCCTCTCTGTGCAGGGCAACCCTTTCGGCTCCCGCCCATCTCGTTAGCTCACTATGCCATGTGTGTATTGCGGGAGGTTTAGCTGACTTCCAGCGCATGGTAATAGATCTCTTAGCCACTATAAGCGCCAAGTCCAGGAAGCGGAGCTGGACCTTCTGCGTCTTCCTGCGTCTACGGAGGCCCAATAAGCATTCCAGTGCCGCACCATCTATAGAAAGATGCGTAGTCTCTTCTATTGTACGTTTAATCCCTCCCCAGAACTCTCCAAGACGCGGGCAGGCCCACAGCATATGAATTTAGTCTGCCTCTAACACTTTGCATCTGGGGCATTGATGTGTCGTGTTCGGGTACATCCTCTGTAGTCTATGTGGTGTCAGGTAGGCTCTGTGTAGGATTATGCATTGTATGAACTTGAATTTTGCATTACGGGGTATCCTCCTTGGGTATTCCAAAATATATGCCCACTCCCTGTCTGTGAGGTCCCTGCCCACATCTACCACCCACTGCACACAAAGAGTATCAAGGGGGAGCTTTACGTGTACGCGGATGCTTAGATATAACCATTTGATAAGATGGCCCCCTGCCCCATATAGTAAAGAGATTTAAATAATTTGTGCATCTGGGGTTCTTCCCTATGAGGGGACCAGTGTTTCTTAACATAATGTAGTAGCGCTGCATGCATCATATATAACGTGTTGGGAGCCCCGGTTTCTTGTACAAAGGTATCATGATCCATGAGAGTCTCCCCGCCGAAGAGTGCCCCTATCGTTTCCACCCCCGCTTCCAACCATGGTCCAAGTGTTTGCTTCGTGAGCCTGCCGCTCGCCAATGGGATCCCTACTAACGGGATATTACCTGCATAAGGACTACAGCTAGACGTGTAGTTCAGGGCTTTCTTCCGGCACGACAGTGCGGTTCGTAATAAGGGCGGTAGTGCCAAGGGGATTTTGCTTTGCGGCAGCAATAGAGTGTGTAGCAGACCCTGCTCAATGTGTCTTGCAGTGTAACCGATCTCTTGCAGGTTACGCCCTGCCGTCCAATAGGACATCCACTGCAGTTGGCACGCATAATAATAGGCTTTAAAATCTGGTGCACCCAGGCCACCTCCCTTGGTATCTATTTGCATTTTCTTGAGGCTTATTCTATGGTGACCCGTTCCCCAAATAAGGTCCAATAGGATAGTGTCTAGTGTGTTAAAAATAATTGGAGGTACTATCATCAGTAGATTTGTAAAATAATACAGGAGGCGCGGGAGCACAACCATCTTAGACACTGCCACTCGGCCCATTGCCGATAGAGGCAACGTAGTCCAAAAAGCTACTTGTGACCGTATTCCCCTAATCGCCTTATTAAGATTACCCTCCAGCATGTCCGCATGGGAGCGATATATGTTGATGCCCAAATATTTAAAAGTGTGTTGTGCCGTCTGTAGGGAAAGCCTCCCAAAGTTGATACTGTCCGGGTATGATTGGTCTTGAAAGAAGAAGGTGTTTGATTTGGACTCATTTATGGCTAAGCCAGATATCTTTTCGAAGTCAGCAAAGATTCCTGGAATCAGGTCCAGCCCCCCCAGAAGATCTTTCGCATAGATGATTAAGTCATCCGCATACACTGAAATCAGGTGCGTGGATGTACCTATTGGTATGACACAGTGAGCAGCCTCCTGCCTTTGCCGGAGTGCCAACGGCTCCAGCGCCAAGACGAACAATATTGGGGACAAGGGGCAGCCTTGGCGTGTGCCTCGATAAATGTAGTATTCCCGTGAAATGTGTTTTCCGGACCTAACCCTTGCCGTCGGAGCCTCGTACAGGAGGCGTATCCATTTAACATAATCAGGGGGCAAACCAAATCGTGCAATAGCCTTGAACATGTACTCCCATGATAACGTGTCAAATGCCTGCCTCTTATCCAGTTCTATACAACCGGCCTGCTGGTAGTGTGCTAGATCAGTTGACATAATATGGTGTAGCCTTCGTATGTTTAGTGACGTGCTTCGTGCCGGTATAAATCCACATTGATCACTGTGGATTAACCTGTTTAAATAGGGTTGCAGTCTGTTTGCCAGAATTTTACTTAAGATTTTGTACTCAGTGGACAATAACGATAAAGGGCAGTGGCCTGCCATGTCATTCATATCCCTTCCTGGTTTTGGCAGTGATACCACTAATGCTTGGACAGTAGTGCGGGGGAGGTGGCCTAATTCAAGCGACTTGTTGTATAACTCCTCCAACTGCGGCAGTAATATCTCCGAATAGGTTTCGAAGAATTCCACCGGCAGTCCATCTGGACCCGGCGCTTTATTACGCGAGAGCCCATTGATGGCTGTCTTTATTTCCGCCCTAGTAATGGGGCCTGCTAAAGTATCCTGCATGTCCGCTGGGGCTTGTGGGAAGGGTAAATCTGTGAGGAAGTCGTCTATTTGGGCCTCGTCCAACGACGGCGGCTTACTATACAGTGTTTCGTAGTATGTGCTAAAGGCCTCATTGATGTCGTAATGCGTACTCGCTGTATTACTACCGGGCATGCTAATTTGACTGATGACGGTGGTGGGCGGATAATTTCTTATGAGTTTTGCTAACAGAGTTCCCGATTTATCCGCATCAGAGTGTTTTATTTGAGTGTAGGTCCTATAGTCAATATATCAATAAAGAGAGGGGGGGACCAGGAGCCCGTGCTCCAAGCGCTAGATGTGAAGTCAAAACAGGGGACACTGTTCTTGAGGAGTGGTGCAGCGTGTCACCCACTCACTAAGAAAGGGGGAAGAAGGAAGGAAGGTTTTTTCTTGGCTCAGTCGAAACCAACTGAAGTGTAACTCTGAAAAAT
Source organism: Calotriton arnoldi (assembly GCA_963921515.1). Classification (NCBI taxonomy): domain Eukaryota; kingdom Metazoa; phylum Chordata; class Amphibia; order Caudata; family Salamandridae; genus Calotriton; species Calotriton arnoldi. Next base: position 264,082 of record CAWUFW010004107.1, read on the forward strand.
CAGAGATAATTTTTTTCGGCTCTCGTCCATATGAAGCATGGCATACCTGGTGGCCGCAGGATATGTCCCCCCCCCCCTCTGCTGTCACTATCGTGAAAAACCTGGAGGTTAAATTGGATGCTGCCCTTTCCATGAAGGCGCAAGTCCAATCAGTGGCTGGGGCCTGTTTTGGGATGCTGAAAATGCTGAAGAATTTTCTCCCCCTACTTCCTATCTCCCACAGGTAAACAGTTGTCCAGGCCCTCGTGGTGTCGAGACTGGACTACGTCAATTCCATGTATCTGGGAGTACCGGAGTACCTACTCGGCCGACTTCAGATGATTTAGAACATGGCGGCCAGGGCCATCTTTCTGACTAGACCTAGGACTCGTACTTCTCATCTTTTGTCCTCACTTCATTGGCTTCCGGTGCGGAAAAGAATTCATTTTAAAGCTCTAGTCCTGGTTTTCAAAGCTTTTCACAAGATTGGAGCCCCCTACCTAAGGGAAAGATTTCAGCCTTATACACCACTGCGCACCTTGAGGTCCTCTACTCAGTGCTTGATCTCGACTCCGAAGGTCCTGCTCTCCCGGGTTGGGGGAAGGTCTTTTCAAGCAGTAGCATCTCGATTATGGAATGGCCTCCCTCTCCCTCTGAAACAGATCCCGGACCTCTTTACTTTTAGGCGGAATCTGAAAACATGGCTTTTCCAGCTTTAGGCCTATTCCGATTCTGTGGCGGGGTGGGTTTTCTGTTTGCTGTTATGTGGTCTTTTCTCTTAGCGCCGGGACACTCTTGGGAGTAGCCGCGCGCTCTATAAATACCAGATAACATAACATAACATAGGCCTAGAACCCACTAGTAAGAGGGAAGAGCAAGTCTTGCCTCTTGTTGCCCTCACACACCCCAAAGGATGTCATGCTTCATCATCCGGCGTTTGCTCCTCATCGGGCTGGCGCTGCAGTGCCCTACGGGTCCCCCGAAGGGTCACTTAAGCGGAGATCTTTTGAGAACTGCCGGTTGATGCATGCAGGTGTGTGGGGTGAGTCCTATGTGGAAGGTGTTGAAGTGCGTGCAATGGTTTAAAACTGACTAAGGGTTACCAGAAAAGGTGTGTTTAATGTGGTGGTACCATTGTCAGAGTAAAAAACCCGTAGGTTAAATGTTACCCCAGTAGGCGTAATGTGCCCAGGTAACTAGAAGGTCAACATGTTTCACGCCTGCGTGGTCACAGAGATCCGTGGCGCTTCATCAGGACCAGAAAAACATGGTGTGGTGTGATGTGCACGTGAGTAGTGAGTAAAAAGGGATAAAAACCCTCTATAAGATCAGGGCAGGCCAAAACTGTGAACCCTACAGTTAGGCTACAACTAAATAGTCGATAACGCTCCTGATCGTGACCTAATGAGAGGAGGAGAAGTGCTCCAAGGGCTAGTTGCGCAGGGTACCCACACCTTACCGGGAGTTTAGCTTGGGTACCGGCTCATTAGCACCTACCCCGTCCATACGGGCAGGCGTATGGACGGGGTAGGTGCTAATGAGCCCGTACCCGAGCTAAACTCCCAGTAAGGTGCGGGTACCCTGCGCAACTAGCCCTTGGAGCACTTCTCCTCCGTCGGGGGCTACATGCGTTCGGAACCACTGCTCCATAAAGGTGGCAGCGTCCGACCCCGCACTTCGTTCTGGAAGCCCAATCACTTGTATATTATTTTGTCTTGCTCTGCCCTCTGCATCTTCAACCCTATCTAAAAGTCCTGTGACTTGCTTTTGAAGGGACTGGATTTGCTTCGCATGTTCACTGTGTTGAGGCAGCATTGTTTCCAGGGCTGAGCTGTTAGCCTTCACTGTAGTGGCCAGTTTAGCGTGATCCGCCTTGAGCAGTGTGAAGCCAGTGGTGAGGGTACCTATTTGCTGCTCTATTGCTTTCCTGGATTCCCTGACCTCGCATAATATCAAATCTAATTTGTCCTGGGCTTCCATTTCATTTGTGGGCGGCACACAGGTAGGTGATTGTGTGTTCGTATTGGGGTCCTTGTCGTCTGCGGCTTGTGAGGTAGTGGCAGCCGCCTCCTGCGGCTTGCCTTTTGGGCGACCCATAGCCCAAGGCAGATGGCCACGGCTGGCTACCAATGCAGTAAAAGAGTCACGCTCTAAGCAGTGTTCTTACAATGGCAGGCCTTGCGCCTGGTATGGGGGTTAAGTTATGTATACACTGCGTCAGTGAGAAATCAGGTCGTGGGCACTATAACTCCGAGTTGCTGCAGCTTTAGCATGCGCCACTGATGTACGCCAGTAATATATGCCTGTGCTAAGGGTGTCAACACAGTGTTCGGCAAAGGTTAGGCACGAGAGTGTACATGCTCCCCCCTCACGGTTAGCTGGTTCTAACTCCCCTAGCTCCACTGCTCACAACGCTGCCTGGATTCTCCCCAGGATCCCTTCCCCCAGCCCAACCCGCAATCCCGACCTGGTCTGACAGGCGGGCAAGGGTCGCCTGCTGTCTGTCCCCTCCTCCCCTATCCTACACATCCCTCCAAGCAAGCAGTTCCATTTCCCAGAATCCCCTGCCCCGGGGACCACTCACTCACCACCTGCCCTACTTTTCCCTTCCCCCACTAGCTATCCTCCGCCGCAGGGTCCCCGGGACCTAGTCTCACATCCACATTCACACACTTCATTGGAAGCCCGACTTAACGAGATTGCACTCTGCCTACAACAACTTAAGGCAGATGGTCGTAGCCTATCACACATCACTGAGGATCTGTCAGTTAATTCCAGACTAAGCCCCTCCATTATGACCAATCTCCATCTACGCTCGCGCCCAGACTGCGCTTGTTCCTGGCGCCCTGCCCCCCCATCCTAGGCAAACCGCGTCCCACACCACTCACACACCCCATAGGTGGGCCTCCGCTCCACATCCTAATGACCCCTCTCGCCCCTCCAGATGTAGAGCCTCCCTGTCTGATAGTGATATTCATTCTCTCCTACTTTCATATGATCTGGCACTTCCCTCCACCCCATCAAACCTGCATCTAATTGAATCAATCCCCACTGATCCCTTCAGGGAACCTAGGCCAAACACCAGAACGTTAAATGAGAACAACCTCATGATAGTCACCACCACTCTACCTCCACCAACGGACACCCCTGTTAGTCTCAAATGCGTGCTCCTAAACTGCAGATCAGCTGTTAAACATGCTGCAGATATTGCTAATCTCATCCTTGTCCTGGATCTTGACCTAGTAATGTTAACAGAAACCTGGCTAAATGACTCAGCCGCTCCCATCCTGGACCTTTTAATGCCTCCCAACTTTGATATCATTAGGTTGGACAGAACTAGTGGGCAAGGGGGAGGCATCGCATGCTTACATTATAATGATCTAACAGTGAAAGTCATTCATGCCGACCTCCTGCCGTCTTGTGAATACCTATGAATTTAAGTGACTGGGGGCATCAATCATTCTTGCAAACTGCACACGTTCTACCACCCCCCTCGCGACAACCTTCCCTTCACAGAACAGATCATGGACATTATTGCGGCCAACACGGATTTCCAGGGCACTCAGATCTTCCTGGGAGATTTCAACCTCCACTGGAATGATGTAAACGATGTGGTGGTCAATAGCCTTAAATCCTTCCTTCTTGACCTTAACCTTATCCAAATATGTGACAGCCCTACGCATATCAAAGGAGCCACTTTAGATCTTGTCATTGGTAAGCCCAACTCTCTCCTCCTGGAGTCGATCCTCCCATGTGATTGGACAGACCACTATTGCATTGCCTTCCTCGTCCTTGAATCGGTAAGAGCAAGCAGATCCCAACCTAAGAATCCAAAACAGTTGAAAAGATGTTTACGGAACATCAACTCTCAAGACCTGATGGCGCTCTGTGATAACATCTTGCCCCCCCCCTATGAACATGTCGGATGTCCATGACCTTACGGCGCATCATAGCCATGCAATGCTTAATCTACTTGACTCAGTGGCACCACTTCAGCTTAAAAGAGTGTCCTCTAAACTCTCCAAACCATGGTTCAATGATAGTCTTATCGCCGAAAAAAGAAATTTAAGACTTGCAGAAAGGAAGTGGCGTTCGTATCCCTCCCTTGAACATCTTTGTCACTTGAGATCCTTGCAAAGCATATACAATAAATGCATCAGATGCTCGAAGGCCACCTTCTTCAGAACTCAACTAGATCAAGCAAAAAACCGTCCAAAAAACTGTTCGAACTCATCAAGTCCCAAGCTAACAATCATCCTAACCTCTCGGCTCCGATTCAAGGGACACTGCCGAACTGTGAAGAATTCGCTGTTTTCTTCACTGATAAGACTATTAAAATCGAGACTGAATTACCCTCGGCCCGTGATCACCTCTCGAGCGGTCCGCTGAACACCCTACGCCCCTCAGAGTTGAATATCACTGACCCTTCACAGCCCTTCCTCCCCAAAAACAATGCATCTTGGAGTCTGTTCCAAACCTTGGATGAATCCACTGTACGCAAAATGCTGTTGACTTTGAAACCTTCCAATCACTACAACGACCCTCTGCCATCGAGCCTTTTCCCGGAAGTGAAATCCGCCTTACTAGCACTCTGGACGACGATCGTCAATGCTTCACTTATGCAAGGTGCTATTCTGGATTGCCTTAAATCAGGTCAAGTTACCCCGATCCTAAAGAAACCAAATGCTGATCCCACAGACCTTCTTAACTTACGCCCAATCACTAACATCCCCACCTTGGAAAAACTCCGGGAGAAATGTGTGCTCGCCCAACTTTGTCATCACATCCACCATTTCCAACTCCTGGACCAATGGCAATATGGTTTCCGCCCAGGTCATAGTACAGAGTCGGCGCTAACGCACATCGTGGATGATGCGCTTAGAATGTTGGATCACAATGAGTTGTGCCTATTGATCCTTCTTGACCTTTCGTCAGCATTTGATACTGTCAAACATGATCACCTAATTGACCTCGTGGAACACAGGATGGGGCTGGCTGGACCTGTATTAAACTGGTTCTCTTCGTTCCTTCAGAACAGATCCCAAAGCTTCAAGGTGAACCAATCCTTGTCCCATCCTGCACCGGTCACCTTGGGGGTTCCCCAAGGTTCAGCACTGTCCCCCACGCTCTTTAACCTGTTCATGGAGCCTCTGACAGAAATTCTAAAATCATCCAGCATTCATTATCATATGTATGCGGACGATTCCCAACTATACCTGAAGATAGTCTCCCCCGAAGACATTCAATCCCTCAACTCAGTCCTGCTGGAAACACAAAGCTGGTTGACACGTAATCACCAGAAGCTAAATGCTCTTAAAACGGAATTCCTACTGATCTCACCCCACAACCAATCCCTCGTCAAGGAACAATGGTTGAATCAGCTGACTGCTCTTAACTGTAGACCGCACCTTGTGGACTCGGCATCCTCTCTGGGTATCATTCTAGTCAAAAGCCTGAACATGCAGAAGCACATCAGTTCCCTCACCGAAGGAGCGAACTTCCAACTCAGCTTACTTAGGAAACTCAAACCTCTTTTCCCTGCTCATGACCTAAAGGTTGCATTACAAGCATTAGTGATGTCAAAGCTGGACTATGGTAGCGCAACACTTTGCGGCCTGCCTACAGTCAGGACGGCTCCTCTTAGGGCTACCCTCAATTCCGCTGCTAGGCTCTTAACTGGCACAAAAAATTACCACCACATCTCTCTGGTCTTGCAGGACCTGAACTGGCTTCCATATGAAGCTCGAATACAGTTAAAAATTGCATGCATGGCTCACAAAGCCATCCACTTCAAGACCCCGCTGTACCTCATGCAGAAACTGGAGCTCTCCTGTGGTTCTAGAGCCTCCAGAAGCGCCAGTACCCTTTTGCTTAAACCACAAAAATTCAAGTAAAAAAAGACCTCTAACCGAGCCTTCTCAGGGATGGCTCCGAGGATCTGGTACTCCCTTCCCCCCGAAGTCAGGGTGAACCCTTCCACTGTCTTCTTCAAAAAAGAAGTCAAAGAGCTCCTAATGAAGAAATTTCTGCCTTAGCCTGGCCCCTTCATCTGATTCCGGGTCCATAGCCGTTGACTTTGGCCCAGCCACCTGGTTCACGAATATGTCGGACAATTCTAGACTGTGATTTTGTCGCTTTGTTGATTCTGTTGTATTTGCTTTTCCCTCACGAGAATGTTGGACAATTCTAGACGTTGAATGTGTCGCTTTGTTTATTCTGTTTTGTTTGCTTATACCTTTCGTGATGCATAATCTGTAAAGTGCTCTGATACCCTCGGTGGTCATGTTCCCGCTATATAAAACTTTCAAAATAAAATAAATAAATAAAATAAATAAGGCACCTCCAGTTTCAAAGTCAGGAGTATAAGGCAACATTGAACTTGGGCCACTTGGTGATGGCTGTCGTTGTCAGGGACTCTTCTGTGATCGTATTGCGTTACATGTGCACCCCCAACAGCGTGACAAGAGAGAGGGGGAGGGGGGTAAATGGGAAGAAGGCAACAGGAGTTGGAACTTCTGATCCTGCTGCATCCGACTCTGCACCCCCAGCCAGATACGATGGTCCCCGCATACAAAGAGCGCTAACAGGAATCACTGCCCACAGCACCTCCAAAGTCCACCCTATGGCAGAGCAAGAGACAACAGGGCCTCCACGGGTGATGAGCCCCTTCTGATCCTGGCCCCCCAGTGCGTGGAGTATGACTCTCTGTGTCGATTTTTGCAGGAGCGTGGCTTTGTTCCCCTCCTCTACAGCTTTCGGTTTCTGAGCCGATATTCACGTTATATAATGCTGCCTCAACCGCACCTCACCTCCGCTTGCAGCGTCTCATAGTCTGGGGAGACCCCCACTATCCCCAGAAGGGGGGAGGGAAACAACAGGTCGGCAAGGGAAGTCGGACCGCTGCTCCCATCCACGAACAGGGCCGGTGGGGGTCTAGGCCTGCAGCTCGTTCCTCGCTTCTCCGAGACGGCAGGCGGCGGGGCCGTCTACGAAAGGCAGGTGCCCCGTTCCTGATTTATCGTAGCGCGTGGAGCAGCACTCACCCGGATGCACCCTGTAGTTCGTCGTCACGGCCCAGTCCGGACCGGCCTCTGTGAGCAGCCCATCCCCGGCAGCGCCGCCTTTGACCACACACACGGACGGGTACAGCCTTTGACGTTCCCTTCCAGGATCGGGGCCTCGCAGAACCCTATCCGTCCCTCCATTTATTCTGCCAGTGAGCACTTCGGCAGCGGGGGCCTCCATCAGGGAAAGTCACAGCAGCCGGGCAGCAATGCAAATCTCAGTGCAGGCCGCTCCGCACTCTGGCACCTCAGCACAATCACTCCACACAGCAAGGCAGCCAGCGTGCGGGCTGCGGCACAGATTTTGCTGTGTGCCGCGTGTATTTGGGGTCTCTGCACCAGGATGCGTGGAATCCTATTCTCCCACCGCCTTGCCTGCTCGACACGGCATGATGGGGCCGGGATTTGGCAGTTCCTCAGGAGAACTGCGCTCGGGCTCCGGAGCTCGTCTAATGCACGTTCGCCATGATCGGCGGTTAGCCACGCCCCCGTCATAAACAGTTTCTATTTTCTTTTTCTTTACGCCGTCAAGTTTCTCTTCAATTGTTTTCTTTTTTTGAACCTCAGTTGAATTTTTGACATATTTCCGTTTTGTACACACTACACGTTTCTCATATACGGGATATTCACCTAAATCAGGAGTATAATGTCTTCTTAAACGATTGCACTCTCTTACACAATTTGCATCAGCACTAACCTTTTTCTCATCAAAATCTATCAAATGCAAACCAGACAATGTTGTTACTCGAGACAATGCAACATATGCCATTCCCTCTTTGAACACTGTACTTCCAATATTTACAAAAGCAGTGTCTATACTTAAACCTTGAGATTTATGAATAGTTACTGCATATGCTAAAGACAGAGGAATCTGTTTTCTGCGAACATACAAATCATTTACAAGCAAAAAATGTACAACTCAACGCCAAATCTGTCTTACCTTTTTAATCTGATCAAATTTTATAATCAAAAATTCTATTCCTTCTCTATTCTGAAATTTTAAAAAATCAACAACTTTTCCTATTGCTCCTTTCACTAAACCTTTTTCTACATTCAAATTATGCTGTAAAATTACCCGACAGTTTATACATACATGTAAAGTCTTTTCTGAGCCTGCAGTTTTAGATACAGACTTTTTCAAAGAATGCAATTCAACCTATAGTTTCTCTATAAGTAGAATAGTCTCTCTCTGGTGTTCAATTTTATCAATAGCTTCAATTTCCACTATTTGCTGTTTTTCCAGTTTCAAAAGTTGTTGATTAAATGTAGAACACTCTAGTAGTGTAGGCATTAGGCAAACCATAGACTTCTTTTCTCCAAGCATATTGTACATTACTTCACCTGCTGTGTTTCCAGTTGTAAACAAGTTTCTTAGTAGCTAACTTTGTAAAGCTTGTTTGCCATGTTTTGTCAAGACACCAATTCTTATGTCTTGAAGAATATTTCCATAATCTTCATCACTTTCTTGTCGCATACTTTATATTAAAAATGTAACCAAATGTTCACATTTCCAATACTTCCCAAAGATTTCGTAGTGTCTTCATGGACAAGTGTTTTAAAAACAGGTTGTCCTTTTACAGGAGTTAGTTGTAGTAGATCTCCGAATACAATTAAATGTTTTCCTCAAAACAGAACATCATAATCTGTTTTTAAAATCTGTTGCATTCTCAAGTGTACAAAGGCAAGCTTTAAGTTTGAGACCATGCTCACCTCATCAATGATTAAAAGTTTCATTTTCTTCAGTACTCTTGACACTTTATAGCAAGCTTCTCCAGATAGCTTCTGATATTCCAATGTATTATCATGTTCAACTGGTAGCATAAGTAATCGATGTAAAGTATTCCCTTTAATGTTGTGTGCTGGTAATCCAGTTGGAGCTGTTACAACACAAGATAAATGTGATTCTGTCGTTTTGTGTAGATAACTGGTCAAAACTTTGATTAAGAATCTTTTTCCTGTTGCAGCTTGAACACTGATGTACATTAGAATAGGTTTAAATAATGAACATTTGCATTCTTTTTTTTCGTGCACCAACCCATGTTGTATCTGTTGTTTGATTTGTAGATATATTTCTTTCTGTTCAATATTTAGTTGTTCTTCTAACTTTTCCAACTGAATAATATCCTGTTGTGCTTGTTGCATTGCAGTTTCTAATTCATTAATGGCTATTGCTGCTTAATGTTTTGATAATTGGTTGTCCCAGTGGATCCTGACTCAGTGGACCAGAACTTTGACTATCTTGAGAACTTTCTCTAGCTATTTCAGCCGCAATAGTAGTTTCTTGTTCAATCTCATCATTTAACATTTTTAGATGTGTAGGGAAAATTGTGCACTGAATGCTATCTTTACTTGCATTAAAATAATCTTCATAGCAGTCGAAATCTCCAAGTAATTCCGTTTCACTATGCCAAGGCTTGAACAGTTGCAGAAGTGCTAAATAGAAAAATTCCCTCTTATCTGGACTTTTGGAACTGAATTTTCTGTGGTTAATAAGATTGCCTTTGGCATGTTTTACCAAACATCTGTCACATTCAATTAATACATATTTTTGTTCTTTTATATTTTATGTAACTTTTCTTTTAAAGCTGTAATGTGGAAGTATTTAATTTTTTAATACACATCTGAGAGCCAACTATAGAAGAGAATGATAAGTACCAGCCAAATGCTATTCACAAAAAAATTAATCAAGAGGTGTTGTCCTTAATTTGTTTTATTTCTTTATTCAATTTTCATTATGTAGTAAAGACATAAAAACCTCACTCAGCCAACGCATTTCGCCCTTATAGGCCTAAACTTACCCAAATGGTTCCTCTTGACTTTGAATATAAACTTGCAGAGCTCAAGCGATCTGAACATTCATAGGATCCAATCTCTTGATGGGAAAGCATTTTCAAGCTAAAGCTGTACAATTTCTTACCAAGACTCTTCTCTTGTGAAATTTCTTTCATCTCTGTCTTTTCAGATTTGGTTATATATGATGTAACATAGCGAGCAACAGCAATTGAATTATCTGCAACATATTGAATATCCATGTTTGCATTCCACATTTTCAAAATAACTAAATTGTAGTCATTAATGTACTTTGATTCTTCGGTTCTTTTTAAGTTGTATGTATTCTATGGAGATTTCCGAGTTATTGTATGCCTTACTGCTGACAAAAAACTATTTACTCTTCCTTTAGAAATTATTGGACATGGGAATCCTAAACGCCATTTTGTATAAAATTTCCCTTTACACTTGTATTTTCGTCGACAGAATTTTCCACATCGAAGACTTTGAAACCATAAAACTTGTTGTCTCAAGCTCTTTTCTCCTCCTTCTCTTGGAATGGCACATGTAACATACTGTTCCATGAAAGACAAAACAATTTCATTAGTATCAGTTCCAAATTTTGGAGCATTCTTTATCCATAATAGCATATGTATATGATGAGCACCTCTGGCTTGATACTCCTTTCTCCAAAAGAAATCTGTTACCTCTCCAAGAGGTGGAATATTTTTATTGCAGATAAATGACATCATAGCTTGAAACCTTTGATTAAAATATCTGTACACATTTACAGGATCCAAGAAACACAGTTCTCCAGCTGTCTTCAATTCAATGTTTTTAACATTTGAATTTGTTTTTTGTAGAAATTCAAGTAAATCGTCCCATGCATATTCAGCACAGCTAACTGTTACAAACCATGTTATGTTATGTTATGTTAAAAGTACTTATTAAGCGCGCGTACACCAAGCGGTTTCATGGCGCTGAGAATAATAGAGGAGGCGGCATCAACAGGACAGTTGGCTTACTCATGTGCCTGCGAAAACAGCCTGGTCTTGAGTTGCTTTCTGAACTGAACATACGAAGGTGCAGACCTCGTTTCCACAGGAAGCGAGTTCCAAAATTGTGGAGCCAAGACTGCGAATCTGAGACCCCCGTGTTTTTTACGTTTGAATGCTGGAGTAGTCAGTAAGTTAAGATAAGAAGAACGCAGTTCCAGGGAAGGGATGTAACGCTGAATCCTTGAAGAGATAAATGCTGGGCCAGTCCCAGCAAGGGCTTTAAAGATGGTACAGCCCAGCATGTAGGGGTACCTAAGCTTCTTAACATACATTTAAGTTCACCGTGATGACAAAACCAATATTCATTGGCACCACGTTGACAGGCCATCAAATTAATTAACTGAGATTCTAAATTTTCATCTCTTTGTTGAACTTTGTCCATGAATTCTTTTGCAGAAACATGTGGAAGATGTACTCTTATTTTTAATATGTGGTTCACTGCATATAAAAGTGCAGCCAAATCACTTTCAAACAGAAGATGAAATATATATGGAATGCACTGTTGAAATCTTGGATCTTCAGAGTACAATCTTGTTGAGCTGTATTCTGAAGCTGGAATCCGTACAGCTCGCTCATCAAATCTTCCACCTTCTCCAGCGGGGAATAGCTGTGGAAAACAACAAGCTTTAAACTTTTTTCTCATACACTCATGGGAGTTCCCTTTGCTTCCTTCATTTGAAATAATTCAATACTGCTCCAATAATTTCCTTCAAATGTAGAGGATGTATAGTATAATGTTCATAAATCTCTTCACTCTTTGACTTCTCCACTTTTTCTATTTGGCCACTTGAAATTTCTGTTTCATCTTCTAAGCGTATTACCTGTTTCTCAACATTTGCATTCTTATAATAAATATTGTTCTGTACCAGATATAAGTAGCCTTTTGAAGTTTATTCACATCTACAAACTCTTACCAGATTTTTCGAATCTTTATTGGTACACCATTTACTAGAACAACTACTGGCTCATTTTTCTCCCTGTTTACACCAACAGTTTCAATATTTTTCCTAAAATCTAAAGGTAAGTAGACAACTCTTCCTTTCAGACCACTTTGTAAATCTGTTGGTGGCAGCATACCTGTTTTGGGCTCCATACAAACTATGGCCTGAAATGGGTGTACAAATTGAATAAGAATGGACACATATGCATTCAAATCTGCCAGTTCCTGAGGAATAGCTACCAACTCTAAATTGTTATGTACTGCTCTAGCTGGCATTTTGTTCTCTTCTAATTTGTTGTACCAGTATTTACAAATAACTTGATCAGTAGCGAACTCAAACCGCCCTTCTACCAATAAATAAGCACCACATTGTTGCCACTTATCCTTGTTTTCCTTTTCACTTTTTAAATATAAATCAACATTCCTAGTTTGACTTCTATAGTGAGTACGTCAACAACAAATACAAACATAGTTTGGTTTTTCAGATGAAACTATCTTAAACTTTGCAATTTCTTCTGCAAACTCATTAATACTAATCTCTTTGCCGTGTTCTTCAACACCTATACTTATCAAGCTCTCACTTTCTCTACACTCCTCTTGTGAACTAAAAAAACGAAACTGTATCTCATCGCAAACTTTTTGTACATCTGATACTGAACCGTGCAAAAGAGCTGTGTTCATTTCACTTAAACATAATGCAGGAGTTTTTACATAGTAGAGTCTCCTTCCTAACTTCCTCATTTCAGAGTATGCACCGCTAACATTCTTAAATGATGAAGAGTACTTTGGCACACTTTTCTTGAAATACAAGCCAGAGAATGACCCTGCAAATGAGTATATTTTCTTTTTTTACATGGATATAGTCCTTGTAACATCTTAATCTTCTGTTTAACACTTTTTTTGCATATTGTCGTAAATAGTGCGTAATCTGTCAATAGATTCCTGTTGAATACTGCTAATACTGCTACAATCCCACTTATATACAGGAGCTTGTGTACGCCTCCCTTGAACTTCTTCAGCTATTACTTCTTCCACATTCCTAAAAAACATTTTTTCTTTTGGAATAGGACAACCATCTTTCATCTCACAGCATCGACCACTAGTATCAACTGCATGGACTAATGTGTTCTGTTGAAAATAGCTTTCTTCATTAAAGAAAGGCTCAGTACTGGAAGTTACTTCTATTAACAAGTCTTTTTCTTTTGCTTTTCTCTTTCATAAACACCATCCAATGTTGTCATTCTCTTCAATATAAATATAAATATTTTTCGTTTCAATTTAAAAACAGTATCTACTACACTTGCAATGTGCTGCTTCTTCTTATACGCTGCTGATCTTCTTTTATACTTTTTGCAATCTTTTAATACATTTTGAATTACTCTACTTCTAAACATTCTTATACGTATCTCTTTAAATTGCTTTTGCCTTTTTATAATATGAGTTGTTTTTCCTACAAGTAATGTTTTTTTAACCAAGTCTTTCTAAAAAAGTTCAAAAAGTCAGTGAGTTTCTGTTTGAGCGATTTTTTGGCTGGCGTCGTTTCCGGCTCGCTTGGATCCAGTGAAAACGTATCAAAGTGCATGAAATAGCCAGAAGCAGTTCAATCAATTGTTGGAATTGCATCGGGATTTGTTGAAATCGGATTTTGCTCTTGATGAGGCATGTTGACGTAGATGTCTGTAGTCGGTCTGATTGCAACTTGGTTGTTAAGTTGATTTTCATTTTGAAGATGAATTTCTTGTTGAAGTGGAACGAGTTCCATAGCATCGTTGCTTAGTCCTTCATTCCGTACAGGTGGCTCTTCAAACGTGATGAGTCTTTCTGTTTGAACTTCTTGGATTGTAGCGAGAGGAGGGCGTCTGTTACTGTGGAGTTCACGTGGCCTACTGTTTAGTATCGGCCACATAGTGTGGTTTGATTAAGTCGATTGAGACAAATCTTTTCTCCTTTTTCCTGGCAAGAGGCGGCAAAAGTACAGTTCTTGTGCCTTGGATTGCAAGGACCGGTACAGGCTTTCTGTAGGATGGCCCAAATTCTTTTTTGTCAGCAATCTTCTGTCTGACCAGATCCCCGACTTTTGGGATCCAGACAGGTCTTGCCATTACTGCCTTGACTTCCTCAGTGGTGGCCTGTTTCTGGAGCACGTTGCTTTGTTGTGTCCTGGACTCATTTAGATCCTGTAAAACAGCCAAACGATCATGGATATCAAATGGTTTTTTATCCACCACTGTGCCTTCACAATCAAGATCAGGTACCCACATTCTTGTCCCAAATAGGACCTCGTAAGGAGTGACACCCCCCAGAGAGCTTCTTGGCTGATTATTGATCACTCGTTGGACCCCATAAAGGTGATCGACCCATCTACCGCCCTTGCCTAATACCATAGCTGTTAAAGATTGCTTTAAGTCACAGATTTTCCTCTCCACAACAGAATTTCCCTCGGGATGGTATGGAGAGGAGTACCGCAATGCTACGCCCATTCCTTCCATGGCCTCTTTGTAAGCCCGAGAGCTAAACGCCGCACCACGGTCAGAATGTAACGTGCCAACTGCGTATGTGCCGATAAAGACCCGCAAATCTTTTATAACAGTTTGAGCGTCAGCCGAGTGCTGAGGCCAAACCCATAGGAATCTAGAGCAGGAATCCACTGCAACCATGATATATTTCTTGGACCCATCAGATTGTAGGGGTCCGCAGTGGTCCAAATACACACATGCAAGAGGTTTGTCTGATTTCAGTAATGGTGTCTGCGCTGGGCGTGTTACGGTGGAGCCTTTCATCTGCTGGCAGATGTCGCATTTCAAGACATAGTCATTGGTCTGCTTTGTTAACCCTGGCCACCAGTAGCACTGTTTCAGTAAAGAATAGTCACTGTAACGCCTGTATGCGCAGAACCCAAACCCTTGTGTGCTGCTAGAATTAAGCCTAACCTACGATCCATATTTGGTATTACTCTATCACCCACTCCAGGAATCTGAGCATATGGAATGTTTTGTGCATCTAACTTGTAGGAGTACTTGAGTGGAAATTTTTTTGGTACTGCTGTGCTGCCTTTGCGTGAATCATTGACAGCTACCATAATCTCGCCGTCTACTCTCGTCTTTGAACGAGTAACTGCAGCTACGGCGGCTGTGCGTACAGCCCCCTTTGCGGCTTCATCAGCCAATGAATTCCCTTCAACGTGAACGCCATCACGCTGATGACTCAGTGTATGTATCACGTGAGCCCTTGGTAGTTCGTTTCTCAACTCCACTACCTGTTCCCATAGCATTTTATGCTTAATTGTGCCACCTTTCGCATCTTTGAACCCGTTTTGTTCCCAATGATGTAAATATTCATTGTACGACTGTACACAGTAAAAGGAATCACACACAATTAGTGTGGGGAATTCGTGATCCGTATTTATAAGTGCCAAAATCAGTGCTTTTAGTTCTGCCAACTGAGCCGTGCAGTCTCCTAGAGATTGCGTTTTAGTGCAACTCGGATGGAACTTTCCATCATGCATGCGACCTTTAACAATCGCACACGCTGCGCTGTAAGCTTGCTTACTCACTATGGCCGGTTGAGCAGAACCGTCAGTGTAAATAATGTATTCATACTGATCTAGAGGCAAAATCTCATTTAGTAGAGGATATTCTTATTCGTATTGCAGAAATGCTTGTGTTTTTAAACTTGGATCAAATCCAACATCCGTTGCAGTAAGAGAATTAGCCCATTGTATCCATCTGGGATGTAAGGCTTTCGCATTTGGAATGCTAGCTTTTGTAACAGCTTCTAAAGCTGGTACTGGGGTCACGACAATTATGCGTTTACCCTGAGCCAGAGCTCTTTCTCTTGCTACAGCGGTCTGCACTGCTGTCAGGATTTTTTCTGTTGAAGTGAAATGCATTTCTGCGTTTGTGTACAGGTGTGAATTGTATGCGACTGGTACCGTTTCGCCTTCATTGAAAGTCAAATAAGTGTACCCGCTTTGACCCGCTATTACTCGGATCACTAAGTTGCGTACGTTTACGCGTGTCTGTAAATGTTTAGAAGCTATCATGTCTTCCTGTAGGGAACGCAGGATATTTGTATGATCCTGTGTCCATTGTCTGACTGAAAAATCAGGTTTTTATTAAGTCGTAGAAAGGTTTTACTCTTTCTGCGTAGTCCAAAATGTATGTCCGACCAAAATTTAGGAATCCCAGAATTGATTGTAAATTCTTTAATGATTTTGGAGGTTGGAGCAGCGCACACTTTTCTAAAAAGTTAGCTGCTAGGCTTTTTCCTTCACTTGACAGCTCATACCCTAAAAATAGGACACTGAGGTGGGCAATTTTTGATTTTTTGAAATTAAATTTATAGCCCTCAGAGGCAAATCCCATAATGATGGTGCTCACCCTGGTCAAGTGCCTCGGTAAGTCATCGTCCATCAGATAAATATCATCCACATAGGACAATGCTTCTTCATCCAAATTTTGGAGTAACTCTGTTACTCTTGCTGAAAACACCCCGGGGCTATTTTTATACCCTTGGGCTAGTCGACGGAATTGTCGCTGGGACCCTAACGCACTGAATGCGGTCAGATACCTGCTTTCAGGTGCTATATTTTGGCAGAAAAATCCATTTGAGATATCAAGTGTTGTTTTGTATTTTTTGCGCACAATGTTATTCATTAATGCGGCACTGTGTGCATTTTGAACTGCAAATGTCTTTGTGCAAGTGTTTAAATGTCGGTAATCCAAAACTAAACGATATGTGTTGTCAGGTTTCATTACGGGAAACAAAGGATTGTTCATAGGTGAAGTGCAATTTTCAATCACCCCCTGGTATTCTAGTTGATCTAGGATCTCCCTGACTTGTTTTTTAGCTTCCTGCTTTATAGGGTATTGCCTTTGAGCATTTTGGGGAAACTTTTAACGGGATCACGTGGTGGGTTGAATCCTCATCCCAACCAGCATGTTTAAGATGTATGGGAACGAGGTTGGAAAAGGCTGGAAAAATTACAGTTTCTCCCCTAGGGCACTCCATGACGAATGCTGGCGGCCAGTCTTGCTCTGCCAATAGGATGTCATATCCAGATGACAAATTTTCCCAAAAGAGACCTTTAATTTTTCTGGCTTTGTCCCCCTCCATACGGAGTGTTATCTCATGTAACTTATGTGGGACACTTACCCGAGTATCAGGTGCTTCCACCGTGATATACTCACTCAACTCTGCTGTCACAAGAAATTCCTTCAGGTTCTGGAGAGCTATCGTTACTTCTGCCGTGCTGTCTAGCATCGTCAGAGCCCATTCCCCGTTCAGAAGCTGTGTCCTCAGAATTCTGGGCATGTCTGATCTTGAGACCTGCTACCTTCTTTTTTAACTGAGGTTTCTGTTTTTGTTTATCTTCTTTTTTAGGTGCATAGTCCGCAGCGCGCTGCGTGTCTCTGGACTTTGTACGCTCCTCTTGTCTGTGTTCTGACCGTCCTTCCCTCTCGGAGTTTCTTGATGAACCCTGAAAGGAACGAGAGGAACGAGTATCAGTATCCTGATACCTGTCAGGTTTTTTAATATTATCCCTATTCCTGAGGTTATACCTTCTTTCAGAGGGCTCCTGTTGAGGATACCTGCCTCTGGATTGAGATCTGCTGTCTTTAGACTTTTGTTGTTTTTTATTTTCCCACTTCTTTTTAGAAGAAGTAGGTGTCTGCTTTGTAGTGTCCTTTTCAGGACTGCCCACCAGTTGTGGTTTTAATGCTTTCCCACCTAGACTGTCTCTGCCTAGTTCTGCATATGCAGTTTCAATTATTTTGGGTAGTTCGTATTGTTGATCTATTGGACCGAACTCCCTTAGGCGTTGGCGGATCGCCACTGAAGCTGCTTCCCCCTTAATGTTAGCTAGTATTATGGCTGATACCTGGTCAAAGTTATTTAGTAACTTCATCCCTAAGTTAAGGGCAGGCTCTGCTCCATACTCATTTTGTATCTGTCTCAATACGTCTGGCACTACTGCTAAGGACGGGATACCATGTGTTCTGGTATATATGGCAGCAAAGACTGAACCCCAAGAGGTGCAATCCTCTACTTGTGGTGTGATCCCCATGGGCAAGCAGATTGTTAGAATTCTGAGTTTTTCATAGGTGGTAGTATTCGTGAATATTGCCTCAAGCTGAGTTATTTTCTGAGCTATCCAGAATGGTATTTGTTCGCATTTTGCAGGCATTTTGCCCATTACCGTGTGTAATGTTTGTGGAGTCATTTTATTTCCTGTACCCTGGACTGGAGTACTAGTTGCTGCACCTGGTGCAGGTTGGATTGTTAAAGTCCTCATGACGAATTGTGTCAGGTTTCTGTAGATTTTAATTAAATCTCTGTGTTGTACGAGTAATTCTGGCTGTGGCATTGTTCCAATGTCAGGATGCGGTGTGTAAGCCGCTAGTATTGGCCATGTGGCCTCCTCTCCTCCGAGCGGGCCTAAAGTTACTCTTCCTCGTACGTGGGGTAGGGTGCCATTAAACCAGTAAAAATGTTCCTGGTAAGTGAGTGGAATCTCTATGTCCTCAAACGGGGCATATTCATGTGGTGCATCTCCTCTCAAATAGTAGTGAAATGTCTTTGTTATGGCATTTGCTGCTGGGAGTGTAACCCATGAATAGAATACCTCTGTTTTGTTTGATTTGTGTGCCTCAATCACGAAAACTACCATGCCACCCTTGGCTGGTAAGCCATTTTCTAATAGTCTTAGGGTGACTGTCCTTCTGAATTTTGGTGCAATCTGTATTGCATCCTCAGGATGTTCTTCTCCCTCTAAAACGTTCAGGTCAACTCTCTCATCCCCTGAACCAGTCATGTTTAGAGGAAGAGGTGTTATGCACAATTATGAACTAAATGTCCTTCAAGCTTGATTAACCACAGCCAATAAATAGTATTCTCGTACTACTCAGCTGTGGCGGATTTTGTGCCCACCCACTCCAGATGTCTCTGGTGTTTTGTGAGTAGGTTCTCTGAGAATAGCACGACTGAACTACTCAGATTCAACTGTTAAATAAGTACTAAACCAACGTTGGTGGCGCCATGTCGTGTAGTTCCTATAGTACCTCTGCAGGACCTGCGCGTTTGGATAACATAAACTGTGGGCTTGGTGGCAGACTGACTCTGTGCACCCCCACCGCATATGTTAGCCTGATTTGCATTAGCTAGCTCACAGTGCCACTAGAATCTCCTCCTATCGGGGAGAGATTAGTTTCTGGCAACCTTAGATCATGACACCTCAAATTCCTCAGAATCGTGGAAACAATGTACTACCTTTCGCTCAGTCACTCGTGCTTACTTATTCGGTTTGTCTCAGAGAGTTACACAGAATAAACAGTCTGGGCGTTTCAATAAGTATTTATTGAACAGTTGTTATTCTAGTGTAAAATATATGTGCTGCAGCAATCAGCAGACACTAGCATAGATATATTATCAGCAGTACGATAAAAGCAAAGGGATAGAACAGTTCTACCATATTGCAATAATCATGAATACATACATGAATATAAAAAGCATAATGCGAGTTCGTGTACTCCTACGATGCCTAACTAGATGTACCTGAGTGTACCTAGCATATCTGTAGGTCTAAAAGCCTAAGAGCCAAGAATCCTTCTAGGATTTAGTCGAACCCCCATACCTGAATAGAGAGAGTGTGGGACACCATCCTGGTCTCGAGTTGGACACCCCGCAAGGGCTGTGTTAGACCGCTGTCAGCTGGAGCGACTGCATTCAGGAGCCTCAGCGTCTCTGGTCAGTGTGTCAGCATGGAAGTCTCGGTTCCCTCTGTCTTACCGGGGTAAAATGTGGTATATTTATACCCTGAAGACTCTAGTTGCTTCGTATGGTTTGTATTGGCCCTTGTTAGGCATGAGGAAGACGCCAGGGGTGAACTTTGTACATACATATTATGCAGGTGGTTGTAGTGATGTAAATGAAGATCAGGTCCACGTAGGTTCTTGTAAGAATAGGTATTTATTGAGTATGATAGTACAAGGTGGTAATTCACAAATATTAGGATAATAAGAATAAGATAAAAACCCCACCAGGAGCTGTCACCTTTCAGCTCAGTCCCAAGCTCCTAACTGACAAGAGCTAAGAACCCAACATTCTAATATGTCATCATGAATAATCACATTCCAAATGATGACAGCAGTGAATAAGCTGGAAAGCCATCACTACAGTGGTGTATTCATAGAGAGCCATGCATAATTGATGAGTACAGTGTGGGCCTGTGTTTCGGAAAAACCCTGCTGTATTCAAAACCACAGACTAGATAACGTTCAGACCTCAGAGCTCATTGTGTACTAGCGAGGACCAATGTAGGTGAAAGATCATGCCTATATAAGGAATCATGACTATAATAGGACATGTACAATTATGACCGTAATAGGGCATATGCGGCTTTGACCATAATAGGGCAAGTACGAATATGACCGTATTAGGGCAAATACGACTACGTCCATTTTAGGGCATGTATGAACGGGTCTACATTAGGGCCTCTATACGGGACATAACACAAGAGGCAAGAGAGGTGCAGAAAGAAGCAAGAGAACTGCAGAAAGAAGCAAATCAGGTACAGAAAGATGAAAGAGAAGTGCATAAAGTACAGAAAGAGGCAAGTACGGTGCAGAAAGAGGCAAGAAAAGTACAGAAAGAGGCAAGAGAGATACAGAAAGAGGCAAATGAGGTGCAGAAAGAAGAGAGTAAGGTGCAAAAGAAGCAACAGAAATGCAGAAAGAGGAAGAAAGGTGCAGAAAGAAGCAAGACAAGTGCAGAAAGAGGTGAGAGGTGCAGAAAGAAGCAAGACAGGCATAGAAAGAAGCAAGAGAAGTGCAGAAAGAACCACAGAAGTGCAGAAAGAGGCAAGAGAGGTACAGAAAGAGGCAAGGGGTGCAGAAAGAGGCAACAGAAGTGGAGAAAAAGGCAAGAGACATTCATAAAGAAGAGAGTGAGATGCAGAAAGAGGCAAGTGAGGTACAGAAAGAAGCAAGAGAGGTAAAGAAAGAGGGAAGAAAGATGCAGAAACAAGAGAGTGAGGTGCAGAAAGACGCAAATGAGATGCAGAAAGAGACAAGAGAGGTACAGAAAGAGGCAAGAGAAGTGCAGAAAGTGGCAAATAGGTGCAGAAAGAGGCAAAAGGTATACACAAAGAGGTAACAGAGGTGCACAAACAGGCAACAGAGGTGCAGAAAGAGAGAAGAAGGGTGCAGAAAGAGGCAAGAGAAATGCAAAAAGAAGCAACAGATGGGCAGAAAAAGGCAAGAGAGGTGCAGATAGAGGCAAAGAGGCATAGAAGAAGGTAAGAGAGGTACAGAAAGGAACAAGAGACGTGCAAAAAGAAGCAACAGAGGTGCAGAAATTGGCAAGAGAGGAGCCGAAAGAGGTAAGGGAAGATGCAGAAAGAGAGAAGAGAGGTACGCAAAGAGACAAGAGGGGTGCTGAAAAAGGCAAGAGAGGTGCACAAACAGGCAAACAGTCAACAGAGGTGGACAAATAGAAAAGAACGGTGCACAAAGAGGAAGAGGAGTGCAGAAAAAACAACAGAAATGCAGAAAGAGACAACAGAACTGCACAAAAAAGTAATAGAGAGGCACAAAGAGGCACGACAACTACAGAAAGAATCAAGTGAACTCCAGAAATTTAAATCACCAATCCTACCCATGTCACTGTTGGAAGTTTCGCCATATTCCTGAAAGCATGCATGCATATGTCTATGCCTTTTGCTAGTGCCATCATACATAAAAGAAACATACAAATAGTTCTCTATCTGTGTTTCAGACATCTAACATATTCAGATGCATAACACATTTGAGAATACATGTACACATAGACACATACCTCAGTCAAATTCAGCACACAAGCTTACAAATGCAAATAGCAGGTGTGGTTGACTTTTGCAAAATATTACCTTATCCTATCTACTGTGCCTTTCAAACATTTTTTAATAAACAATCCAAAAAATGCTTCTTCAGGAAAGTAACATGTATCCTATTTTTGAGTGCGCGATGTTGATGAACAGCCAATCAGTTATCGATTTTCTCAAAAACAGCATGTTCTCCACCATTTTAGATACCTCTCATTCTACCAACTGACTACCTCAGCTATAGACATCTTTTCATTCCTTCCAGACATCCCTTCAAAATGCTTACAGTATGGATTGTAGGGCACAGCTATGTTTTCTGGTGCAAAAGGTATGCTGAACACAGAGTTATTGACAAAGACCTTGGTTTGCAAAATGTGGATATTAAATTGATTGCACAGAGAGGATTAAAGTGGCACCAATTGATGCCTTTGGTTAAAACCGTTTTGCATCTCCAACCCCCTGACCTCATGATTGTTCACTGTGTTGGCAATGACCTAGGCACATTGACTGGAGTAGGGCTGTAAATCCTAATGAAGAATACCTTTGCACAATTGATGTTGCTTTTGCCTCAAACTGTCTTTGTATACTCTAATATATGCTAAAGACAGAAATGGAAGTGGTCAAATCAATTCTGTCCAAAGATTGAGAAAGCTAGGAAGGATGTCAATAAAACTGTTTCTGCTTACCTCAGAGACCATAGAATGGGCTCCATCTATAACAACAATCTACGTTTTGATATGCATGAAATCTACAGAAGTGATGGAGTTGATTTCACAGATGAAGGAAACAGAGTGTTTCTCAATAACCTTAAGCTGTGCATCCGCACTTACATGTAGCTCCAACAAAGTCATAATGAACACAACGGCTCACCCTATAACCCAACAGTGAATGTTATTTTATTTTTAACATAATACTCTTTTAAAATATTTTCCAGATTCGCGAACCTGTCGCGAATTTGCAAAACAAAAGCACAAATTCAATGTACTACAACACTATACACTTTTCAAATTTAACTTTTAATTTCAATTTTTTTATATTATTTTTAACTCTGTCAACTTTAATGTGATTATTAACTTCAATCTCACTAGCTCTATAAAAAAAGTTTACAAATGCAGCACCACCTTCTGAATTATATACTATTATTTTTTTATTTAAGATGGATCCGCGAATCCACGCAACTACACTGAGGGGCCGCACTGAGAGCCGCGATAGGGTCGCGACTCCTATCACGAGACAAAAAAAATAATTACTGCCCCCCACTTCCATTTCCCAATACCGGCCCCGGGGATCCCATCTACCGGGGCCCGGCCATTTTCTTTAAAAAAAAAGGAGAGGGGGCCACTTGCCTTTCTGCCAAATTTGGTGTAATTCCGTTCAGCAGTTCAGGCTTTAGCTGGGTCAACAGTTTCCTATGGAAATTAACATGGAGAAAACACTTTTTGGGACTCCCCTTTTTTTTAGGCCCCCGCTTGATGAATCACCCTGAAACTTTCAACACAGGAGCTGACCTGAGCAGGCCATTAGTTTTGAAAATTTCGCCAAGATTTGTCAAACAGCACCAAAGATATTGGCAAAAGAAAAAACGCTTTTTAAATAGAAACAAGGTCCTAACCATAACTACCTACTGGCAACCGCCAGTAGGTAATGTATATATATAAATAAAGGCGAGGAGACAACATATCTGCAGAGGCTTTAATTACGAGGCTCAATCATAGTGACTTGAATTTGCATTTTACATCCCATTTGAGTGAGGAAGAGGTACAGTTTTTAGACCTCACACTGTACATTGATAACGGGGAGATAAACACAAAAACCTATCGGAAAGAAACTGCGGGCAATTCAATACTCCATGCCCGTAGTTTTCACCCTCCCAAGTTAGTGAACAGCATCCTGTACGCTGAGAATATGCGTATGAGGAGTAACTGCAGTTGTCCAGACCAACTACATCAGGCGCAGGAAGGGCTTAGCAAGCGCTTTGAACAAAGAGGGTATAGCAAGACTGTGCTTGAAGCAGCTAGAAGAAAAGCTAACTCAAAGCCGAGGGAACAATTGATTTTTGCCAATGCCTCTAACATAAGGGCATCTGAAGATGGAGCTGAATCCAAATTACAATTTATTACAGGCTACAGAAGGCAGCATCAAAATATCAGAGCCATAATGCAGAGGCATTGGTATGTGTTAAGAGGTGGTCCCATTTTGAAACAGAAATTAGGGAATGGGCCTCTAATTACCTTCCTCAGAGCTAGATCATTACGACAGGCAGTGGTAACAAATAGCCCAGGGACTCTGCAACAGGCAACTTGGTTGAGTGAAAGCAAGGGATTCAGAAGATGCCACAAATGCAAGGCTTGCAAATTCGGAGAAAATACAACAGAGGTGCCCCTACCTTTCACAGATAGGAAGTGGAAGATTATGAAACCACTGACCTGCAAAAGTCAATTTGTCGTTTATGCCCTCAGATGTAGCTGCCAAAAATTGTATATAGGAAGCACTATTTTACCAGTTCATCAGCGCATTTTACAGCACATTTGAGTCATTAACAACAGGGACCAATCATATCCAATGGCCAGGCATTTTGAGCAATGACATAACAACAAGGTAGAAGGTTTAGTGTATTTTGTGCTAGACCAGGTACCACAAAGACTGAGAGGGGGTAACAGAGAAAGGTGCCTGAGGAAGTTGGAGTCAAGGTATATCCTACGCTTCAACAGTAAGATCCCCAATGGTCACAATACCAAGGAAGATTTACATGTCCATCTATGAATATGTAAGGGAAGTTAATTGCTGCTTGATAAATAGCTGAACTGATAACAAGTACAGATATATGGTGCACTGCTGAACAGATAGAAAGAAGAAATTGAGTATATGTTTATATTTTAATCTTTAACACACTCCATTGAATAGCCATGAATTATTATTCACAGTTTCAAATTTTCACTGCACGTTACAATTTTAGTTTTGTATTATTTATAATTTTAAGAGGTGACCTAACTTTGATGAAATAGTGAGATGGCAAATGGGCACTGGCCCAGCATAGAGAGCCTGTTAGAGCATGAGACGGTTATGGGCAATTGTAGTTTGCCGTTTGTCCCATGGGGGCGCCAATGTGATTGTAGCATTTCAACATTACACTCTTCACATAAGGCAGATGTCATCTCATTAGTAACAAGGGAGAATCCACATGTCACTTCTATTTAGAGGGTTTGACCTGAGATGTGGTCCTAGGAGCATATTGTGGCATGGGGCACTGGCCCAGGATCAGTAATGTTAATGATGATTGAGGAATTTTAAATGCATTTTTACCTTTAATGTGTTTGAAAGCCTTGTCGCGCTACATATATATTTTTAAAATGTGAAATGATTGTATTCGCTATATTATATGTAGAGAGAATTTAACCAAAGCACTTTAGAAGTAATGCTCCTTTTGCACATGACACAAGTCACTTTATTTTACAACAGGGAGACTCTACAGGTCTCTATAATGTAGAGTGTCTTGTCTGAGATGTGGTTTTGGGAGCTTAGAGTGACGTTGGGCACTGGCCCATGATTAGCAAAGTGAATGAAGACTAAGGAATTTTAAATGCATTTATATATTTGTAATGTGTTTGAATCAATTGTCGCCATAGATTCATTGTTGTAGTGTTATATGTTTATTCTACTGCATTTTAGGTAGAGATAATGCAATCTTAGCACTTTACAACAATGCTCCTTTTGTACATGGCATATGTCACTTTACCCCACAATAGGGATTGCACTTGTCACTTTAATTCATTTACTATGCACTGTCACTTTAACGTTGTTGAAACTTTATTTGTTCTTAAAAACACAAGAAAATGGCTACAACCCCAGGTTTGACAAAGACCGCTCGGCGGTTGAAACACGTTACCAGGTTGTGTGTGGCTGCAATAAATAACTCCTGAAAGCGAGCCCGAGCGTGCTGGAGTCTGTTCTTATGGGAAACAGGCCGTTAGACTGCGCCCCAAAAAACTTGGCTTGGAGAGAGTAGAGGCTCCAGGAAGTGCCAGAAATGCAAGGCATGTAAATATGGAGAGAACACCACGGAAGTGCCCTTGCCACTCTCTAAGAATAAAAAATGGCAGATCATGAAACCTCTCACCTGCAAAAGCCAATCTGTGGTGTATATCCTGAGTTGTAGTTGTTCTAAGATCTACATTGGAAGTACAATTCTACCGGTACACCAACGGATTTTACAGCATATCCGAGCGATCAATAACAAAGATCAGACATACCCCATGGCTAGACATTTTCATGAATTTCACAATGGCAAGTTGGAAGGTCTTAAATATTTTGTGATCGATCAAGTCCATCAGAGATTACGAGGGGGTAATAGAGAAAAATGCCTGAGACAACTTGAATCGCGTTATATTCTTAGATTCAACAGTAAGAGTCCATTTGGTCACAATACAGAAGAAGAAGACTTACATGTACATCTGTGACCAAGATAGGGCTCTTAAGAGAGATAATGTACCCGTTTTGTATCCACCACCATTAAGCTGGTATGTAAACCACATGTGATGATAGCCAAAACCTTACTTTTTCACATTTAAGTTAAAATATGGGGCTGTGGTATAAAATGATACAAGAAGTCAATGTGTAAGTACGTAGTGGACTGGTATGTCCTAAATTTCATTCAGTCATGTACTGTTTTATTACAGAAGAGAAATGTTGCATTTCTATACCAGGCTGTTCCTCTCACCCAACCTCTGTGCCTCCTGCTATGCCCTCTATTCTTTTGAGATTTATGATGCACCAGACTGCTTCCCATCATTCTAATTTCCAGTGGAGTTTGGTGATTACATAAGTGCATACATGAGAATACACTCTTCAAGCAAACCCAAATTCAGACCTGCCTGCGTTTGCCTCTGTGGTGACAGTTTTCAATGGCAGCAGGTGCCCTTTGCTTTCATGCTCTCGAGATCAATAAAATCTATTGCATCTACTGATTTTACAGACCTGTCTAATATGCAAGAGAATGTGACTGTCCATTGTCCCTTCAAACTTTCATCAAAATTACAAGCCTTTGTCCCACCAACCAATCCCTTTCACCTATCCACGTACTTTCACTCACGCACACTCAGTCACTCACCACAATCAGCAATTCACTCTTCATCACCCAAGTTTATTTCTTTACCTTCTGACTCATTATCATGCATCCACAGTATGCTTCCCATTGCCGCTCATACAACTCAAATACTAAAGGCCTGATTATGGGTCTGGCGGTCCACGGACCGCCAGATTCAGTGGTGGTCTTCCAATCTCCCTATTACAACTAGGGTGGTCAGACCACCATTGCACCACTACAACCGCCAGGGATCAGAGATCCTGGGCAGGGGCAGTGGCGTTGGCAGTCTTGAGGCCACAACATGCTTGGCGGGAATGCCGTGAACCCCCCAAGCCTATTGCGAGTTTCCCCGCCACAGATTTCATGGCTGTTCCTCCTCCATGTAAACTGTGGTGAATAGGAAACAAAGGGGGGCCCTACAGGGCCCCCTGTTGCTTCTGGCCAATGGGTTGCATGCAGAGGGCCACATGTTGTGCCTCCTGTGCACATGCACCCCAGTACCTGCACGGCATGGACTGTAGCAGTCCATGCCATGCAGATACTGCCTTTGACATTCCTACTGCGGCCCCTATTTCATAGGCACCACCATGGAAACGCCAAAGAACTGCCAGAAGTGACTAAAAAGTCATAATATGTCAGACGGTGCATACACGGGTTTGGCGGTGCGCAGAGAGGCGGTCCCGCTCCCACACCACCAAACTCATAATGAGGCCCTTAGTCATTCAGACACCCACCCAGTCAACCTCTGCAATCAGTGCTGGACTGACCTGTTAGGAGTGTGGGCTGTGTTTTTTTGTCCTATCATGGCCCATGGGACCAAAGAAATTGGCCAAGGCCAGACTGGGCACCCAAGCAACCATGACCATTTTGTCAGATCAGCCCTCTCAGGGGGTGGGGGCAAGTGTGAAGCACAGCTGCTTTTGTTACTGTGTGCCGATATTGCAGCACCGG
The DNA here is from genome assembly GCA_963921515.1 of Calotriton arnoldi. Classification (NCBI taxonomy): domain Eukaryota; kingdom Metazoa; phylum Chordata; class Amphibia; order Caudata; family Salamandridae; genus Calotriton; species Calotriton arnoldi. The sequence goes on from CAWUFW010004107.1 coordinate 291,785, forward strand.
GAAATGCCCGATGCCTGGCATGGCCAGTCCAGCCCTGAATGTAGGCCACACACTGACTCTTCTAAGCAGGCCCATCTGGTAGTGTCTTAGAGGCCAGTCCAACATTGACAATCAGTCACTCACCAACTCACACACATGCACACAATTTCCCCCTCAAAACATAAAGCTACAGTGGCATGATAATATATGTTTCATTTCCCAATCACACTCCTTTGTGACAGCAAAATATCTAGCTGTCCCACCGTCACATTAAACAAATAAAATCATTAGGGGCAATAAAACAAGCATTGCAGTCATAACTATGAAGCAGCTAACGCCGACCCTGTTGCACCTGAACAGAGATGAACATTTGGATAGGGAAACATAGAGCACAAAGAAGTATCGCTGACCGGGAGGCGCAGCCGACCCCAGAGTAGAGGGCAGCTTCCCCCCCCACGGGCGGCAGACAAAGGGCACGGTAGTAGCAGGGCGCAAAAGCACACCAAGGAAAAAGCCAGCGAGTGGCCAAGAGAGTTTGGGTTCTAAGGGCCAATCAGAAAGAAGGGCATGGTCACCAGCACGGCCAAAAAGGTGACCTGGACAAGCAGTCCCCAGCTTTGTCGCCAGAGGAAATTGTTCCCACCAACACCAGAGAATGAGGCAGTTGCAGCCGCACTGTGTCGAGGGGGTGGGGAGTCACAAGCTTTAACAAAAAATATCTTCACATAAGGACGTGAAAGAGCAATTGTCCAGACAAGGTACTTGGGATGCCTTAGGACTGGGACTCTTGAGACAAGTGCAATTGCCTGAACAAGGTCCTTGGGATGCCTCACAGTAGGGACTTTTGAAGTAAGTGCCCAAACAAGGTCCTTGGGATGCCTCACAGCAGGGATATTTGAAGGCAGACAAACGGGTAAGAAATGCTCAGCGCAGGGTGGACATGGCACTTGCAGCCCAGGCATGGCCATGGGGCCACGAACGCCTGACATTCAGTTGCAGGTTGAAGCCTCGAAGCTGAGACCCGCTGTACCAAGTAAGTGACAAAAGTAGAGCTGTCACAGCAGTTGGAAAGTGATTTATGACAACCTTGAAGAGACATCATGACTGGAAGGATGATGCATAGCTGGATTAGGCAAGTTATAGTTATTAATATGCAATAAAGTAGCGGATGTGCACTGTATAACCTGTTATGAAAATGCCTTATGTTGTAAGCCAAAAATGAGCATGTTGATGACCAATGCCATCATGACAAGTGTGTACCAACTTATGATGTTAATAAACTGATGCCTTTCTAACACCACAAAAGGTCTTGGTGTACATAACTGATGGGAAAGAAGGAACGTTGGGAGGGCCCATGAGTTCCCTGCACAGCTCGGGGGGGGGTTAAGATTTGTACTTTTTTTGCACATGTAGCCACTCTGAGTGTCCAACTTAACTGGATTTTCTCATGCAGTGCATTGCTTCCTGGATGCAAAAAAAAATGTATCGATTGAAATTCTTAATGGGTTTGTCTTCATCTGTGCCATGGTGAACTGTGCATACATGAAATAAAATAAAAATATGACCACAATGGCATCCTTTCCTAACTTATCAAAGAGAGGGGAGTGGTCAAGAAATCTTGCTGACCCCACCCCATCCTCTGACAACATGGGAAAGGGTGGTGTTAAGGAAAGTGCAAGATACAGCTCAGTGACTGCAGATCTTCATAACCTGGGCTTGCCATTAAAATACACCAGGATGTTTATTGTCCAGGAGGAAAAGATAATGAAACAACGTCATCACCACTCTGTGGAATGCAAGGGCTTTATGGGGGTAAGCCATGTCAGTGCTGCAGCATCTGCTACATGTTTGCATAGGCGCAGTTTGCAAAAATGCCTGACTCTTGCTCGGATCAAGGGTCAGGCATAGGTGAATTGAAGGAGAAAACAAAGGTGCAGTGGAGACCCAACGCCCTAAAGCATAATCCGTCCCTGCTAATTTTAGCACTGGTGGTGATCTCTCTACTATGGCCAGGGTTTACTTGCGATGTTATGCAAGCAGATCTCAAACCCTCCTTTTTAGGAACTTGAATCACTTTTTGCATCTTTCCATGGCTGGGTGGTGATGGTATTTACTTTATTTGGTATGGCCGGCCACAGTCTCACTCTAACCTTTGGTGGTGTGAGGACCATGAGGTATCCCATGACGCATGGCTCCTCCTTCACAACCTCATCAGCCAGCACATGAAGTTCTTATTTGAAAAATGTATGCTTCCTCAGTCTCTCTGACCATAGTGATATGGTGACTTGCTGGGCAGATGCTTAATAATATATCAGTCCTGATCAGAGAATGGCAATGGATTGTTTATTTACACTTTCCCTTGTACCAGGAACCAGAAAATAGCACCTCTTTCCTTCACCAGTATCTGCCACAGGAGGTGTACATTAGAATATCAAACAGCCAGTGAATAATTTTTTAGACTCAAGTTCCTGTTTTTGGCTCACAAGAATGATGTAATTCTTGTATGTCATGTGATTCTAACTCTGTGTCAAATTTCAGGCATGTGCTGTATTTCTGCATGTGAAATTACGTCACCCAGAAATATCAGACTTGGAAAAATTGCATGCGAACATATCAGACGTGGATTTGTCCTCTATAATTCTGACTGTTCAGTACCTGGAAAAGATAAGTAATCACATCTCCATGACCTGGATTTCTGATGCAGACTCATAATTACGTGGTGTGGACTTACTGCACTGTGTTATTAAACAACTCGTAACGAGGGCCTAAAAGGTCAAATAAAGACAGTCCAAACTTGAGTTTATTATTCTTCAATCATTATGATCCATTTGGATCTACTCATGCTGGACTGTTTACATTTACAAGCACCATTAGTCAAATAACCCTAGAATTGACATTACCTTTGGAGTGGTGGAAAATGCAAAAAGTCTACCATATCTCTTTACTGAAGCCTGTTCCTCCTCTTACTAAGAATTTACCACAGAGACCTCTAACTGTTTATTCCCCTACCTAGGAATATAAAGTGTTTAGTATTTGATATTTCCATTTATTCAGAGACAAGTTATGGAACAGAAAATTGCTCCTTGGAACCAATGTCCAACATACACCTTGCTTAACTTTTTCAACAAATTTATTCTGATTTGTTATGTGCCAGAGTTAGGCCCACGTAGCAACGCTGCACATTTTCTTACATTTTCCTCTTTTCTGCAAAATCATATTACAGCTGTGACCTTTTACACATATTCGCGTGCATGGCAATGTTGGATTAGTTTCTCAGAAACTGCTTTGCTTATACATCTAGCTTCGCGCAACATTATCATGATGCCTCGAACACTGAGTACAAGGCCTTTATACATGATGTACAAATGCCATTCTATTATCATCCACAGGGCACCAGGGCTATCTGCATATACATAACAAATGCCAATCCGCGGGTACCTCGCAAGGATGCTTTTTATTATAATTAAGGAAGCCTTTTTGGGGGTTGGCAGAAGAGACACTTCCGTTGCCATTGAAAGGTCCTGCATGCTGAGGCTTTGCCAAGCAGCTGCCTGACATCTCTGTGAGGGGTGTCCCATTTATGACCAAGACGGGGTCCTACATTCTTTCCTGCTAGGTATTAGGGTTGGATCATCCCGTGGGGGGATTATTGGCTCTACATCTACACACACTCTGGACATACACAGTTTAGGGACTGCATAGTAGGAGTACGCCTAATTACCAACTTGTATTATATGCCTGCATACATACACTGTCTTAGCACCAAGGTAGAACTCTATCTGCTATTTACTTTTTTGGTGCTTGTAATCACTTCCATCTGCTCTGTCTACTGATTATCACAGCACATGTATTCTTTACAAGAATAACGCTGGTTCAATAAATATATTGAAAAGTCCCATTGTGTATTTTCTGTATATTTCTCTGATAACAAGAGAGCATGAGTGACTGAGCAGAAGGGTTCTGATCTGTTACCACAATCCCTGAGGGGTCAGGGTTGTCATGTTCAGTGGTTGCCTGAAACCATTTTCTCCCTGTTTGGGTTAGGGGGGCTTTTGGTGGCACTGTGAGCTAGCTGGTCTCTAGGCCAACATATCCTGTGGGGGTGCTTGGAATCAGTCTAGGTACCCCACCCAAAGTTTGTGTTGTCCACAAACCCGCAGGTTTTACGGATTAGTGAGAACTACACGACATGGAACTGCCAACGTTGGTTGGGTTCTTATTTTACGGATAAACCTGAGTAGTTCAATTGTGCCTTCTCAGAGACTCCTACTCATCTTCAAACCGGAGACGTCCATGGTGGGAGGGAAAACCCTATGTATTGGCTGTAGGTTATTCAAGCTTGTAGGATAAACTTCCCACATTGTGTTACCCTATCTCCATAATCCATTTACTAATTTCCTTTTTCATCCAAACATTTTAAAACAATGGCTGATGAGGAAGTAGAAGGGGAATTAAACATAGCAGAGAACTGCAGACATTCAGTTACTCTCAAATTATGGCTACGGGTGGAGATGTTACCTTCGTGGCTGAAGCCCACGAAGCATTCAAAGCAGAGGTATTCTGTTCCTGGGTCAAATTCCCAGCTGCAAATGCTCGTACACAAATGTTTCATACCTATTTTGAGAATGAAACACCAGCGGAATGCACTCCATATGATTCCTTTCTCTTACCAAGAGCATATAAATTGATTTAAAGGTGTCCTACCATACGCTACAGAAAACATGAGATTCAGTCTGCTCAGCAAAGAAGGAGCAACATGGCCAATCTTAGCTACATACACACCGCATCCTGACACTGACAATTTAACTGCAGCAGAAATGTGTACACTGTACAGAGATTTAGCGAAAATATATAGAAATCTCACACAGTTCATAATGCAAACACTCACAGTTAACCCTGCATGGGCTGCCCAGGCTGCTCAACCTCAATGGCTACCACGGGTTTCAGCCCACAAAAACTGACTACCATTATGGGAAAGTTTCCCACCAGTAGGGAGCAAATTCTTTTCTGGATAGTAAAAAAAACAAGACAAACTTGAAGCAGTATATCCCCATACGGGCCTGCAGGAAAGGCACAGAATACTAACTATTTGCTTGCCGATGGGGATGGCTCCACCAGTGGAAGACTGCGCCACTTGGGGTACAGTTTTTGCTGCAGTTTATACCAGAACTCATGGTACCCCTTTACTGGCTGTTTTACCTGATGTATTGAAACAGCTTATGAATGAGTATGGGGCAGCACCTGCCTTGGACTTAGGGATGAAACTGATGGGCAGTTTTTCCGCAGTACCTGACTCTTCAGCAAAGAAGAAGTGGAATAGCAAACAAAAAAATAAAGATAAACAAAGATCACAGGTGGCACTCCTCAACAGGAAACCACTGAAGAAAGATATAGTCTCCGAAACCGTGATAACATTTGGAAGTCGACAGGTATCAGAATACTGATACATGTTCCTCTCGTTCCTTTCAGGAGTCATCCAATATACGCTCAGAGAGAGGTGGGTGGTCAAAGCGCAGATCAGAAGAGCACGTGAAGCTGAAGAAGGAATCCCAATGCTCGCCTCACTACATCATTAATAAAGAAGAAAAACAGAAGGATAATAAACCTCAATTCAAAAAGAAGAAAGTAGCTGGGATTAAAATAAGGCATGCCCAGGATACTGAGGACTCTGCTTCTGAACGGGGAATGGGCAGTGACGATGCTGGACAGCACGGCAGAAGTCTCAATAGCTCGCCGGAACCCGATGGATTATCTGGCCGCAGTAGCGCTGAGTGAGCATGTCACAGTGGAAACACCTGATACAAGGGTAGGTGTTCCCCATCGTTTATATGCAAATGCGTATCTATGTGGTTCCAGGAGATGGCGTGGAAGGTAGGTGGTGCCACTGAAGGTCTCCCAGGTAGTTGCTCTGATGGACCACTGGAAAATAGTGGAATATGCAAATAAGGGGCATAGAGTGAGAATCACTGCTTAGCGTGTGCTAATTATTGGGCAAGAGGTAGTGCCAAGGTGGGAGGCCCATTTAGAAAGAGCAAATTATGGAACTTATCCCTATGTTACTATGGACCACACAGGAGAAGAAAACCCAGAATAGAATAGATCACCGTGGGTGGCGCAGCAGAAGACAGAAATTAGATACAGCCATCCAGATATTGTCACCCTATGGAAAGATATCTACCTACCCGGCGAGGAGAGCATCGGTAGTAAGCCCAGTAGAGATATATACCTGAGTCATATGTAAATGTGAGCCAAATAGGTGAGGAAAGGAAATGTATCATAATATAGTAGTGATCAATCACCCAGTCGATGTCATCTCATGGAATGTAATCAAACTGCTCAACGAGGCGAGCAGAGGTAGTAAGCCCAGTTGTAATATATCTAGTTCATATACAATAGCATGTGGGCCAGAATGGTGAATAAATTCGTGTGAACAACAGAATAGTATCATGGTATGGAGGAAGGCTCACCGTAGGTAAAACAGCAATTTTTAATATTTGATACCGTACAATCAGTGTTACCCCATGGACTACAATTCCCAGCATGGCGGGTGGAGTAGATAATGGCCGCTAAAAAGGAAAGGGCAAAAAGTAACTCATTGGGCATATCTACAATAAATCCATTGTCCCACGTAGGGACCTGCTACTTTAAGAGCACATGAAACAAGGCGACGGGTAGCCTCTCTGGGTCAATTCGTTGGTTAATACCACTGCCTCCCACAAGTCATCATTCCTCCACTTACAATTTCTACTGATACGGAGGAATTGGCCATATGGCAATCCGTCCCTTAGGCCCCCTAGAATGGTTGCTTGAGTTCAATAGAAGGGTATTCCTCCTGTTGGCATTCTGTAAAATGGAGTGCCCATTTTATTCTCCTGGGTTTGGAGGGTAAGGTCAAGGAAGGGTAGATTATCCGTTCTGGCATCTGAAGTAAATCTAAGGTGTGGTTGGAAATTGTTTAAGCAATTTACAAAAAGCTTTAGGGAGTCATTGTCGCCATGCCAAAGTAGAAGAATGTCGTCTAGGTACCTTTTCCAAAACTCAATTTTATTGTAAAAGGGGTTTTCCAATGTGAGGATTTTGCTTCTCTCAAGGCTGCGTAGGTAAAGAATTGCAAAATTCGGGCACAGCACACACCCATGGACACGCCTTTTTCTGTAGATAAAATTGTCTTTACACAGGAAATAGTTGTTAGTGAGGGCAATTTTCAGCAATGCAATCACAAATTCCATGGGTACCTGAGTAGGGTTAGGACGTGTGTTCAGGAGACTGCAGATAACTTCTAAGCCTTCCAATTGCAGGATATGTGTGTATAGGGCCTCTATATCGAGGCCCACCATGGGATCAGAGTCAGGGTTGTTGGGGTTCTATCTTCACTTGACCATAGATCTCCAAATTTGCAGGAACATTTTTTTGCCTCCAGTTGATAGTATCAAGTTACAGGATTCCTCTCAATATCCCCATTTCAAGTCCACAGAAAAAAGTTAAATTACAATTGTTTTACAGGGTAAATCCGTATTTGTAAATCCGTATTTGTAAAGCGCAAACTACTCACACTTACGGGTCTCAAGGCGCTGGGGGCCGTCGTGGAAATTAAGTGAGCTATTGCCCAGAGTCACACGGTGCTGAGCTGAGCTGCCGCCGGAGCCGGGGATCGAACCGTGAGCCCTGTGCTCCGAAGTCAGCTGCCCTGGCCGCTACAGCAGTGCCAACTCCCTGTGACCTCAGCCCCCTGTGTCACAGACATGAGGAGAGGTTTTACAAGTTGGGTAGGTAAAATTGCCAGTTACAACTGGTCTACTGATTTCCTAGCAGGCAGATTCAGCTTCCCCTCTCAGCAGGACCTTTTACACTCCCCATGCTTCAGCAGAGAAGTTCCAAGGGACATGAAGACTTCACTGTCAAGACCTGAAACCATATTTCTCTGCAGATTAGCGACAAGTTACTTTGCCTAGCCTTTGGGGAAACCGTCCAGAGATCCCAGCCAGAGTTGTCATTAGGCCAGCAGGTGTAGTGGAGCTGGTCCCAGGGGTTTTAAGTGCCCAGTGCATCCCAATTATGGCTGTCAATTGTCATTATGGCTCAAGTCACCCTTGCTATGCCACTGTCAGCTGGAGGCCAGCCAAGAAATAATGAAAGTCTTGTGTAAAGACAGCTGCTAGCTTTCAGGTAGACAGCATTAAAGTTGCTTAAAACATGCTTAAATACTTTACGTATTAACAATCCAAAGGTTTTAATGTTGTCGTTATAAGGATATACCAGCATGTTGCAAATCTGAAGTTTGCATGATATCCCTAACAGAGGGTAGTGATTTAGAGATTTATTTATCCATGTAACATTTTTAAGAGAAGTCTTGATCACCTGCTGCTGGTAGCAAGGCGTATGCTTATATTACCTTTGTACATGCAAGTCGGTAATACACTGGTTTCAGTCTAGAATACGTAAATAAAGGCACCTTTAAAGAAAAAAAAATCACAGCAAAAAACATGTTGAAGTAGCTTGGTCAACAGGTTTCAGCTACGGCATTGGTCGAATACCTGGTATCTAGGGCCAAAAGTGGGGGTACACTGGCAAACAGATGGATTTCCTTAAAATGAGTACAATTTAGTGTTTTGGCAGGCAGAAGATCTCACAGCCCTGAGGACAGTAAATGTTCCAGCCCAGCAATGCCCTGTTGCACCTCATAATGAGGATGAGCATCACTGATAGAGTCAGCCATTGCCGCTTCAGGTTTAAACCGTAAAGTGCCATGGGCTGACTGTCTTTCAGTGACTCCTCACATCACCTTTCCCTAACTAGTCACAGGATGGGGTGGGGTGGGGTGGGATGGGATGAATATGTCTCAATGCCCCCACCTCACTCTGCGACAAGTTAGGGAAGGCTAACCATTGGCCACCTTGACATGGTGCCACCTTGACATAAGAGGTGCCAGCGGGAGATTCAGTTTCCTGCTTTCCATCCAAAGCTTCAGGCTCCTCATGGGCTGTCATGCTTTTCCCTCCCACCATCTGCTGGTCATTTCAGCACTGCCACAGCTTGGAAAGTACATTATTGAATGGTTGGGTGCGTGCTTTTATGTATGAATGTTTTATATATAATAGACTTGTATCATCTGGTTTTCTCTACCTGTTACACCTGGCATCCTTAGGCTGGTCTTCCCCTGTACGATTTGCCTTTGGCCTCCACGTTTTGCTGATTCTTTTTGTTGGCCTTAGGACTCTGAGCACTTTACCACTGCAAACCAGTGCTAAAGTGCATGGGCTTCTCCCCTAAACATGATGACATTGGTGCATACCTGATTGGCATATTTGTTGTACTAGTAAGTTCCTTGTGAAGTGGTATACCATATACCCAGGGCTTGTACTTCAAATGCTACTGGGTGGCGTGGTGAGAAAAAGAACGATGGATTAAACACAGATTTTTGTGACTGGGGGTGAAAGTTTGCATTGTTCAGCATTCCGTCCATCATTTGTTCCTTTTGCATTTGTCGCCCTAAGTGGGAAGGGTATGCCGAGAGGTGGGTCCCGTGCTCACTGTGCCACTGGATTCAAGCTAGCCTGGCTGATGAGGGGTGATGCCCCGAAACCAGCCCCAGGATGCTTGTTTCCGATCCAGAGAGGACCTGGCTTGGCAGTTCAGGCTGGACTGTTCCCATGAGGAACAGGGTCAAGGCTGATTTGCATATGGCTGGGTACAAACTGTGGAGGCGTGGTAAGCAAAAGAACAATGGATTAAACCCAGATCTATGTGACTGGGGATGAATGTTTGCATTGTTCAGCATTCCGTCCATCATTTGTTTCTTTCGCACTAGTGGGCTGTAGCACTGATTGTGCCACCCACAGAAGTAGACTTTGAAACCTGTCTCAGGGCTGCCACTGCAGTGCCTGTGTATGCAATTTACTGCGACTTGCTATTTAAAAATACTTGATAAGCCTTAAACTCCCCTTTTATTACATATGTCACCCCTAAGGTAGGCCCTAAGTAACCCTAAGGGCAGGGTGCCATGTAAGGAAAAGGTAGGACATGTACTTGTATGTTTTGCTTGTCCTGACAGTGACAAACAGCCTATTTAATTGTTTACTACTGTAAGGCCTACCCCTCTCATAGGCCAGCATTGGGAATTCCTTAATACACTTTTAAACTGTAATTCCTGATCAGAGAGGTACAGAGTAGCTTTTTAACCTTTTTCATGTTTCATATGTTTGGAATGGTAATGATAAATCCTACTTACTGGTGAAGTTTGATTTAACATTATTGTTTTAGAAAGGCCACTTTTAAAAAGTGGAAATTTCTCTGTACTTACTGCTCTTTGTGCCAGACAGCCTGTCTCCAATACACGTCTGGTTTGGGTGACAGCTACACTTTGTTCATTCCCTCCAGGATGCCACAAACACAGGAAGGTGAGGCTCATCTGCATTCTGAGCTTTCATCTGCACTCATCTGCATTCTGATGGGTCTTCCTGCGCAGGTAGGAATGAGAGGGGCTGTTACTTACACTTCAATAGATAGTGTCCTGTCCACACACAAAGTACTGATTCACCCCCCATAGGTAGCCTGGCAGACAGGACTGGGTGTCATGGTCCCAACCACTGCAAAACCTTCCAGGAGCCTATGAGTTTTAGCCACGTTTGTTCCCTTATCACCCCCCTCCATTTAGTGTGGCCATATTATAATTTGGTTTGCCGTGTGCTCCATTCGGGTGGTATAAGGGGAATTATTGACCTCTACAAACAACTGATTGAACTGCCCACAAAAACACACAGCTCCTTACAACCACTGTGAAAGTTCCAGAATCTTGGCAGGTGCACTAATCAATCACATTATTGCTGAGTAACTATCAGAGCTAATTGCTCTGTTTATTGCAAACGTTACAAAACAAACAGCAGTAACCGGTGTCCTTGTCAATTAAACTCGCAAGGTATCACCTTCAAGATTAATAGCCCTGCTTGAACATTCCTTGACCCCGGCAGATGCATTTGCTAATCAACCCCCTGAATCACAGTGACCATTCCATGACTCTGTTTGAACATTCCATGACCCTGGAAGATGCATTTGCTTATCAGCCCCCTAGCTCACAGTGAACTTCTCATGACCCTGTGCTTTTGTTGATCTGACTCCTGGCTCACAGTGAACTTTCCTTGACCCTGACAGGTGCACTAAAAGCACACTGTCAGCTTGTATTTAAAGTCTGTGCCCACCCCGGTTCCCCGCTAGGTCTCTTTGCTTTCCACTTACCTGAATTCCCTCAATCAAACCTCCGAAACCAGTCAGCATCACAGCGTTGTTCCCATCCTCAGAAGCAGCAACTCTGGATTCCCTAAAGAAAAGGAAAAGACAACGCTTCAGAAGAGTTCGACTCGAGGTATTTGCACCACAATTCTTGTATGCTCTAAGCTCAATAGCACAATAATTTAGGAATGGCCTGCTCTTGTTTTAAGAAAGCGCACTAAAGACTCCATCACTGGCAGGGCTCTGTCAGGAATGATATCTCCCGGGCTTTTGCCCCGTGCGCTCAAAAGAATAACTTGGCTAGGCTACAAAGTGTGACTTTGATGACATCTTAGTTCAACGCACAAAAGGAATAACCAAGCAAGAAATTAAAGAATTGCGCGCAATAGTGACTTTGTTTGATCTTCATAACGACTATCATCAAGCAATCCTTTGGAAGCCAACACCCACATATGAAAAGACATTCACGATTTGACCGGAAAGGCAGAGCACAGTAGATGTCGGTTTGGGGTATGAACTGCAATATATAAATATGATTTGTTGATGCTATGTACCAAATACATTGTGTGTCGTCTTAAACCACTGTTTTGCAATCCACAGACACTCTTTAAACCTTGGGCGTCCACATAAGATCGGTTATGGGTCTCTTGAGGTCTCCCTGAGGCTGCCCCGGAGGAGCATCACAGCATCTCGTTTGTCTTTCCAAATCTCAACCCTCTTAGCCCTTGGGGCCAGTCACAGGTACAGTACCACCATCTGTCCTCGAGCGTATCCCCATTGGAACCACCTGGGATTCAGGTAAGTGGTTCATAACAGAGAGTTGAAAGGGATCCTTGTTCACTTCAGAAAGTTGCTTTAAAGTCACCCTTTTTATCAAAGGCACTTTTGGATATAAATGCTAGGTTTCTGACCCCCTGAAATCTGACACTTCTGGATCTTCTGGACCGCTGTCAGAGGAACTGCTGTGCTGCTTAAAGGACTCAACTGGATTGCTTTTCTGAAAAGACTGCTTTTCTGCTTGTTGCCCTGCTGCCTGCTGCTTCCTGACTCTGCTGAAAGAGAGCTGGACTCTCCCTTCCCTCCACGTGATCTCCAAGGGCTTGCTGGCTTGCCTCCTGTTTTCTGACACCTCTGGGACACAAAAGACTTCCTCTAACTCTGCTGGTGCTGCTGGACTCTGCCTTCTGTGAGTTCTACCCTTGCCTGAGGTGCCCTCTCCAAGTTCTGGGCCTCAGAAGTGAGTTCTGCAGCTGTTTTCCAGAAAACCAACACATTGTCACCTTTGCGCTGATTGGAACTGATGCATCGCCCTTCGACGTCGACACAGAGTCTGTTCGATGGCAGTGGTTCTACAGCTGGCGCGGGCCAACGACGGTGCTCTGTGCGGCTCAACGAAGCTTGACAACGCACCGACCCGACTGCGTGGAAAAGATCAACGTATTGTGCCCTCAGCGTCGACGCTTTGCTCCATCCAATGTATTTTCTCATTGGGCCCTGCTTGGATCCTGTAGCCAGCCTGCCCTCTACTGTGGTCGGGCTAAACCTTTGATTTGCACCGGTCTCTTTAGATAAGCCTGACTGCTCTGTGCCAAGCTACCAGAGGGTGAGCACAGGTTAACCTTTAGTGTGTATCTAGCTTACCCTGACTAGAGTGGTAGTTCCTGCCTGGCCTGGGTACATACCTCAGCAAAACAGGAATCATATTTCTAACACTAACATTAGCAAGATTTATGATTCTCTTTATTGATGTTGTCTTCTTATTCTTGATGCTTATTGCCATGTTTTATTTCTGTGTTATAGGGTTCATTATTTTGACCACTTTCTAAGAAAAATAAAGAAAAGTTGACAATGAACTACCATTCCACATTATCTAACATTTTTTATAGATTCTGGGTACTCAGGAGTTGCATAACTCTAAATATAGCAAACTTGTTTCTTAATGCTGATATTCATTCATCTGCTGAAATCAAAACACCACACATACCTCACAAATTACATTCTGAAGTAAAAAATGGTGAATAACTTAATTTGTTTAGATAGTTTCATGAAGACTGCTGCATGCTTCACCACAGTTATTTAAAGTCTCTGGGCTTGCACTAAAATAACAAAGCTAAATTTATCTTCTTCAATCAAGGTTTCAAATATTTCAAGGGATATTTCTGGAGCCACACTTCAGCAAGAAAATTCTGAAGCACTAGCTCAGTAGAAGGTGTATATTATATTATAGGTCAGATTATTCGAATTTTCCATTCTGTGTTATAGTGCCCAGCAATAGAATCCACCATCATAATCATTGTTTTTGCAGTAGAAACCCAGGGGCATATTTATCAACATTTCACTCTGTGCAGCAAGCCACCTTGCTGCGTCGCATGAAAGGGAAAGGGCATCATGCGATGCATTCATGTCCTTTCCTTGCGCTGGTGCACAATGTGCTTCCTGGGCCAACGTAGGCCCCCTTGCGCTGTGGTGCTAGGGTGCCTGCTTTGCAGACAAGATTGTTTTTGTTCAGGAAGGGACAACTGCACAAACATAAGGCATTTTCTTCTTTCTATGTGTGCCGCAGAATACGTGGAACATTGCTGGGCTTAAAAGCAAAATAGGTACACCATCATGGTCTGATTTTATTTTGGCCCAACATGATATTATATGTTTACAGGAGACGTGGTGCACCGATCCGATCCAATATATGTAGAGGGTTTTACCTCATATTGGTTACCAGCCCAGGCCTCCCTTTCGGGTAGAGCTAAGGGCGGCCTCTTGATTTTGATTTCTACTAATTTGGATAAATGTAAAATTAAAAGTTGTATTACTGTGGGAACTTATGCTCAGATTATGTGGATGTCTTCCACCGTGGGTAATGATGTTATTTTGATCAATTTTTATAACAATCTGTTTAATTCCCTACGTAGTTCTATTGTCCATACCCTGGAAAGGGAAATCGAGAAATTGACTAGTACCATTAGGAAACCGATTATTATTCTTTGGGTTGGCGATTTTAATGTTCAAATATGCCCATTGTCCCTGACCAAAGTTTGGGGCCTAGGAGGGGGGAATTTGAAGATGATTGTTATATGCATTTCCTCCATTGTGAATATGGTAGTGCCTTAAATGGTGTTATCGTTAAACTGGATTTAGAATTACTGTATTGTGCTACCGATAAAAATAACATGATATGTCCCACATTCACAGGTAGGAATGCATCGTCTAATATTGATCACATTATTATTTCTAGTAATAGTGTACATTTATTTTCAACCCCCTGGATAACGGACCAACCAACTAGTGACCATAATAGTATTTCTTTGTATTTATTATGTTGGGGCTTTAAAAATATCACCAGTGTTCCACACAGCCTATGTATTGCCCCCACCAGACCGAATGGTGTCCGGATAAAATGGGCTGGTCTGGACCCATCTAAAATCCAGTACGATGTTATTACAAAGTGTCAGAATGAAATTCAAGTCTGCTTAGGGGATGAGGTTGACCCAGCAGTGTTGCTTGATAATTTTACAAGGATCAATAATACTGTGGAGAACCTTTTGTTGAAACCAGTGTGTAGAAATAAAAAACCTAAGGTGGGATGGTTTGATGATAACTGCATAGGGGCTTTGGGCCGCCTTAAACAAGCTCTGGGGTGTAAGCCAAGAAACCCGGATATAATTAAGGCCTATCGTGCAGAATACGCTTTAGCCCTAAAAATCAGGAAATTGGAACTCCAAAAAAGAGCCTGGGAAGACTTAAGTCTGGCAGCCGATACTAAAAATAATAAACTTTTCTGGGATACCGTCAATAGTTCCTTTTTGAAGGACGACCATATTCCAGAATTTAATTCTTATATTAACTGTAATTCTTGGGTAGCCCATTTTTCCACTATTTTTAATCCTTTTGATAAAGATGTTCCATTCACTTTGTCCAATCATAATCCTGTTGAATGGCCAAAATTGCCCTTGTCAATTAGTATAGAGGAAGTATTTGAGGGCATAATTAGTAGTAAGGGGGTAAGGCACCGGGTCCCGACGGGGTCCCGATAGACTTTTATAAAAATGAAATGGTTTTATGGTCGCCGTTTTTAACCAGAGTTTTTAATGTCGCCGTTGAGACTCATTTTCCTTTATCTTGGGGCCAGTCAATTATAATACCAATTTATAAGAAGGGTGTTAAGACTGATGCTTGTAATTATCGCCCGATTTCTTTATTGGACTCGTCTATAAAGATCATGAGTAGGGTCATGTTATCAAGACTCGAAACCTGGGTCCAAGAAAAGTCAGTCCTTACTCAAGTGCAATATGGGTTTAGAAAGGGTGTCGGCACACTGGAGCAGTGTGTCAACCTGGATCTTTTGATCGGCAAGTACACATTAGCTAAGGAGGGAAATTTATATTTGTGTTTTGCTGACCTTAGCAGCGCTTTTGATTTGGTAGACCACTGCATTTTATGGCCCTTATTGTTGGATATGGGTGCCCCCAAAGAGATTATATTTTTCTTGGCTAGATTATATGGGGAGCTATCAAGTAGGGTGCGGTACGGTCATTTAGGCGAATATACCCCGCCTTTTAAAGTCAAAAGAGGCATCCGACAGGGCTGCATCTTAGCTCCATTACTTTTTTCATTGTTTATCAATGAAGTTGACGCAGCACTGAAATTGTTTGAGTCGGATGCCCCTAGGGTGGATGGGAAGTCTGTCCCAATCCTTTTATATGCCGACGATGCGGTTTTACTCTCTCGCACCCCTATTGGGCTACAGCATCTTATTGATAATTTTACTGTTTTTATTCCTAAAAGAAAACTTTTAATTAATAAATCAAAAACTTTTGTTATGGCTTGCGGTAGGAACCCTATAACATCTAGCTCTTATTTTATTGAAGGTTCCAAGGTCCAGATAGTTAAGACATTTTGTTACTTGGGTATTACATTTGCAGGGAATAGGTCATGGGCCCAGGAACAGGATAATGCCTGTTCTAAGATGCTTAGAAATATAAATGGTATTTTTAGTTTTGCGGCTAAATTGGGAAATCGACGCATTAAAGATATGTTGACAATCTATGAGATACGATGCGTTACCGCAGCTCTTTATGGGGCAGGTGTTTGGGGTCATCTTCAAGGTAATATATTACAACAAACTGAAAATTCGTTTTTAAAACGCTTACTTTGTGCCCCTTCATCTGCCTCTACGGAATTGCTCCACCGTGAGGTGGGCATCAGATATATTTCAGATCTGGCTTCAACACGACCCCTTTTATTATGGAAATCTATATGGTCAAAAGAGGAAACATTATTTACTCAATCTATTATACGGGACTGCCTCAAATTGGAGAATTGTTTAAGAATACTCTGGCTTAATTATATTATTTATTGGTTTAAATCTTTATTCAATTGTGACATCAGAACGGATCCTGGGTGTACTCTTTCTGTTGCTAGAGCTGAGATAAAACTAACCATGCTAGCAAATAAAATAGAGGCTCGTTCATGTGTTATTAAGAATCAATCAACTTTCCTCTTTTATTCGCAATTGGACCTTAAACAGGGTTTTCAAAGTTATTTATCAGCAGTGACTAGAGTTTCACATCGATTTGTGCTGACACGCTTAAGATTGGGTATTGTACATCATCTTGTTAATTTTCCAATTATGAAACAGTGTTCTGTTCATGTATGCCCATGTGATGGAGTCTCAAGACAAAGCTGCTGCCATATGTTATTATTCTGTCTATTTTATTCCCATCTCAGGAGATTTTATTTAAAACCTTTTTTTCTACATTACAATATAAGATCCACTACAGATGCCTTGAACTTGCTCTTTAGATTGGATGACCCACGATTATGCTTTTATTTAGCTACATTTCTTCTGAAATCTATTAGTGTTAGGAAATCTATGATTATTGATATCTGATTGTGTGTTTTAAGGGTATTATGAAATTATATGTAAATATATGCATTTGCACTTTTGAATTAGGATAATATATGATCCAGTAAATGTTTGGACCTTCATGTGAATTCTGCACTTGCACTTTGTATCTGTATTAACATGTTTACGCACCTTGATGTATTCGCATTTTTATCCCACTGTTTTATATTTTTTTGGGATTTTCCTGTAGATCGAGCTTTCTTATGTCTGTATTGCTTATATGGTTGATTTATTTAACCGAATAAAAGCTCTAAAATCGAAGAATCGAATCGAATGCAGCACACATAGAAGGAAGAAAAAACGAGGAGAAATAAAGATTTTCTCATTACGCCTCACCTGGAGCAGCGTAGCATTTTGACCCATTCCCAGGTCTACCAATAATGGTGAATCTGGGAATGCACCAAAATCCATGAGTGGATGGACGACCCTCACTGGGGTAGAGTAATGCAACGCAGCGATTTGCATTACATTACTCTAGATTTATCAAGCCACACAGAGCCATGCAAGGTGGCCTTGAGTGGTTTGGTAAATCTAACTTAGTAGTTGCATCGCCCTTGTGTGGTGCAAGGGCGATGCAACTGAATGATAAATATGCTCTCCAGTGTCCTTCTCTTCTATGATCTGCCCAGACATGTAGTAGTGAGCCTCAGCAAGGCCTACCAGTGCTTAGGGGTTCACCCTTCTCTGCACAGAGTCCTCAGACACTTAGGAAGAAGTTGGCACAGAAACTGAAATAAGAAAAACAGAGTTTATTAAACCTCATGAGGTGGAGCTACATTTACACACCACCCTTCGGTAATGCATGAAGTAGCACACTGAATGGAAGGACCATGGTCCTTTTATACCCACACAGGGGCTCAAATGGAGGCGGTAGAAACACAAATGCTGGTTTTAGGTACATATAAGGTCATACAGAAAATGCACAGTCGACAAGTGGGTGGAGCTAACAGTTTCTACTTCTAGTAGACACATCCTGACATTTATAAACTCGGAACAGCTGCAAGATCAACTGAGCATGTGCAAAGCAAAAAGAACTAAATATAACTTGTCTCTAGGCAGATTTCAAGAGCAGTTAACAGGAAGGTAGGACAGAGCACATGGCGAGCACATGGTAGCACATGGCAGCCAAAATGGCTGCCAGAAATACAAAATGGATTCCACAAAGCGGACAATTTAGCCTCTGAATACAGGCTGTCTTCAGCTAATGCTTAACTTAAGTGCTGCCAAATTACAACAGACGACCCTTTCAGCATTGGCTGAAGACGTTCGTTTATCTGGGGTAATCTAGATATTCATCCCGTACATCTATTAACATTATTTCGGCCACCTCTTTATTCAACATTTGTTGGGCCTTTGTTTCAGCAACGTTCCCTTTGGTAGGTATACAAGCAGAGATGCAAATGGAGCAAAGCATTGGACCACATTGGATACATACACAGCATGTAAAAAGTATTGTGATTATTACACACAGGATAGTCAGTAGCTTCCAGCCCCAAGCAGAAACAAGAGTCCAAAACCATCCAGCAAAAGTCCAAGTACCAGTCTCTGGATGAATTTCTGCAGCAATCTTATGCAGTTTTGATATTGCGTCATATACTGAAGGTGAGTGATCCGGTATGAATACACAACAGCTGCTACCGATGATGCGACATGCACCACCTCGATCAGCCAAAATCACGTCTAGCACCATCCTATTCTGGAGTGCTACAATCCTTGCAATCTGTAGTTCCTCTGTAATGTTCCCAAGTGCCATAGCTGTCTGATTGGTAACAGCTTCCACAACACGAGTTAGTCGCCTGATCTTCCTGCTATTTAATGCAGCACCCACAAAGAAAAATAAGCCCAAGTTGAAATCAACATATTGTTGTAGGGTAGTGTCGGTTTGGTCAACTTCATCCATACTTATTGTCCTCTTATTTCTGTTTTTGGAAATATCATTGTACAGTTTAAAATCACGGTGATACAATGCAGGTGCCAAAAACACAGGGGGCAACAGAAAAGATACATAACAGATTCCTGACCACCCAACAGGTAATTGATAATATCCGTTATTTCCACACACAAAATACGTGTTATGCGAGGCTGTGAAAGTGCTCTTATTGGCACCTTCAATGGTCAGGATTACAGTACACTCGCTCCTCCCCACTGGAATTCTTCCAACACTACAAATACACAAATCTGCTTTAGCTTTTGTCACAGAAATCACAAAAGGTCCAATGTTCTTTATTATTCTCACATTTGTGAAGACATATGGTGTTGAAATATTGTCCGGTTGATACTCTTCCCATTCCCATTTAGTCCCTTTGGCTTGTGGATAACCTTCTTTATTTTGATAACATACTTTATTAAGTTGAAAAATAATCCCACCTACTGAAGGCTTTCCATATGCAAACAAGAGCGCATACCAAGCTTGACAAGAACCATTGTGAGAAAATGGAAGAGGAATAAAAGGTGTTCCTCCTTTCTTTTGATGTGCAGGTATCATCCCACACACCCAACAGTTGGTAGTATTTGTAGCATTGTGAGTATGGTGCAACATCTGGATAAAAGTATTGTTTAGATAAGATTGTCGATGCTTTTGCTCATGGTAAGGAAGAGTAAAGTAGTGGTGTTCCACGGGTACTGGCGTAGTGGCAACAAAAAGCTGTCGAACAGGAGCCACCTTCTCGATGTACCATGTAATTGCTGCCATAGCCACCATAGCAACAACAAACCCTACAGCACAAATGATTCTTTTGTTGGTCATTTTAGCAGCAGTAATGATTGATCTTTCTGAAAACTTGTTGAAAACAATCGTTGGAGCTCTTCTCCCTGGGCAGCCGCTGATTTCTTCACCATGGGCCAAAGCGGGTGTCACTACACTAATACAGGGCTGATCCCCCTCCCCTTGCCACATTGTCTCTCCGTTTCACTAACCCAGGGCGGTAGCTCAACCAGTCTTTTTCAAAACTGCAGATCCTTTCCTCGGTCTCAATTGATATCTGGATACTCCAGTGATCGTGTGGTCCGGGAAGACTTCCGCAGATTCGTCAGGTGAGATAGCTTGGCCTTTCTCCGTCTCCAGAATCTCTCGATGGTCGGTCAACACAGCAGGTTCCACCAAGGCAGGCGACACACGTTTGCCGTGTGTGCTGTGGATCCAATTCTTTCTGTTTGTCACTCGAACTGCTGTCCTTGTCGCAAGGAGCACCTGCTCTGGTCCTCGCCACCTTGGCTCCAGACTGTTCGATCTGTCGAAGTCCTTGACCATTACATGGTCACCAGGACGGAGTTCGTGGGCCTCACCTGTAGATCTGTCAGGAAGAGCTTCTCGAACCTGTTGATGAATAGAAATCAAACTGTCAGTTAACTGTGCCAAATAATCATTCATCAGAACACAAGGAACATCATGTATGGGGCGTGGCTTAGGAATTCCCCAAATGTTCATCGGTCTCCCAAACACCACCTCATAGGGGGTAAGACCTGATCGTGAATGTGGCACCGATCTTATGGATAGTAATGCCAAAGGTAGTGCATCTGGCCACTTTAGAGAAGTGGAAGCCAGTATTTTCGCCAACTTTGATTTTAAAGTAGCGTTATACCTTTCCACCAATCCTGCTGATTGCGGGTGGAAAACTGTATGGAATTTCTGTTTGATCCCTAATCCTTTCAGGACATGCTCAACAACTTGCCCAATAAAATGAGGTCCATTGTCACTCCACAAAAGTTTGCAAACACCGTATCTAGGGAAAAACTCCTTTAGAAGCACCTTTGCTGTGGTGAGAGCAGTATTATCCTTCGTAGGGTATGCCTCTATCCATTTGCTAAAGGCACATACCACCACTAGGACATATTTCAGATTATTGCAGCGTTCGAGTTGGATGTAATCCATCTGCAAAACTTCAAAAGGTGCGGTTGGTGTAGCAAACCCTCCTGTAGGAGTTCGTGTCCCTTTTCCAGGATTATACTGCCAACAGATCAAACAGGACTGTACTACCCTTTTGGCTGTGCTAGCAATTTCAGGATGCTCCCAAACTTGTGTAAGCAATTTAGTTATTGCTAGAGCTCCAACATGTGCCAGCCCATGTGCCATTTGAACCATAGGTTGTAAATAGGCCGCAGGCAATTTCCACTTTATTCATTTCTTTGTTACGCCAACAACCCTCATCATCTAATATTCCTTCTTTAGACCATTGCTCAAGCTCTTCCACAGAAGCAGATCTCTGTATATCCAATACTTCCTCTCTAGCATCATGCCAACGCTCAGCTTGTGATTTCACTACGTACATGGGTGTAGTGCTTCGCTGCATCGCAGTCTCACGGGCTACGCGGTCTGCAAAGGCATTGCCTTGTCCTATTTTGTCAGTCACTTTCTTGTGTGCGCTACACTTCATAATAGCAACTCTCTTTGGGTATGTAAGTGCAGTCAAGAGATTATGCACTAACTCTCCGTGCATTATCTGCATCCCATGGGATGTAAGAAAGCCTCTTTCCTTCCAGAGTAGGCCAAAATCATGAACCACTCCAAAAAGCATAGCGGCTATCCGTGTAAATGTTCACCCACAAGTCAGTGCTTAGCTCACATGCTCGTGTCAAAGCTATTAGTTCAGCAGCTTGAGCCGACTTCTGAGGTATGCGAGCTGTTTCCACTATTGTCTCAAGCGTGGTAATTGCATAAGCAGCTGAAGTCGTGCCATCTGGTAACTTCAGACAGGACCCATTAACCCACAGTTCCCCATCTACATCTGGAAGGGGCGTATCTTGCAAATCGATGCGACCCTTTGTCTGTTCCTCAGTAACGAATATACAATCGTGAGGCTCCTTTGACTGAGACTGAGTCGCAGGATATGGCAACAAAGTGGCGGGGTTCAGTGTCGCACATCTCTTCAAGGTAATATGAGGTACTAGCAGTGTCAATTCGTATCGTGTCAAACGAGCACTAGTTAAGTGCTGAGTCTTAGTCTGATTCAAAAGGGCATCTACTGCATGGGGTACTAGCACCAACAGTTTGTGTGACAAAACTATCCCTTCACTCTGACGTATGGACACAGCCGTCGCTGCAACTGAACGGAAGCACCCAGGTAATGCACGAGCAACAGGGTCAAGAACTGCAGAAAGGTATGCGCAAGGACGCTGTTTGTCCCCGTGTGTCTGTACTAAAACTGACAATGCACATCCTTCTTTCTCATGTACATAGAGTGTAAAAGCCTTCGTGTAATCTGGTGTGCCTAACACTGGTGCAGAGCAAAGAGCTTGTCTCAACTGACAAAAAGCATTTTGACATTCATCTGTCCATGGAAGGGGGATCGGAGTGTTTTTAGTCAAAAGTGCTAGCAAGGGTTTAACAATGTGTGAAAAACCCAATATCCATTGCCTGCAAAACGAAGTCAGACCAATGAATGCACGGATATCTTTCTGCGTGGAAGGTACTGGGGTATCTAAAATTGCTTGAATGCGATCTGGTGTCAGTGCACGGCCCTCCTTAGACAGAAGGTGTCCTAAATAGGTCACCTTCGGTCTACAATATTGCAATTTCTTCCGTGATACTTTATGGTGGTGTGTAGCAAGAAAAGAAAGCAAAGACAAACTGCATTTCTCACACTGCTCAGGTGTATCAGCTGCCAACAAGATGTCATCGACATATTGTATGAGAGCCACTCCTTTAGACAAGGTAAAGGAATCAAGCTGTCTTTTTAATGCTTGACTGTAAATACTAGGACTCTCAGTATAGCCTTGAGGAACTCTACAAAATCTGTATGATCTATTATTCAAAGTGAAGCCGAACAAATATCGGCTATCAGGATGAATAGGAATTGAGAAGAAAGCATTCTTCAGATCAATTACAGAAAATGTAGTTGCTGTTGGAGGGACCAGGGTAAGCAATGTCGTTATGTCAGATACTACAGGGTACTGTGGTACTACAATCTTGTTGACTTCTCTCAAATCGATGATAAATCTATAGATCCTAGTGTCAGTATCTTTTTTCAAAATGGGAAGAATCGGACTATTGCAGACATTGTAAGGAACTTCTTCCACAACCCCCACCTTAATTAAATCATGTACAATACGTGTGAGTGCTTCTTCTCCTTCTCGAGAAATTTTATACTGAGGCAGTCTTGGCAATAAAGCGCCCTCCTTGACACTAATATGTACTGGTGGAATAACCATTTGTCCTACATCAGTGTCCGAAGTAGCCCACAAAGTACTAGGGAGTGAGGCTAGTGCAATGTCCTCTTTAACAATACAAGATCTCTCAATCATAGGGTAGTTGTCATTCAAAATAACCCGTACTCCTTCTGGAGAACACCGTATCGTAGCCCTAAAATATTTAAGCATATCAAGACCCACAATATTGTCTGGTGTGTTTGGAGAAAGCAAAAACGGACATGGAGCAGTAAACTTATCAACATCAAATGCAAGTGGTTGTGACAATGGGCTAAGGGAAGGTGTTCCATCGAAACCTATCGATGTAATGGTTAAGCCAGACAGGGAGCCCTTGGAACCAATTGTTTAGACAAGGCGCTACGAGTAGCTCCTGAATCAACCAAAAACTGATCAGTAGAACCCAAAACATGTGCTGTAACATAGGGACCCCTCTGATCTACTGGAACTTCAACTGATTCCTTACCCCATCCTAGGCAATCCTATGCATAAGCAGAGTCTTGAAAATCAGAGGGCACATAGTCAGACATTTGATATTGGTTCCTTCTATCAAAAGTGTTAAACCCATCCTGCCCACGTATATTAGCATCAAACCGAGCACGATCATTCGTGCTTCCTCTAGGCCCTTGATATCCTGAACGATTTCTCATTTGTCCCCGACCACGTAGATTCTGCTGAGCACGCAGCACTGGACAATCAGAAAGCCAATGTCCAAATTTTTTGCAGTACGCACACTGATCAACAGACAAATTCGAACGGGCAGAGGAAGGAAAGGACGAACCATAAGATCCATGTCCACCTCTATCATTACCTCTAGAAGGCGGACCATAAGCTTGAGCCAACATAACCTTTGTTTTCAACTCCTTAGACTTTTTGTCCTCATTACCTTTGGTTTCTAATTCTTGCCGCTCATAATACTGGGCCATAGTTAAAAGAGAAACCGGAGAAGATGTAGTCCATGAACTCTCACTGGCCTTTAGGCGACTAGCTATTCTTGGCAAAAGGTTTGCGACATATTTATCGACAAACAGATGCCTACCCGTGTCATCTGTCAATGACTGGCCACTAAAATCGTGAAATGCTTCTTCAAAGCGTGTGAAGAAGTCAGAAACTGATTCATCTACCTTTTGCTTGCAAGACGCTAGCACTGTCCAATCTATCTTTTTAGGGGGAATGATCGTCTTTAACTTAACTTATATAGCTGCCGGAAGATTTAAAATGAACTGACACGGTTTCTGTGCAGGTTCTCTATCTTCATCTAACCGCTCTAAATCTTTCCACAATGCTCCAAATGTCGCATTATCATCTATTTTGCGCACAGTTCTCCACATATCAGGTGGTAATATTAATCCAAAAACAAATCAATATCCGACAAAGTCATAGTACAAGAGCTGATTGCACCCTCAACTTCCTCATAAAAGGCTGCTGGATTCTTTCGCGGGTCAGGCAATGCATTTTTAAGGGCCATAACATCTGCTCTATTCCAAGGAGTGTAAACCCAATTATAAATAAAGTACCCTTTCGCATTAAGAGAAGTCTTATCATCCTCTGTACCCGTTCCTTTAGGAGGAACATATAAAGGCGCGGCTTCCCGCATGGGTTTCACATGAATTACAACATTCTTATCTGTTTCAGGAGTAGAAGTTCGTGCCATGCTGATCTGAGATGCTAGTGCAGCTGTTTCTGCTGCCTTTTTCTCCTCTCGCAAACGGGCTGCTTCAACACGCAGTTTAACCAAGCGTCTGATCGTGTCAGCCACCTGAGAGAAGACAAAAAGACCGTCACGTAATTGTTTACAATCAGCTGCTACATCATCGGGCTCCACTTCTACCGAATACTTCCTAAATTGTTCAATAACCTCTGCAGCAAATGTATCGGTAAAATATATTTGCTCCCTTTCCTGCCATCCTTTTATACTATCTAAAAGTTCAGAAGCAGTGGTAGTACTACGAACGGCTTTACGCGCAGTAGATCTGATGTCAGATGCACGCTAAGCAGATAGCATGGAGCGAGTTTCTCGAGCTTTGTCCTGGTCTGAAAAAGAGTCCTCATCTGACTCATGAGGAGCGGAAGAAAAATATACGGAGGTGGAGAACGATCTAATAACAAGAAATCATCTTGCGGTTTATTAAGGATAGGATAAAGGGGCTGCCTAACAGCGTATTGGCCAGTTACCTGTAAATGGCGTTCCCTATCTTCCTCTCTTTAATTTCTTTCATCTCCTTGTTTTTTAACTCTAATGCTTTCGCATAAATGGTCTTTCGCTGATCTTTGTCAATCAAGGCTTGCTCACGCTTCATTCGCTCACGCACTTCTTTCTCCCACATTCGCACACAATCAAACATATCTTGCCTAGTCTTTCGTTTAAACATACATTGTTCCACATACTGAATTTTTCGCAAATCAAATGACCCATACATAGGCCAACGCAACTCAGGATCTTTACTAGTATATTTGTTCCATAACGTGCAGTACATTATAAAAGAAATACCATACTTAATATACATATCCCTATTAGGCGTCCCCTCCGGGGGGGCTGGTTGTGCTTCGTCAAGTCTCAAATTGGTACCACTACAAAAGCAACACATCCTACGAAGTGTGCTTAAAACAGGCATGCCAAAAAATAGTGCAAAATATGCAGTATTATAATCAAAGTAGCGCTTAAGGTACTCTTCGTACGTTGCGCTGTTCAAACAATTTTAAATAGAGAAAATTCTCCTCATTACCTGCCTATATGTATTGCAATACATATATAATTACAAAACAGATTCCAAAATTGGCCAATCATACAAACAAAGCCACAGTAAGTGTTACTAAAACTACCTTACCAATCAAAGGCATCAAACCAACAGCAAGTGCCGCAAAACGGCTCTTACCAATCAAATGGTGTCCAGGTTCCAACTGCCAAGTTCTCAAATCGACCAAATGGTCACTGCACGGCGAATCAACAGAAGAGATCTCAGTCGAGGACCGGCGCCGCCGGGATGGTCAGATCAGAAAGAAAGGAAAAACGCAGTGGGTGCCAAGACTCTGGTCTCCTCAGGCAGCGATCACGTCCAAGAGCAAGATTCCAATCCTTCGTCTCGACCAGTCCTTCGGGCATCCGAGTCGCCGATGAGCCCCGCGTTGGAAGCGCCAATTTGTAGTAGTGAGCCTCAGCAA
The DNA here is from genome assembly GCA_963921515.1 of Calotriton arnoldi. NCBI lineage: Eukaryota > Metazoa > Chordata > Amphibia > Caudata > Salamandridae > Calotriton > Calotriton arnoldi. Next base: position 318,195 of record CAWUFW010004107.1, read on the forward strand.
GGCCTACCAGTGCTTAGGGTTTCACCCTTCTCTGCACAGAGTCCTCAGACACTTAGGAAGAAGTTGGCACAGAAACTGAAATAAGAAAAACAGAGTTTATTAAACCTCATGAGGTGGAGCTACATTTACACACCACCCTTCGGTAATGCATGAAGTAGCACACTGAATGGAAGGACCATGGTCCTTTTATACCCACACAGGGGCTCAAATGGAGGCGGTAGAAACACAAATGCTGGTTTTAGGTACATATAAGGTCATACAGAAAATGCACAGTCGACAAGTGGGTGGAGCTAACAGTTTCTACTTCTAGTAGACACATCCTGACATTTATAAACTCGGAACAGCTGCAAGATCAACTGAGCATGTGCAAAGCAAAAAGAACTAAATATAACTTGTCTCTAGGCAGATTTCAAGAGCAGTTAACAGGAAGGTAGGACAGAGCACATGGCGAGCACATGGTAGCACATGGCAGCCAAAATGGCTGCCAGAAATACAAAATGGATTCCACAAAGCGGACAATTTAGCCTCTGAATACAGGCTGTCTTCAGCTAATGCTTAACTTAAGTGCTGCCAAATTACAACAGACATACTGAGCAGTGTATAACCAACTGTCCATGCTCTGGGAATTACAAACGATACCCTTTTGTCTCTAATATGCAGGCTATAACCACAGCATATAGGAGAGGAAACTGTGTTGGAGCGAGTACTTCTTTGGTCATATAGACAGATCTTGCAGCACATACCTTACCCTAGAGGCACTACCTATTCCTATACTGTATTCATCCTCATAATTATAAAATGAGGAGAAATTAAAAACAACTTGATAAGAGATGCTGCTATGGCAAGAGAAAAATAAATCCTCTTGAAAAATGATATGTTCTGAAATATCACAGAAAACCCACTGGGCTTTACTCATAAACTATAGGAAAATTGTTGGAAATTTGCTCTCAACTTTTATGGGAAACTTAAAGAAGCCCAAGGGTAGTGTTGGAAAACTAAAAAGTCTTATGTTTCCTGTAGTATTAGTTTGCTTAAAATATACGCATGCAGAATTTGTACTGGGTGGAAACTTCTGGATATGGAAATATGACGTGCAGAAAATGAGCATTTGCATATGTTGCAATCTTTCGTTTCATATTTTCCTTTGATGAAACCCTGTCTTTTTCACCCCCATTACAATTGAGGGACTCCTGGGACAATTGGTGAGCACTTCCAAGGTGGTAATCTACCTTCAAGGGATATGGAAATGCAAACAAACTTGCGGGTTTTTGGGTTCTCAGCTACTTTTGATGATAGGACTTCCACGAAATGCCAAAAATCCCAGCCCTGGCACCTTCATTTACAAATGCCATATTTCATGGTGCAAGCATATTTTCTGTGATTGGCAGTTCCATTTGAGAGACTAAAATACCTGTGTTGGCACGCAAACCTGTCTCAAATGATCATGCCAAAAGCATGCCAACGGCTAGGACCGGGAGCGGTGTAGTCCAGATACAGACTTTGGTGCTCCCGATTGGACCCTTCATTAATACATTAAGATCAAGTTCAATAATCAGGACTGAAACATTCTCAATGAGAATGACAGACACAGGTTATAGTTTTGAAGGTTTATATAAGAAATGAATTGGTAAAATACATAGAATATGCCCTCAATACGTTTAGCAGTAAAGTGTACAATCAATAAGCACAAAGAACCTAGTAAAGTTCTATATGAAATACAGCATAGATTCACCTTCTAAAGGTGGGAAATTAGAGTTCCGGGGCACAGAGAAAAGCACGTCCTTTTATAGGACTTTAGACAATGACTTTCATTCATTGCTAAACAAGTACATGGTTCTGAGAGTTTGCACCAATGAGGAACAAGCGAGAAGAAATATTTTACTACAGAATACATTTTAGAGGCATATTCACAAGGAGCTATCGCCGAATTAATGGCACTTTATCGCAGCCAAAGTCGTGATAAATGTACCCCCCATTCACAAGCCGGTGTTAACAGCCCACAGCACCAGTTTACCCGCGATAGCAGCCGCAAAAAACATTGCCACAGAGGACCCCCGCAAATACCTCTAATGGGATGCAGAGTAGGCATTCCCGTGACAAAAGTCGAGACAACAGCACACCTCAACATTCACAACGACCAGCCACATCGGCGATAAAAACACAAAACTGGCGATAAGGCGCGTTAGCACCAGGAAATCTACACCTGCTCTGACCTGGTGTAAAGTCGGACGGCAGCCAGCACAACAAAAGGGGGCACAGCCCAGGGCCACATCCGAAGGGCAACAGATGCCATGGAGCCACTCATCATGGGGCCCGGACACCCAAGAGGGCCACAACACCCACCGCCACCACCCCAGGACCCCAACCCACACCCGGAACACCCCCCCCCGGACCACCACAGACGCAGCTCAGACAAAGACAGCGGAACCCCAGGAAACGTACCAGCCGCACAGACCCAACATCTGACAATGTCACCGTCCACTACAGGCTGAAAGGGACAACCAACCTACGCATCCTGACCATCATCGCCTAACCGGCCTACGGCAACAACACAGCGGACAACCAACATCCCACCCCACACAAAGCTGATGGCGTGGCTGCACCTGTTGGCCCCTGGGACCCTCCATCCAACACCCGCCAGAGTCTGAGGAGTCTCACAGCCAGCCACATCCAAGTCCCCCACACCTGTCCTGGACATCACCATCACCCTGGTACCCCAGTCCCCATACGTACAACACAATGCGCAGGATCCGCTGGAGACCAAGCAAGGACCATACACCCAAGCAGGATGCACGCACGTGTTGGTGGCAATACACAGCACACATGTACTACCTGTGCCCCCTGGTGACACAGCACACAATCACCGCAACAGGAAGCACACGTCTCACACCAATGTGCAGGCAGCAACAGAACACCGTGGAACACCCAACAATGTCGCCTTCAACTACACAGCCAGTGTGCATGATACCTTCATCCTCCGACAGTCCATCATCAACCAGCGTTCCCAGGATGGCAACAAGGGAAATGCACACCCCCTTGGCAATATACAAATGAACACACCACACACCTCAACTCCACAACCATGCAACTCACAACTCTGGCAATGCACACGTCACAAAATCACATGCAACAGGCACAACAATATGCCCACCCACCAGACACGACAGAACAACTTACAATGTCCACATGGGCAAGCCCTGAACATGAGCCAGCAACGGCATGGCACCTCAGCCACATAATAGCCGAATGTAGGGAGAGGTGGCAACCAGGCATGTGTGAAGGATGCAGTAGAATGGCGCATGATATCGTGTGAGGACTAAAATTTAAGATAGAAAAAGAAAAGCAAAAGAACGGATAAAACACGAAAAATTTGATTTATGAGGAATTAATGATCGCCATTGTGGCATCTTTCGCAGTGCGTTTGGTTGGGGCGTAATGACGCCCCACGTCACAAGGATGCAGTAGAACCATGATTGGGAAAGTGCACAATGCCAAGAGTGCCGAAGATGTGCTGGACACCTCGCAGTATGCAGGACACACCCATATCCATGGCGACATACACCGCTTGCGTATGGAGTGTAGTGGACAGTGGACGCCACCATGTCACCCCAGCCAGTGGGGGACCTCGCGGAAATGTTGCCTGTTACGCCCCCCCTAAGCGTCGGCGGAGTGGGATGGCCCGGCGTACGCCACGCCAGTGTAGGCGTGTCAATAAAAAGCACGTAGGCCTAGGCGTGGTCCTCTTCCGGAAAGACCCACGTCTCTGCCAGGGCGGCGCCTCCCACCCCGCCACGAGGCCGATGCCATCCTCGTGAGCGGAGTTGCCTGTGATGTTGTGCGCCTGCCAGACCCCTGCACGCTGGACCACGAACCCGTCACACCAGCCCCTGCGCAGCCAGGCCACACTGATCACCTTCCGACACCGGGGTGTGTCAAGGAGGGCCCACCACGTGCCGGCGCAAGCCCCAAGCCCGAGGCCCGAGACCTTGGCAGCCACCTCAGACCATCACGTCTGCCACGACACAGGCCCGCTTTATTCCTTTTTCGTTGACGTACTCCACTGCTGCCCCCGGCCTACTCTTCGGACCAGTAGGTCCCATATGTGAAACTGTGTCCTGAGTCATGAATGGCAGTGACCCCAAATCCGGGACAGAGGCCACAGCACCAGACCCCCCCGATCAGTGAGGCATAGTTCCATATGGGCATCTTGCGACACGTGGTGCCACTGAACCTGTTCAACGCCAGCCGGCTACACATGGTGCCACTAACCCTGTTCAACACCAGCCGGCTACACGTGGTGCCACTGAACCTGTTCAACGCCAGCCGGCTACACGTGGTGCCACTGAACCTGAACAACGCAGGCCGGTGGGCCATCCAACCTATGCCGGAGACACTCGGTGAATGGGCTGTGCTGACCGCTGCCTCAGGCCTACACCACGGTCAGGTAGGTCACACATTTGGAACTGAGTCTTGATTACACCATGGCAGTGAACATCAGTAATGGCAGAGAACAATTCACTATACAGCCTCCGATGTGGTGGCAACAAGTCTGTGCATGGCATCACAACCATACGTGTCTGTGAGCCTACGCGGACCACTGCCCTCGGCCTATGCTGCGCACCAGTGGGATCACAGATTTGGAACTGAACATCGGTAATTCACAAGGCAGAATCCATTTCTTCGCACGCATGGAGGGGCGTAAGAGGATGACACGTTGCAGTCCGGAGGGAACAGGATCAGCGTCACGGAGGTGATTGAACACTACTGACAACTGCCACTGTGTCACTAACTCTGTGCCTCGCGAGCCAACGACCCATGGCTGTGGGCCACTGCTGACTGCTGCCTCTGGCCTACACTGCGGTCCAGTAGGTCACAGAGCCTTGATTTGGCATTCTTGGAGTTCACATCTGTGTGCCGGCATCATCGCAGACTGCATCCTCTCACAGCACCTGTGCCACTACGTTTGTCCCCGACATTCATGGACACTCACTGGTTGTACATTGGTGGCATTTGAGTCTATGGACTAGGGGCTAGTTTTCATCCTCATGTAGCTGATCCCGAATTGTTGGTGCAAACGAGGGTTGCGCTGTCCACTTCTCCATTTGCTGCTTCCAGATGACATCAGACCTTCCGCATCATGCCCTGGAGGACACCTTCCACTGTCCCCCGAAACCATCCGCAACATACACCTCGGACATTGATGGGGACCCGCTCAGGTCGCATGGCCCATCTGACTGCACCGCAGGTCACCGTCCCGTGGCTGGGTGCCTGTGCCGGTCGCAGTGCATCCGGGGCCACTAACTCTGTGCTGCTCAGGCCTGGGTCCCCTCCTTCTGGGACATTGAATGGCCTCTGTAGCGATGGTCTTGGGGTCATCAACGCCATGTGTCTGTGGCCCTGCGCTGTCCGCATCCTCCGGCCTCAACTGCGGGCCACCAGGGCCCACGCAAAGCATCGAGTCTTGACCGGCCCGGACGTCGCATCACCGCAGGGGGCACACACCACCACCGCAAGGACCACCTCCAACCGCCATCTGCTAGAGTCAAAAGGGTGGTCCTGACAGGCCTACGGAGTTGCTCAGACCTGTCGTGGATGCCCTCATCGGCCTGATACCCTGCTCAGCACTCCAGGTGCCAGTGACTCAGTGCACCGCAAGCCATTGTCCGTTACTGATTGAGTTTTGTGCTGTTGTGAGGTTGCGCAGCAATGTCACCTCATGCAGTGGGGAAGGCCTGGGACCATGATGAGGAAGTTGATGCAGGTGTAACACCCCACTGCATCTGCATCAGGACTAACCCGAAGGGACACAATCCTAGCAATTTCTTCACATGAGCGCGCTCTTCTCTAGTGCCCCTACCTCAGTGCACTGCAACTCACGGAACCTCCTGACTGAATATTGGGTGACCTCTGTCCTTACTCCGGATCCCTCCATGTTGCTCTGCATTTGACTCTGTTATGCTGGTGTTTTCTGTTTCCATTACACTGGTGTCCACTGTTCAGGTTGTTGCCAGCACCAAGCACTCCGTGCGGGCTGGCTTATACTCACCCCACACACATCCAGCACAGGCGTCACTGTACATGTGGCCCTGCCAATAAAGGGGCCAGGCGCACGTGCCCGTAGCCAGTTCAACATGATGTGTGCATGTGTCTCTGTGGGGGTGTGGGTCTCATTTGTGGGGTGTAGGTGGTCCCTGAAGGGTATTGGACACCCACATATGTGTTCTAGTTCGCATTCCATGGTTTAGGCAACACCCTCACCTGTTGGGCCACCTCCTTTTGGCGTTCTGCCACCTGGCATTGGGGTGCCATGTGTGGGTGGGTGAAGTGTTGTGAGACAGCCGTGATTGCGGGTGCTACATGCTGTGTGGTCTGTTGCAGGGGCTGGGTTCTCCTCTGAGTAGCTTGTCTGCCCTGGTCCTTGTGGTGGGTTGTGTGGGATGTCCATGGGCTGTTGTAGGGCGTTGGTGTCGGGGGTGTGGTGTTCGTCTCGGGCATCACTGATGGGTTGTCTGTTCTGACCTGCTGGAGGTGTTGTTTGTCCCTCTGCATTGTGAAGGGGAGGTGCATGTTGGCATTGTGTTGGCGCCTTGTTCTTGTCGACATGCAGACTGTGTGACAATGTACGTTGTGACTGTTTGGGCGGTGGTGGCTATTTGAGTTGGGACAGTGTACATTTGGCCTACATGGCTGATGTGGGGTTGTAGGGGTAGATGTGCATCTCACAGTTCCCTGCTCTGTCCAATGTGATTGTTCTGTTTCTGCGCCTGGGTGGACCCAGTTGTGTCCCCTGTTCTGCAGTGTGGGTGTTGCACTTTGTGCCACATTGTCATGGTATGTGCTGTGATTGCTATGTGTGTGTGCTGCAGTGTGCCACGGGGATGGGGGACATGTCCCTGGGTAATTGTGGGTGTGCAGTGTGCTACACCTCATTGTGCATGTGTGCCATTGTGCCCATCTCCCCCCGTCCCCCCAGTCTCTGTTGGATCCTCACCCTGTTGTTGTTGTGTTGGGTCCTCTCGAGCTGTGTCCGTACTCCCTACTCCTTGCACCCTCTCCACACTGATGACTGTGGCCTGGGTTTCCTCCAGCTCCTCCTGTGGCACTGGACTGCCACCTCCTGTCGCCGTTGCTGCCTTCCTGTTGGCAGAGGGTTTGTACCTGGTTTAGGTTGTCACGTCCTGCCGGCGCCTCTTGGCCTCCTGGATTGGCCTCCTGGGCACTCCGACTGCGTTCCAGGTGGTCTGCTTGTGGGTCAGTTGCTGGTAGTGTTCTGTCGCCTCCGTGGCCTTGGTCTTGTTTTCCTGCGGTCTGCACCCCGTCTTCCTCTCCCTTTTCTCCTTGGCCTTCCCCGAGCCAGTTGTTCCTTGCTGGTGGTCTGTGGGGGTTGTGGGGTTCGCGTTGGCCTCTGCGCTGGGTCAGGGTGCATCCATGTTGCTTCGTGCTTTGGCTTGTTTCTGGTGTGTTGTATCTGTGGTTTTTATGGTGCAATTTCCCGCCAGACGCGTGGGATTTGCATGCCTGAGGCTGGTTTTCGCTATTTTTTGTACCGCGATTGGCCTCATCGCATGATTTCTAGCGTTCGCGTTTCGCATTATTTCGGCGTGGCGTTTATTTTCACGCTGACATTTGACGCATTATCTGGTGACTATCGCATGGTACCGCCTTGTTGTGAATTCCACGTTGACACGGGGTTATTTTCCCGCGATGGGCTGCGATATTGAAAGTTGCGTTACGCTACTCTTGCGGTAGTTATCACACGTTCTTGTGAATATACCCCCCAGGGTTTTAACTCATAATTGTATTACATTGGATTTAGCCATTCTCAGAGTTCATGCAAGCATGCTAGTTGCTACATTGTATAAATAATTGCCTGGGACAGTTGGGATGTCCTTGGTTAGGTAAAGCGCAAAGGAAAATCTCTGAGAACGCTTCCACCTTTATTAATGTAAAGCTTGCAATCCTTTATTTAGAACAAGAAGTATCAACACTAGTCATCACGTGGTGCAATATGACAGTAATTCAAGATGGAAGACAGTGTAAGCAAAGCTTATGTTAGCGTAAGCTCAGTTTCTTATGTATTTAGAGCAAAAAAAGAAAAAACAGCTCTCATACCTGGTTAGAGGATTTAATATAAAAAATAATCAAATAATTTAGCCTCTCGTTATTAAGCAGATTTACATAAGCATACAAATACAATAGGTAGATGACAACAACCTTTAAAGTCTGCATGTTAATTACCTCTTGGAAGCACACAGCGTATGTACTATGTCTGTTCATGCTGTGGATAGCTGGCAGCAGCCAGTAAAAAAAAGCTCACCGCACACCATAGTAATTTACCTTAAATCTCAATGGAGCGGTGTCTTGTAAACACTTCATATCACAACTGCAGGACAGAGGTCTCCAGCAGGAATCAAACATGGGACCATCTAAGTAGGAGGTCAGTGACTATGCACACTGCATGAAATAGAACTCTGAGGCTCTAGATTGGGTTTAGCCAATAAGTATTTCATTAGGATCATAACCCCCTACAGTTCATGAGCAATGTGCTCTCTCATATTGCAGTCAATACTCATACAAACATACTCGGTATAAAAATACACATGCTGCCACCATTTTGTATTAAAAATATTTACTTCTTTAAAGGAGCAGCAAGCAAAAGGTTAGAGTGATTGCACTGTGCAGCAAGTGCAGGTACCCAAACGAGTACATGTCATAAATCTTACTACCAGTTAATTTATTTACTTTATGCAGTTAAACTCCTTAAATTCAACAGGTGGGTGAATTTAATGGCATTCCAGGTATGGTTCCTAGACAGAGCAGGGGCAGAATATGTAATTGTAATTGATACTCATTTCTTTGGTGAAGACATGCGATACAACTCTGAGAACCAGGCTAAATGTATAGAGTCCAGTCATGCGAAGATTTCATATGCCTTAAGTAATTTATTTTTGCAGTGTTTCTTAAACAAATGACAGACTGACATACTTGCTGAGGCGCAAAAGTGAGACCATTTTTCCTAGATGATACGCGTGAACATTCCTGCAAGACCTGTAACTCTTGGCTACCATTTTGGACCTGCATCATCTATAAAGACCACGCTCACCCTTTCTGTATACTTTGCATGTAGAAAAAACAGGATTGAGCAGAGAATGCACCGCTCCTCATGGTCATGGTACTTTAAAAAAAAAAAGATTTTTATTAATTTTATAGAGTGCAGTGCCCAACAATTAAAAGTGTAGCTCATGCCGGGATTGGTATATAAATTGATGCAACATAATACATGTTTGGCATCGTGAACCATAGTGCTTACATATTAAATTGTCAGGATATATTATAATGTATATATATATGTGCTGGTAGTCAGCACATTTCGCAAATTGCAAAAATTACGGTAGGATAAAGCAAGTGGACTCCCGCTGTGCAGGTAAAAAAGAGAGGAGGGAGGGGAAGAGGAGAGGCTAGGTGGATCCCTCTAGCGGCCAGGAAGTCTCTGATTCAGTCGCTTTTGATCAGTCGACTAGACTATGGCAACTCTCTGCTTGTGGGAATAAGGGAAGACCTGGCATCAAAATTGCAGGTGGTCCAAAACACGGCAGCCCGTCTAGCCCTGAATAAGCCAGCACGTACGCCATCTGCTCCTCTCCTACATCAATTGCACTGGCTCCCCATTAGGAAGCAGGCCATCTTTAAATTGCTATGTACAGTCTTTAAGTCCGTACAGGGAAATGGCCCTGCCTACTTGGGAAAAAAACTTGAATGGTACCGACCAACACGGCAGTTAAGATCTAGCAACCGATCTTTACTCTGTACTCAGAGGATTAGAAAGGTCAAGCTAGGTGGACGGGCTTTTTCTTATCTTGCCCCTCAGTATTGGAATAGGCTCCCGGAGGAAATCCGTGCCTGCCCTACTTTTGCACGGTTTAAGAAGCTACTCAAATCCTGGCTGTTTTAGACTCTACTGCCTATTTGGTGTCCCTTTTCAGGCGCCGAGACATCTCTCTGGGGATGATTCGTTGCGCCATACAAATGAGTTAAATAAATAAATAAATAAATAAATAAATAAAATAGGAGAGTGAGAAGGGATAAAAAGAACAACAATCCAACAGTGTGAGAGCTCTACAGTCCTTGTTATGTAAATTTTAGCATATTAAAGCCATGTTCATGTTCAAATCACATATATATCAGTAAACAGTGTCACAAGACAATATGAGTGTGTGTCCTTACCAATCGAGGGCAGGCATGCAGCCCCATAGGGTCGCGGGCGCACTACGGAGAGAAAGATAGCAGACCATGGGGGGACACTGGTGGGGGTGTTCGCGGGTGAACGACCGCGTGTGGGAAGGAGGGAGGTCCATGGTCATGGTACTTATGCAGAAGTTTCTCTGAGGAGCATACAGGAATCAGTCTCAGGCCAGCGAAGATGGTGCTCTCCTTTCTATTCAGCTAAGTGCACTGGGGTTTTATTCTAGGGCAATTGGGGCCAGCAGGGGTCACTTGGGCAATTTTCTATTGTCACTTGAGCTTGTTTACTTTCTCTTTAGATGCTATAGCGACTACTGCATTTTGGAAATTACCCGAACGCTGCTTGTGAGAAATTTAACGATTTTAAGAGTTTCTGTTTGAAAAAGTACTAAAATGCTTGTAGCCGCAAACGGTGATAGAGAATGTTAAGACCTCTTATAACAGAAAAGTAACAGTGTTGAAGACAGATAATACTCAAAACACCCTTAACTTGCAGTGCAGTGAACTTCAAACAAGACTGGATGTTTCATAGGTGAACATGGGGCCATTTTAAGGATTTTGGGGGCCTCATATTAAGGGTGCCCCTGTTCGCAACAGCTTTGAATTCATGATCTAGTTTCAGCTCTTTCATGCTCTCTTTGGCCGGGTCACTGGCAATGCACAGGCACACTTGTCCACATTCTAAATGTGTTCACATCTAATATTCAGGGATAGTGATGTGTGTTTTCAACATTGTAACACAGCAGCACCCCCTAATTTTGCAAATAATCTAGAAGACACCCTCCCATTTTTCATATGTGAGGTCCGGTTTTGATCTAAAAAAACCTTTTTTTTATGAATGTTGCATGAAAAATAAACACAACGGGCCCTATTCACAAAGGCAATCTGAGACAAAAGTCTAACTTTACGACTTTTGGTATTCACAGAGGTCATTTACGAGTCGTATCTTTACGTCCACAATCTGGCCAGAATCTCCGCACCAAGGCTGTACTTTCTCTGCACCGGCGCCGTACTCTCCGGCTCCAGCTAAACTCTCTGGCTCGGGACGAATGAAGTGTAATCAATGGGCTGGAATACAATTTTTTACAAAAAGGAATATTAGGAAGGTGTAAAAAATGGTAGAGGAGGTCAAGAAAATCAGTTTGGGCAGGGAAAAGGGTGTGGCCGGACACTACCTCATATTCCAGAAAAGTTTACTCCTTCGCATCATGGTACATGCAGTCTATGATTTGCGCTCCCCTCAGTGTTGAGCAGTCCATGATTTGCGCTCCCCCAGTGCTGTCTGTAGTGTGACACTACAGTCAACACTGAGGGGAGCGCAAATCATGGACTGCATGTACCATGATGCAAAGGAGCAAACTTTTCTGGGATATGATGTAGTGTCTGGCCACACCCTTTTCCCTGCCCAAACTGATTTTCATGACCTCCTCTACTGCGGACATAATGATACAACTCGTAAAGGACCTCTGTGAATACCAAAAGCCGTAAAGTTAGACTTTTGTCTCAGATTGCCTTTGTGAATCGGGCCCATTATTTCTCTGCAAAATGTCTGTAATAGACTCTGATACATCACCCACATTAAAAAGAAATTAAAGGATAAAGGTATTTAAAACAATCTGTTTAAGAATTATTCAAGGTCATAACTCTCTGCAGAACAGAGCTGGCTCTATCAGGGGGCCCCCTGAAAGAATGGGGCACTGTACCAGAGCCCACTTTGCACATGCCTTAAAACGTCGCTGAATAAACATTTGTAAAGTATAGAAAAAAAGTGTGAATTGCAGCTCTTAAAAATGCTGGACTGTAACTTTGAAGTAAAGTGTTTTTTTGTGTATGTTTTCTCTTTAGAAGGTACTTGAGTGAGCAACATAAAAGTTTTCCACTTACAACTGGATAGATTCAATACTTAGGAAGTTGCAAAAGGGTTCTCCTTTCCGAATGTTAATATTCGCCATCCTCCCATCTCGTAGGTGAACTCGTACCATGAGGAATGTTATAGTCAATTCCTGGTGAGAGATCATTTAGGAAAAGTCTTATCATTTCTATCAGTTCAATCCTTCAGACCACTGAAGTTTCCCATTCTTTTTCTGAGCAGGTGAACAGGCTTTGTTATTTATTTTTAATTATTGTTTGTTCCCGACCATCTTCTCCTTGGGGCCATAGGTCCACCAGAAGGTGTTGTGGTATTCTGGCTGGTGATCTGAAGGGCACGAGGGAGTGTAGAGTCCATGCAGACTCCACAACTATGCACAGAGAAGACCAAGTTCACCAATACGTTCATTACCTCTTTCTATGATGTTGCTCCCCAAAAAACTAATTTAAAACAACAAAAGCAATCTGCCAGTTTCCATGTTCTTAAATTTCAAGCCATTATTGTCACCCACACAAAATACCAGCTCATTGCTCATTGCATAACTATTCTCTTTTTTTCTCAGTTATATAAGATAACTATTGCTAATGTGTATTTGTGTTTCTTTTCTTTTTTGCCGAACCAAGGTCATTAGAGCACTTCACTTGAGCACCAGATTCCATTGCAGATTTTTAGACACAGGGAAAATAAGTGATCCGGACCTTATTGCATCCAATCCAGGGTTCGAATTTCACTCATGGAAACCTATCATGAATGGCCCGGAAATAATCCCACATCTCCCCATCCCCAGGATTTCTGATACAAGCATCTGCAGTTCTAGAATGGAGGATTACTACTGATTACAATATAATGTGGAATAACAATGGGGGCGTTATTTAAACACTAATTTCTGAATGTTTTTTAGGTCGAGCCTAGGCAGCAAATGCGCTGCTCTGCGAGGCATGCTGTATTCAGGTAGGGGCTTGAAGCTCCGCCCACTCTCCGCCCATATTTGTAATTGGCTTGTGTCCTTGTCCACTGTAAACTGTTGCTGTTCATTGGTCAAAAGGCTTAGTAGTCCCTCCTTAGTACCACCTTGTCTCATTTTGTAGCGTCCCATGGCGGCACACCCTGTTATGTGTGTTGTTACTCGGTAGGCTTTTTATTACAGCCTCTGAGCACTATTTTCTCAAATAGCTTTGACCTGCTTGCTGTTGCAGGCAGGACACGCTCTCTCCTATAACTTTTAAAGAGAAAATTAGAGCACGGGTGCTGAATGCATTGTAATGTAATAGGTTTCGCATTGGCGAGAGTTTAAGCTATTGCCATTTTATATGACAATGCCTTTTATTTATCTGTTTTAATAACAACACATAAATAAAAGGTATTGTCATTGACAATGTCAATAGCTCAAGACCTATTGCATTGCAAATGCTTGTTGCTATTTCAATGAGGTTTATGGACGGACTTTTGCCTCCTTTGAGCAGGAAAAGTATCCAGGTGAAAAATCAGAACTCACAGCACACCTACAGAGGTTGTTATCGTGACTGGCCCTTTAACCCCTGACACACTCATCAGGATACCTTGGTTGCATGCTGTACAACTACACTTTTTGTGAGGTCTTAACACACAGCTGTATATTACACTGCGTGTTTTTCCTATTTTGTGTTTTTGGTTTCCTTTCTTGACAAATAGCAAATAATGTTTTTATTATACATTCCCAAAAAAATCTCATTTCTAAACGATTCGACAAAAGGTGCCCCCGTGAAGAGGGATAGATTTGCTTTTTGAACAAAAACCAATTCTAAACAGATTTTAACTCGTTTTATTTAAGAAACGGTCTTCTGAACTGACACATTATATACCAAGTGCCAGCCCACTGTGATTTTAGAGAGCTATTTATCTTTGAAAGAGCTCATAATGGAAACATTGGTGCTTTGCCGCAATAAATCCTGCGAGAAGGCACTTGTTTTTGCACTTGTACCTCATTTTGAAGAAAAATGCCCTTTTCATGCTTAAATACCTCTCTGAAAGGCACGCGGTGCAGTTGTACTTCCTTGGTGGATTTTTATTGATGGAGAAAAAGAGAACTGGGGAGAATAAGAGTGAGAACAATAAACAAAGAAAGAAGATAAAAAGGTGATGCCTGGGATGAATACAATGTGCTACATGAAAAGATCCAATGTTCATGTGTATTTATGACTAAACGATTAATTGAATCCCTTCTTCATCTATCTGTGATCTTCTCATTCTGTGGGGATCAAAATGTGTGTGCTCTCCAACACAGAAATGTCCTTAAACATCAACTTTTCGAACAGAACTGTTTACATGTGAGAACTATTTGTCGAGTTTAAAATTGTTACCCATTCTCATTTGGGCCATTACAGCAGTGCACAGGGGGACATCTCCTAGTCAGGAGATGCAACTTGGTCTTATGCTTTAACACTCTATGGAGTAGAGAGTGATACCCCAGTAGCACGCTACAACTCTACAATTCTGGAAGACTGGCAGTGCGTGTCCCACCTCAGTCTCTTGATTGACGGGTTGCCAGATCTTTCTTTGGGGACAGGTCCATGCTACCAGTTATGGCCTTTACTTTTAAAATCGGTGCTATCACATGTGTTGAACTAATTGGTTGCATTGTAGAAAACAAAGATTAAAATTCTCAGAAAACAATGATTTGTTAAGGCAAAGCTGAGTACTGGAAGCATAGCGCCATAGGTATGAACAAGCTCTGAATTTACAAGGCACCTGCACATTGCAACTGCCTTTGCAATTGCAGAGAGACAATTCTCAAGGTACAAAAGTGTCTTGCAATTATCAATTGGGCTTGTAAGTGACAATGTGCACTCCTGTGTATTGTCCCTCTCCTGCTAGACCCCCTAGAGCACACTTGCATTATTTCACTTCTAAAAAAGCCAAATGCAGACCCATAAATCCAGGAAAATCCACGTCCTCAGCAAGACCCTGGAAAAGGGAACGACAAATCAACTCCAAGATTATGTGGAACTAAACCATCCCCCCAATAACTTCCAACCTTCATTCAGACCTATAAGGGAGGACTACTGCTCTCAATGGACAAAGAAAACAGCTCTCCTTCTCATCGACCTTACTGTAGTCTGACACTGGCGATCACAAAATGCTGCTAAACAGAGAAGAAAATTGGACAAGAATAATGGGCTCTGCTATATCCGGAATTCAATAATACCTCTTAATCCACAGTATAAAAACTAAATTATATTAGCTGAACTGTCCAACTATCCTGCCCATGCGATGTCACTCAGAGATCGTATGTCTTGTCTCTAGCACAACATCTGGGTATGACCTCTGGCTCAGCTTCTAGAGCAGTGCTAGGTTAATTTTCAAATGTGTACAGATGGCATGCAAATCCATGTCCAGTTAGATAACAACCCAAGCACCACCAGAAACATTGCCACTTGCCTGAACCATGTCCTCATTTGGATGATGGGGACCTTGCTTTGCATGAACGTGACCATTATAATGAGAGAAACTGAATCAGTCAGAAGGAGACTCCAGACAATACAGAACACAGAGGCCAGACTCATCCTCAACCTGCCCAAATGGACCCACATCACTCTACATCTCAGGAGCCTCCACTGGCTCTCCGTCCAGAAAAGATGCCAATTCAAGATACTGACACACGCCTACAAAGCCCTCTATGACCTA
Source organism: Calotriton arnoldi (assembly GCA_963921515.1). NCBI lineage: Eukaryota > Metazoa > Chordata > Amphibia > Caudata > Salamandridae > Calotriton > Calotriton arnoldi. Next base: position 333,970 of record CAWUFW010004107.1, read on the forward strand.
AGATCAGCATATATCAACCACCATCTGAACTTCCACCAACCAACCAGAAACCTTCTCTCCGCCTCCCTGACCCTTGCAGAGACATCGTGTATCTGATGAAGATAAAACGGAGGCCGTTCCTTCTCCCACTTCGCCGTCACGTCTTAAAATGACCTTCCCCTCCACCTCTGTACATCACCCTTGCTGGCGGAATTCAGAAAGAGACTCAAGACCTGACTTTTCGACTGAGCTCTGCAGCCTCGTGCGTGGATACCCTCACAGGTGATTAGCAGTGCTTTACAAATACTGATTGATTAATTGAGTCACACTTCTCATTGACTGCCCCATGCCTTGAGAACCCCTTCAAACATCCTTAAAATCAGGAACATGTAGATACTCTTTGATTCAGAACTGTCAGTCGCCCTAAGAGTAAATGCATCGGTCAAAGGGTTCAATCTAAAACTCTCCCTGCTACGTGAAATGCTCCTGCTACTTCAAACCAACCAACTATCGGCTGAAAATTACATAAACTTTTGTCATGTCTGTCAAGATTACTACAACATCATCTTGCCTCCACAATTCACTTTGAAAACCTATCCAGATTACAAATTACAAAGATCACAAAACCAGGCAGCCAGAATGTGCCTTTCCCGTCATAAAAGGGACAACAGCAAACCTGCTCTAAAAGCCCTTCACTGGCCATCAGTCGAAACAGGATCAAATTAAAGAATATTGCCTGATTCATAAAACCTTCTAGGGAAAAGTCCCAAGATACCTAAACAAACTAGCTCCCCACTACACACCAGCAAGAAATCCTTTTCACCATACCTCTTTTGACATGTCCTTCCCTTGCATCACCTTTTCTTCTGACTAACTCTCGGTTTGACTTAATTGCTGCATTCCTCATCACAAGTTTTGAAGTAACCAAAATGTCACATTCAGAGCAATATAAAAAGACAATTTGATTAAAAAAAAAATATTTTTTTATGTGTAAGCTGTCAAATTCCACTGTTCATGTAAATGCCTCTGAAATTGAAAGAATCAGAAAGAAGTCATGGGGACCGCTGTAGCCTCCCATAGATGTCCCTGTCAAACATGGCTCTAAGAGACGGGCCAGAATGCCATCATAATGTCCTTCTAAAATGCTAAGACCGAGGTCTGCTGTCCATTGCAGGTTTTTATTCCTGTATTCACTTCTATGTGAAATGAACTGCTTAGTTTAAGCCTATTCCTTCCTCATCAATATTAATTAGTTGAGCTCTCTGTGTCTCATTGCATTCAGCTCTCCCCTTGCACTAGAACAGTACATCAGGCACAAGGCAAATGGCTTATCTTTCCCCAGCATTCCGTTATGCAAAGCTAGCAGAGTGCTACAGAAACGTCAATTCTTACATGTAATCCCAGATGTTTTATTGATTTGTGGCTGAAATGCATCAATTGCACCAGCGCCACTGCAATTTGGAATTAATATTCCCTTATTTCACAAATTGCACCAGTGCAGCAGCAATTTTGTGCTGATATTTGGATGGAGTGAACTGGTCTCTCTGTACAGTTTTTGTAATTGTGCTGGTCCGGTGATGCAGAATGGTACAATCACCTACCAAATCTGTTCGATTTGGCATATGGTGTGGTCTAGCAACTCTACGTAAATGTAGCAGGACAAAAGAGTGATAATAATAATCTTTATTCCGAAGTGATCACAACCATGAAAGATAAAAACAAAATGTAAAGCACAGCAACAATACAATTAAAATTCATAAAACATTTGTGTAAAATCGCAAAGTCCTAGCTACCCTCAGTCACATCTGGAATTTCTGGATCTGAGTGGCGCTCTCAAGAAATTCACTACTGCAAAAAACGTATAATCATTAGGCAAAAGCTGCAAATACATTAGAGCAACAAGGGCTTGCCTAAAACTCATATCTTTTAAAAGGGGCTTAATAAACAGTCTCCTTGGGTGAGTAACATATTTACATTAAAGGAAAAAGTCTAGGGCATCCTGTGGAGACCTATCGTCTCAGCCACAGGGACCTCTCTCCTCTGCATGTAAAACAAAGCCAGCCGGAGATGCCAAACGATGATGAAGCTGATTAAATCTAAATCAAGTTATTAAAAATCTGTCAGAGGTACTTGTTATAATGGAGAGACATTTCTCCATACCCTGGACTGATTTTAAAAGAGCGTGCCCTCTCAACGCTAGTTTGCTAAGCTCATTGTCTTCACTGATAGCCGTGGCATATTTAAAAAACAGCTCTTTTACTAACAACAGATCCCGGGACTTCACTTCCTAGGGTCGTGAGGGTCTCTTTAACATGCTGTAACCAGGGGATTTTAAGTGCATGATCAAGTGATAGACAGTCTGAGATGACCAAGCAGTTAAATTCTGCCTCATCATTCAACCAGATCTTTACCCAAAACAACAGAGGCTTTACTGCCACCAAGTCATTTAAATACCTAACTCCCAGTTCTTCATGTACGGAAAACGACAGGGTACCCTGGGGGACTTTTAGGATTCATCTCAAATACTTATTTTGTGCAGTCTGCAGTTTGTTAGCTGCCATGTACCCCCAGACCTCGCTTCCGTACAAGACCTTGGAGGTACAGAAGGACTGGTAAAGCTTTAATATCACCCCCGGAGACCAAGTGCCTAATCTCTGGGCATAGCTAGCAATAGCTCCCATTGATTTGTTCATGTCTCCTAGCTTCCCCTCCATCAGATGTTTCCAGTTTAGCCTTGCATCAAATAAGATTCCCAAATAAGAAAAGGCCGGGACCTTAGCTAAAGTGCGGGCTCCTACCTTAAAAGTCTTAGATCGAGTCGCCCAGGTGACAACTTCCATAACATACGATTTTGTGAAGTTGGCCGAGAGGTCCAACTCATTCATAAAAGAAACAAAGCCAAGGCCTGTAGGCCCATCGGTGTGCGTGCCATCAGTACTGCGTCATCTGCATATAATAGAAATGGTACAGCTTTCCTGCCCACTCTAGGGCAGTCAGTCTGTAGTGTTGTCAGGGCAGATTCTAGGCCATTAATATATACCGTGAACAAAAAAGGGGCTAAAATACACCCTTGTCGAACCCCCCCAGTGCAATTAAAGTGTTCTGTGAGACCCGCTCCATGAGAGTATCTGACTGCAGCTGTAGTATGGGCATATAAAAGAGTAAAAAAGGGTGATCAGCTGTACAGCAACATACCCCTACAACATAAATCAGATGTTTTCTCCCACAATCAAAATACATAAAATCAGCAGATCATGAAGGAATGTAAATAATCAATGAGGAACATTTACACTTTTGCCTAAATTGTTCAAAACAAATGCTTATGAGCCTATGATAATTTAAAGGCAGTTTCAATTTAAACAAGAGTTTGTAAACTCAAGAAAAAGGGGGTCATTTACAGTTTGGTGTTTTGGCTGCCAATCCAGTAAGTTGCCAGAGACCCTGCTTGCTCCACCCTGCAGGTGACACGTGCCAAATCACTTTTGCAAGGAATTGTTTCTGATCATGCGGAGCCAGCAAGAGCAATTTAGTCAAAATTCCAATGACAGTGGGGTCTTCATGAGACAGCGAACCAGTCAGCAGTTTCTTTTCTCTTGATAAACCCCTAGTGATGGATTGTGCTGGAAAAACAAAAAGAAAAAACATTGCCCTTAACACACTTAGGGCAGTATTATGATAGGGGGCGGTCAGGATACCACCCAACAAGCAGGCAGCGGTCCGACCGCCCAATTACGATGCAACTACCGGGATGCTCATTTTCATGGTGGCTTGTGCTGCGGCCCAGGAAAAGGGCCGCAACACAAGCTGGCGTGAACAGGAGAACTTCCTGCACATCCATGGGCCATGTGCCATGCACCATGCGGTGCATGGTACACGGTGTATGGATGTGAGTGGGGTCACTACATGTGCCCCCAGGGCTTCTTTGCAGTGGCCCACGAGGGACGGGAGCTCTGTTTGGGTCACCTAAAGTTTGTTTCCGACAGCTTGTACATGGCAGTGTTCCCACCATGCACAGGCTGTCTGAAAGGGATATCGTAATCCCGGCGGCGGTGCCTGGCTCGGCACTGCCTCCATTTGGGGCTATGATTCCGACCGCCGCCCCTTCGCGATCTGTGATCCTGTCAGAGGTGGCAGTCTGCCCCCGACAGAATAGGGTCCGACCACCAGTATTCTATTGCAGCGGTCAGACCAAAGGACTGTCGGCGGTGGGACCGCCACCGACGTCCTGTCGGTAGCGGTCCCACCACCATCGTTATGAGGCCCTTAGCATCCTATTAACAAAAAGAAAATAACATATATGAATTTACTCTCATATAGATTTACTCTTGCACCTAGGTGTAAATCTACACTTTTCTTTTGCTAATCACCATTTCTGACTGTAAATTCACACCTATGTGTAGACTTCAATGCCTCCCTGAAACTAGGGGGTGACATCTAAGACTAAATTTAATAATGCAAACTTACTACCATTAACTTTTCGCTACTAGGCAGAGATCTTCGCCATCTGAGTGGAGATCTCCCTATGTTAAATTATAGGGAAAAAATAAAGATTTTTTTTTTTTAAAGAAATTAAAATATTTAAAGTAAAATAAATATGTAAATTAAATTACAAAAATATATTATTATCCTAGAAAAATAAAATAAAATAAAATGTTATAGGACTCATCAAATAAATGACCATTTCACAATGTAATCACTTATTGATTTAATGTATAAATGTTCTTTCTTAATCAAAATTATTGAAAATCCAACCCATTGAGATTTCATAAATATTTAATTAATTTAAGGAAAACATTATCCTTTAAAAATATTAAATTCTTTAAAATGTGTATTAAAAGTTAGTTTTAAAAATCGCTTATTACTATTTTTTTAAATTATAAAACAATGAAGGTCCTGATCACGAGTTTGGCGGTCCAACCGCTGGCGAGAAGCACCCCCACTCCTGCGGTGCTGGCCGTGTGGATCCAGAGACCTTGCAGCAATGCTGAGTACTTTTACCAAATATATTGATGCATGTGTGTGCATTTCGACTTTATAAGTGTTGGATGCAAACTTATGCATGATACATGTGGAGTACGGTCCATATGTGGGCAGTCCTGGCAATGGGTACATGGTACGAAAAGGACTCACTTGTAGATCGTCTCAAACGGGGTCGTATTCCTCAGGATGAAGATCCTGCTTTGAAGGAGGGACCTGGAAAAAGGGATCCACGTCGGAAACTGCCTGGAAGAACAAGAAAGGGGTGAGTATGCGCCCCAAATCCTTCAGGTCCGCCACCTTGAAGCAGGCGGTCGGACCGCTGTGGTCAGCTCGTGGAAAAGGCAACACATAATCTGCATGGCGGTGCAAATCCACTGTACCGCCCTATGGTGACTGCCTTTCCCCGATCATGAACCAGGTGATCGGCTGTCCGCTGGTGGTCTTGGTTGTCCAGCTGCAGTCTTCGCAAAGGCAATCCGCCCAACTCGTAATACAGCGGTCGGACTGCCGATCTCTCCACGTTTGGACTGCCACCACCAGTACAGCGGTCCACGGGACCACCAAACTCATAATAAGGCCCTAAATGTAATATACCATTTTAACACTAAAATCAATTATATTGATTTTTATTTTAAAGGTCAAAATAATGTAATTATTTTAACATTTTTTCCTATATTTTATTCGCTCCCTCCATTATTTACTTTGGGAGTGTGCTGCAGTACCTTTGAGTGGCCATGTGTGGTGTTAGACTTACTCTAAGGCTGCTGGAGTACATTCATGACTGTTTTGTGGCCTTTTGGGCTGCAATAACTTTACAAGAGTAGTTTGTGAATAACAATGGCCTTTCTCTTATGTGGGTGAGAGTTTGTATTAGAATGCAGAATCCCTCCTTACCCATTCCTAAACACCTCCTATTTTGAAGTAGGCATTCCCCATCTTCCAGCTACTCTGCCAGTCCCTCCTACATTTACTACTAAGCAGTCAACTTAAATGTGTGGAGATCCCACCTTGGAAAAGATAGGCGAGGCGGAGGTGGAGATTTCCTACTATAGGTTTCTGAACTGCATTTTGTAGTAAGAACATATTAGTACTGCAGTACTACCTAAGAATTACAGAGTGTGTAAATTGGGCCCAAAGGGTTTTCTCTTAATGCATCTGAGGCATTTTACATTATTTTGGCCTCCTGTAACAAAAGCAGCTGCAAAGTTTTACATGCGCACCACTCCCGCGGCCGGCCCGACTCAATTGCCAGGGCTGGTTTGCGTCCCAGTCCGGCCCTGAAGCTGACAGTCTTGTGGTGGATGGGACATTTGTCTGGTCACTGACTACAAGAGAGCCTACAGACGCTCCGTTGTTGAAGATAAAGCAGTTTCCCAACTCATAATGAGATTGGGAAACCTCAAGGTTTTGGATTTACGAAGACATCCCATTTCCTGCACATCAGTAATTGACGACTACTTTCTTGCTTAATGTTGGTGTCACTAATATTCCAATGCTGTATCTTCTGCTTGTACATTGATTGTAGGGTGAAGACTTTTGTAGAAAGCAGTGGAGGATGTGACGAGTGTAGTTGATCTTGGGCTTTCGATTGAGAAAGTAACTCAGTCATTGATAGAAGGTTGTTTATCCTCAATATGCTGTTTCTCCAGCTTTCTTGAAGCTCTGCGGACAGTCGGATGTATGCTGAGTATTTAGTTCTTAGAAATTATATCGGGATGACCTTAAGTACAGTAAATATATCTAAGTAAACTTTATCATTCTATTAAGACAGACTGAGATTATGAAATGTATAGTAGATCAGCTTATGGTATGGTTCACAAAATTGGTGAATCTCAACCCCACCTAAATTGGGGTTCATTCTTTCAGCTCACCCTTCCAGTTCTAGCTGCCATGTTTGGCAAAGGGCGGTGAAGAATGACGTGCAGCTATGCTGCTATGGACGTGTGGAATGAGAGTATGTAGCAACTCAAGAAGGTAAACTTCACCATAGAAGAGGCCAGAATTGCATTTGAGCTGAAATGTGACGACAACCACTACTTACAGTAGCAATCAGAACTCCTCTCCGTGAAGATGCCACATTTCTAAATGACTGCACCTTTCGAGAAATAGTGATACAATGAATTTACTGCCAAAGAGGAACTAGACCGTGAACTCTGATGAGCGACTTTAAGATTTTAAATCAAGCTCTCAGATAACAGAATCGCGCGCGACCTTGGTTGCATCGCAGGTGTCTACTTTCTAAATGTCATGACATTAAAGCAACCAACATCAATCGTCGTTCAAACACAATACATTGCAAAAAAAATAATTTTCTTCGGAAAATAAACAATGTGCGCGTTGCAGAATTCTTTCATCTATAATTCATACATGGGCACAATCAGAAATTAAAGTATGCTGTTTGACAACTCATTAAGAGAAAAGGACATATGGTTGCTTCTGTAGAGATATAAAGGATTATTCTTGTAACAATGTAGGATTTAGGGAGGCATGTTGATAGTAATCCTTTGCTACTTTGCATTCTTTCTTTTTTACTTTCCTGCACCTCTTCTTTAAACTCCAATATTTCCTCGGTAGAACTTCGGCTATCCAAACCATCATTGCCTTCCTTCCATTTGACTGTCTAAGGTTTGTTATATGCATAGACTTTGGACCCCTGGTTAACAAAGATTTTGCTGTGAGCAGTTGTGAGTACTCTTGTAGTATTTATAGCCTATTGGATTTCAGGAGTAAGCCACAACGCTCCTTAATTAAAAACAAATGCAACATTTTTCTCAGGTCATTGCCAACCCTCCCCCAAGCACTGCCCACTTCATAATTGGCACTGATGCCTGTATGGAGAGTGCCAAAGCTTGACTGCAGTGAGAAAAACAGTTTCTCCTAAAAAGGGTTTGGTGGAGGTTCTGCCTCCCCCCCCCAGGAATTGTTTCCTCTTGCACATTCAATATTTCAGAACTGTGGAATTCCTTCCCACACTTTACTACCACAGAATCGTAATTACAATTGGCACATATGTGACTATGGTTCTCTATACTCAGCAAAGAGGCCAATGATCGGAAGAGAATGTAGGAAGAACACCTATACCACACAGTGACTGGCACTGTCTAGACTCAACTCAAGAGCTTTTAGTCATTCCATCATGAACACCCACTCACTTTTTGAGCTCTCCCCGACAACTAGAGGCAACCCAGTTCACAGTATGTGCTATACAACACTCATATGTTACATGAAAAGCAAAACTACAAAAATTTAATTTTACATCATTATGGCCTTTGATGAGACAATTGCATCATTGATTTGAACTGCAGAAAAATATTTCTGATCTTGTAGTAGAAAAGCAAATCCCTTCAGCAGAACAAATTGTTACATCTGCAGAACCTCCATAGGACAAGTAAGAGAAAGATCACGTGTGAAAGATGTGCCCAGGTTGGTTTTTGATGCACATTTAATGCTCTTTACTGCTTATGTTAATATTTGAAAAGCCCAATAAAAATAGTTAAAGAAAAAATGGGCCATAGTATTCAGTCAAGGTCGTGCAGCGAAATATTTGTTTGGAACTTCAAGCAAGCATAAACAATTGAATACAAAACACCTTAATGAGCCAGAAATCTGCTTTTTTTAATTTTACTCGAGGTCTTTGACTGGAAAAGTATCAACATTTTCGAGCAAATGGTCGACTATTTCCATTTCAGCTCTGAAGCAATACTTGAGTCAATTTCTCCTGATAGACACAGGTAGCTGTGGAGATACTGAGGGGCATATTTACAAGAGGATTGCGCCACAGAAACGTCCCTTTTACCGACGTTCCTGTGGCGCAATGCCTTGCTCCACATTTACTAAGTGGCCTTAAGCTACTTTTTGTGGCTTAACGCCGCTTTGTAAATATGGTACCCTTTCACACCGTTTTCTGCATGAAAGGGGCATGCAATGGGTGTTTGACGTTGCCACTGATTTTCAAGGATGTGCAAATCTGAGGCAGCGCCAAAAACGAACGCCATGCAATAGCAGGTGTCAGAATGGTGCAACAAGGAGAAATACTTTTATTTCTCCTCCTGTTTGCTTTTCCTCTGTGTGCTGCGTTCTGCAGCACACATAGAAAGAGCAAAATGCCAGTAATAATGATCATTTTGCTACTTCTGTGTGTGCTGCAGAACGCAGCACACATAGAACTAACAGATCTCCATTATTGATTGTTTATGTGCAGGAAGGGATACCTTCATGCACTACGGCGCAAGGGTGCCTGTGTTGGTGCTAAGCAGCTATTTTTAGTGCCAGTGCTAGGGAAAACAAAGTGGTGCGCCGTATTGTTATAAATATGGTGCATCCATGCGTTCGGGAAATGGTGGAGTGGAGCACTGTAAATTTTGCCTCAGCTCCCTGCTCCACCATTTCCTTATATATATGGCCCTGAGTGACCGAAATGAACAACTCAGCTATTTCTTTTATTGCATACTGCTGCCTATTATTAGTACACAACTTCGAAGAGCAGAATCTGTTTCTGAACCTCATCACCCAAATGGAGGGAATGGTTCCAGAGTCATGTAAAGTATCATAGTCATTACTTTGTGGTCTTCTTAATTGTACAATCCACAACAGAAACCAAGCACTGTGGAAACAAAGCAATTAGGTGGACATTCAGAAACAGTGTTTTAGCTATGGGTAAGAAATATAGGATTTTAAACTTTACCCTCAAACGTTAAATATTGATGTTCGTATTTGCTTTTTTGTATGAATTGTTTCTGATCTGAGGTAGGAGAGATTTTGGAACATTGTTTATTTGTTCTTTATGGTGAAATTTGTATCCGCCTTAAAACAATATGAGATATTAATGCTTTTATGGGTAACAAATACGCTCTCACGAATTTTACTTAAATATCAAATAACCATACCTGTGTGAGGCAACCAAATATGTAGTCTCTTTACATGGAATTGTGTTTTTAACAAAAATGATTTATTGAATAAAAGTATGTTGATAATTTGAAATTGATAGTGTGTGTATTTGTGTATCTTTTGAATTATTAATGTGTATAGGCCATTGTAATTTAATAAATAGGTATGTATATGGATCTATGGAATGGGATTTGAGAATTTCTCTTGGATGTCACTTCAATGTAAATATAATGCAAAAAACAAGAAACACCTTCTCCTAGGGTAAGATCAGACAATTGTGCAAGCGTGCCAGATGAGCAAGCAAAACATTAAAAAGAATTTCTGCTCCTATCTAAGCTTCTTGAATACCCTGAAGTCAACAATGTGACTGAGTTGGTAGTTCTATTCAGTGCTCTTTCCTTTCCAGATCTAAGCAACCCCAAGGTTACCCCAAGGAACGATGCCATGTACATAAGGAAACAACAGAGAAATCAATCAATTACATCACTGTGACAATATCATCAGTCTTGCAAATCTACAAAGGACATTGTGGAGACGAGAAATGTGTCAGTTGCAATACAAGAAAAATAGCAGTGGGACTACAACGTACTGCTTCTGGGAAATGATCCACAAAACACAATTGTACTCATCATTGCACCTCCCCTTTATGACCTGGTTTTAAGAAGCGAATGATTAATATAGAATTCTGGGACTGACGTGGTTCCCTGCTGATGTTTGCTATCTAAGAGCTCCCACCTACCTGAAGGCCACATTCTCCTACCATATTTCATTTATCTTAGTTCACTTGCCTGCAATGCACCGGGAATTGTTTACTGAACAAACACATCGGTCAGTCCCTGTAGTCAGTCCTTGTTAACAATTGTTCGATACCTTGGATTGCCTTGCTGTTTGTGTATTTTTTGAGTAGCAATAAAGAAGCAGCAGATTGTTGATACAGCACAGGACTTTAATAACTCAGGAAGAAATTAGTGGTGTTGCCAGATCGTTGCTCAGAGTTCTTCAGGTGACAAAAAGAGAGAACTTCTGAGGGTCCTTTCGAAGAGTCAAAGCGTTTGATAGTCATCACACAAGACTTGTAATGGTACTATCATTCGCCATTGTCTGACAAACATTTAAGGATATCATTACACGTGTTGTTGTAACACAACAGGTGTAATTTCACACCTGAGATTATGAGTACCATGGTAACATTAATTTCGGGATGCAGAATTACATCTGAGCTGCAATTGGGACCCTGACTATGCTCTGAGGAATGAGGGACTACAGTGGTAATCGGGAATAGTACATCACATTTCCCTTGTTATTCTCCAGTAGTTTCGCCTTGTTACCCACTTGGAGACTTCACCAGGTTTGATCTGTCGAAATGTCTGGGTGAAACTGCAGGAATTTTGTTTTACCATGAAGTTGGTCTCCAGGGTCAACTGGAAACTCCAGGTAATAGCCGAATCTGGTTTATTTTGACACTTGTGATGGAGAACTATGTTGGAGACATTTAAAACCAGGAACAGTTTCAACTGGACTCCAGAAAATCTTAAACTGATTGGGAGAAAATCTCCTGAAATCCTGAGTGCTTTCATTTCATCTTGACTAGACCTAATTGGCAGATAGTTCTATGTCAATCTGAGGAAGTTCCACCCTTCTCAGCAGACGTGTTTCACTGCCAGAAGACTTTCATCAAGGAAGAGGCTCTTCTCTTCAAATTCTAAACAAGCCAACCTGAAGACACGCATGTGGAATGAGTCTGTGGAAGAATCTTTGCACTCTAAAACAACAGCTTCAGAAAATATATCTGGATTTAGTCACCAAAGTTCCTGATTCTGCCTTCAGAGTTTCCTTCCTTGGTACCATCATATTGTTCTATTTGTGCCTTCCTAATCAATACCCACATTTATTGTGACATGCACTTCTTGTGACATGTGGATGGTTGATGCCCTTTTGTTTCATGAACAATAGCACAAGCCTTCATTTACTGTTCTCTCTGTGCCCATACACTACTATGTGCTCTGAGTTTAATAATTAGGACAAATGTACAAAGTAAAGAGGCTTAATGGGGAGTTCATGAATAGAGATCCATGTCCTATGGTGTTAATTAGGCAAATGTGCCTCAACCATGGCTGCTGACTATCCTGCGAGTGAGGGGACTAAATAGCTGGTGAGAACTAAGGGCTATAGAATCAAAAGAAGACAATATCTGGTCTTTGGACAATGTTACAAGGTGACACAATAAACACTGCTCTTGATATCAAAGCACTCTTAGTAGAGACATGTAAATAGTAACTGTTACTTCACAAACTACTGACAAACAGAGCTAGAGAAATATAAACAAACACTGATGAACTGAGGGTTCACAGTAAGGAGCTGGTTACAAAGAACACTGTTCCTAGACATAGTGACCTTGTGTGCACATTAAAAAAGGTAAAACAAATTTTGAGGCCTATTGTTGCATTGTGTTGGTGTAAAAGGTAGGGCACTCACAACCAGCTGCTGGAGACAGGTCACTCAAAGATGTTGAACTGAGGCTTGGTGATATGGTGATGAGATTGACTGCACCAAAAACAAAAGGCCATAAAGAGGCCTAGTACTGACTGAATGAGAATGCCAGCTATCAAATGTCAGTGAGGGACGTGGATAGCTTGCTTATGTCATCCTTGGAAGCTGTAAAATACTTTTCAGATATAGGTCAAAATCGACTGAGCAATGGTAAGTGGATATAGGAGCAGGATGAATGGTACTACAGTTAGACTGCACAACTGTGTTTTCTCACCCTAATAACTATCCCAGTATTGGCTGAATCCAAAGCAGGTCCTGGAGGAATGAGGGATGCAGCAAAACTAAAAGGTTTGAGATCTATTCATGGGGTGTAGACAGCAAAATACAAAAACACTGCAATGGGCAGCAAAACAGTCTTTAATCTAAGCAGAGCAAAGCAACATTCATCACTTAGAAGCCATAAAAAAAGCACAAGTCAAAACCATCTAATCTGTGATAAAGAAACCATTCTTTTAAACAAAAAAGGTTTCTATAAAATATTCCAAATAAATTAGCTCAAGGCCACTGGGGTGCCCTACTTTGGGAAAAATTGGTCAAGCAAACTTATATGCTGCTTATGTTCACCAGCAGAAGGGAAGAAGATAAGACTCTGGCGATGCAAGCTTAATGAAGATAAAGACTGGTCAGTGGGTGGCCAGTTCAAGGAACGCTGAACTGGAGGTGTTTTACTGCAGATTCTCCTCTTACAGGAGCACCCCTCCAACAGTGATGTCAGCAAGGTGAGAGGACCTCAGGCATCAAAAGGATAAACCAGCATCAGGACCTTGCAAATCTCATTGAACACACTGTCCTGAATGTAACTGTCATGTTCTTCAAGCTAATCTCTGATAGGGAATGAAAGGTTTAACCTATATATGTTATATACACCTTAGGGTATGCCTAATCTTGTCTTAGAGTGTCAACATGATGCCCCAAACGTCTACTTGCTGACCATACAATTGTGGCCACATACCTTCCCCATATTTCAGTTGCCATACAGGAAGAACGTTAGTTATACAGCTTCACCTGAGACTACCTTGAGGGATTGCAGGCTTTCCTTTCCCAGGGAGCCATTGGATCTCTTTGAAATTGAGTTCTTCTAAAGTCTTTGCCATCATAGCTTGTGCTGGAGTATCAGAATATACACATAATGTTAGAAAACCAAAAAAAACTCATCCTAATAAATCTGATGTATAACCGTGGCTCCTTGCACTACCCAACCTGTTTTGAAACTAGGTGGTTATTAAAGTGATGTTCATCTATCATACTCTCTTTTCTTGCCCCTCAGCCATGGAGAGGTAATAATTTTGCTCCATGGTCTTGCTGTGAGAGTTGTAGAGAAATATATGCCCTAAAAGAGATAACCGCTCCAACCTACACCAAACGAAACCATGAGGCCAACGCCTGGTAGTGACATCTGATATGGGATCTGCAGCTTAACCACCTGCCCTGATGGCCAGGATCTGAATTGCAGGACTGCTATTTTAGTCATCTGCCTACCCTTGTGGCTGGGGCTGACGTACGGCTTATACTTTCTCAGTAAAACTGTGCGTTGTTGAACAACATAAACATCAAAACTGTGCAAGACTGATTCTACACACACCATGCTGGCCTAAGTCCTGCTAGCTTACAGTGCACCATCTGTACACCTAACCAAGTAAGGTAACAGATGGAATGTGTAAACTCAGAACATGACAACCCTGACTCCCCAAGGAAATCCTGGATACAGATCTAGACCCTTTTTGTTTGGCAACTAATGCATACCCAAAGAGATACACAAGAAAGACAAAACATGATGTTTCAATATTTATTGAAGCATTATGATTCTTGTGTAAAATACGTGCACTGCAATAATCAATAGAAGGAAACAGAATAGCCTGATCAGCATTACAAGAATGATGAAGAAGATAAACAATTCAACCATTGTCCTCCTACGGAAAATATATGCCCGCATATAAGTAATGTAATATTTTGTGCTCCTACATAGCGCTACCTATCCTAGTGTCCCTAGTGTGGGTGAATCTGCCAGAATCCCTGTAGTGTGATCTAACTTCCCCGTTACCTGTGAGTAAGTGTCATCAGGGAGCCTGCCTTGGTGTAAAGCTGGGCTTCATCCCTCACATGAGGTAAACAGGAATCAGCAGGGCTAGAATTCCGGCATGGGGCAACCTCAAGCATGCCAGCAAAATGCTCCTGTAACTAAACAAAGAAATAATGTCGTTTATATAATAAACATCACCCATGTTGCCATGCTGAAGTCTCAGTCATGCTGCCATTGTTGATTCTACTCTGGCAAAGCTATTGCAGAGCGAACAACAATAAATAACATCATTTTGCGCCATCAACTTTAGCTTTCATTCAGAATATTCAAGACTCTGATAATGTACCTATGAAGATGTGTAAATGTAAGCAAAGCTATTTCATGGAACATTATCCATACAAGCATGCAAGCAAAAAGTGAGTCAAGTATTAATGTTCAAGAAAAGATGTCATGTTTAAACGTGAACGTGTTAAATGGTTATGTTTCTTCCCGGACCTAATGTGACCACAAGACAGGGCCCATGATGTGCTTCTCTTGCCCTCCCTCCTCCCCCAGCATCTTGTGGGCCCTGGAGCCCATAGGAGCTCCAGGTTGCACTGTACTTGGGCAGGCATCTGAAACCCCACATCTCCTAGCCACACAGGTTATTCTGCCAATATGGCTTTTTACTGATGGGTTGCAGAGCTGGTTGCTGCTGGAGATTAGCATTAGTGGTCAAAGTTGGCTGACACTGTCAGTGCGAAGAGCAGGTCTCACTGGAGCTACTCATTGGTGCCCATCGTTGACGGTTGCTGCCGGCGCAAAAAGCATGTCCCACTGGAGCTTTGTGTTAGCATTCGTCACAGGCCATTGATTCTCGGCGAGAGACCACTTTGCGATCGTGAGGAGCCCAAAGCCTCCATCTCTTCACCTTTTCTTCAGGAGGTGTACATTCTAAAGACAGCCAAGGGTCCAGGACCTGAGGGTCACCTCATGAGGACCAGGAGTCATTCCAGCAGAGGCCAGCAGCAGGACTTAGACAGGTCCAGTTGGTGCTGGTGAGCTGGGCAGTTGCAGGGAGGCCTCTGGAAGCTTGTTGTGTCTCTGTAGCTCAAACAGGAGGTCAGTCAACTGAATGTTGAGACACTTCTGAGGAGCCTGGGTTTAAGGCAAGCAGGTTCAATCTTACTTCTACAGACAGCAGGGCAGTCATTCTTCTGGATCTCCCACAGGTTCAGGAGTGTTCTGATGAGAGGTTCTGAAGGTGCCACTTCTATCCCCAGTGCCGGCTTGTGGGTGGGAGATGCCCACTAGGTCTAAACTTTCCCTTTTCCTAGGTTTGGTTCAAACTGTCTAAGGTAACAAGGGGGTGGGGGGGCAGTCCTGGTGTCAGTTCCCTTTGTGAATGGTCCAGCCTTGGCCCTTTGAAGTACAATCCTGGCAGGGTATAGGCCCTCCCCAGCTATCCTTTCAGGAAGACCCAGTTCCCACGCACCTAGGCCTCATTTATTTCCATTTCTGGAAACAATACACAACCTTCAACAGAGAGCCATTCACAGTCCTGTGACCCTGGATGCTGGTAGAAAGGCATGGTTGACTTAGGCAGAAAAATGGCAATTTTCTAAAAGTTACATTTTCAGAATACTAACTTCTTGGGGAGCATATTGCAAGAACAATGGGTTTTTAGTGGGCATTTGCACAGAATGATTATATCATGCTAACTAAATCATTTTGCAACCCCCAAGAGACTTTATTAACAAGAGGTTCACAGTGCTAAGAATAATAGTGATTGGTTACCTCTGATTCTAGCTAAGAATATTTGCCTAGTATTACGGGTACTCTCTCAGGTTTTGTGAATAGAGAACATCAATTTTCTTTGGATTTTAAATTTCCTTTTGCACAATTCTTTTTGCACAATTCTTAGTCGATTATGTTATATGTTATTTATGTTGAGCATCGATTGATTCAGCAGAGTTCTGTGTTATATGCTTCTGTATACAAAAAGGCACAAAGTAGCCCCTCCATGACAAGTTGTATGTTGTTCTACATGCAAAAATGATTTTGAAAAGAATTGTGAATAAACACAAGGGCTGAGCCAATTAATTTACTGGACCCTGATTTGAAAAAGAGAACTTTGTGATTGAAATAATACAGCTAGATCAAGTTTTTTTTTACGTACTATTGAAAGAGGCCCAATCTAGCTGGTCGATAAGGGCCATAAAATGTTCTAAAAGTGACATTTCCAGAATACTACCTTAAAATCTGACTTTTCCAATAAAGTCCCAAACTCATGTTAGCGCTTAGTAATAAGGTTACATAGTGTTAGTCTATGGGAGAGATAGTCTTCTAGCAGTGAAAAACTACTTTAGCAGTTTTTCCAGGACATGTAAAACTTAAACACACATCTCTTACGTTTTAAATACAATTCACCCTGCCCTGTGTGCCTTTGGGGTCAACCTAGGGGTGACTTATAAGTATTAAAAAGGAAGATTTAAGCCTGGCAAAAGCTTTATTATTATTATAGAGATGCTGTGCACCTGGAATTGGAGGGAAACTCCGCTCCATTCTAAAAGCTTTATTTTGCCAGGTCGAAATTGCAGTTTGAATCTGCACTACAAGCTTCAGTGGCAGGCCTG
Organism: Calotriton arnoldi; assembly: GCA_963921515.1. NCBI lineage: Eukaryota > Metazoa > Chordata > Amphibia > Caudata > Salamandridae > Calotriton > Calotriton arnoldi. Next base: position 351,001 of record CAWUFW010004107.1, read on the forward strand.
AGACATATTGTACAGTGTTACTTTAGTGGCTGGCACAATGAGGACTGAAGCCCACAAGTAGCATTAAAGTTACAGACCTTGGGTACATGTAGTACCGTTTACTATAGACTTACAAGTAAATTAAATGTACCAATAAGGAATAGGCCAATTTTTCTATGTTTTCAAGGGAAGAGCATAAGCACTTTACCACTGATTAGTAGGAGTAAAGTGCAGAGTCCTAAAAGCCCTAAAAAACGGATTCCGCAAAAAAGGCAAAAATCGGTGGCCGTGCATAGAGGGTCAGGTCCAACATGATCCCCCCTCCAGCCAAAAGCTAGAACAGACTAATCAATAACTTGATAGGCTTCACTGCTCAGGCAAAAGAAAGAAAAAATTGGGGGTGACCCTGCAGAGAGGGTCAGGTCCAACAGAAAGCCTTCCGAGATACTCTCTAATATGATTTGGCTGGGCACGGTCTGCCCACTCCCCAGAAGTGGTGAGAAATTAACTGTATGTATCCATGGAAACTCTCTGGAGAGTGATGTCTAGTGGCATGTAATTTTTGGGTGCTCTCATCTCCTGAGGTTGCTGAAGTGGAGATGTGAGAAGGGTCATCCCCAAAAAGAGGACCCTCAGCTTCCAATGACACTGCTCATCTGCAGGCAAGACCCCATATTCTGTAACAGAAAAACTGTATACAGAGCTTACCAGTGGGGTAAGGTATTTGTCCTGTGCAGCAACCAGTCCTGCTAATGTTAAATACATCATTTATATTGGGTTTTATTTGGGAGGCTTGGGATGGAATGTAGAATGTAGTAGGGAATATGGAGTGTTTGTAATTTCACGATGAAAGAATGTGGAATGTTTCGTTTTGAAATTGTGGGAAGTTGCTTTTCCCCTTGGCTGCCCTGCCTGTTGTTACTGAAAACTAAGAAGTAGACTTACCTTTTAAAAGCATCATTGGAGTCTGTGTTGTCTATGAAGGTTGCACTTTTCAATGGCGACGAGTGGTGAAACGTAACTTGGGTGCCCACAATGGGCAGGGTAGTCATTTTGGCAATTGTGGCACAGATCGGGAACTCTGTGCGGAGAAGGAGTAAATACCTGAAGGAGAAGCCAGTAAACGATCTGTGATTATTGTAGCGGTGTGGCAGTGCACCTGGAAGGCTTCTGTAATGTCGCGGCCCAGACCGCACTAAGTGGAACGTCGAGGGAGGGTGAAACATGTAAAACGCCCTCGGGCGTAACTCTGTTGGGCTGGCCCGGCGTATGCCTGGCCAGCATGTGTAAAGTGAATAAAGGGGGCAGGCGTGCTGGGAGTTACCAGTTACGCACTAGCCAGCAACCAAGCCAGATCTACTGTGTCTCTTTACCGGCCCTGTAAGGCCCCAGCAATGACACGACATTGGCGACGAAGTGGTCTCACCCCTCGCAGCGCCCGTGCTTGTACCACGCCAGCCAGCTGTTTCCCCGCAAGCACGCTTGGCCGAGCACCGGAGCCCCCTGCGTTACCCCGCTGGCTCCGCCGCCTACGTCACAGCCTGCCCGCAGCAGCCGCTGCGTTGCCTGCACCAGTGGAGCGCGTGTGCGCCGGACCGCGACTCCGCTCCCCCCCGCAGCACTGAGCGCCGAGTCCGCCAGCCGCGGCACCGCCAGCAGCCCTTCAGCCACCCGGTGAGGGCTCCGCACACGCAACCGAGCGCGATACCCCGTTTCCCAGCAGCTGGCCCGCACCCCGTCACGGACCTCTCTGCAGCTCACTGCCTACACTGCCAGGCCTACGGGAGTGTGTGGCGTTGCTGCCAGGGCCCCGCTGTCCCTTCTGCCTACCGCTGCCTCACAGCCGGCCTCAGCAGCTCCAGCAGGCTCTGCCCTCCCTGCGACAAGCGCCAGCAACAGGCTCCAGCGACACCCCGCAGCCACTGCCAGTAGGCCCGCTGTGCCCCCGGTCCAGGCCAAACCACCATGGGGCGCCATCAGCGAGACCTCTCTGGTCTCCACCAAGCTACATCAGCCTCGTCAGGGACATTCTGCTGGCCAGCCGGCGCGTGCCCAGCCGCACACCTCTTCCACGAGTGCACGCCCGGGTGCAGCCCCGCCTTATGCGCTGCTCCTCCTCGGCACCCGCCTGATCACCTGTCCTCATGGCGACCGTTCCGCCCCTGGAGCCCTTCATCGTCACAGGCCCGCCGCCCTCCCAAGCGGCCCGCTGGAAGGTGTGGGTTGAGCGCCTGGAAACGTACTTTGACGCTGCGGACATCCCGGCGCCACATCGTCGCCCCATGCTGCTTCACCTTGGTGGGGCTGACATACCCAAGATAGCAAAGCCCTAAGCGCGAAGGTGGACCTCCCAGGAACTACGCAATGATGCGCGACGCCATTACCGCCCACTTTGAGCCGTACGCCAACCCGGATTACGAACGTTTCCTACTCTGCCAGGCGCGCCAACAACCGGACGAGTCGGTGGACGTTTTCCACGCGAGGCTCAAGGAGCTAGCGAGCACGTGCACCCTCCCAGATGAAGACGACGAGGTGAGGGCGCAATTTATCCAGGGTTGCGCATCGTCGAAGTTGCGGGAACGTGTCTTGGAGGCCCACAACATGCCGATGAGGGACATTCTCACATTGGGTCGCTCCAAGGAGCTGTCCAAAGCAAGGGCAGCACACATGGAAGCCAAGCCTGCGGCGGTGGTCAAGGAAGAACCGGTGTGCGCCATCCGGGCGGATGCCCTAAACCCGCAAGCGAAGGACAGCGTGCCCGCAACGCAGCTGTCCAAGCAGCCCCAGCGAAGTCGCCTGTGTGGGTGGTGTGGAGGCCCTTACCCCCATGAGGGCGCCTGCCCTGCGAGCGGCAAGACCTGCAGCGCCTGTGGGAGACTGAACCACTACTCGAAAGTGTGCCGCTAGTCACGTAGAGGGAGGGCGAAAGGCCCACGCCGGCAAGTCTGAGCACTCGACCCACTCCCCGACGTCCCACACAGCAGCGATATGGACGACGACGAAGTGACCACAGTCCACGTGGTTCGAATGCTGCACTCTCTCTCAGCCTCTCAACACGCCATGCCTATGTGCAAAATCGACGTACAAGGCCAGGCAGTGGCCGCGCTAATTGACACTGGCGCCACGATCAACATCATGGCCGCCAGCGTATACCGGGGCTTATTGAATCCTCCTCCGCTCCGCGAAACCAGGGTACAAGTCTACGCATTTGGGACTCAAGCCCCCCTTCCGGAGTATTCCAGGCCAACCTCTCCCACGAAGACACCCAGCAGCAGGCCAAAGTGTATGTGTCGCAGGAAGGAGCTGGGTTTCTGCTCAGCTGCCGCACCGCCCAGGATCTCAATCTCATCCAATTTGCCTTCACAGTACACGCCCAGGACCTCAGCGGGTTGCTACGGGACTTCAGCTCCCTTTTTGAAGGCATCGGATGTTTGAGGGGCCCAGCCATCCAGCTGCATATCGACAAGTCCATTGCGCCTATAGCCCTCCGACACCGAAGAATCGCCTTCCACCTTCGCCCCAAAGTAGAGGCCGAGCTGCGCCTGCTGGAAAAAGCCGGAATCATTGAGTGAGTGACAGGCCCCACCCCATGGGTGTCGCCCATCGTCGTCGAGAAGAAGCCAAAGCAGCAAAACGCAGTCCGGATTTGTGTGGACATGAGGGTCCCGAACCTTGCCATCAAACGGGAGCGCCACCTGACCCCAACTGTAGACGACATAATCGGGGAGCTGGCGGGGTCCCGGTGGTTCTCTAAAATGGACCTCCGTTCCGGATATCATCAGGTCCCCCTCCATCCGGACTCAAGGCCCATCACGACATTCTCTACTCACGCAGGGCTCCGGCGATACACCCGCCTAAACTTTGGAATCTCCAGCGCGGCAGAGGTGTTCCAGAACATTGTGAAGAACGTCCTCCAAGGCCTGGACGGCGTACTTAACGTAAGTGACGACATCCTCGTGCATTCCCCCACGTTGGAGCAACACCTCCTGCGCCTCCAAGCGGTGTTCGCCCGCCTACAAGACAACGGCCTCACCCTACACCGGGAAAAGTGTGAATTCCTGAGACGAGACATCAGCTTCTTCGGATACCGATTTTCGGACAAAGGCATTGGCCCGGACCCTGACAAAGTCAAGGACATACAGGAAGCTCCTGCCCCGACGTCCGTGTTCGGAGTCCGCAGTTTTTTAGGGATGGTCACCTACTGCGGGCGCTTCATCAAAAATCTATCTGACCTAACCGGACCACTGCGGGAACTCACTAAACACACCAGCCACTGGACCTGGGAAGCAGAACAAGAAGAGGCGTTTCGGAATACGAAGGCCGCCCTCTCGGCTGATACCACGCTGGTGTTCTTCGACCCCAGGCACGAGTCGCAACTAGTGGTGGATGCGAGCCCCACCGGACTGGGAGCAGTGTTGGCACAACAGCAGAAGTGTGGAGAGTGGGCCCCGGTCGCCTACGCCAGCAGGACACTCACCACCATGGAGCATCGCTACTCCCAAATCGAAAAGGAGGCTATCGCGATCCTGTGGGGGTGCCGCCATTTCCACATTTACCTATATGGACACCCCTTCACGGTCATATGGACCACAAGCCCCTCATTCCCCTGTTTCAAGGGTCATCCTCACGTCCTCCACCGCGCATCGAAAAGTGGATTTTGAAGTTGCAGGAATTCCAGTTCACAGTGGAGTACAAGCCTGGTACCCGGAATCCGGCGGATTTCTTGTTGAGGCACGCTCGTCCTGTCACCGTACCAGAGGCAGCTGAGGCGGCAGCCAAGGAGGACTATGTGAGAATGATCATGGAGCGGTCCCGGCCCCTGCCGATGTCGCTGGCAGACGTGGTGCTAGCCACGAAGGAAGACGACTGCCTCCAATTGGCCATCCAGGCAGTTGCCTCTGCCGACTGGAAGCCGCTACAATGCCCGACTCAGTTCCGTACGGCGGCTGCCCAAGCCACGCTGAGAGCTCTCTATCAGGTACGCCACGAACTGCCGACGGCTGTCTCCTACGAGGCCTACGCCTGGTCCTTCCGGAAAGTCTGACCCAGCGAGCGGCCCTTCTGGCGCATGGAGCACACCAGGGAGTGGTCAAGTCGAAGAATCGCCTGAGGAGCAAAGTCTGGTTTCCGGGCCTCGACCAGCAGATCGAATTGGTCGTCCAACGCTGTCCAGTATGTCTGGCAACCAGCCTGCCCACAAAACCCGCACCGATCATCACCGAAGCAGGCCCTACGGCTTCCTGGGAAAGAGCGAGCGCCGACTTTGGTAGCCTGCCGGGAGGAAGATACATGCTGGTAGTGGTCGACTATTTCTCCCGATACCCAGAAGTCGAGTTTGTCTCTTCCACAGCTGCAAGTGAAGTCATCCCGAAGCTAGAGAAGCTCATGGCCACCCATGGGCTAATTGGAGAGCTCAGGACCGATAACGGCCCTCCGTTCACCAGTGCCGAGATTGCCGAGTACCTAGCGTCTCACCGGATCAAGCATCGCCGCATAGCGCCGAGATGGCCCCAAGCAAATGGGGAAGTGGAACGTCTGATGCGTACGTTGAACAAGACGATCCACATTGCAATGGCTGATGGCCGTAACCTGGAGCAAGCAATATATCAGTTCCTGCGGGAGTACCGGCTCACACCCCATTGTACCACCGGTATCTCCCCAAGCAAATTGTGTTTTGGTCGTGTAGTAACTGACACCATCCCGCATCACCCCGTGTGGGCTGAGTCACGGATTCCCCCGAACCAGTCACTTGCCAGGCGGACAAAGTCGAACCAAGAAGCGTCCCAGAGGCGACATGCGAAGGAGAGCAAGTTGGTGGTCGGCGACCGTGTGCTTGTGCGAGACTGCCACCCGGGAGGAAAGTTCAGGCTGCCGTTCGAACTGCGTCCATGGATCATCACCGAGATCAAGGGCACGATGGTGACTGCTTCCAGAGGAAATGAGATGGTGACCCGCAATGTGTCATTTTTCAAGAGAGTCCCGGAAGATGATGTCGAAGGATCCCTGCCGGAGAGCGAGCCCGCGATGGACACCCCAGGAAGTTCTCCTGAGACCTCGTTGGAGCGAGAAGACCCTGCGCTACCCGTCGTGAACAATGGACAAGGCGTATCCACCCGGATGGGTGCCCCGGACATTGACTTGAGCTCTGAACATTTGTCTGTGGACAACAGCCAGGGTGTGGGCGTGCCGTCTGACCCCGCAGAGAGGGGCAGCCAAAGCCGATACAGTCTACGGCCCTGTCCGAAGCCGTCCCAGAAGTACCGAGACTTCGTGGCCTGTTGCCAGTCTTTCCGCTGAAGGTGATGCTGCACCCTGCTGACCAAGTAAGACTGTTCCAGTAGTCTGTTGTTCCTTATGGACTAAGATATGTTGTTATGTTTGGTCCCTTGTTTTTCTCCCCCCCACTTGGTTTTGGTTGATACTTATTGTTGTCCTCTGGGTAAAGGAGGAATGTAATGTCGTGGCCCAGACCGCACTAAGTGGAACGCCGAGGGAGGGTGAAACATGTAAAACCACCTCGGGCGTAACTCTGTTGGGCTGGCCCGGCGTACGCCTGGCCAGCGTGTGTAAAGTGAATAAAGGGGGCAGGCGTGCTGGGAGTTACCAGTTACGCACTAGCCAGCAACCAAGCCAGGTCTACCGTGTCTCTTTACCGGCCCTGTAAGGCCCCAGAAACGACACGACAGCTTCCAGAGGTGTGAGGATAGTCAGGCAGTTTTGGAAGAAGCCCACCTCACGCCGTCTGCATACGTCACATGAAACGCAGGACTGGAGCATTTCAGTGACATCAGAGTTGCTGTGCGTGCCATCTTGGTTGTGTGCGGCTGAGGTATGATAACACACACACGTTGATGACGTAGCAGTGTGTGGCCATCTTACGTGTGTGCTTTCGGCAGCATTCACACTCAGCTATGCTCTGTGGTGACAAACAGGTATGTGCGGCACGCCCCGGGGGGATTAATCAGCATTAAAATTGCAAATCCTTTAACTGTTCAATGAATTGAACTGTATTTACGGTGCACCCCGGGGATTTTATTGTAATAAATGCGCATATCATTTAGATATACTGACTTCTTTTCTTGCGTAAATCCTAGACATTGAGCACAACCTAGAGCGTTGCTGAACAGGTACTTTTCTGTTTGAGGTTGTACGCTGCATCTGGATGTCATGTGTCAGATGTAAATGGTTTTGTACACCAAAAGCAGCATCTCTGTGTTTTGCAATAAGTGACTTGCATACCTTAGAATGTGTGGATCATGGTGATCTGCACACCCTGTATTTTGTGGTATAATGTATTATCTACTGAGTAACAGACTAACTACAACGAACTACCACAACCACCTGTGCATTATCGACTAGTGAGTTTCCCACTTCATATAGTGTGAATCCTGGTGATTTGCACACCTAGCACAAACTTTACCAGGAACTGAACTGGACGTAGACCTAGTTTAAGTACATCCTGGTTAACTAGGTTAATTGTTGCTATTTGTATGTTTACCATGCAACAATCAGTTATTCCTCCTCCAACCTTTTTAGCATCGCCTGGTTTGCCCCCTGTGGAATGAGAGCAATGGAAGGAAGGATTCAAGGCTTATTTGGAAGCCATAGAAGGTGATGTTTTCACACAGAAAAAGAAATTTGCTATATTGCGTCATTCCTTGATCATTGAAGGGAGGAAAGTTTTGAAACATCTGCCAGCATCAACTGTATTAGGGGAGGGAGATGTTATTAATAAGTATGCGTCAGCTATAAAAGTGCTAAATTTGCGTTTAAAAAAGAAATGTTATAATGGAACGTCGCAAATTTTACAGAAGACATCAACTTTCTACAGAGTCTGTTGAGAGCTTTGTGAGCGAGCTAAGAGTTTTAGCCGCCACTTGTGATTTTAAGATGTTTGAAGAGGAGGTAATACATGATCAGGTAGTAGAAACGTCCAATAGCAAAAAGGTGAAAGAGAAGTTCTTAACTATAGAAAATCGAACATTAGATAAAGCTATTGAAATAGCTAGCAGAACAGAGTAGACAGCACAGTTTATGGAACAAATGTCTATGACTACACAAGTGCATGCCCTGCAACCTGAAGACAAATCTAAAACAATTGGGTAAAAATGATGAAGGGAAAAAACTATTGGAGTGCTATTGTTTTGGGAGTGAAAACCATTTAGGAAATTCTCCCACTTGTCCGGCATCAGACAAAGTGTGCAACAAATGTAGGAAAAAGGGGCATTCATTGAAAGTGTGTAAGGCAAAATGAAATAAGAAAATGAAATCATTGAAGAGTGTTAACACAGTTGTGAATGAGTTTGATATGAATAATCAAAAAAATCAAACTGATTCGGATGAAGGCAGCATGGTGTTCATGGTGAAGGAGAGCAACAATGTGTGAATGCACCCACAAAGGAAGGTGGAAAAGTTTCACTGGTAAAAGGGATCATCATTAAGAAGTTGTATTGCAATGTAGATGTGAATGGTATCAGCATCAACATGATGGCAGATTCTGGGTCATTATTCACATAGATTAGTGTGGAAGAATGGAATGCCTGTTGCATATGGAAGCAAACCCATTGTGGTGGTTGGTAACTTTGATGCTCAACTGAAATTCAAAGGGAGTGAGGCAGAGGGCACAGTGTAAGTGGCCATGGACGGCTCATGTGTATTGGTTTGGTTAGATCAGAGAAAGCTGGGAATTATGTTGGATCCCAAAAGCCCTGAACAGGTTATTATGCATAGTCGTACTTGCTAGGAAGCCTAATGGTACCTTGAGGATGTGAATTGACTTGAGAGACCTTAATGATGGAATATGGGTAGACAGACATCCCCTACCCAATATTTCTGAAATGTTGACTACTCTAAATGGGGCGAAGATTTTCACCACATTAGACATGTCCTCTGCTTACCATCAGATTGCGTTACATAAGGATTCTCGCCGCCTAACATCTTTCATGACACATAGTGGATCGTTTAGATTTAAGCAGATGCCTTTCGGCTTGGCCTTGGCTTCATCTGTTTTTCAGCAAGTGGTCAAGGCCATGTTCAAGGGCATTGATCATTTTAGATGTTTCCATGCTGGCATACTAATTTTTGGGGCGGATGAGAAGCAGCATGATAAGACTCTGGCTTTAGTGTTGTCCATTTTGAAGGATAAGGGTGTCACATTGAAGGCAAGCAAGTGCCAATTTGCTATAGCCAGTGTGGATTATTTGGGACATAAATTGTCAGGCAGAGGTGGGGAACTAAAGGAAAGTTTGGTGAAAGCCACTAGAGAATTTCCTGCACCGCAGAGTAAGGACCAACTGAGGTCTTTCTTCGGAATGCTAGAGTTTTATGCACATTTTGTGCTGAAGTGCGCTGAACGAACTAAAATGATGAGGAAGTTATTGAAGAATAATGCAAAGTCTGAGTAGTCAGTGGAAGCGGACAAAGAATTTGACATAATCAAGGAAGAGATAGCAGACTCTATACCACTCAAGTCATTTTACACTCGTGATCCATGCATCATGGTGACTGATACTAGTCAGAACGGTCTGGGAGATGTGTTGATGCAAACAATAAAGGAAAAGGATGAAGTTGTGGCCATTGTGTCACATGCACTTCCAGGTGCAGAAGACACATATTCTGTTATAGAGAGAGAGGCGTTGGCATGCTAGTAGGACGTGAACCACTTTAGAAAGTATTTGTGGGGTTTGGGTTTTACTTTGCAAATGGATCATAAACTGTTTGCCAATTTATTTACCACTCGGGGGGCTTGCAGAGCAACTCCTAGGATAGCTAAGTGGCATTACAGGTTGCAAGAGTTCCATTTTAGAGCGGAATGCATGCCTGGGGTGAGAAATGTCTTTGCTGACTGTTTACCACGATTGCCATTGAAAGTTGAGGAAAGCAAGGAAAAAGATGGAGATAATGATTTTTGTGTTGTGGCATGTACAGCTACAGATGAAATGGGGTGCATAAAGGCAGAAAAGTGGAAAGAAGTGGTGAAACTCAGTGGCGGCTGGTGAAGTTTCAAAGTGGTGAGGGTGGAATGTAGGGGGTCGTAGCGTAGGGGGCACAGACACATTACACAAATCAACACAACCACACACAAACTCACAAAAGCACACTAACCACAGATCTGCAAATATAAAACCTCCCTATCCACACATTAAACAGACATGACTCATAAAAGCCACACATGCAAAACAAACACAGGGACTTGTTCTCCTTCATCATAATCACACAATGAGTGAGGTGTCCCCGCTCACTCAAGCCAGCACGGTCACAAACACAGCTGCTAAGTGTCATAGCAAACACACCAGCAGCCCTCTCACAAACATACAAGATGTAACCTCGGTCTCTCAGATGCACACATCCAACACAGCAGTTACTCAAAAAAACAAAGTTGGGCCACGTTAGAAACTGTAAAACACTTAAGCCCCCTTATGACAGACACGTTCACACCCTCCCTCTTCCCCACCCTTCTCACATCAGAGTCGCATGAAGCTCAAAAACAACACGAATCCCGCTAACAGAAAAACCATGGTCAAGCTCACAAATGCACGCAAGACTCCAGAGCAAAGAAATTACAAGATTATTTAGTAGTTCTGTGTTGTAAGCTGAGGAGCAATAACAATTAAAATAGGAGGTGTCAAGAAACAGCCTGTACCGAGTGCTGCTCACTGACAACATCAGTCACAGTCATCAACTAGACCAGGGGACCATCAGCCTCAAACGGAAGAAAGGGAGCATCAAAACCATACTGCCCACAAACAGCAAGCCAAAAAACAAACCAAAAGTATACACTGTAGTTTATATTAGGTAGTATGTTTACTTTGGCACTGTAGGTCTTCCATTTCATGCCAGTAAAGCGCTCTGCATTGTGCTTGATTATACATCCCTTTCTTACATACCACCACACACTACCAGAATCTACCTTCCCCTGTCAATGCCACTTTCTTTTTAACTATGAAAGTACACATACTATGGTCCACGCCTCTTCTCAATCCTTAATCACTAGTCTTTTGACAACACTAAGACTATCCACCGCTCGATAAATCGCAACTGCTGCAACCTCTTTGTACACAACAGATGCACCTCTCCCCCACCACTCTCCACCCTTTCCGTCACCCTGTACTGCGGCCATACGTATACACTCTCTTCCATTCATGTTGCAAAACAACTCAAGCCTCACTTGCTATGTGATGATAGCAGTGGCGCTATGCTATACTGCTGGCCTTCAATTCTAGCAACATAATGCATGTTGGGAGCTGTAGACTTTGTGCACTTTAAACCAAAATGGGTTCCTGTGTTTCGATGAATAGAATGCAGTCATCTGGCAATTCTACATGTTTCCAGGTACACAATATCCTACAGATAGGCTCCCCCTTACCCAGCCTGCGGTCTCTGTAATCTGGAAGCACTGCTTCTCCAGCTCCTTGCTGTCCGCTCTGCTTAGCCCCGTCTATACCACCATTATATGCCCCTTCTATTTAGTACTCATCCATTTCAGACTACTCCTTGCTGTGCACAGCACCCCAGTCAATCACCCAAAGCCCTCGTTCTTCTTAATTTTCGCAATCTCGCTCTCCTGATGGGCCTGGAAGGCAGCAGCAGGGTTTGATGGTGTTGCAGTGCACTGCCAACCGTATTCAAGGTGTGCAAGTGAAGTGTGTGGGCCTGCGGCCAGGAATTTCTCACCACTGGGAACAGACTTGAGGAGGTCGGTGTGAGGGTCACTGGAAGAAGATTGAAATCAGCGCGGGAAGCAGACACCTTGAATTGAGTCTGCGCAATGTGTCTTGAAAAATCAAGATGATCCACTGCGCAAACTCGATTTCTATACTTATCTTTTGCAACATCTACCCCACCCTTTCACTGCCCGGGGCTAACTTTATCGCCACGTCATCAGGGGGTAGAGATTAGACCTGAGGCTATGCCTTTGCCGAGCTGATGACCTCACAGGCCTTGGGGCTGTGAGATAATCAGCCCGGCAAATAGTAGCCCTTGCAGGCAGATTTTGGGCATGCGCCAGTCTGCAGTGCACACTGCAAGTACGATTGGTGAGTGCAGCAGCCAACACAGGCCAGCCAGTGCGATCGAGTGAGTGTATGCTTTATTTTTTATTTTTAAAGAAACAGCCCTCTCTAACTATTGCATGTGTACTACTAATGTAAATTTAGTTTCACCACTGCCCCCGGGAATGATTAAAGGGGGCGGAGCTCCTGAGCCCATGCCAAGAAGCCACCACTGGTGAAACTGGATGTGGTGCTACAGGAGTTATTGTCATACTTAGATGAAAGGTGGTCTGAAGGGAGAATTGGTGTCTCACTTAAAATATACAAGAAGGTATTTGAGGAGTGAAGCATGTCTGATGGTATAAGATACATGCAAATTTGTTTGTGGTGCCACAGAGAATACAAGCGAAAGTACTGGAGCTACCAATTGAAGGACATGTAGGAATGAATGCAATGAAAAGGAGTATCAGGGATCCTTTTTGGTGGCTGGGAATGTACAGACAGGCGGAACATTGGGTTAGAGAGTGTGTTGCATGTGCTTTAAGTGACAAGTCACAAGTGACAGTGCCTAGCACAGTGAATCGTGTGCCAGTGCCAGAGAGGCCATGGGTCAAACTAAGCATGGACATAATTGGACCCATGAACATGCTAAGTGAGTGCCATAGATATGGAATCGTGTTGGTAGAATATTATTCTCGATGACTCGAGGTAAAATTTGTCAGGATGATAAATACTTTGAAAGTGGTGAAATTTCTGCATGCACTATTCTTAAGGGAAGGTGCTCTGACTGACTTAGGGACAGATAATGGCGTACAATTTAGGGCAGAGAAATTTGGTAAGTTTATGAACAAGTGGGGGGTGAAGCAAGTGACAACCAACCTATACCATCCCAGGAGTAATGGTCTGGTGGAGAGGTGGAAACTGGGTGATTAAGGGCAATGTAAGATTGTCTTTGGCAAATGGGTTGGATTGGAGCAGAGAGCTGGAGGACTAAATATCAGCAATACGCATGTCACCTATTGCAGTCACAGTATTGTCACACTTTGCATTACTTAAGGACAGAGCGGCTGCAACTACATTTGTGCATCCATGGATGAATGTTTGGATGTGTCGAGGGGAAAAGGGCACAAGTTGGAGAAAAACAGAGAGTTGCACAGGGAACATATATGGATGAGAATAAGGAAAGGTGGATGAAGGTCAAGGAGAGAGATTGGGTCAGAGTCAAATTACTTGATATAATTGCCAAAGGACATTCAAAATTTTCTGATCCTAAAAAGGTTGTGTGTGCGGTCAGGCTTGATGATGGCAAATGGAGGCGTAAGGAGAAACTGGCAATACAAAGTGGGCCACCAAGCAGGAAGGGAAGCAATGGTTTTGACACAGATGGTTTCACTCAAGGTATTGGAGCGTCAGCAACCTGGAGGAAGACTAGTCCTGGGTTTGCTGAAGATAGGATTCATCCACACACAAGAACTCGGGAGGTGAGAGGACCATCAGTATGGTTATGTGATTATGTTTCATAATATGGCATATAGGGATTAGTAATGTAATATATATAGCTAATTTTCAATAGTTATTTAGTTTGTTGTGTATAAGCGAAAGATGTGTTGGGTTTTACCTGGGAAGCTTGGGATGGAATGTAGAATGTAGTAGGGAACGTGGAGTGCTCGTGACTTGACAATGTAGGATTGTGTAATGCTTTGTTTTGAAATTGTGGGCAGTTGCTTTTCCCCTGGCTGCCCTGTCAGTTGTTTCTGAAAGCTAAAAAGTAAGCTTACCTTTTAAAAGCATCATTGGAGTCTGTGTTGCCTATGAAGATTGCACTTTCCAATTTAGTTTTGTCTTGAATGGCAAAGGGAGGACACTGTATAAGGACCTTGATACCATGGATGGGTGAGCCATGGCTGCAAACAGGATATGCAACATTTACCTGCGTAACTTTAGTAGGACAATTGAGGGTATCGGTTAACTAAGTCTATATATTCGAAACGCTCAGTGTGAATTTTAGATGTGTTCTGATGATACACTTCAACGACATCAGGTCTCCATAAAACTTCAGATAAAGTTGGAGGGTTTGGTTACTTACGCTAAGATAAATATAATGTAAGACAAATCACAGAGGAGGATAAAAAGTTATTGTGAAAAAACATAAGAGCAGCATAATGATGGAGGAATGCTACAGTGACATATGTCTTCAGTGCATACACCATATACACTTGCTTTTAGTGGGCTAAGGATATAAAACTAACCAACATCATTTCAGTAGGAAGATATATTCATATAGGTCAATGAGTCTTTGAAGTAAACATTAGTGCACCAATGTTAAATTGGCCTCATGTTTGTGTCCCTACTGTCACATAAATCAAAAGAGTGCTTGTGCTCTAACCTAGATTTCCCAACAAGGTCCTCCAACACAATCCCCGTTTCACTCTCCTGGTGTGCTGCTGGACTCAAGGACCAGCCCCATTTAGCGGCACCAGCCCATGTGCTAGAAAGGCAGCTTGCGAATATGCGAGTTTCCTGGCATATCTCATTTTTGAACTCTGAAGGCGATCTCAGCAGGTACTAGATGACAGGCCTGCTGAAGTTTGCTGAAAAGAATATTATCTAAGAAAGCACAGCTCGGCAAAGCATAACATCTGCTTTTATTGGGTGCCAGTTTCTTGATTCTGTACACTACTATCAACAGTTTATCATATGGACTTTAAATGGTGGGTCTCACGCCTTAAAATCCTGGCTTTCCATAGAGTTCCGTTAAGGCAGTGTGTAATGGACAGCAATGTAAGGGCAACAATGTGTTTTTATTTTTTAAAGCCGAGGGCTAGATTTATCAAGGTTTCACACAACACAACGCAGCAAGATTACTTGCTGCGCTGCATGAAAGGAAGAGGGCAGGAATGCACCATATTTACCAGTATATGACGCATTCCTGCTGTCTGCCTGCACTGGCACACAATCTGCTGCCTAGCGCCAATGAGGGCACTCTTGCGCCATGGTGAAAGGGTGTCTGTATTGCAGGCAGGATTGCTATGCATGAAGGGACACCTTCCTGAACAAAAACTATCCTCCGAGGCTTTTTCCTCTTTCTAGGTGTGCTGCAGAATGCAGCACACTTAGCATGCGGAAACAACAAGGAGAAATAAATATATTTCTCCTCATTGCATAGCATTTTGATGCATTCCCAGGTTTAACAGTGTTGGTAAATCTGGGAATGCGCCAAAATCCATTGGAGGATGCATGGGAACACCCGTGCTAAACCCATGGAACGCCTACCCAGGGCAGAGTAATGCAAGACAGTGACTTGCGGTGCCTTGCGTTACTCCAGATTC
The DNA here is from genome assembly GCA_963921515.1 of Calotriton arnoldi. Lineage (NCBI taxonomy): Eukaryota > Metazoa > Chordata > Amphibia > Caudata > Salamandridae > Calotriton > Calotriton arnoldi. The sequence goes on from CAWUFW010004107.1 coordinate 366,299, forward strand.
ACCAAACAACACAGGGCCACACAAGGTGGCTTTGTGTTGCTTGGTAAATTTGACTTACGAATTGCATTGCCCTTGCGATACCGTGCGTGACGCAAGGGCAATCAAATCTCTTAATAAATCTGGCTCTGAGTATCAGAAGAGCTCTGCACCCACTCAATGAGTAGAGAGAAAAAATGGATAATAATCCTGCCTGTTCATACTAACACCTGAAAGCTAGCAACACATCCAGGAGTGAATGGCCACCAGACATCTTAATTCTATTAGAGCCATGAGCAAACAGATCCCTTGATAACATGGAAGTCTAACTTCGTAAAGGCTTAGGGTGCTATTTCCTTTATATGTTATTTGCATTTGTGGTGTGTTAAACAGGACCTAAAATCATTGAAACTGTTTTTCAGTGTATATTAATAAACATGATGAAGTCATTTAAACTGGAGCATTGTTACCCTTAAATTGCTGTTCATTACACAGTGCCACAACATAGGGTTTCTTTAGGATTACTATGGAAAGTCAGGATTTTAAGGCATGAAACCCACCATTTAAACTCCATATGACAAACTGCTGATAGCGGTGCACTGCGTGGACACAATCATGATGCTGCCACCCGGTAATAGCAGAAGTTATGAGTTGCAGAGCTGTGCTTACTTAGATAATGTTCCTTTCAGCAAACTTCAGCAGGCCTGTCTTCTAGTACCTGCTGAGATCCCCTTCAGAATTCTAAATGAGATATGGCAGCAAACTCACATACTGTGCTTTGAAAGAAAGCAGGCCTGCTTTCTGTAATGAGCACAGCAACTTCACAGGGCCAGGCATACAATGAAGCCTTTTAATGGCAGGCTTTAAAAACTAAACCCCATCCAATTCAGCGATAACGCGCCTTGAGATTGCCAATACTTTATCATCATTATAAGTTTGTTTAAAGTTTGTATAAAAGGTCATAAACTGTAGAAAATTTACTGTTTAAATCCATTCATCAAAATCTTAAAACAATATAGAAGTGTGTTTTGAAATATTTGATGAACAGAACTCTTTAAAAACGTAAAAGAGAAATATCTGGAAGATCGAGCTGTCCATAAATCTTGTTGAAAATGTAAAACCCTAAGTTAAAGAGTGCTTCACAACGAAACATTATGGGCCTGATGCACAAAGAATGGCGTATGAGCAACTGTGATTTACTTCTATAGTACTCATGGCATATTCATGAGTTCCACGAGTAAGCCAGGAGGAATTATATGTCAGAACTGACATACATACCTGCCGTATAGGGTGCCCTTTCATCAGGTCAGCACATAGACAATAGTATGTGCCCCAGCCTTATCTGCATTACATGAAAAATTAAGGACTCGATTCACAAAGATTGGTGTAGCTATGAACAAGTGTGACTGAAACTTTTCTCAAGAGTTCCACGAGTAAGACTCGAGTCATTATATGTCAGAACTGATATATACACATGTTGTATGAAGTATCCTTTCATCAGCCCTGCACATACAATGTGCCCCAAGTTAACCTGCATTTTACGTGTCTCTAAATGATAAATTGTCATTATGTGATTACAATTATGATGCAGCAGAAATTATTGTAAGAAGATTTTGACTCCAAGGTTGCAAGATCAAATTTCAATGGCAACGATTACTCCGATTTCCTTATAATCGATTTAAACATGGTTGAAGTTACTGACAAATTGAAGGGAACACAAGCAAGGTAAAGGGTTTTTAGGCCAGCAATGCAAAATATTTTGTATTTAGCTTTATCAGCATCCTTGCAATAAGATTTCTTTATTGGATAAAGTCAGAAAGGCGCAATAAATGCGGGCAACAGAACAAAAAAATCAGAACCTGGGCCACAAAGTGTGACAGGGGGTGAGAAATTGGGTTGTTGGTTAAGGAGGGGTGAGCCCTTCTCAAGCAACAGCCACAGTCCTTGTCAAGGTGAACCAAATAAGTCACTAAATTAACCTATGCTTAACACTCTGGAAGATTGGCACAAAAGCAGTCAGGCTAAACTTAGAGGTATTGTGTAAAGTATTTATGCAAAACCTAAAAACTAATAAAGTGAAAACACAACGCAAAAAAAATCACACAAAAATCCAATTAGATATGCAATTTCAAAGATTTAAGATAAGTATAGTGCTTACAAGCACAAAGCGCCACTCATGATTATCTGGTCATGCAAGACCGTGCCAAAGTCACAAGTTCAGGCTAACCGCAATGAAGCGTGGCCAGATACAGGGACCAGGTAAGGAGCTGGGAGAACATCATGGATGGCCGTCGTGAAGAGCAGGCCAGGCATCGAGGACGCTTGTCACTGTAACACAAAGATCCTGTCAGGTATCACAGAGGGTTGTTGCTAGAGCTTCGCATTGAAGGTCACTGTGGGCTGTCAATGCTGTAGCTCAAAGTACACATATTGCATTGCTGGTTGTCACTGGCAGTTGCTGTAGCGTGTAGAGTCAGGTTCACCAGAGATTTGCGTTGAGGGACAGTGCATGCAGCAAGATCTTGGTGTGAACTAGGCTGTTTGCGGTTGGAAAGAGCCCAAAACCTCAGGATTTCTCCTTTCTTCAGGAAGGAGCTAATCTGATGCCACACTGAGGGGCATATTCTCAAGGAGCCATCGCCGAGTTAACGGCACTTTATCGCAGCCAAAGTCGAGATAAATGTATCGCAACATTCACAAGCTGGTGCTAACAGCCTATAACACCAGTTTACCTGCGAAAGCATCCGCAAAACATATCGCCACAGATGACCCCTGCAACTATCGCTAATGAGATGCAGAGTAGGCGTTCCCGAGCAAAAACCAGCGACAACACCACACCTCAACATTCTCAACGACCAGCCCGATCAGCGATAAAATCACAAAACAGGCGATAAGGCGCATTAGCAGCAGGAAACTAACACCTGCCCTGACCTGGTGCAAAGTCGGACCACAGCCTTCACCACAAAATGGAGCCCAGACCAGAGCCACACCTGAAGGGCAACAGATGCCATGGAGCTACTCACCATGCATCCCGGAGTCCCGAGAGGGCAACAACACCCACTTTCACCCCCCCCCACTCCCCCAGACACCCACCGCCCCCCCCCCGGACCAACACTGAGGCAGCGCAGACAAAGACAGCGACCCTCCTAAAATGGACCAACCCCACAGACCCAACACCAGAGAATGTCATTGCCCACTATATGCCCAAAGGGACAACCCTCCTCCGCATCCTGACCACCATAGCCCACAGGCTGACGGTACCAACACAGCGGACAACCAACATCCCACCGCAGACAAAGCTGCTGGCCGTGCTGCACGTGTTGGCCTCTGGTACCCTCCAACCAACCTCCGCCTGAGACGGAGGAGTCACACAGCCTGGCCAATCCAAGTCCCCCACAACGGTCATGGATGACACCATCAGCTTGGCACCCCAACATCCATACCTCACACACACTGCGCAGGAACAGCTGGAGACAAAGCAAGGCATGTACGCCACAGCTGGCTTTCCGCACATGTCAGGGGGCAAGTGACTGCACACATGTCCTACTAGTGGCCCCTTGCGACACTGCACACAATAAGCGCAACAGAAAGCGCAGGGATCCCACCAATGTGCAGGCAATAGTGGACCACCATGGAATCCCCGCCAACGCCGCCGCCAATCACCCAGGCAGTGTGCATGATACCTGCACCTCCCGACAGTCCATCATCAACCTGCGCCACCAGGATGGCACCCACGGAAATGCACTGCTCGTTGGCCAATACCAAATGCACACACCACACACCTCAACTCCACAATCATGCAACACACAACACAGGAAATGCACACGTCACAAGCTCACATACAACATGCACACCCACCAGACATGACAGCACAACTCACTGAGGGAACCTGGGCCAGCCATGTACATGAGCCATCTACGACATGGCACCTCGGACACACAATAGCAGAATGTCGGAAGAGGTGGGGACCAGGCAAGTACGAAGGAGGCAAGGGACCGATGAATGAGAATGTACACAATGCCAAGTGTGGCGCGGATGTGCTGGCCACACTGCAGTATGCAGACCACACACATATCCATATCAACACACACCGCTGGTGTTTGGAGTGTAGTGGACACTGGACGCATCCATGTCACCCCAGCCAGTGGGGAAGTCGCGGAAATGTAGCTTGTGACGTCCCCCCCGTAAGCGTGAGCGGAGTGGGCTGGCCCGGCGTACGCCAGGCCAGCGTAGGGGTGTGAATAAAAGGCACGTAACCCTGGGCTTGGTCCTCTTCCAGAATGCCCAATGTCTCTGCCAGGGTGGCGCCCCTCACCCCGCCACGAGGCCGACGCCGTGAGTGGTGTTGCCAGTGATCCTGTGCGCCTGCTGCACCCCAGGACGCTGGTCCCCGAATCAGTCCTGCCCGCCCCTGCGCACCCAGGCCTCAATGCCCACCTTCCGACACCGGCGTGTGTCGATGAGGGCCCACCAGGTGCTGGTGCAATCTCCAAGCCCGAGGCCTGCGACCTTGGCAGCCTCCTCAGACAATCACGGCCTCCGCAACAGAGGCCCGCATTATTCCAGTCACGTCGACGTACTCCACCGGCATGCACAGTTGACAAGTAGGTCACACATTTGGAACTGAGTCTTGATTACACCATGGCAGAGCACATAAATCATGGCTGAGTGTATGTCACTATACACCCTTGGATGTGGTGCCAACAGGTCTTAGTGTTACATCACAGCCACAAGATTCTGTGGGCCCACGCGGACTACTGCTCCCGGCCTACGCTGCACTTGAGTAGGTCACAGAATTGGAACTGAACATCGATTATTCAAAGGCAGAGTGGGACTCATTGCACGCAAGGAGAGGCATATGAGGATGACGCGTTGCAGTTGGGAGGAAAAAAGGACTATCATTACGGAGGTGATCAAACACTACCGACAACTGCCCTGATGTCACTAACTCTGTGCATCGCGAGCCTATGACACGTGGCTGTGGCCCACTGCTGACCGCTGCCTCCGGCCTACACTGCAGTCCAGTAGGTCACAGAGTCTAGAATCGTCAATGCCGGAGTTCATATCAGTGTACCGGCATCATCGCAGACTGCATCCCCTCTCAGCCCCGGTGCCACTAAGTCTGTTCCCCGACATTCATGGACACTCTCTGGTCGTACATTGGTGGCGTTTGAGCCTATGGACTAGGGGGTGGTTTTCATCCTCATGCAACTGATACCGAATTGGTGGTGGCAAGGAGGCAGTCGCTTTCCACTCCTCCATTTGCTGCTTCCGGATAGCATCTGCCCCCTGCATCATGCCCTGGAAGAACACCTTCCACTGTCCCCCGAAACACTCTGCGACATCCACCTCCGACATCGACGAGGACCCGCTCAGTCTGGACCCGCTCAGTCTGCGTGGCCCTACCTCGTGGGACCGCAAGTCACCGTCCCGTGGCGGTGTGCCTGTGCCTGCCGCTGTGCACCCGGGGCCACTAACTCTGTGCAGCTCAAGTCCGGGACCCTGTCTGAGTGAATATTGGATGACCTCTGTGACGGTGGTCTTGGGGTCATCAATTCCATGTGCATGTGGCCCTGCGCTGTCCGCTGCCTCCGGCCTCAACTGCGGACCACCAGGGCTCACACATCAAATCGAGTCCTAACCGGCCCGGACGTCGCATCACCGCAGGAGGCACACGCCACCATCACCAGGGCCAACTCCAACCACCATCTGCCAGAGTCGAGACAGTGGTACTGGCAGACTGACGGAGTTGCTCAGACCTGTCGTGGATGCCATCATCTGCCTGATCCCCTGCTCAGCACTCCAGGTGCCGCTGACTCAGTGCACCGCAACCAATGGACCGTCACTGATTGAGTTTTGTGATGTGGAGATGTTGCGAAGTAATGTCACCTCAGGCAGTGTGGGAGACCTGGGACATTGATGAGGAAGTTGCTGCAGGTCTCACACACCCCACTGCATCTGCATCAGGAATATCCCGAATGGACACAATCCAAGTTATTTTCATCACATGGGCGCGCACAGCTCTAGTGCCCCAACCTCAGTGCACTGCATCTCACGGACACTTCTGTTTGTATGTTGGGTGCCTCTGTACTTGCTCCGGCTCCCTCCATGTTGCTCAGCAGTTGACTCTGTTATGCATGTGTTTTCTGTTTCCATTGCACTGGTGTCCACTGTTCAAGTTGTTGCAGGCACCGAGCCCCCCGTGCGGGCTGGCTGATGCTCACCCTACACACATCCAGCACAGGCGTCACTGTACATGTGGCCCTGCCAATAAAGGGGCCGGGCACACGTGCCCGTAGCCAGTTCAACATAATAGCTGCGTGTGTCTCTATGGCAGTGTGGGTCTCCTTTGTGGTGTGTAGGTGGTCCCTGAAGGGTGATTGACACCCACGTATGTGATCTAGTTCGCCTTCCATGGGTTTGGGCCACACCCGCACCTGTTCGGCCACCTCCTTTTGGCGTTCTGACACCTGGCATTGGGGTGCCATGTGTGAGTCAGTGAAGTGTTGTGGGCCAGCCTTGCTTGCATGTGCTTCATGCTGTGTGGTCTGTTGCAGGGGCTGGGTTCTCCTCAAAGTAGCTTGTCTGCCCTGGTGGTGGGTTGCGTGGGATGTCCATGGGCTGTTGTAGGGCATAGGTATCGAAGGTGTGTTGGTCGTTTCCTGCATCACTGATGGGTTGTCTGGTCTGACCTGCTGGAGGTGTCGTTTGTCCCTCTGCAATGTGAAGGTGAGATGCATGTTGACATTGTGTTGGCATTTCTGTTGGTGCATTGTTCTTGTAGACATGCAGACTGTGTGACAATGTACATTGTGGCTGTTTGGGCGGTGCTGGCTATTTGAGGGGGGACAGTGGTCATTTGGACTACATGACTGTTGTGAGGTTGTACCCGTACATATGCATCTCACAGTTCCCTGCTCTGTCAAATGTGATTGGCCTGTTTCTGCGCATGGGCGGACCCAGTTGTGTCCCCTGTTCTGCAGTGTCGGTATTGCACTTTGTGCCACATTGTCATGGGATGTGCCGTGTTTGCCATGTGTGTGTGCTGCAGTGTGCCACGGGGATGGGGGACATGACCCTGGGTTATTGTGGGTGTGCAGTGTGCTACACATCGTTGTGCATGTGTGCCATTGTGCCCATCTCCCCCCGTCCCCCCAGGACCTGTTCGTTACTCACCCTGTTGTTGTTGTGTCAGGTCCTCTCGGGCTGTGTCCGTCCTCCCACCTCTTTGCACCGTCTCCACACTGATGGCTGGCCTCCATTTCCTCCAGCTCCTCCTGTGGCGCAGGACTCCCACCTCCTGTCACCGTAGCTGCCTTCCTGTTGGCAGCGGCTTTGGGCCTGGTTTAGGTTTTCACGTCATGCCAGCGCCTCTTGGCCTCCTCCATTGGCCTCCTCGGCACTCCGGCTGCATTCAAGGTGGTCTGAATGTGGGTCAGTTGCTGGTGGTGTTCTGTCACATCCGTGACGCTGGTCTTGTTTTCCTACGGACTGCACCCCATCTTCCTCTCCCTCTTCTCCTTGGCCTTCCCCGACCCAGTTGGTCCTTGCTGGTGGCCTGTGGGGCTTGTGGGGTTTGCGTTGGCCTCTGCGCTGGGTCAGGGTGCATCCATGTTGCTACGCACTTTGGTTTGTTTCTGGTGTGTTGTTTTTGTTGCTTCTATGGTGCATTTTCCCACCAGACACGTGTGATTTACAGGCCTGCCGCTGGTTTTCGCTGCTTTTTGTATCGTGTTCGGCCTCATCGCAGCTTTTTTGGCGTTGGCGTTTCGCATTTTTGCGGCGTGGCGTTGATTTTAACGCGGTCAGTTGACGCGTTATTTGGAGACTATCGCATGGTACCACCGTGTTGTGAATACTTGGTTAACACGGCGTAAATGTCCCGTGATGGACTGCGATGTTGAGGGTTGCGTTAAGTCACTTTTGCGATCGTTATCACACGTTCTTGAGAATATGCCCCTGAGTGTCCAGGACCTGAGAGGCACCTTTTGGGGATCAGGAACTTACTCCAGCAGAGACCAGGTGCCATATTATTCATTGCGGCGCATTTTCCTTGTTAGTGCCAGGCGCACCTTTGAAAAGGTGTGATCGACGCTAATAAGGATAGTGCGCCGTATTAGACTGAATGCTCTGCCCACAGTGCAACCGCAAACTCATAAAGCCCTGGGGGCAGTGCATTCAAGTGAAATACGGAGCAGCTTTGAAGCAGCCGCTCTGTGTTTCATTGTGCAGGTGGCAAACCGCCTGCACTGTTAAGAGAGGTGAGAGATCCCCTTGCAGGTGGCAGCAGTGATTGACTGGCACCCGCTTGCAAAGCAATCTCTATTCACCCCCTTCAGATGGCTGCCATCAAAGGGGGAATTGACAGTGAGCCTCCTGACAGCTTCTTTACCTTTGTGCCTGCGTCTATATTATGGCATGGGTGCAGAGGCAAAGATTCCATCATTTGCATGGTGCCACGCTCCCATGCAAATGAGGGAACACCCTTTGATGATAGTGCTGGTGCTATATGTGCACCAGTGCTATCTGTATTACAAAAGGAGTAGCAAAGTGTCTGCGGCCCCTTCTGTAATACTAAAGTGCCCCGGGGGCGTGCAAAGTGGGCGCAAACGCCTGTTGCGCCTAAGGGGCATTTTGTATATTATGGCCCCAGCAGGGTTAAGGAGGTCCAGTTGAAGTTCCAGGCAAGTCTAGTGCATCAGGTAATCTGGGCATTTGCAGAGAGGCCTTTGGATCTTGTTGTGTCCCTGTAACTCAGAACAGGAGGTCAGCCAGCTGACCCTTAGAGTCACTTCAGCCTGGGATGAAGGACGCAAGTTCAGTCTTCCTTCTCAGGCAGCAGGGCAGGCCTTAGGCAGGTCCAGTTACAGGCCGAGGAAGGTCCAGTACAGCAGGTCAGCTGGGCAGTCCTTCTTCTGTAGTATCAATAGGTCAAGGAATGTACTGAAGAGTGGGGATGAGGGGCCCCTTTTTATTACTGCTGCCCATTTTGAAGTGAAAGAAACTTCTGGAGTCTTCCTCCTACAGAAGTGCCTGAAATGTCCTGCCTCCCTGCCCTTGTCCCAGTCTGTCTGCAGGGAAACCAGGCTTGTGTGAAGTCCTTTGTACGTGAGCTGATGCAGAGACTTTGAAGTGCAAGTATGACCGGACACAGCTCCGCCCACCTCATCAAGTTAGGATGGCCCATCCTGCCAGCACCCAGACCCTTGTGATACTGTCTGGGAGGAATACACAAAGGTCAACTGCCAACCACAGCTAGCCATGTGACCCAGGAAACATGTTGCAGGCACCAAATGGCTAGGACAAGAAAATGCCAACTTCCTAAAAGTGCCATTTTCAGAATTGAGACTTAAAATCCAAATTTACCTATAAAGAGGATTTTAAATAACAATTCCTCAGACACCAAACCTGAGAATTCAACCTGCTCCAAAACAAAAGTTATCACTTATTTAATGTAATAAGTTAATTCAAAGTTATTCTACAGGAGGGGCAGGCCTCACAGTAGTAAAAAACAAATTCAGGGGGTTTCACTACCAGGATATGTAAAACTTATAGGTACATGTCCAACATTTTAAATACAATGCACCCTGCCCTCTGGACTGCTTAGGGCCTACCCTAGGGATGACTTATATGTATTAGAAAGGAAGATTTAGGCCTGGCAAAATGTTTTTTGGCTAGGTCAAAATAGCAGTTTAAAAATACATACAGGCTGTAATGGCAGAACTGAGACATGTTTAAAAAGGCTATGTAAGTGGGTGTCACAGTAAGTGCTGCAGGCCCACTAGTAGCATTTAATTTACAGGCCCTGTGTACAAGTAGAACCACTTTGTTAGGGACTTACATGTAAATTAAATGTGCCAACTGGGTGTAAGCCAATTTTACCATGGTTAAAGGAGAGAGCAAAAGCACTTTAGCACTTATTAGAAGTGGTAAAATGCACATCATATAAGCCAAATAAAACGGGTTCAGAAAACAGGTAAAGGGCAAGAATGTCCATGTCTAACACAGGGTCTACTTTTTGTAAACCACCTATCTATGATGTTTGGACAAAAGTCATGTCCCACTATGGGTAAGTATTTTCTCTCAAATGGAAGGGGTGGATCTTTTTCTAATCACACTACTTTTGCATACAGTGTTATATTATGTGTATTTGTACAGCACACAACTCACCTGTGAGGCTATCCTGGTGCTGTAGCAGGAGCTGTGTGGTCTGAGCCAGGGCTGGGACATGGCGAAGAGCCAGGTCTTCAGTTTTATTGCAGATTAAGGAGGTGGCTCTGATGTGTAGGTGCAGGTTGCTCCAGCTCTTAGGAGCGAGATAGAAGAAGGCATAATCACTGAATCTTGTTTTGTGTATGCGGGGGTGAGTGCGAGTAGACATCCAGCCTAAGAGAGGTGCCTGGTAGGTTTATGGAAATTTATGTGGTTGTTCAGGTGTGTAGGGCCAATATTGGGTAAGGCTTTGTGTGCCTGAGGAGTTTGAAGAGTATTTGTTTTTGGATTGGGAGCCAGAGGAGCGCTTTGAGGAGTAGGGTGATGTGAGTGCAGGGTGGGAAGTTAAGGGTGAGCCTGGACGCTGAGTTTTTTATGATCTGGAGTCTTCTGGTCAGTTGAGCATTGATTGCGGCACGCAGTGTGTTGCTGTAGTCCAGCTTGCTTGTAATGAGGGCTTTGTTGACAGTTGAGCATGAGGCAGTTGGTTTTCATCCATCTGGTGAGTTAGACCATGCAAGTGGAAAACGTGTCTGGTGTGTTTGGTGTCTTGGAGTGGGAGAGTATGAGGTGGGTGTTGTCAGCATAGGATATGATGTTGATTCCATTGGTACTGATGATGCTGGCAAGTGGGATCATGTAGATGTTGACTAGGCTGGGGCTCAGTGAGGATCCCTGTGGAGCTCCGCTGATGAGGTTGACTGAGTCCAAGGTGAATGGGGCCAGGCTGACCTATTGGGTGTGGCCTGTAAGGAAGGAGCAAATCAAGTGAAGTGCAGGTCCTTGAATGCCAGCTTTGTGCAGTTATTGGATAAGGATGTTGTGGGAGATGGTGTCAAAGGCTACATAAAGGTCTAGGAGGATGAGCGGAGTGGTGTCACCTCTGTCCATGATCACTGAGATGTCATCGGTGATGGCGATAAGGGTGGTGTTTGTACTATGGTTGATCCTGAATCCGGGTTTCTGTGGTATTGAGGAGGTGGTTGTCATTGAGGTGTGTGGCTAGTCATTTGTTTATCATCTTTTTCATAGAGTAACATGGATATAGGCTGGTAGTTCGTAAACGTCGGCTGAGGGTTTCTGGAGTAGGAGGAGGAGTACTGTTGGGTATTTTCCGGTGTCTGAGTAGGTGGCTGTGATGTTTGAGTCATTCAGAATTTGGGTGAGGGTTGCAGTTCTTTGATGAAGATGTGGAGAGAGCAGAAGCCTGAGGGTGGTCAGGAATGCATTGACTGCATGGTCAACACAGTTGTTTTGAGCAGTGATGATGGGCCAGCTGGTCAAAGTGGTCTGCTGGGTGTTGGTTGAAATGAGCAAGAGGGCAGAGAGGGTGCAAGAATCCAGTTGGGGCTCGAAGTTGTCATGGATTCTAGTGATCTTGTTGCTGAAGAATAGAGACCGCTGGGTCCAGAGGTCCTGAGAGGGGGATAAGCTGGTGGAGCTTGCTGCCGGAGAGGTGAGGTATTTACTATGGCGAAGATTTCCTACATGTCGTTGGTGCAGCTTTTGATGCAGTCAGTGAAAGTGGAGCATTTGGTGTCTCTGATTTGTTGATGGTAGCGTTTCAGGGTGGATTTGTAGATTCTGTTGTCAGTGTTGTCATGAGTTTGTCTCTATCTGTGCTCAAGCTGCTTACAGTAGCATTTGGTGAGCTTAAGGTCTTTTGTGTACCAGCTTTCTTGTGGTATGTTTCTCATGGCTTTGAGAAGAGCAATAGTGTCTGTGCAGGCTGTGATTGAGGCTTTAAAGTTGGAGATGGATGTGGATGTGTCGAGACCAGTGGTGTAGGACTTCGGGAAGACCAGGATGCTTCTGAGATCTTGTTTCAGTCCTGTCATGAACATTTGGCAATGGTGTTTCTATGGTGGTGTGGGATGAGTATGCTGAAGTTGATGAGGATGTGGTTGAACCAGGTAATAGATGTGGGCTCGTCTACTCTGATGTCTCTGAGACTGGTGAAGATGGGGTCCTGTAAGTTTCTGGCCGGATGTGTTGAGCCTTACTCTCGCTTGGTGAGTCTGAGGCTGGACAAGTTCTCGAGGAGGCTGGTCATTTTGGGATTGGTGAGGTCCTCCAGGTAGTAGTTGAGGTCACCGAGGAGGCTGACGTTGCTGGAGTCAAGCATCAGGGGGATGACTAAGTCCATGACTGGTGCTGACAACATTGGTGCATGCTCCAGGGGGGTGATAGATGAGGGTGCTGCACAAGGTGTAGTTGGTGATAATGGCGGTGCGCATGTGTTAAATTAATTCAACATGAGTTGCCTCACTTAGATTTACTTTGAACAGTGTTTATTTTGCATGCTGAACATCAGTTTATGGGCTATAAACTCACCAAAGTTTTGATCTAGTTGGTTAAATGGTAGTCAGGCAGAAGCTTCACCAGATAATCCCTGCCAATTCAAATCATTTCGGGTTGATGAGTTAATGACAACATATTGAGCAAATGGAACTGGGGCAATATATATTTAATAAGGATTCTTTATTCAAATCATAGTCATACAGGTATATCCAGGTGTATGGGGTGTGTGTGTGTGTGCGTGTGTCCATGTGTGTGCGTGTGTGTGTGTTGCTGACCTAGCCACAAGGGTAACTAAGTTCTTAAAACAAAACAAGCAAAATACTGCTAAAACGATTTTAGAGGTGTTGAAATGAGTGGCCAATAAGCAAAAGAATACAATAAATGTATAGGGTTTATTAAATTTGAGTCATGAGGCTAGAAGAATCTTGCAAAATAATGCACAGAAAACTATGTGATAATATGCACCAAATTAGCTATGCAGGTAACATCTAAGTGTATTTTCTCAGTTGGTTTCTTCACTATTTTATACGGGTTGCTCAGTTGTAATCTTCACACTCACACACATACAACAGTAGACAAGATCTTCAGGCACATAAAGGAAAACAACTGCTGAATATGCTTATTTTATTGTTTCCTGTGGCACCAACTAGCACCTTATAGCTACTTCAGTGCGCTTTGGTAAATACAAGTTGAAAGCACAGCTTGGCATTCTAGTAAAAACAGAGGTAGCCTCTAAAAAGAGGTAAAGGCCACAGGAGTTACTGGGGGGAAAAACGGGATCCTGTCAAAATCTGCTACAGGACAAGGGAAGAAAGTTAATTGTAGGATAGGAGATCTGGAGGTAAGCAGGGGCTGTGGTTACGTTTTGTAAATCATAGACCTTTGTGTCACCGCTGAGTGACTCAACTGTGCATATCAAAGTTATTTATTTCTCACAGTTTTACTATTGTTTACCATTAGGCAGGACAAACTCATCCAGGACACTTAGGATGGCATTAATAAACAATATCACTGATTAACCAAATCCACACATTTTTGGGATACTTTTTAATGAAGATCTATAAGCAGAAAAGAAAAAAAAATGCCCCCACCAATCATGTAGATGCTACTGTTTACAATTAAGCATGGACTAAAAATGTCATTCTGATCATGGAATTGGCAGAATTTGGCGACTTTGCGTTACTCTTGTAATGGCGAGTTCTGGCCAAATTCCTCCAATCACCAGATTGCGGAATTTTTTCTCCCAAGAGGCTCCAGAAATGCAAGCTGGCGAGTAAGGTTTGGTGTCCCAAAGCGCGATTTCCGGTCACTAGGACGATGTCCTGAGAGATTTTCTAATGCGGAAGGTCATGAATGGTCGCGGTCAGAGAGCTGCTTCTCAAGTAGATTTTCTACTTGAGCAGCAGCAAAATCAACTCAAATGGCCTCATGCTCTTGTGCACCATGTGGTGCTGTTCGCACTTCTTTTCTGCACAGAACGGGCTACCAGTGCTAAATCCCAGAATTCTCTGGAGTCAGTTTACGTGAGTTCTGCCCACCCCTATTTACAATCTCTGTGTTTTTTCATATAAAGTTATTGGACTCTCCACTTTGATCCTAACATGCTAACATGCTAAAATGGACATCATGTGTAATTGCAGATGTGTTCTGAAGATTAAAAGAGGCATGCTGGATAAGTTCAATAGTTTATGGTGTCAAGCACTCCGACACTCTACATGACCTTTCTGGAGATGCAGGTGAAAGCAACCTGGCCTGTGATTTGTGATTGTAGAGTTTTTTGCATATCCACGTCACTACTACTACCAAAGTATTTCAGTTTATATGCAATCTCCTGGGTCTCAGCGATGTGCAAAACCAGCTGCCAATGCGTTTATCAGTCAAATATTAACAGTAGAATACTTGAACACACATTAATAAGTAACTTCTTTTCGCACCTGGATCTAGATTTTTTTGTCTTGCATTAGCAAAATTTTACATGGAGTTTGGCTTCTAATCAGCCTGTTGAACCATTTGTCGGAAAGCCATTTTACGGTGACTTTTTGGATGTTTACTTGTCTAGTGCATAATATGCCTTCATATCCCCGATAACGACAGGCAAGACATGCTGTAACAGAGGTTGTTCACAGATTGGCCTCGACCCCATTCCTTGTCACTAGAGACCGCGGACGCGGCTCACAGGTTACTGGCTTGCCGTCCCTGATATACAGCAGCCCACTGCAATAGGCCACTCTGATTTCGAGACCGCTCCGCGGCGCAGACATTTCAAATGCCTCCTTTAAGCTGTTACAGCCCTTATTAGGTCGTCTCTGATCCAGCATCCAACTGCACAGACGGCGGCCGCGGCTGTCTGCATCCTTTCCTCTCCTTGTACTTGGCCTGGACTTCTACTCGGTCTTCGCCTGAAACAAACCTCCTCCAAGTCACCTTGACCTGGATCTAGGCAAAATGTATACAGGCATACCATTGTTAATGTCCTGATGATGATCCTATATCTTTTGTAAGAATCGAAACGCCGTCGACTTGTTGTACGCCATATACACCTCTTTATTTAATACTTATTATGTGTAATGGTGTCTCCACTATAATTTGTTTGTCCTACCAAAATGTGTCTCATATAAACAATTTACTCTGCCTGAGCCTTTTTGGTTTCATGTTGTACATCCTTCCCACTAAGTTGGATACAGGCTTGTCTCCCACTTTATTTGTTTCTTGCTGAATTTTGTGTATATTTAAGCAACTATATATTAAAAACACCTGTCCGGATGGACAGCTGTAAAATATAGTACTGATTGGGTCTATATTTATTGTTTGCTCTCATTAATCCTTGTATAGGGACCACTGTCTTTAGAAATAATATAAAAATAAGCCATAGACACACACTGCTCCAAATTGTAACTTTAACCCCTTCGCTGTGCCCGTCGGCCAACGGCCGTCGCGAGCACTACCTCCGTAGTGCTGCGCACGTCCGTTGGCCGACGCGGCCCCGCCCACTGTGCTAAACCGCCGCACCGCGGCGTAATTGCCGCCGCGGTTAAGCGGTTAATTTCCAAGGGACTGATTCACAAAAGTAAACTTAGACCAAAAGTATAAGTTTAGACCTGAAGTCTAAGTTTAGACCTAAAGTCTAACTTTACTACTACTAAAGTTAGACTTTTGGTCTAAGTTTAGACCAAAAGTCTAAGTTTAGACCTAAAGTCCAACTTTAGTAGTAGTAAAGTTAGACTTTTGGTCTAAGTTAGACTTTTGGTCTAAACGTAGACCAAAAGTCTAACTTTAGTAGTAGTAAAGTTAAACTTTAGGTCTAAACTTAGAGTTCAGGTCTAAACTTAGACTTTTGGTCTAAGTTTATTTTTGTGAATCAGGCCCATAATACTTAAATCGCAAATCATCTTTCACAACTGGAATTCTTGCTCAAACGATAAAAATAAAACCACTTCACCATCTCATCACGTGAAATCTGATAAATTTCAACTTAATTCTCATTCCCTGCCTTGTCCCTTTTCTTCTCTTTTTATGTCCAACTATCTGGCTAGTGACTTCTGACACTGCTAAGTAAGAGAAATTGTAAGGGGATGAACGATTGAGAGGTAGCGAGAGTTGTAAGGAAAAGAGTGAAAGTGAGGTAGCCAGAAAGACAGAGAGAGGGAGTTATAGAAAAAGATATTGATAGATAGCTCGGGCAAAGACAGTAGTGAGGCAGAGGGAAAGGTAGAGACATCGGGTGAAGGGTTGAAAATTAGAAGAGCTACAGAGAGAAAAAAGATAAGGTACAGAGAGAAAGACGTAATGTAGAGAAAGAGAGATGAGGTTGATTCAGAGGTAGCCAGAAGGTGAGGTAGAGAGAGTTTTGAGCTAAAAAGAGGGGCAGAGGTAAGGCAGACAGATGTATACAGAGGGAAGAATGAACTAGGTGAGCTATGGTGAGTTGAACTGAAGAAGAATGTGCAGAGCGAGATATGGGATGGGAGGTAATGGTAGATGGAAAATAGATGGAAAACAGAAGAGGAAATGGGGAGGCAGCAAGAAAGGAGTAACCTGTTGAGAGGGGTGAGCAAAGGAAACAGACAGAGGTAGAAATAAAGAAGTGGGAGTTGGGGAGGTGCCAATTGAATGCAGAGGTAAATTGAGAATTGGGCAGCATGAGAGAGGTGGAATAGAGTGACGTGGGAGAGAGTTTGGAAAACAGAAATGGTGTATAGAGAGAAGTGAGGTAGAAGGAGATGGAGAGAAATAGAGAGGTGAGGGAAGACAATTAAGATAAAGATCATGGTGAAGTAGATGGAGGAGAGGTAAAGGGAGATGAGATGGAAGCATCTGTGAGGTGTACAGAGAGGGGTGAGGTAGAGAGAGAGAGCTTGAGGAGAAAGGCTGGAGATGTAAAGATGTAACGTAGGTACAGTGAGTGATAGAGGGAGGGGTGAGGTAGTGAGAAGGAGAGAAGGGTGGGGTAGAGAGAGAACGGTGGAGAGAAAGGTGAAGTAGACATAGGTGAGATAGAGACAGGTGAGGTAAAGAGAGGAGGTATGTACATAGAGATGTAGCAGTAGACAGCAATAGAGAGAGAGGGGTGGGGTAGAAGAGGTCGACACACAGACTATATTTAAATGTAATTGCCAACAACTGTCAACTACTATAGTTAAGGATGTGCAGGCCTCTGTCAAATCTAAGAAGAATCTTTATTTTAATGCACACAGGGAATCCTGCCTGTCCTGATCACTTAACCAGGTGGCCCATTGGGAGTTGAGTGCCCTGGAAAATGGCCCTCATTGCCATGCTTTAATACAGCTCTGGTTTGGATGCGTCACACTAACAGGGGTCAAGAAGAAAGTCAAATCTGTAACTCAGTTTATAAGTTGCAATGGTCAGTCTTTCCTGTGCTTGCTATTTCTTCTATTTTTGTAGGTTCCTCCTTAATGTTCGTCTACACATTTCAACCCAGGTGGGACTATACAGTAGGTGCTATCTGCAGGGAAACTTTTATTTAGTGGCTTATATGTTTGTTACGATATTTCTTGTGGCGCGAATCTGTAGTGTATGTATATTTAAACCCTAGCTATAAGCAAGGGGTTAAATTCCGATCCCAGTGCAGAACAGGAGTTCGCTCAGTGATCAGAATTATGAGCAAGGCTTTAATTATCACACACACCCTGCTGTAGCCTGACAGAGTTTATAATTTCAAACCTGATGAAATTTACCAAGAGGCGAGACAAAAAAAAACAAAAGATGATGGATTTGGTGCTGTAAATACCAATTCTGCATGTTAGGTCTCTTTTCCTAGTGTAAAACTTCAAAGAGGAGCTATTTCTCGCACCCTGTGCACACCCTACTTTGTGGCTATGTCATTTATGAATTTTGGTTTGAGGAAGAGCTGTATAATTCTAGAACTTTTCTATGTTGCTTTACTCTGTACTCAGGGCTTTGAGGTCACTCTTTCCAACCACATCCATTCTTAGAGCAATCATATTTCAGCTCTCAAACTCCTCTTCAAAGACTCCTTAAAAATAAAAATAAATTATAAGCCAGAAATAAGTAAGATATACGGATAGCGTCACAATTCACTAAATCCCAGC
Source organism: Calotriton arnoldi (assembly GCA_963921515.1). Taxonomy (NCBI): domain Eukaryota; kingdom Metazoa; phylum Chordata; class Amphibia; order Caudata; family Salamandridae; genus Calotriton; species Calotriton arnoldi. Next base: position 384,358 of record CAWUFW010004107.1, read on the forward strand.
TAGCGAAACAGCAAGTAAGAGGAGCTTGTTACACCTACATTTGAGAAACATTCTCCAAAGCTAATATTTGGTGAAAATAGAAGTACTGCCCATTAAACTGGAGAGAACAAACCTGAGAGGATAACATATTTGTCCCAGATTTGTGCTGGGTTTTCGACACAAAAGTAACTCAAATCCAGCACAAAGTGTTGGGGTGGGAGTTACTCTGCAGCGCAAAACAGGATTTGCATTGGAAACTTCTCCAAAGTAACACTGCTTTGCTCTACTTTGCATCAAGTAGGAGTTCCATGGGTGGTACATGCGCATTCCCATGCAACCACCCATGAGTTTTGATGCAAACCCTTATCTAGTAACATGCATAAACAGGGATTTGCACCAAAACCTTACGCCTCCTCGAGACAGGTGTAACGAGGAGGAAAGTTTTTAGCTATCCTTATTTTTCCATCTTTGCGTATTGCATGGATGGGTGTGTGCGTTGGAGCATGGCAGCCAAAAGTGAAGGAGAAAAATTGTGCCATTTCTTAGTAGGTATACTGTCAGATACACGTAAAATAAAAATAAAAATCTTAATACACAAGAACCTAACAAATAAAACCAGAGGAACTATATACATTAAGACAGCCCCAATACACAGTATTAATTACCAGAAAGAAGGTAACATTTGTCTCCAAAAGAGGAAATTTAAACTTTTCACCCACTTTCACAAAATATACTCATCAGATTGAAATGCCAATATGAAAGAGTTTCCTATCCCATAGAAGCATCTGTACATTGGCATGAGAACTCGTAGAATCATTAAATAAATATTAGGATAAGCCTTTACAAGCACACTTTTTTTTACCTGAAGCAGAAATCTGCTAATCAAATGTTTAAGTGTTTTGAGAGCACTAAGTTAGATAGACTAGAGTGAACAGGTGGGCGAGACGCAAAATTCCTAACAAAAAAATGGAACGGTTACAATCGAGTAATCAAAGAGGCTCGAAAAATAACAAGCATTTGAAATGCAATAGGGCTCACATTGCTGAAAGTTTGAGCTATTGGCGTTCCATTATTAATTGCAACGCCAATAGCTGAAACTTTCAGTAATGCGAGACCTATTACATTGCAAATGCTTTTTTTTATTGCAGCTGGTAATCTTTTACCTCTGTTGTGAGTGCATGCATTTTAAGCTATATGCCTTTGGGTTGCAGTAGCTTGTATGTGCATGCTGCGAAATATATGTTGTTCAAGGCTGGCCTTTTCTCTTTCGTTATATGCATGTGACTCCTTATGCCACTGTTTCACTCTCAAAGCGTGCAGTTTTATTATGTACCCATTATGCCTAATTGCAAAACACACTAACAACAGAGCTACAGGCAGCAGCGGACAATCTGCATCACACCACCAAATGTGTACAAGATCAAAAAGCTTGTTTGTAACAGAGCATGAACAGTAGCATGAAACTGATGTGATGCCACTAACTTTCCTTTTGTCTCGCATAGCTAAATGGGAGCTGGGATGAGCAGGAAGGGTGCAAGTTAATACAGCAGTAGTGAAATGCGCCTTTAAAGGAAAAATTTAAAAAAACAAAAGGGCAGAAAGTGAAGGTGGTAAAGCAAAGCTATAGGCAGTGTGAGAGAGAGGCCGGGGAGGGGGGACGAAGTTCAGGAACCTGGAATTGTGTGTTGGTGTCCACCACCTGTAACTAAATGCCACTGAGGAAATGCTCCAGCAGGTAAACATGCCTATTGGACACACTGCAAGCTAGGATTTTGTTTATTTGACAACATTTTTCTTAATTTGAAAGGCTTCACCAAGAAGACTCGCAATTTGAGTTAAGGAGCCACTTACAAACTTTTATTTCAGCACTTCTGCAATTGCACTGGAGCAGTGTCAGGCGATAATGAACAGGCGCCTTCTGGCGTCTGGTCTCGGTCAGTCTAATAATAACAGATAGCCATTAAAAAAAAAGAGTTCTCCACAAAAACACATAAGGAATTAAACAGGAAGGAGACTGTAATCGGCCAGTGCTCCACTGGCTTGACCAGAAGTAAGCTATGGGCTGCCAGAGCAAGTCAGAATGCTGCAATTAAGAGGGGCACTGGATGGGACCTATGGCAAGCAGCAGGCGGGCTTAAATGTGATGTAAGTGATAGCAAAAGGTCTTGCAGTCAGTGCATGCACTGTAGGCTCGACCTAAAAAATAAATTCAATTTATGCTTTATTTCGATTAAATCAATCATAAAAGCCATTTGCCGCAAGTTACAGTGTCCAATGAAAACAAAGACAATTGTATTCGTTAACATTCCCAAAAATCAAGATAACAATTCATAGATTGACAACACTGTACACATCTTACGGTAGACAAATATCTAAAATACAATAAAAAAGCAAAAAACTTTAGTCTTAAAACTAATAAAATATTTTTTTTAAAGTATGTATAAAATCTTATTGTTCCTATTTTATCCTTACGTAAACTCTATTATACTTCTTAAATTTCTACCATGTGCTCAATTAAGCAAAGTCCCTAACAGGGGATATATCATCCTCAATATTACCCATGGGCCCGGTCAACTGTGTTTTAAAAAATTTGCGCGAATTCTCCACGACCAACCTAAAAATTTAGCAATAGCTATTACATATAGCTCATTAGTGTTGGTCATTAAAGTGCGCAGAGCTATTGCACTGGACCGTGTGCCCATGTTCAAGCAGATTGGTTTCAGCCATTTTTTACGGGGAATTTTATATAGAGGACAGGCAAATAAAATATGTAATACTGTTTCGTCCTGTTCTTTGCAGTGCAAGCATTTACTTTTGTTCGTGCTAGACCACTTTCTAGTATAAAAATTTACCGGGAGGCTCCCTACCCGAAGTTGGAAGTATAATCTCCTTTCACAAGGTACAGTTATAAAATCCCAGAAGTTTTCATATTTGGGAACAATCTTGTGCTCCAAAAACAGACCAGTCAATGAGTTTACCTTTGTGGAATGTAGATGGTCCGCCTTGACCATCGACCAATATGCCTCCTTAAATTCTTTTTTGGATGGGAACTGATTTGCAGCCGGGTCCTCCCAAAGATGCCTCATGCCCATATCTACCAGTGTAGCCTTAACTTTTTGCAGCCAGACGACCTTGCATGATTTGTCTGCATCTACTACATCCTTCGCAGCCATTGCATAGTGTAAGAGTTCAGGAGTAGACCACAATCGGCGCCAAAAAGCTACTGGTCTAAATCGTGCTTCCTCCGCCAACAAGCTGCAACCCAGATCTGATAGCAGAGGTGTTAGTGGGGTGCTTTGTGGTAGTCCAGTCAGAGCTCTCTACAAATTTGTTCTGGGCAAGTACTAGGGGGAAAGATCGTTGAAGCCCCAAAGCTCTGCTCCATACATTATGGAAGACCTGATCTTTGTATTATATATCTTAATTGCTGGACCTATGGGCTTAGTATGGGAGAGATTAAATTCTTTTAAAAGAACCCCCGCTAATTGACTATGTTTAAGAGCCATAAGATCAATATGAGGCCTCCAGTTTAGTTTTCTGCTCAAAGTAATTCCTAGATAAGTGAACACATCAGTCTGTTCGAGTTGCTTCCCATTCATTACTACCCTCCCGCTAACTACGTTGTGCTTGTGTAAGACGATATATTTTGTCTTTTCTACGTTAACCACCAGGTCATGATCTAGGCAGAACCCCTCAAAACGCCTGAGTGCCCTGTCCAACCCTGCCCGTGTCTTTGAGATGATCAAAGTATCATCCGCAAACATAAGTAGCGGTATTTTGGTGCCAGCAAGGGATGGAGCATCTGTCGCATGTGTATGAAAATAGTTTACTACCCCATTGATATATAATAAAAACAAAGTTGGAGCTAAAACACACCCTTGCCGCACCCCTTTGGATACCGGAAAGCGTGAGGTTACACATCCCTGATCACCCCAGCGAACCTGAGCGAAGTTATCCTTGTGCAATCGCACTACCATTGATAGAAGTTCTGCGGGCATCCCTTGGTGGTGCAGTATTTCCCAAAGCTTCTTACGCGGTACCATATCGAAAGCGGACTTAAGGTCCACAAAGGCTGCATAAATGGTACCACCTGCTATTACAACTATGCGCCAATAGATCAATATAAACTGGAAAACTTGGTCAACGGTGCTTGTGTGAGAACAAAATCCTGCCTGTAGGGGGGATAGTATTTCTTTAGTTTCCATCCACTCCTGTATCCTGCTCAGCACTAACCTTGCGGTAATCTTTTGTATAGAATCGATAAGGCTGATCGGCCTATAATTACTGGGACAGGAACGGTCCCCTTTTTTATAAATAGGGAGGATTTCGGCACCGCGCCAAGTTTCTGGAATGGGGGCTCCATTGGCTATAGCATTTGCTAGCCAAAGAATGTACCTTACCCAATTCTCTTTATCGTGGACAAACAGATCTGCAGGGATGCAATCTAAACCTGGTGCTCTCCCCCTGGGTACTGCCACCAGAGCCTTCTCCACCTCTTCCTGAGTAAATGACAGGGGCTGATCGGCCATGGGAATTTGAAATTGGATGTCGTCATTTTTAGCCGCAAATTGCTCCTCAAAGAAGGAGACCCACATATCCTGGGCAACGTGGTTTTGCGGCTTTTGTCCTGACCCAGCATTCCCCCATTTGACCATATTCTAAAATGACTGCATGTTTTTACCCCTGCTAGCCTGGAGGAGCTCTAACCATCTTTGTTCATCCCATTCCCTTCTTGCTGCTGCTAATGTTAACTTGTATGAGGTTCGGGTAGTTCTTATTCTCTCCATATCTTTTGATTTGATGGCTAAAGACAACTGCCTGTACGCTTCTCTACAGCCTTTGTTATACCACCTTTCCTGCCTCGCTATTCCTTTGTTATGTGGTTTATATGTTTTTAGTAAAAAGGAATTTATTTTTGCAAACAAAACATCATGAGCTTTGGTAATCATAGCACTACTTTTCTCTTGTTCAGACATAGTATAAAAATCTGCTAGCGTGCTCTCCACCGCTGCTTTCATTTGTGTTAGGGAGCTAGCATTTGTTACAATCCTATCCCATTTCACCCTCCTCTGATCATTACACATTAGAGTTTCTGCAGTTTCGCTCTCAGGTATTGTTCGCCGAGGCTCTTTAGAACCCGGGGATAACATTAATAACACAAGCGGGTTATGATCACTTTCATTACGCTCACTTACCACCATGTCAACGAGGGCTGGCCATTGTTCGACATTAACAAGAATATAGTCTATGCGTCTGCGTCTCAACCCGTTACTATATGTGGGGAAACCCAGTCTATCCGACGGCATTCTTCCGTTAACAGCACTGAGGCCCTTCTCCAAGCATAATGCTTTTAGTTGTAAAGCGGCCTCAGTCCATTTTCTAATTGGTGGCAACTCTAATGATGGAATACTCCATTGGGCATCTTCCTCCTCGCTAAGATTGCCATCATCCCTGTCGAGGGGTTCAAAGGTAGTATTAAAATCTCCTGCAAGTGTCACATTATTTACGCCTTTATGGTCGTCTAAAAATTGCTCTAATTTGGTAATTGTGGCAGATTGCCTACCTCCGGCAAGCCCCCTTGCGTACACATTTATCAATGTTAAGTGACGCTTGTTTTTTAGACTTAGGGAGATGGCCATAATATCAGGGCTGTCAACATGGACTTCCTTGATTTTATAACTTAAACACTGTTTCACCCAAATGGTAAGGCCTCCAAAAGATCTACCCTTCTGCCCCCTTGAGGCTGGTTTAAAAAAATTTAAATAACCTGGAATGAAAATCGGGTTTAATGACCACGTTTCTTGAAAAACACAAATATCATGTTTATCTATGAAGTCTAACCAATCCATGGATGATACTTTAGTATGTAAGCCTGCAATGTTCCATGTGACGAGGGACAACTGATCAATTATTGGTAGAGAGAGAGTACTAACGGTAGATGAAGGTGCACCTTTTGTCACTACCCTCATGCATTGAACAGAAACTTCGCTGGAACTGAGGTCGTCTTGGGCCTTCCTACTACATTCTCTCACAGACAACACTTCTCTAACCAACCCACTCCTATTGCTGCCGATACGTGCTTGCGAAACATTTTCTACCATTACCACTGGGAGTAAAGTTGTCAATTGTCTTGTAGGGGAAGTTGAATTCCTTAAGCTTCAATCTATACTTGACAGACAAGATCCCCCACTGGCCAATAAACTAGGGGCTGTTAGGTTTTGCATTATCGGTGGAATTGGGGGATTATACTTCATTTTTATTTGTGTTGCGATCAGATTTGATGTCCTGATCTCAAAGGCCACCAAATTGTCCACCAGGTCCAGGGAAACCAAGGAGAGCCGAATGAAATCTAAATTTGAACCTTCTACCGAGCACCTTTTTGCCGAGGAACTATCCTCCCTTATGACAGATCTGCATTTGCGCACCTGTCTAAGCCAATGGATACTTTTATTAATCAAGGTGAATTCATCCTCTTTTGCTGAACTAGGAGATAACTTTGGCACGCTAGTTAGAAATATTTGGTTCCTCGAGGTTCGTAATGTTACCTTGTCCCATTTGCTATTATCTTCGATTTTTTCCAACTCAGAGAGTGGATGAGATCTCGGCAACATAGTACGGACCCTACTTGCTCCCACATTTTGACTCTGGAGGCCCTGCTTCCATTGTATGTCATTTGATTCTGGGGGTTGATTGGAATTCATGCCTCTGTGATGTTTATGTTTATCATTATTAATTGTCGGAGGGTCAGTAACAAAATTAGTTATTAGTCTCTCCCCACTTCCCAAATTTTCCCTTATAGATGTACTCTCGTGAGGTTGCTGAGGCAATAGAGATCTACTTGTGCCAGCAGGAGTAACTTGCTGATATTTTCCCAATAACTCTGTTAACTTCCCAACAACACTTTTAAGTGAGGTAACTTCCTCATTGAGTTTGGTGGTTTGTGATTTTAAATAGGTCAACTGCCCACGTAATGAATCTGAGCATGGGGTCTTACACAGACAAGATGGAATAACATCATGTGTTACATTTGCAACCTCCTCAGTACATACTATAACAGGGCCTTCATCATTCAGCGAGGTTAACACAGCGAACATGTTTGAACATTCAATAACGGGTTCCATATAACTATTTGTGCTCAAAGGTGTAAGTTGAGAGTTTCTGATGTGTGCAGCTTCACTGCCCACAATTAATCCCTCGGGGTCCACCTTTTTCTTAAACATGTCCAGTACATATAATGATGGTTTTACACGTTTGACACTAGTACTCGGAGTCGGTAGCTCTTCTATCATGCTGTTAGCTGGACCCTTGGGATTAGGCGTTGTTAATATCACCTCACATTCGTTGACCAAGTCATCGATTCGTGCTATAACTTGGTTACTACTGTGCAAGGATGACCGTTTCCCCATTTTTTTTAACCTTCTTGCCTTTCCCACTTTGTCCTTCACCCGGAACGTCGATGGCTTTCCTTTTACCCATTATACCCTTATATTTCTCTTGCTTATAAACCACCAGTGGGTCTTGACTAGGGTGAAAGGACAGTACCTTAAGACTGAGAGCAACTGATCGATGGACAGGTGTCAGAGGGGTGGCCCAGCCCAGCCTCTTCCGGGCAATGACGGGCGTAGACGGGCCCGCCCTTAGTCCGGGCTTGGTCCGCGCGCGCGTCCCGCGTTGCGGGAGTCTGGCCGAGTTTTTGTAGCGCCTCCAGGCGCTGTTGGTATTGGTGGCAGCTGTGCGCCTCGAGCGTGAGGCAGGCTGGATGTTATGGTCCTCCGGGACCGGTCGCCACAAGGCAGGAGCAGGAAAGAAGGAACCCCCTAAAAAATAAACATTAAACGCAAGGGCACAACATAAACTACAATAACTGAAAGCATTCAACAGTAATAGGCTCAGGAACATATTTAGGCATATGAAATTGCTGGTAAACAGACCTACAACATAAAAAAAATTACAAAATGAATAAGCAGATAACCTGCAGGAGGGAGTCAGTATTTAGGGAAAAAAACATTTTATCTATGCCATATGGTTTTCACAGGTAAATTGAAAATGTGATATTCAGAAAAAGAAATCCTTTATGCCTATAAATATTCAAATTCTTTTAAACGTTTTTCCCATTTGTTTGTAGAAAAACATTACACAAAACAAAAAGATTAATGGAAAATCCACGGAGAACAAAATCAGCATTGAGGATAGATTTAATATTTCCTTAGAAGCTCAATTAGCATCAGAAGAGATATTTTGTAAGGTTGAATGAAAACCCCCAGAATCGCTCTTTCAGCAGAGGAAAAAAAATCAAATTCAGTCAAAAAAATCTCAGACACACAAAGCTCAGAAACAAAATAGACAATTCAGGAAAAATGTGTTTTAAAAGAAACTGAGTTAATACCACAAAACCACAATAAACGTGTGTCAGCCTAAACAGAATAAAAAAAGAGCTCAACAACCAAAATCCACTTTTCACAATGCAAGGATACCCACAGAAAGAATCCTGAAAAATACATAGAATCATAATAAAAGTGATATGAGGGTCACAAGAAGGTGTGTCAATCCCAAACAATCATTTTTTAATATTGTGTGCACATTTTAGCCTTTCAATGTAACTTTCAAATGTCTTCCTCGCCATTTTAGATTCATCTTGCAGAGGGCTATACTGGTCAGAGTTGTATCTTCAGTTTCCTCTTTAAGGAATGAGTTTGTCTAACTTAGTAAAGGTAAGATCTGTACAAATAAGGATTTTTGGCAGTCATTCCACCTCATCAGCTGCTCCTTCCTACTGTCTGGCTGAGTGTGTTATTGACTGGACTCTGGAGCCACAGTGCATGTTACTGTATACTGTGAGCACTGTTCTTTATGACATGTTCTGGGGAAGCCGCTCAGGCTGAACTCGCTCTCCCGGCAGGAAGCAATCAGAAACACGCACAGCAAACAGTTCTCTTGCTGAGCAGCAGGAGACCGCTTAGTGCTAAGTGGAGAGCAGACGCAAGAGCATGGAAATGTAAATCAAGCTTTCCTTTTTTCAAAATGCTAGTATCACTTCGCAATGTTTGGTTACATTCTCAAGTGATTGCCCTCTTCTATCCACATACTTTACCAGTATTCCTCACTCACTGTACATGCAGTGCAAATTTTCCTAGAGTTTTAAAACAGTGAATATTCTTTTTTTACACTGGATAGGAATGCACAAACAAATTTAGGGCAGGCACAAACCCAATAATGGGGCATAGATCTACAAAACAAGTGCTGATATCTCTGCAGCTGTAAATCTCATTGAGACATAGGAATGTTGAACCGCTCCATTTAAGACAATGTCTATGTCTATGTAGGGGTATTTGTAGAGCGCACTGTTACTCCAAGGAGTGTCCTGGCGCAATGGAATGCTCCGAGCTGCTAAGGGCTGATAGAAGCCCGGAGCATCAACATTCCAATGTTTGCTCACAGCTACAGCTGTGAACAAAAGCCTCACGGAGCCCGAAGGGATTTCAACCCCCTCGGGCTCCGTGAGGACTTTGTTTTACAAATTAGAACATTCTGCCTTATATGGGCAGAATGTCCTAATAGCCTTAGAGCCCGCTGTAGCGGGCTCTACTGGTCATTAAAGGCCCATTCCCATGTTAGAGTTAACGCTGGAGCGGGCCTTTGATGGTCAGTAGCTATATTCATGGGTTGGAAAAGTGGGCATTCTAATGCATGTTGGGAATGCCAACAAACTCATACAGTTGTAGCATATCCAAATGCCGATCCAATGCCTTCCCAACCTAAGAAACCTATTGCAACACAGGACTAGAGTAAATGCACTTGCAGGGGGGGTAGGAGAATGGATCAACACTAGATTTGCTGGGGTAGGAGAAGGGCTTACTTCACAGGGAACAATATATTCCCATAGAGAATTTTTTTTAAATATGCGTTAGCACATGGGATCCTATCCCCCTGTGTGGAGTTCTCCACTACAGAGCACTCTAGATAGTAGGAATGTATCCTGCTGGAAAGGTAACATAACCTACCCAGGATTATGCCCTAGAAAACTAAGCTTAGAGCAGCTTTACAGGAGTAATACTGGGAATATTTGTGAATTCCAAACAGTAGCAAAAGGACCTCCACATTTACTACTTTTTTTTTATTTGGACCCAGAATGTGCACACGAGGATGCACTGTCTACAGCTAAGTTTTACTTTGCATGTCTCTTATTGACAGCTCAGCAAAGACTCTCTGTTGAACAGACCAATATATTTTGAAAGTCTCTATAATTTCCTTTTTTTGGTTCGTTGAGCTCTTCATGAAATTGTGTCTGGGGAAGACAGTGATATTAACATAAAAAGTTTACTGTCCTTCACATTTATTTCTATACATAAAAGGATTCTTGGGTCAGTTACTTAACATGTGCTACATGTATTTATTAAAGACAGTGTACTAATGTAAGTCCTGATAAAATGAAACCCAAAGTACTGTCCTTTAGTCTTAAATGGAAAAGAGTGGGAGATATCAATACCTCAATGTGGGCAGAAAACGTAGGCTCATATCCTGACTTGTATACTTGACCAAACTGTGTGATCCTTGGCAAATTACTTTTCTTCTCTTTGGCTCATCTTCCATCATCGTCAAAATTGAGACCACACGCTGAAGGTATTCAGTTAATGGTGTTATAAAAAACCTCACTTTTGTATGGTATAATGGACAGTAATATTACTCTATAATTTATATTTAGGGGTGTGTGGCATGCCTGTTATTTGCTGTCAAGTACATGAAACTTTAGCCAAATTACACAAAATGCAAATCCGTCATTTCCATCTATATTGTAGAGCAAAAGGCGACCTCACGTCAATTTTTGATGAGAAGATGCATTTCAGCCTGATAAAGTGCCAAAAAAGCACCGTCAGCAACAGCTGCTCGCAGTCTGTTGGTCCCATGCGTTCTCTGTAAATTTTCATAGCAAATGGCTTATCTTCTGTTATTTTGCTTAAGAAGAGCAATGCGAAATTCCCAAAATTACACGAATAATTGCCAATATAATTAAAATTTCACCTGCAGTTAATAATATGTTTAAAAAAAGAGTACTTGACAAAGAGACTTCGTTTCTTCTGTTTACTAGTGACAATATCGTCATGGCATGAGGAGCTCATGAACGTTTCTAAATGGTAAAGTATCATTTTTAATTTTGCTTGGCCAAAATTTTAAATTCTGCCCACAAAATCTGCTATAACAAGTCTCCTGCCAGTATCTTGTGTGTCATTTTTACGTAATGTATGCCCACTGAAAACAAATGGTAAATTAACTTGTTTTGAATTTTAAATCAGACTTGACATTTGTTGGAGAATTAATAAACCAAATATTTTGATAGCGAGGCTCGTAACTCGTGAAAACATTTAACTAAAAGTTTTGTCCTTTTATGTTAAATTGAAGAAAGATGGAGATATCAATAATTGAGTTTAACAATGTATGATTAGGAGACACGGGCTAATCTCACGACTTTCCCACTTGAACAAATAGCGTGATCCTTGGCAAGTCACTTTATTCTGTGGCTCATTTTCGATAATCGTCAGGCATGGTCGCACTCTGAAGTAATTAAGGTTTCAGGATGTTGGCTATAAAATAACCATGAATTTCATTTGGTTTAATAGAAAAAATATTCTGTTGGATATGATAATAATGATAAATTCAATATGTACAGCACACTTGACGTTTTCGGTTTACTAATGGCATCACTGTCAAAGCATGGGGAGTTTCTAAATATCAAACGATCATTTTAGTTATGCTTGTGCAAAATTCCATTAGTGCTGGCAAAATTTGCTAAAATCCCAAATTTAACATCACGTAAAACTCACAATATTTTGCATTACACTACTTTGCGTAATTGTTGCCAATGGGCGAATGGTTCATGCAGAAAAAGTCTCATCTAGAGACATTTTTTGCTTTAATCAGTCTCTTTCCGGTATCTTTTTTTAATTTATGTAAGGCATGATCATCGAATCACAGATGCTAAATCAACTTTTCTTAAAATTTAAAATCATAGTTTTACATGATGTTTGATGTGTCATTTGCAAGCCAGATATTTTGATGGCTTGGCTCCTGCTTGGAAGTTAGACCTCTGGCTCAGTTCTGACTTGCCTCTCCCTATTAATATGCTGGTTTGCTCACCTCCACCAGAGGCATGGCCTTCCTCAACATATTTGAAAAGTTGCTCCATCAATGTCCAAATGACTTCAGGACTCCTCCACATAAACACAAAGGTGACACTGGATCCTCCACGAGAAGCGCTTTAGGCTTCATCTAAGGGGTCTGGAAAGTGACGAAGGGCCTCATTGATGAGACTCCTTGGCCTCCGGAACGTCACCTTTTTTGACGTTCCGTGGCGCAGAAGCCTGCGTGATATTTATCAGGTAGCACTGAGCCACTTTTTTTGGCTTAATGCTCCCTGATAAATATCAGTCCCTTTAACGCAGTGTTTTGCGTTAAAGGGGCGTGCAATGGGTGTTGCTGGGGGCGTTCCCAGCAACATCCATGGCCTTTTGACACTGCCCCAGATTTACAAGAAATCGTAAATCTGAGGCAGCGCCAAAAGAGGCGTAAGGGAGGCACAACGAGGAGAAATATCTTTATTTCTCCTCGTTTTTCCTTTTTCTATGCGTGCTGCAGCACACATAGAAAGAGGAAGAAGCCTCTTGTCAATATTTTTGTACAGAAAGGTTTCCCTTCCTGTACAAAAATATTCATCCCCGCAACGCAGGCACCCTTGCACCATGGTGCAAAGGTGCCTGCGTTGGCGCACGGCAGCCCATTGGGCGCCGGCGCTGGGGAAAAGGACAGGAATGCGCCATATCTTATAGATACGGCACATTCCTGCCCTTTTCTTTTGCCGTAGTGCAGCGCTGCCCTACGGCAAAACCCGATAAATGAGGCCAAAAAACTATACCCTCCGCATGCAGATTTGCTGATAGAAGAAATTGTATTGACCTCATTTTCTTTGTGTATGTGATGTCAGAACAGAATGTTGAAGTCATATTCGGCCCCTGTCTCTTTGCAATCATTACCCATTCACTATGATTTGTCTGGGCATGAAAGTGTGCAAACACCAAATTAACTTTCTTTAATTCACCATTTGAAAGCAATTTTTACTTGTCTGGAGGACAGGCTGTGAATTTAGTATGTAGCTCACCTAGGCTGTAAAGGTGTGGCTCAACATGTCTATCAGTGCCTTCCAGCTAATTTTACATGTTTATTTCTCAAGGGCTTGAGAACGAATGAGTGTAGAAGAGGACATATTGGGGAGAAATATTGCCCTAAACAGAAAATAAGATAGGAAGTGAAGGAGTGCAAATTATTAAAATAGCAAGGGTAGGTGTGCAAGTGTCAGAGTGTTAATGTTACATAAGAAAGCAGCCGGGATAGACTTAGAATGAGTGAAAGAGTGGATTTGACGAAAAGATGGAATTAAATAGAGAGCAGGCTTGTGAGAGTGGTGTGAGGGTACAGACAGCAGTCAAAAGGAGAAACACTAACAATTTTAAACATCATCAAAAACAGGGTCCAAATACGTTAAATGTTGAATTACTATTCTGGAGGTGGCTGTCCAAAGTGACTTGAGGGGAGAGTAGGAAAAGAGGTAGTTTCATTCAGCTGCACAAGAGTTTGAACCTCGTCTTTGGAGGTGACTGCATACAGGGGGAAGAGGCAATGTGCAGCGCATGTAAACATCATTCACTTTAACCAGAATCCTACTTGGGTAGTCAGCATGAACCCTGTGCTGACAGTCACAATGTCTGATAGCTGATTCGATGACCCAACAATTAAACAAGTGCAACGCGTGCTACTCAAGATTCACCAATGCGTGACCGTGTGAAGAACAGTGTGCTAGAGACACTTATGGGGGAATGTGTTTCCCTGCATTGCTCAAAGTGGATAGTAACACCAACATGCTCACATACTGTCTCGTGTTTTATCTCATTTGAGCACACATCATTCCTTCCCAAATTTTTCCAAGACTGTAGGCCTGATTCACACAGGGCCTCTGTAGTCATGGTGGAGGCCCCGCAGTCGTTAAGGAGTCTACACACACGGGGCAGAATCTCCACAAAGAGAATTCTCATTGCAGAGATTCTACCCCCAGTGCGGAGACTCCCCCATGTCTGTGGGGCCTTCCCCACGAGTGCGGAGGCCCTTTGTTAATGAGGCCCTGCGTGCCTGAGGCTATCATAGAGTGTCACCATATATTTACAAGTTTATGTTTGAAGTTACCTTTTTGAAGAGACTTTGAGGCTCTTATTACAAGTCTTCTTCTAACACCAAGTTAGGTGGAAATGCAACAATCTGCCTGAATTGATATTGCAGCAAATGCAGAAATTCCACATGTCGCTTTAATGCACCTGAAATTTTCTCAGACAAGTTTTGCCAAGTCAAACCGACTGGACCTTTCCCACAAAAGATGGCCTGGAATTACCTGTGGTAATCAGTGCGGAAACACTGATCTTCTAGTAATCATTATTCCAGAGGAGATACTCTTAATTCCAAGGTAATACCTATCAATGTGATATTAATAATTAAAGTCGTGACCTTTCCACATTGCAATTACTAATTCATTTGTAATGTCTGCCTACATGTCTGGGTGCTGGAGGAATAATGCATGCTGAAATATAATGGGGCCTATTAAAAAACTGAATTTTATTGTACGTTTAGTTGTACTACAATAATTCTTCTACCATACTATAAAATGCTATTCACTAACCTATATGCAGAGTTCTCTGCCTGCGCCTCGCCTATCTTTCACGTGCAGAGATCTCAGCTCATGAATTATATGTTATTTTAGTCAATGTGGCATGTGGCAGGGACAGGAGAGTGGCTGGAGAAATGGAGAATATTTACTACTAAATGGGAGGGGCTAAGATAAGCATAATGAGGGATTTGGGAAAAGCTAAGGGGGTTTTAGGGTGGGACATGCACCCACCCACAAAAGAACAAGTGCATTCCTCTAAAAAAAAAAAACGGCACTTCTATAGTTATTACATCTAAAAAGTACCCAACACAGCTCAAAGCTGGGGTAAGTACAGCACAACACATGGCCAACAATTGGTACTGCAACACCCCCCATAGAAAATAATTGAGGCAAAGATTTAAAATAAAAGCCTATATAAACAAATGATAAATTAACTTATATAAACTTTTTAAAACAGTAAATATATTTAATTTAATTTAATGTTAAAAATATATAACAAAATATAATTAGTAATTTATTATAAAATGTTAATAACCTTTTTTAAATAAAAAAATTATTTGAATATTTTTTTAAACATTCATTTAAATAAATTCTGCACATAACCTTTCATATTTTGTATTACATGTTAAATATGCATGTTATACTTTAGATGGGATTTTATTATTTAAATCTTAAGAAAAGTCATTTTAATTTAGTATATTAAAAATAAATAAATATTTATTTCAAAATTAAGATAATAATGCTGTAGCTTTTTATGTTTCATATTTAAAACAAATAGTTTCAATTATTTTACATTAATATTTCAATTAAAATACTTGTACTACTTTTTGTTACAGTTAATTCACTTTTAAACTTTTCCCTATATTTTTCCTCCAGGAGATCTCCACCTAGCTGTGGAGACTGCCACCTAGGCGTGAAAAGTTACAAGTATTAACTTTACAATCATAAATTGGGCTTCGCCGCCTATTATCAAAGGATGGGAACATGTAAATCTACACTTTTAGGTAATTTTATACTTGTAAATGGTGACTAGTCAAAAGAATTAAAGTTGTTCAAACATGTAAGAGCAGATTTGCTTGTAATAATTCTATACGTTGTGAATGGGGCTCAATGTGTCTCTCGCCTAGTGACTATATGTCTGCTAATTCAGCTTAAGTTTTAATGACAGTTTTCAAGCATGACAGAAAAACTAAAAGAAAAACAGAAAGCAGCTTGAATGGCATTGTTCATGTTTCTGGTTCTAAAATATTAATTGCAAACAGCAGGTACAACAATTTCAATCAGTGATGAACACACCATAAAGCAATCGATTCACTAAGCTGAGCACACTTCAGTAAATCTCATGGGAACTTTAGAATCTTCATTATCAACATTTTCAATAATTCTTTAAAGTAACTAATTAATTTAATACATATAAGCCTGCCACAGTAAGTATATCCCATCATACTCCACAAGATCTATTTTCAGTGCATCATCATAGTAGAAGCAAGCAAAAGATTCAGTGACTCTATAAAACAAACTATAGGCCAGATTCAAAAGAAATTTAGGCTTACTCTTTTATGACTTGCATTTAGAGGCATAGCTAGTAGTAAGCTAGAAGTATGATTCATCCACTCCTAAAATTCATGAGCTAGCGAGGACTACTAGAAGAGTTAGTCACATCTACCCACATACCAATCTTTGTAAATTATGCCACTTATGAGTAAGGGGGGATTTCTTGTTTGAAATCCCTAGAACAACTCTTTCTGCCAAAGAAGAAAGTCACAGACTGTTGGGACAGAAAAGGGCCCTGCCCTGAGTGTCCTAGCAATAATACCTGCATCTCTGGTACTGAATTTTAGTCATGGGCAAACACTGATCATGCTTGTTTTTCATGACCTAGACCTGTCTCACAGTAACACAGTCTTTTTAGACTGTGAGGGGTGCACCAAGCGCTACCCTCATGAAGACGGAGGGCTATTGCCCTTACCTGGAGTTAAGTGATACGAGCACGGAAGTGGCATCATACCCGTTTTTGTGTTCAGTACAATCAGTAATGTGAACAAGCCTTTACTTGTGTCACTGGAGTGGGGCCTACTGACTCTTGGAAAGTTCAGTAAATGTGAGATTAACTCAACCTTAGCCTGCACGGAGTGCACATAGCACTAGGCAATGCATGATACTTTTGTGTGCATGCTGGGTTGCGTGTGTGTGCCTGTGGATGGTACAGAACATGGTGGCCTCTCAGTTCCATTTTGGAAACCCAGGGCTTGGCGAGGTGAGGACTGCAACACCCAGGCAGGAGATGTGTATTGCAGATTTTCTTGAGGGCTGGACACACACACACACACACACACACACACACACTGAAGGAAGAGGAGCACCACATCCTCTGGGCACATCAAGGGCTCTTTGATTCCAGGAAGAGTTACTGGTCAGTGTGGCATGGGCTCTCGTCAGGGAGATGGTGGAACTGATAAAGTTGCAATTACCAGGGAGTCTTGAACCTTTATGGGGTAGTTTTAATGACACAATGGTAAACCCATAAATCACTAAGGACCTGGGGTATTATAGACAGTACAAAACAGTGGTCCCTAATAAACCAATATAGAACAATTGATAACATATCTAATTGGAATTTAATTTAACCGACACAATGGGTGCCAGTGAATAAAATGTGCTCAGTGCTCACTTAAACATGATACGCAGTGTGATAAAAGTGATTAGAGTGTGTATCAAATATACAAGAAGAGCATGCCTCGTTAATATATGATACAAAATATTTTTAAGAGTCTGTGCCACAGTCAGCAACGTTTCAATCGCATCAAAGATATGGGATCATCATGAGGATTCTAAAATTAGCACATGCTTAAGGCTGAAATTTGTAGTAAAAAGGAAAGTAAGAAAAGATAGGCTAATATGTAGGGCTAAAGAACCCCATACATAACTTGGATATATTCAAAGTCAGAGGAACTATGCGGAAAAATGAAAAGAAAATGAGAAAATATGAAAACAGGGTCAGAAGTCACTGAAAATTGGCCCAGAAGGAAAGAGCAGCAGATAAAATAAATAATGGGGAGAGACTCACCAGATGTCAGGGGGTCGGTTGGTCCTGGGTTCAATTAAATGGTGTCATGAATAATATTCAAGGCCTGAAAGGTTAGAAAGTGCTCCTTAGTTACCATGCCTGCGTCAATTAACTTTATGGTGCATATTTCAATGGAGGCTGACAGCCAGGTGTTCTCCCTGGTTACATCTTTGGCCCTTGTTATCACTCACTCAGAATTGGAGCCACCTCTGGTGTGGCAGACTGTCCCTTTGACAAAGGGAAGTGCAGAGGAGAGAGCACTTAAAAGTAGCTGACACCACTCAACACAAATTTCTAAGGCCAGACACTAAATGACAATATCTGTCTGGGCTTGGACTATAAACATGGGAACATGGGAACTTGTGTCCCATACTTTGTTAGACAGCACTGTCTCATTAGGAGAGGGAAGATCGCAAAGACTACTTTCTACTGGAATCAGGACTGGGGATCAAAACCTGCCAGTCTCCCATCTGGGTGAGAGGCCATCACTTAGGATTCAAGAACACTTGCCCTGAGCCTGGATTCTCAGCACCTAGTCCTCACTCCACAGAAAAGTCAACCTCTTCTTCACTGAAGAAATATGGAAGACCCACCAGTACATAGATGACACCAACCCTAATTCAATTTTTACACCCACCCCTTACCACAGAATTCTGCAATGGTAATCCTTCAAAGCTCTATCTCTCTCAGATCATGCTGACATATTCAAAGCAGTTCTAATGAAGATGTCTTACCATCATCCTACATAAAAACTCTCCCTGGGAATGCTCTCTTACCCATAATAACTACTGTTGATGCCTCCTTTACCTGGGGCATCTTCCCAGAAGCTCTTAAGACAGGCCAGAACCTCACCAACTACTGGCTCATTATTCAACCACCACTCATAGGCAAGATCATTCAAAAAGCAGATGATGATCAACTCAAGGATCACATTAATGCTAACCATCTCCTGCACAACTATTAGTCTGGCTTCAGATCACTTTGCAGAAAGGAGAAGGCAACCTTACACATCATAGACGATGCCCTCCAGACCACAGATGAAGATCATCCCTGCCTTCATATATTACTTGGCCTCGCAACTGCCTTTGACAAAGTCGACCATCCCATCATGTGCACCCTGGGGTCTCAAATGGGATTCACCAGAAGTGTCTTTCACTGGTCCTACTTTTACCTTTCAAACCAACACCGGTTTGTTCACATAGGGATCTATTGGGATCTGAAGGTGCCTATCACCAATGGAGGGCTTCAGGACTCTATAAAGTCTCCTGTCTTCCTCTACCTTTACATGGAGCCGCTTGGTGCTCTTCTCACAGATAACAGCATCAAGATTCACCAATAGGCTAATGATACACTGCTTTGCTCGAAAGCTTCTTCTGCTTCAGACATTCTACTCATCAAACTCTAATTGTACACCATCCAGCTCTGGATATCCATTGCCTACCTGAAGTTCAACCAAACCAAACCAGAATTCCTATAATTTGCCTGGGCACAATAAACAAGGTACAGTACAAACCTGGCTCAATGACATGAACCTTGATGGATTTGAACCCCAACTTTCACTGAATGCCAAATCACTTGGATTCAGCCTAGCCACCAACCTCACTCTCAAGGAACACACTGCCCAAAAAAACAAAAAACAAAGACAGCCTGGTACTAGCTGTCTCTTAAAGCTAGTTCTGAAATGCTGTTCCAACCCTTCCATGCTAGCATCTAGATCATGGGTACTCACAAACTTTCTCTCGGGGGCCAAAATTACAGTGTGGTTTGTGGCCGAGGGCCGCACCGCTAGGGGTGGGGGTGGAGTCAGTGGGGGCGCGGTCAGTGGGGGTGTGGGGCTAGAGTAAAAAAAAATCAATCCCGTTTCAAAACATTAGACAATGCGACAATGCTGTATTTCAAAATCAGATGTAACTACAAAGAGCACATTTTGATAATACATTTTTATTAGCAGACAATAGCAATCTTAAGAGGCATTGCATAGCTTCATACTCACTTTGACCCCAATTCCATCACAGTCTCTCTCTCTCTCTGTCAGTCAGTCTCTCTCTCAGTCAGTCAGTCTCTCTCATTCTCAGTCAGTCAGTTTCTCTCTCTCTGTCAGTCAGTCTCTCTGTCAGTCAGACTCTCTCTCTCTCTCTCTGTCAGTCAGTATCTCTCAGTCAGTCAGTCTCTCTCTCTCAGTCAGTCTCTCTCTGTCAGTCTCTCTCTCTCTCTGTGTCAGTCTCTCTCTCTGTCAGTCAGTCAGTCTCTCTCTGTCAGTCAGTCAGTCTCTTTCTCTCAGTCAGTCAGTCTCTCTCTCAGTCAGTCTCAGTCAGTCAGTCTCTATCTCAGTCAGTCAGTCTCTCTCTCTCTCTCTCTCTCTCTCCCTGTCAGTCTCTCTCTCTCCCTGTCAGTCTCTCTCTCTGTCAGTCTCTCTCTGTGTCACTCTTTCTCTGTCAGTCTCTCTCTCTCTCAGTCAGTCAGTCTCTCTGTCAGCCTCTCTCTCTGTCAGTCAGACTCTCTCAGTCAGTCTCTCTCTCTCTCTCTGTCAGTCAGTCAGTCTCTCTCTCTGTCAGTCAGTCTCTCTCTTTCAGTCTCTCTCTCTCTCAGTCAGTCTCTCTCTCTCAGTCAGTCAGTCAGTCTCTCTCAGTCAGTCAGTCTCTCTCTCTCTCTCTCTCTGTTAGTCTCTCTCTCTCTCTCAGTCAGTCTCTCTGTCAGTCAGTCAGTCTCTCTCTGTCAGTCTCTCTCTCTGTCAGTCAGCCTCTCTCAGTCAGTCTCTCTCTGTCAGTCAGTCTCTCTCTCCGTCAGCCAGTCTCTCTCTCTCTTTGTCAGTCAGTCTCTCTCTCTGTCAGTCAGTAACTCTCTTTCTCAGTCAGTCTCTCTCTCTCTGTCAGTCAGTCTCTCTCTCTCAGTCAGTCTCTCTCTCAGTCAGTCTCTCTCTCAGTCAGTCTCTCTCTCAGTCAGTCAGTCTCTCAGTCTGTCAGTCTCTCTCTCAGTCAGTCTCTCAGTCAGTCTGTCTCTCAGTCAGTCAGTCTCTCTCTCTACTCTCTCCACTCTCTCTCTCTCCACTCTCGCTCCACTGTCTTTCTCTCTCCACTCTCTCTCCATTCTCTCTCTCTCTCCACTCTCTCTCTCAATCAGTCAATCAGGGGCTTATAAAGCGCGCTACTCACCCGTGAGGGTCTCAAGGCGCTGGGGGGGGCAGCTCTGGATCAGTCGAAGAGCCAAGTCTTGAGGTCCTTCCTGAACGTGTGCAGGGTCGGGGAGCGTCTGATGTTCACAGGGAGCTCGTTCCAGGTCTTGGCTGCGATGTAGGAGAAAGATCTCCCGCCTGCTCTGTGTCTGCGGATGCGAGGGACCTCTGCTAGGGCAAGGTCGGCGGAGCGGAGGTTCCTCTTGGGTATGTGGAAGGAGACTCTCTCATTGACGTATTTGGCTCCGATGTCGTTGAGGGATTTGTAGGTGTGGATGAGGAGCTTAAAGGTGACCCTCTTCTCGACGGGGAGCCAGTGGAGGTCTCGTAGGTGTTGGGTCATGTGCTCGTGACGTAGTGTTCCGAGGACGAGTCTGGCTGCGGCGTTCTGGATGGTCTGGAGTCTGTGCAGAAGAGTTCTGTTGATTCCGGCGTATAGGGCGTTGCCGTAGTCCAGTCTGCTGGTGATAAGTGCGTGGGTGACGGTCCTTCTGCAATCGGGGGGGATCCATTTGAAAGTCTTGCGGAGGATGCGCAGGCAGTTGAAACTGGTGGAAGCGACGGCGTTGATCTGGCGGTTCATGGAGAGGGAGGAGTCGAGGATGATGCCGAGGTTTTGTGCGTGGTCTGTAGGTGTGGGTGGCTTCCCGAGGGCGGAGGGCCACCAGGTGTTGTCCCTCTCTCTCTCCTCTCTCTCTCTCTCCCTCTCTCTCTCCACTCTCTCTCTCTCCATTCACTCTCTCTCCTCTCTCACCCTCCATTTTCTCTCTCTCCACTCTCTCTCTCTCTCTCTCTCTCTCCACTCTCTCTCTCTCTCTCTCCCTCTCTCTCTCTCCACTTTCTCTCTCTCTCTGGGGGGCCATGGATACATTACCTGCAAGGTCGGCGGGCTGCCAAGGAAGGCCTGCCGGGCCGCTGGCAGCCCACGGGCCGTACTATGAGTACCACGGATCTAGATGATTGTATTGCCCAAATTCAATGGCTTCCAATCTGTGCGCTGTTGCACCCTGGTACGCCATCAAAACTAGCCAGGGACACCATAAACAGATGCTCATCAAGCCCACAGCTAGACAGGTACAGCAGTATTGATCACGGTTTGACAGTGCACCTCAATCCCAAGCTGCAGCATACATTAGGTGGTTATGGAAGATGCTACGTATGTCCTTTTGTGGGCAGGGACTGTTTTGGTTCTGTTTTCTCAGTGGCTACTTCCACTCACAGCCACAGAGTCGAGCAAGCCTAAGCCCACTGTAAACTTTGTTCCTGTTTGTGGTCCTGTATTGTGTGAGCTCGCCCAAGTTCCTGTGTCTACTAAGGGAAAGACAAGGCTTGAAGCATGAAATAGGGGTTAGAGGGATTCTGAATCCACATCCTCAGTAGCTACATTTTGCAAAACTCATCAACCATACACCGAGCTGCACGCATCTGCTTTACACAGACCGGGAAGTCAGCAAACATCTTGTTTCTCATCCACATAGCATTTGCCAAGCAACCACACACACAGGGGGTGTCCCTGCTCCTCAATTATGCTGTTATTATGCTTTCTTGCAGCACACCTCTATCCTAGCTAAACATCACAGGCCTGGCATGATCATCACTGGTCTGTGGTAAACCTGGAAGTTTCTAGATTCCGTGGAACTCTGAGAATGGTGGTTTAGAATCTTCACCGAAGGTGAGCCTCATTCTGGGAGCAGCAGCTGCTGTCACGTCATCTTTTATGGCAGCTTCTATATAGCGCAAACTTGACCCGAAGTGTTTGAAGCACTATAGTTTTTTCTCGTAGTTTTATATAGTGCGAACTTGACCCCAAGGTATCAGAGTGCTTTACATGAGCACCAGTTTCGTTACAGATAGACACATTCATTTTTGTTAGGCACGGGGAGATTAAGTGATTTGCCCAGAATCACAGGATGTTGAGCGTCGTTGCCGAGACTCGAACCCAGTTCCCCGGATTGGAGGTCGACCGCCCTAGCCATTAGGCTACATCCTCTCCCCAACTTTTACATGAGCACCATTTACATTACACATGGTCGCACGAGTAGATAAGGTGATTTGCCCTAATCATAGGATGTTTACTGACTCTGATACTCAAACCTGGTTTCCCAGTTCTGAAGTCGGCAGCTCTAGACGTAATGCCATATCCTTTCCTCAGACAGGATGTTATATTTAGTAGAGTGTTCATAATCCACGAGCTTCTTGTTGCGTGGCTCTACACATGGGCATCTTTGTGCCTTTGGTTGCTCCCTGGGTGGTTTGGTGCCTTGTGTGAGGGGTTAGTACCACACAAAGGGTAAGAAGTGACTTTGTGTCACCAAGGACACTTTGCTTCGATCCTGGGCTTTCATTAACATCTCAAAACATGCTGGTAGTTGAGCAATGAAACGTACACACCCGAAAACTGATTCAAAAGAAACGTCAGTTATCGGAGCATTGTGTCCTTCGTGATCCAAAGTCATCAGATAAACTTAAACCTTACGCTATCGTTGTGGGCAGTGTTACCAGTCCTCAAACCAACCCAGTGTATTCTGGGTGTTGTAGTCATTTTTATTCCTTCCATTTAACTAACAAGACTAACAGACCTTAAAAGCAAGTATTGTATGTTTAAAGTTCAGGATTGGAAACTGTGTCTGTGAAGACCTGCAGTTAGGCTGCTGTTGTTACTGGATGCTTTAGTTGTTGTGGTTGGGTATACTTGCCAACATATTCATGCAAATTTGCCCACATGCACACTGTAACCAACGTCAGCTTCAGCGAACGCAGTGTCACCAATGACAAACGTCAATGTGCAGGGCCTGCAAAGACCTTCAACCACGCATATTATTCTGGATGCAATACTTACTTTTCCTGGTCTTAGTTTTTGGAGCGACAGAGATCAGCAACCTCAGCACATTCTGCTCATTAACATTGTGACTAATATATGTGTTTCATGTGGCTCTTGATCCAAAGTGTGGGTGATTCACAATGTCATCACAGGTAATCTAATTTCAATACAATAAATCTAATTCTCAGCGGAAGATGAAATGATCAGTACACTGCAAAATTCTCATTCCTTCTTTTTAAGGATAGCATGGGCAAAATGAAAGACTCATCACTGAGCTGCAGGATGCGCTACCCTCATCTCTTGTTCTTGATTTAAAATATCAAGGGTTTGGTGCCCCTGGGGGGGAGGGGCGGTTGTATGCAAAATGCCATTTGTTGCAGATGTTTTTTATTAAACAACTGTTATATTTTAATTTTGTTACATCTATGATTTTAATATCTTCATCAGCTTCATCCCAATTATTTTCAGAGAGAGAAATTAAAGTACTCCTGAGGACGGGATTACATGCCCCCACCGGCCCAAAATAAGTAACATAATGGGGAGCCGCGGCCAACAGCCAATTGGTCAAGGGAGCCGTGGATCGAAAAAGTTTCGGAACCACTGCCCTAATCCATGTCCTCCCAGATTCCAGACAGGCAGCACATAGGCAACTCATTTGGGTATCCTTCACTCTGCAGTATTTCTCATCCTGGGCCTCAAGAAATATGATAATATCACCCCCATCATGATGAAACTCCATTTTCTCCTCTTGTGCCATTAAAACTACCCCATAAAGGTTCAAGACTCCCTGGTAATGCCAGCCAGCATCATCGTCAAAACCAGCAACATCATTTACAAAACTGTCACAACCAGCAACCTGCTTATCTTGCAGACAAGCTCACCATCTCTGGTGAATCTTTGCACATATGCAGCCAAGTCACCACCAGACTGTTTGAAGTGGGAATAGTAAATATAACCCCTTTAGTGTTTAACACCTTCACCAAAATGATTTAGATTGGTGTGGGAATAGTAGACCTGATCCTTTTAGTGTCCAACCCCTTCTCCAAAATGGTATAGATTGGAGTGGGAATACAGAGGGTCTGATTAGGATGTCAGTCGGAAAGCCTCCGACCAACATCCATGGGTTGAAGTCTGACCACCTAATTACAATGTAGGCAGTCGGAGTTTAAACCGGCTGCTCGGACTGACTAGTTTCCGACGGGTTCAAGGAGCCCGTCGACCAGTCGGAAGCTGCACATAATCCCCTATGGACGGCGTTTCCGCCGTCGGGATTATGATGTCGGTTTCCGACAGGCTTTTCATGTCAGGCTGTCAGAAAGGGACTTTGAGGGCCCCTAGCAGGGCACCAATGCCTCTGCAGCCTCCGGTTAAGGGTCCGGGGGCACCTATAGTGCCACCCTTTAAATCGCCGCACCATGTGGCAGGCACCATGAGGTGCCTGCCACACAGTGCAGGGATTTACACAAACTCCCATTTCTATATAGTCAGTCGGTTCCCACACCAAAACGGTGTTGGGCGACTCAAGTCCGCCCAACATCATAATAGGGCCCTAAATGTCATCTCTTTAGTGTCCAGCACCTTCCCCAAATTGGCATGAAATAAAGTACATTTCACCCCTTTAGCGTGCGACAAGTTCCCCACAATGTCTTAGATTGGAGTAGTGATAAAAAAAAGTGACCCCCTTTAGTGTCCAACTCCTTCCTCAAAATGTTTTAGGTTGGAGTGGGAATAGTAAATCGTATTTCTTTAGTGTGCAACTATAATATATTGTAGTATGTTCAATGTGTTGTATTATTTTATGTTCTGGCTACTTGGATATTTAGGTTATGTATGTATATGTTTTGCTAAGCTAAAGTATTATAGTATTGTATTGGGTGTACTGGATTGAGGTGTGGTGTTTATTTTGTTAGGAAAATGTACAATTTGACAGTTTATTATATATTTTATATTTTATTTAAATAATTTGTAATATTTGTTGTAATATATTCATTTTTACATTTTTGCACTTTCAAATACATTTACATCTTTGTCAAATAATTACAAACATTTAAATAACTTTTCATGACACCTTTATTTTACACATTTTACTCTGTTTTACACATTACATAATTGTTTATTCACATGTATTTT
The DNA here is from genome assembly GCA_963921515.1 of Calotriton arnoldi. NCBI lineage: Eukaryota > Metazoa > Chordata > Amphibia > Caudata > Salamandridae > Calotriton > Calotriton arnoldi. The sequence continues at coordinate 410,231 of CAWUFW010004107.1, forward strand.
TTCATAAGTATATTGTATATAAACATTTGTAAAAACAATATATGCATATTTAGTACATTAATGAGTACTATTTACTATTAATATATTAATATATGTTCTAGTACTTTTAATATATGTTTTACATATACATCGGTACTGGTTTGTTACATTTTTTCACTGTATATCGTATTTTATACAATTTATGGAACATATATATTTATTTTTTTACACATTTATTTTCCCATATTTATTAATTTCAATAGCAATAAAGTATTTTTGTTATTTTTATTTGGTGGCCATTTCTTTACCACTATCTGTATTTTGTATTATATTTACATCACTGTTGAGCGGTTTTGGATTCTGTCAATCTGATAAGATAAGATCACTTTTAAGGTATTTTGTAGAGTTTTGGGGGTAGGAGAGTTACGGGTGGGTTTTTTCATAGTGACTGAGTTGTTTAGTGTTAGGTTGTGTTGTGCGATGACATAGTGTAGTGTTATAAGCCTTACTGTAGTTTGTTTACTGTAGTTAGAAATAATAGTTGTGATTGTGTTAATAAGGTTTGCAATGCATTGTTGAAATGTTTGTATTGTTTTAGGGTTGTATGTTATGTGTGGGATGTTTTGTTAATTTTTATAGGCTTTTCAGCCAGAGTGGAATATATTTTTGTTTATTGAATATGAGTTTTTAAGAAAAGGATTTTTGGGGTTATTTCTACCAACAATAATTTTTAATTCCTTTTCTGTTTGGTTTTCCTAGAGTGGTTTTTAAAACTTTTGGGGGTGTTTGATGGTTCTCTAAAATTATAGACTATTACTTTAGATTCATGTTAGGACCTTTTATTTTAGCATTTTTTGGGAGTTCATTTTTTCCTATTTTTGTAGATTCTTCGTTTGTGGAGTGGAGGTGGATCATGGACATCAGCAACAAAACTGCAGGTTTAATTTTTTTTATAGGTTTTGGGATGGCCAATGTTATTGTTGAGAGAATTATTTTATTACATCAATATGAGGATGTAATGTTGTATTATGTTTGCATGGAATCCAATATTTTGTGTGCATATTAACTGTTCATAATTTTCTTTTACTATCTTTTGAGATCTATTTTTTGTAAATGTTATGTTAAATTATTTGTATTCATCAGTCTCATATATTATTTTATTTATATGTGCATTATAGACTGACAAATAATGATATTTTATGTAATATTTATTCAGAAATATTTGATTTTCGTGTTTGCTGGTTTGTGTTGGGTTTTATTGTTAGTAATATTGATAGGTGGTTTATAGTATTGGTTTTGCTATCATTTTGAGGTAGTGTAGTCCTTTTATATGTACAAAGAGTTGTACTTTGAATGGTAATATTTCATACATGTCTTCAATCTCCATTGATATTTTAGGTTTTATTTGGCTTACTGATTGTTCTATTGTTAGTTGTTGGTAGCTTGCGTCTTTTTGGAGGATTTCCAGGAATTTGTGTAGGGTAAGATAGCTTTGGAATAATGTGGTGTGGAAAGCATTCTGCCATGCTTCTACTGCATTGTTGGTTTTGGATAGTTCAGTCATGGTGCCCCCGTATACATTTCACCATGGTATTTCAAACTTGGGCTGGCACCAGTGGCCAAAACATAAAAGTGTGCCAACCCAAGTGTCTTCAAAAAAGTTCATTAGGGCCCTCAGTTGTTGTTCATGTCCTTGGTAATATGGGGATTCTATTAGTATGTTGCAGTGGTTAGCTACTTTTGTGACTGTTATGTATGCTAGGGCTATTACTTTTTTTATTTGAAAAGCAAACTTGTTGTTTGTTGCATATTCTACACTTAATGCAGATCTTTGGAAGTGTTGCCAAATGCACTCAATAAAATGATAACAGCATACTTGTATGGCAGTGTGGGTAGATTTTTTAAATTGTTTGTATCATTGCCTGCTCAAAGTTTATAAATATTGTTGTGGGATAGTAGTTGTTAGTTTGAATTTTAATCTTGTTTACTTGTTAATCACATACTGCGTTTTGTTATGATATTCTCAATGGAATGGTCTATATTTCTGTGAATGGCGGTGGGCAGGATTTGGAAGTTCCATCCATCATCCACATTTGACATTGGGTAAGCCTAAATAGATTATTTTGTGTTGCACATATGATTCTTCTTCTGTTGGTTTTGTTATCATGCAGAGGAAGGGATCTTCATTATGTGTAATATTTAGGTGTTCTGGAATGTGTATACCTTTATATCTTCAAGGAGTAACAGGGTTTTGTTTTATGGCTTTTCAGGTGTGTGCTATTAATCATTTTATATTGGGTATTCGTGGCAGTTGTCTTGTCATGTGCTCAGAAACTTGAGGTAGTATATTTTTTTACATAGTTCCTGTAGTTTCGTGAGTGTTAGTGGTTGAGGTTTGATTTCATTTCAAGACCGGAGGGTACCATTATGCATAACATCTTTTAATACCAATCGTCAACACCTTTAAAGAACTTCTAAACAATAAACAATCAAAACACTGTAATCCATAAATAATCCCAGCGTAGGACACTCTTCCTCTTGTAAATGCTGCTCTTTGGAGAGATAAGTACCTTTCATGTTGTGTAGTTATTTTGGTGTTGAATATTATGGTCTTTAATTTTAGGAATATCTGTATGGATTAAAGAGTCATGTTTTTAGTTTTGTATATAAGCTTCTAGTTTACAGAAGCACCTTTTTTGTTGTTTTAATTTTTCACTGTTTTTGTGGATAGTGAATAATTAATATGGGTGTTTAAAATAGGAGTGGAACACAGGGATATGTGTTTGTGACTATGAAATCCTTTTTATGTGGTTCCTTAAGGTGTGGCGAGTAGGCCTCTACTCGAGGCAGTCTCAGGTAGAGTAAGGAGCCTTGCAAGCGTAGTCTTACCTGTAGGACTGGGCATTGGCTTTCTCCGCCCTCCTGCCCGCAACGCTGCCGGGTGAGTGTCTCTTGGCTTGTTGTTGCGCAGCAACTGGGCGAGGAAGATGCACGCAAGGGATCTCGTGAGTGTTGGGCGCAATTTTGGATTGAGCCCAAAATATGGCTAAGGAGAGGAAGTATGCTGACGTGTTACTGAAAAGTAGATGCCGGTTTTAAAAATAACGGCATCAATTGTTGAGGTGACGGTGGAGGAGCAAAGTGTAGCGTGAGGTTTAGCAGCAGTTTAGGAGTACAGGTTTTTTTAGGAGACATTGTAGGATTGTATTATTTTGTTTATTAAGATTCAGAACTTAGGTTTTATTAATTGTTGGCCAGTGTTTTGGATTTTGATGGCTGAGATGGAGTCAGAGCAGAGTGGCAGTGTGAAGTTGACAGGTTTGCTGTTAAATTAAGATAAAGTGAGAAGATTGGTCAATCAGCAGTTGCAATATTTTAAGAAGCAGGAGTAGAAGAGACTTAGAGTTGGGTGAAGAGTTTTTCTCTCTGTCAGAGGAGGAGGAGATAAGGAAAGAAGTTGTAGGAAAAATGTTAAGAAAGACTATACCTTTATAGGAAGTTCAGGGGAAAAAGGATGGAAAGGGTGGTTTGAACATCATCAGATGAAAAGTTTGTCCTTTGTGACATGCAACGAATGGGTGTCCTTCGCGGCACGCAGAAAAGAGGTGTCCTTAGAGGCCCACATGAGGAAGAGAATGTACAGAAAATAAGATCTCTGGCACAAGAAAGTGAGGAGTGGGTTGAGTACATTTTGGATTTGCAAGATGAAGGTGATTTCGATGAAGAATTTGAGAAGTTTGGGAGTGAAGGTAAGAGTGAGGTGCTCAGGGATCCTTTAGGTGAGGAAATGTTTTCACCTTTTCATATTAGTCATCATAGGAGTGGTGACTGGTGGCCCATGGACCATGTGGGTAAGTTTATTGGTAAATGGATACGCAAACCATTGGAAAAAGATGTGAGGTGAATAATGAGGGCAGAGTTCTCTAGGCTTATTATTAGAGATAACATTTGTAGTACGTCCAACTTGGATCCAGAGCTGATAAGCTTTTTATTTAGACTAGTTTGGGATCCTAGGAAGGGTTTTGAGCGTTCGCTGAAGATATGTCAGGACAAACTGTTGGATGTATTTGGACCAGTAGCCAGAATTGTGGACATGGTAGAGGAGGCCCATGTTAATGAGATTCCCTTGGATGTGGAATTCTAAGAGGATGGAGTCAATGAGCAGTGGTTTTGTAAGGAAATGCAAATGCTGTGTTACTAGTGGAGAGACGGAAGGCTATACTAATGAAAATACGTCGCAAGATGGGGGACATGACACAGAGAAAACCCAGCGAGGATGCCAAGGGCTTGCTTTTTGGTGAAGACCTGGTGAAAAGTCTGGGCAAATATGTGTCAACATTTACGGCCTTAGATAAGGCTCAGTCAAATTTGAGGAGAGTTTTCGGTAGAGGAGTTTTTGGTAGGGTCAGTAGGAGGGGAGCCTCTACTGGCCAAGGAATGCAAAGGCCCCAATACTATAATCAGTATGGAGGAAGAAGTTTTCAGGCCTCAACAGGTTTCTATCCCAGTCGCCGTAGGTAGAGCTGATAGAGCTGGAAGGGGAAGATTTTCTAGAGGGAGAGGCCAGAATTCATCAGGATTCCAAGGTGAGTACAGGGACTTTTTCTGGTTCTTTCCAAGAAAGAATAGGGTGACGATTGAGAAATGTCAGGAGACAATGGGAAAGTATAACAGGGAATCCTTGGATTTTGGAGACAATTGAAGGGTTTGTGTTAGAGTATGTGGAGTGACCCCAACAAACAAGAGAGCCAAGGGAACTGGCAGTAACAGAGGAGTAGAGGAAGGTAGTAGATTTGGAAATAGAATCAATGTTTCATAAGGGTGTTGTGGTATGCGAAAAAGATACAGAGAAGTGATTTATAAGTGCAAGCTTTTTGTTCAAGAAAAAAGACAAGGGATGGAGACCAGTGATAAACCTCAGGGAGTTGAACAAGTATTTAATTAACAGACATTTCAAAATGGAGGGAATCCATTGTCTGAGGGATCTGTTACAGAAGAACGATTGGTTGATGAAATTAGACCTCAGAGATATATGTTCTGGTTCTTCACAATTTACACTTAATGTACAGCAAGATGCTCAAGAATTTCTTATGTTTATGCTTGCAGTATTGGAAGATGAAGGAATACAAATCGAAAATCTGTTTAGGCTTCGTTACAGATAGGAACATGAATGTGAAGATTGTACATTTTCTTCTATCACTAAAATAGACACTGAAAGATTCATATATTTGACAATACCAGATTGTAAAACAGTGTCTTTTAACAAATTAGACAAATCAGCAAATCAAAATATGCAATGTAGTCACTGCAAATCTGAAATGTTATCAACATTATTTGTAGAAAAATTTGGACAATATGTCATTTTAATAATACAACGTTGCAGACCAGATGGAAGAAAATTGGAAACTAATATTAAAGATTTTGTGGCAAGTCAACTGTCAATTTCAGGAAGAACCTTCAAAACAGTGGCAATTATTTTCCATGATGGACCTTCTACAACATCTGGACACTATACTGTGTATTTAAAGTGCAATAAAGGATGGACACATTGTAATGATGCCCATTTGCTATTCAAATATCGGTTGCCTTACCAATTACCAAATTCATACCTAATATTTTTGATGCCAAAGTTCCGAGAACATCATTCGGCCTACTGGGAAGATGTCAACATGAATTAATGAGATTCTTTTGGATATTTTCAATACAAACGATTTCAGAAGCATTATTCGGCCTATTGGGAAGATGTCAATATGAATTTAGAAGTTTATTTTGGAGATTCTCAATGCAAATGATTTCGGAAACATCATTTGGCCTATAGGGAAGATATCAAGAATTGCAGATTCAATTATTGTTTCTGTTCTTTGATATTGTATTTACAAAATTGTTTTAGAAAGAAGCATTTCATATATTTGATCTTTGTATTATATGCAATGTTATTGAGTGTGTTTATTTTAGGATAAGTAAACAGATAGTTGAGTTTGTTGCAAATAGTTTGAATACAGATTTGTTTTTTTTTAACAATCTTATTGATTGTATTTTTTTGCCCGCTGTTATATGACGATCAACATTGAAATCACTGTGTATGGTGAAATTCAATACAATCTGAAAACAGCAAAAAAGGCAAACTGAATATGTTATGTAATTGTAAAATTATGTTGTGTTCTTTAAACTATAATACTATATGTTATAACTATCTTTTTTCTTCTCTTTTACAGACCCAAATTCTAAAGTTTGAAACTTTTTTAAAGAACTGAAAAAATTGTTTCAATGACTTTCATATCTACTATAAAAAAGGTAAGATTAAGTAACCCAAGCACTACCCATGCAGTACTTCATTCACCTGTGTACTTCCCATACTATCCTCTAACCGCCTAGACACTGCTCATTCACTCCTTCAATTACCCAGGTAGTACCCATGCACTCCTACAGTCACCCAGCCAGCACCATGTCCTTATCCAATCACTCCACCAAAACCCAAGCACTTATACATTCACCATGCACTCTCCTTGCAGCACTCTAATCATCCAGTCAGTACCCTTGTACTCATGCAATGACCCAGGCACTAACACATTCACTGCTACAATCCCCTGAGCACTACCCATGCAGTCCAGCCATCTCCCTGTCACTGCCTATGCACTCTTCCAATCACCCAGTAAGCACCATGTACTTATCCAATCACTCTGCCAAAACCCAAGCACTTAAAAATTCACCATGCACTCTCCTTGCACCACTCTAACCATCCAGTCACTACCCATACACTCACGCAATGACCCAGGCACTAACTTATGCACTGCTACAATCCCCTGAGCACTACACATGCAGTCCAGCCATCTCCCTCTCACTGCCTATGTACTCCTCCAATCACCCAGTCAACATCTGGAACTTATCCAATCGCACCGCCAAAACCCAAGCACTTATAAACTCACCATGCACTCTCCTTGCAGTACTCTAATCATCCAGTCACTACCCATGTACTCATGCAATGACCCAGGCACTAACACATGCACTGCTATAATCCCCTGAGCACTACCCATGCAGTCCAGCCATCTCCCTGTCACTGCCTATGCACTCCTCCAATCACCCAGTCCGCACCATGTACTTATCCAATCACTCCGCCAAAACCCACGCACTTATAAATTCACCATGCACTCTCCTTGCAGCACTCTAATCATCCTGTCACTACCCATGCACTCATGCAATGACCCAGGCACTAACTTATGCACTGCTACAATCCCCTGAGCACTACCCATGCAGCCCAGCCATCGCCCTGTCACTACCCATGCACTCCTCCAATCACCCAGCCAGCACCATGTACTTATCCAATCACTCCGCCAAAACCCAAGCACTTATAAATTCACCATGCACTCTCCTTGCAGTACTCTAATTATCCAGTCACTACCCATGTACTCATGCAATGACCCAGGCACTAGCCCATGCAGTGGTACAATCACCTGTGCACTGCCCATGCAGTCCTCTCATCACCCAGCCAGCACCATGTACTTATCCAATCACTCCGCCAAAACCCATGCACTTATAAATTCACCATGCACTCTCCTTGCAGTACTCTAATCATCCAGTCACTACCCAGGTACTCATGCAATGACCCAGGCACCAACTCATGCACTGCTACAATCCCCTGAGCACTACCCATGCAGTCCAGCCATCTCCCTCTCACTGCCTATGTACTCCTCCAATCACCCAGTCAGCATCATGTACTTATCCAATCACTCCGCCAAAACCCAAGCACTTAGAAATTCACCATGCAGTCTCCTTGCAGTACTCTAACCATCCAGTCACTATCCATGTACTCATGCAATGACCCAGGCACTAATCATGCACTGCTACAATCCCCTGAGCACTACCCATGCAGTCCGGCCATCTCCCTGTCACTGCCTATGCACTCTTCCAATCACCCAGTCAGCACCATGTACTTATCCAATCACTCTGCCAACACCCAAGCACTTAAAAATTCACCATGCACTCTCCTTGCACCACTCTAACCATCCAGTCGCTACCCATGCACTCACGTAATGACCCATGCACTAACTCATGCACTGCTACAATCCCCTGAGCACTACCCATGCAGTCCAGCCATCGCCCTGTCAGTATCCATGCACTCCTCCAATCACCCAACCAGCACCATGTTCTTATCCAATCACTCCGTCAAAACCCAAGCACTTATAAATTCACCATGCACTCTCCTTGTAGTACTCTAATCATCCAGTCACAACCCATGTACTCATGTAATGACCCAGGCACTAACTCATGCACTGCTACAATCCCCTGAGCACTACCCATGCAGTCCAGCCATCGCCCTGTCACTACCCATGCACTCCTCCAATCACCCAGCCAGCACCATGTACTTATCCAATCACTCCGCCAAAACCCAAGCACTTATAAATTCACCATGCACTCTCCTTGCAACACTCTAATCATCCAGTCACTACCCATGTACTCATGTAATAACCCAGGCACTAACACATGCACTGCTACAATCTCCTGTGCACTTTCCATGCAGTCCAGCAATCTCCCTGTCACTACTTATGCAATCCTCCAATCACCCAGCCAGCACCATGTACTTATCCAATCACTCTGCCAAAACCCAAGCACTTATAAATTCTCCATGCACTCTCCTTGCAGTACTCTAATCATCCAGTCACTACGCATGTACTCATGCAATGACCCAGGCACTAACACATGCACTGCTACAATCACATGTGCACTTGCCATACAATCCTCTTTCCGCCTAGACACTGCTCATTCACACGTTCAATTACCCATGTAGTTTCCATGCAGTCCACCAATCCCCCTGTCACTCCCCGTGCCTTCTTCCAATGACCCAGCCAGCACCATGTACTTATCCAATCACTCCGCCAATACCCAAGCACTTATAAATTTTCCATGCACTCTCCTTGCAGTACTCTAATCATCCAGTCAGTACCCATGTACTCATGCAATGACCCAGGCACTAACACATACACTGCTACAATCACCTGTGCATTACCCATGCAGTCCAGCCATCTCCCTGTCACTACGCATGCACTCTTTCAATCAATCATGCTCTACACATGTACTCAAGCAATCACCCAGACATTAGCATGCAGTCATTTCTCTTTTTTAACCAAATAAGGTAGTTCTGAAAAGAACTCTTTTTTTTCTTCTTTTTTGCTTTTTAATTTTTTTTGTGTTTTTTAAACTATTTTGTGAATTTTTTGGGTGTTTTTTGAAAAAGGAAAAAAACAACAGACATAACTTTTAACTTTTGGAATTATATAGTCATTCCAACAGAAAGAAAAAAAAATTAGCAGCGATGGTTTCTTGCTGAAGAACAAACAGCGTCAATTGACTGCTCCCCACAACATAAAATCGCCTTGCATTTCATGCAATGCTGTTGTAGGGTCGCAAACTCTGCACGAATGTCCGGACCGTGAGATGCGGAGCTTGAGGCTCCAGAAGTGCTGGGACCAGCTCCCTGGTCACTTTGCTGTGTGGCTTCTTGAGCACGTCGCAGCTGTTCCCATGCAAGATGTTTTGGGTGGATAGTTTGTAAATGTTTATACATGCTTGAAGTCCCACACGAATACTTCTTATCACTGCCTCTCGAAAGAATCCTGGGACAAAGTGTGCAGCTCACCTTTCGAGCATTTACCTTCTTTTCACCATCTGGGATGGTGAAAAACTTCCACACAATAGACTCCGGTCTTTTCTTGGGAGGTGGTTCCAAGTCTTCATCATCATGAGGAAGGTCTATATCTGGATTTGAGGAAGCCATTGCCAAACTTTTCCACCAAACAGCAAAAAAATTCACAATTTAGCTCCAAAAAACACAACAGGTGTCTCTCCTGTGATGCTGCAGAGAGAATGACTAAAATGGGTGGGGTCCTTCATCTGTTAGAATGGGAAACCTTATGAACTAATCAAATGCTTTCTTTTAAAGTCACATGGGAGTCGTGCACCCGGCACGCAACTAGCGCGCATCTGACGTGACTTCGCGAAAATATATTTATTACAAGTACAAATATATTATTTTTATAAATAGTTTAGATAATCTCTTGCCCTCATATATACATTAAAGTTATATACATATAGTTTTGGAACCTTCAAATTTTTTTCACGGGAGTCGCGCACCCGACGCGACCCAGTATGTATATGACGTTACGCAGGTCCCGGAACCGCGCACTCGTCGCATACCAAACGCGTACATGACGCGATCCCATACGTACATGGCGTTACGCGGGGTCAGGCACCGCGCACCCGTCGCATACCAAACGCGCACACGACGCGACTTCCGCAAAATGTATCTAACAATAATGTAACTTCAATGCAAACAAAAATATTTAATTTGTTATGTTATGTTAAAAGGGGCTTATAGAGTGCGCAGCTACTCAACAGAGTGTCCCGGCGCTGAGACAGAAGAGACGGAGACCTAAGGAGAACTCAGATTTCAGGGTAGCAGCCACTATGCTGTTTGCTGAAACAACCAAGTTTTCAGTTGTTTCCTGAAGGCCATTATGTTCGTAGCCTGCCTGAGTGGAAGTGGCAGCGTGTTCCAGATTTGGGCCACTAGCACCTGAAAAGAGCGGCCGCCACGGCGGGCTCTGGAAAAATTGGGCACGGCAATCAAATGTTGGTGTGCTGATCTAAGGGATCTGCCTGGAACATAGTGTGAGACTCTTCTGCGGATGTAATGGGCCCCCATGCCATGAAAAGCCTTAAAGGCCAGGACTAATGCTTTGAAGAGAATTCTGCTGCGGACCGGCAGCCAATGCAGGTTCTTGAGATGGTGGGAGTTCCGGTCTCTAGGTCCGAGTCTAAGAACTGCCCTAGCAGCCGCGTTCTGCACAAATTGAAGTCTATTCAATAGGTGTTCTGGCAAGCCCAGATAGAGGACATTCACATAGTCTAATCTGGAAGTGATAAGGGCCTGAATAACCGTCTTTCTGTAAGAGGTCGGCAGCAGGTAGAGGAATCTTCTGAGCATTTTCAGAAGACCAAAACACGTGCCTGCCACTGACTGGACTTGAGATTTCATGGATAAAGCATCATCCATTTTCACTCCCAAATTCTTGACAGTATTAACCGCTGACTGGGGAGGGGACATGTCAGCTGGCCACCATTGTTTCCAAACGTCCAGCGGAGGGGAGCCAAAGAAGATAATCTCAGACATTTCCGGGTTGCATTTGAGGTGGTTATGTCTGAACCAGGAGAAAACTTCTGTAAGACATTTATTTATCTTCTCCCCGTTGAACTCCTCCCCTTTCTTACATGTGAACAACAACTGTGTGTCGTCAGCATAGGATATAATCTTTGCCTCACCAGCTTCCGCCAGGGTAGCCAGGGGAGCCATGTACAGATTAAAGAGTACCGGGCTCAGAACGGAACCCTGGGGAATGCCAACTTCCAAAGGCGGAATACTGGCTGCAAAAGGAGGGGACCAGACTTCTTGTTTTCTGTCCTCCAAAAAGGAGGAAAACCACTTCAACACCATGCCACCCAGACCGCACTCCCGTAATCTCTGCAGGAGGCGGCCGTGGGGATAATAAGTTTATATAATGATTTACTCTAATATACATATTACAATTATATACACATAGTTTTAAACGTTACTAAAATTACGAAAGTCGTGCACCCGGCGCTACCCCATACGCATATGACGATACGCGCGGCTCGGCACCGCGCACATGTCGCATACCAAACGCACATCCTTCTTGACTTTAGCAATATGGCGGCTTGAATCCGCGCACCCACCATGATAGGTACACGATGGGTACGCGACTCCACTATTTATGCAAAAAAAAATAATATATATATATATTTTAAAAGACATAAGACATTACATATTAAAAATAAAAGGAAAATAATAATAGGATATTACAGTTACAAAATATCATTAAAAAAAACCTTGCAATTTACAGAAAAAAAGATAGGTTTTATAAATATTATACTTACAAATTAGCATTTAAAAAAACCTTTGAAATTCACTGAAAAAACCATAGGTTTCAGGGGCGTTATAGTTAGAAATTAGCATTTAAAAAACCTTTGAAATTCACTGAAAAAACCATAGGTTTCAGGCACGTTATAGTTAGAAATTAGCATTCAAAAAACCTTAGAAATTCACTGAAAAAACCACAGGTTTCAGGGACGTTATAGTTAGTTGGACATTTCACTCGTACAAAACTCGTGCCCCCGTAATGCACTGCTGATGACGTCACATATTACATCATTCATGACATGGTCAGTGACATCACTTATGACATCACTGATGACATCTCAAATGTCATCACTGCTGACATCACTGATGACATCATCCACGTGAAAATCTGATGCACCTCCTCACACCCTAATATAACTTTTGATACACCCACTCTAAAATACAGACTACCATTTTCGAAACCATAGACACACCAATACCAGTTACATCAGTGATGTCATCAGTGATGTCACTGACCATGTCATGAATGATGTAATATGTGACGTCATCAGCAGTGCATTGCAGGGGCGCGAATAATAGTTAGCTGAACTACCTATAACGGCCGAATTTCTCTGGTTTTGTACGAGTGAAATGTCCAACTAACTATAACGTCCCTGAAACCTGTGGTTTTTTCAGTGAATTTATATATATATATATATATATGCGCATATATATATATATATATATATATATATATATATATATGTATATATATATATTCACTTAAAAAACCATAGGTTTCAGGGACGGTATAGTTAGAAATTAGCATTTAAAAAACCAGTGAAATTCGGCCGTTATAGTTAGTTGAGCTAACTATAACTTGCGCCCCCACAATGCACTGCTGATCATGTCACATATTACATCATTCATGACATGGTCAGTGACACCACTGATGACATCACGGATGACATCTCAAATGGCATCACTGATGACATCATCCACGTGATAATCTGATGCACCTCCTCACACCCTAATATAACCTTTGATACACCCACTCTAAAATACAGACTACCATTTTTGAATCCATAGACACACCAATACCAGTTCCTACATACCCACTCACTGATTCCCAGGTCTACACACACATCCACTCATTCACCCATAAAGTCACTCATACATGCAGTCACTCATCAATACAGCACTATCATTTGCACTCATACACCTATACAGACACACACACCGCCACTCATCAATGGAGTTACTCACACACCTAGTCAGTCATGCAAAGAATCTATCACACTCCCATTTACACACCTATACAGTTATACACCCACCACCTCACTTATTCATAAAGATACTAACACATACTTACTCTCTTATACAACCACTGATACAAGCACACACTCTCACATATAGTCATCTATAACACTCACATATACTGCCTTTAACATATGTAGTTACTCACATATGTACCACTGAGACATCCATTCACTAACCAACACACCCATGCACACACTCACACATACAGCCCTTCACAGATGCACTCTTGAACCCATACACCCAGTGAATCAGCCATTCACACATCTATGCACAGAGTCACACAGCCCCCACCCACCCACACAGACACTCAGGCACCCATACAGATACTCAGACAGCCAATCAATAACCCATATAGACACTCATGTAGCTACTCACAAACCCATGCAGCCGCTTACACACCAACTGACAGACTGATACAGACTTTCACACAGTATAGTCACTAACCCATGCATTCAGTAAGACATGTTTAATCACTCATACAGTCAGTCACGCACCTACAAAATCATCCATTCAGACACTTATACACCCACTCATTCTTCAATACACCTTGGCATATATATATAAAAAACATAATTAAACTTTACAGAAATATGCAGTCACTGGATGATGTCATCAGTGATGTCATTTGAGATTTCATCAGTGATGTCACTGACCATGTCATGAATGATGTAATATGTGACGTCATCAGCAGTGCATTGCGGGCGAGAGTTATAGTTAGCTGAACTAACTATAACGGCAGAATTTCTATGGTTTTGTACGAGTGAAATGTCCAACTAACTATAACGTCCCTGAAACCTATGGTTTTTTCAGTGAATTTCTAAGGTTTTTTAAATGCTAATTTCTAACTATAACGTGCCTGAAACCTATGGTTTTTTCAGTGAATTTCAATGGTTTTTTAAATGCTAATTTCTAACTATAACGTCCCTGAAACCTATGGTTTTTTCAGTGAATTTCAATGGTTTTTTAAACGAAAATGATACAAGCACACACTCATCCAAACAGCAACTCTCACAATCACTCATTTTCACATATAGTCATTTATATACTCCAACACTCACATATACTGCCTTTCACATATGCAGTTACTCACACATGTACCACTGAGACATCCATTCACTCACCAACACACCCATACACACACTCACCCACCCATACAGCCCTTCAAAGATGCACTCTTGAACCCATACACCCAGTGAATCACCCACTCACACATCTATGCACAGAGTCACACACACCCCACCCACCCACACAGACACTCAGGCACCCATACAGATACCCAGACAACCAATCAATAACCCATATAGACACTCATGTAGCTACTCACCAACCCATGCAGCCGCTTACACACCAACTGACAAACTGATACAGACATATACACAGTTTAGTCACTAACCCATGCATTCAGTAAGACACATTTAATCACTCACTTATACAGTCAGTCACGCACCTACTAAATCATCCATTCAGACACTTATACACCCACTCATTCTTCAATACACCTTGGCATATGTATATAAAACATATTTAAACTTTACAGAAACACACAGTCACTGGATGATGTCATCAGTGATGTCATTTGAGATGTCATCAGTGATGTCATCAGTGATGTCACTGTCCATGTCATGAATGATGTAATATGTGACATCATCAGCAGTGCATTGCGGGGGCGCGAGTTATGGTTAGCTCAACTAACCATAACGGCCGAATTTCACTGGTTTTTTAAATGCTAATTTCTAACTATAACGTCCCTGAAACCTATGGTTTTTTAAGTGAATATAAATATATATATTTAACAGGCAAGGACCTTGAAACATTGAGAACACTATACGAACTGGAAGAAACATCATCTGCTATGGGAACATCTGATACAGAGGGTGCGTCACTGTCCTTAGAACATATGGGCATTTACCAACGGAGTGGCAAAAGTGTACTTAAATCTGAATCTAAATATATTCCCAAAACCCTCTTTTGATGTGATCGATTGTTTTCATGAGGCCCTGATACAGGATCTTGATAAAATGAGAACTTCACCTAAAGAACTAAATGCGAGGAGAAAATACAACTTGACCAAGGAACAATGGGATGCAGTTAAATCTTTAAGAGATGACTCCTCATTGGTCATCAAACCCTCGGACAAGGGA
Source organism: Calotriton arnoldi (assembly GCA_963921515.1). NCBI lineage: Eukaryota > Metazoa > Chordata > Amphibia > Caudata > Salamandridae > Calotriton > Calotriton arnoldi. Next base: position 425,582 of record CAWUFW010004107.1, read on the forward strand.
GGGCAACGTAGTGGTTATGTCTAAAGATCTGTACAAGGAAGTAGCCCTACGCCTTTTGGGGGATTCACAAAGTTACATAAAAGTGGGTGAAGCCGTCTATTATGACAGTATCAAATCATTTAATGAAATGATATCTGATTGGCAAATGAAGGGGATATTCGAAGAAGGGGAATACGAATTTATTAAGGTGGACCATACGGTCCTTCCAACATTCTATCACCTTCCGAAGGTGCATAAGGACCTAGTGAAACCACCGGGTCGCCGCATCGTTTCCTCCAAAGGCAGCCTTCTGGAAAAAGCTTCGATATATGTGGACTCCTTTCTATTTTCCATGGTAAAGGTTCTTAGTTCGTTTGTGCAAGATACAATGGATTTTATAAAACTTATTCAGGACATACAGTGGGAAGATGATCTCCTACTAATACCACTAGACATTACAAGTCTATATACTTGTATCATGCACACACAGGGGTTGGCAGCTCTGGAATTTTTTCTGAGAACAAGACAATTGAAATATCAAGAGCGCAGTAAGATGCTGGTGGAAATTGCGTCATTCTGTTTAAATCACAATATTTTCTTGTTCAATGGACAGTTGTATCTGCAACGCAAGGGATTGCCGTGGGCACGTGCTTTGCCCCCAGCTATGCGAATCTTTTCGATGGCTGGTGGGAGAAGCACATGGGATGGGCAGGGGATAAAGAAAATTGGATGGAGCACATAGCCCTATGGGCTAGACACATAGACGATCTTTTTATTGTCAAGTGGGGCACGCAAACTCAAAAGGAGGAATATGTAAGGGCCCTGAATGAGAATGATTTCAATCTGAAATTTACCAGCAGTATAAGCAGTTCAGAGGCCACATTTTTAGATCTAATCCTGTTTGTTTCAGACAATAAGCTATGTACTAAACTCTACAGGAAGCCAACCGCAGGTAACACTGTTCTGCACTCATGAAGCCAGCATCCACAAAACCTAATTAACAGCATCCCCTATGGAGAGCTGTTAAGAATAAGACACAATTGTTCTCCCTCAGATGATTACCTGGTCGCAGAAAGGGATTGCCTCCAAAGATTTAAGGAAAGGGGGTACTTGGCGAAAGCCCTACAAGGGGCAACTGAGAGAGTGCAGGCAAGGGAAAGAAAAGACCTGTTGATTCGAAAAGAGTTAAGGCCAGAATGTCCTCAAGGGGAGTCCAAAGTTTGACTTATACTTGGATTTTCTGCTGGGTCGCAACAGATCTGTAGCTTGATCCAAAAGAACTGGGGTATCCTTCGAACTGATGGGATAATCGGCAAGACTTTACCTAGCAGGCCAGATATAACATATTGAAAAAGTGCCGCTTTGAAAGATATCCTGGTCCAGAGTCATTTTACTGACAAACCTTCACATAGGATTGATATCTCAGGCTTTTTTCCATGCACCAGGTGCAAAGTCTGTAAAAATAGTGTGAAGATGAAAGACTACAAAGTCCCAGGTAAAAAAGCAAGAAGCATTAACAAGTTGCTTAACTGCAACTCTAGTTTTACTGTTTATCCTGTCCCTGTGGTTTCCAAAATATTGGGAGCACAATACACCAGGCTAAAAAACGGATCAAAGAACACACACAAGCTATCACAAATAATGATGCAACATATCCAGTCGCAAGGCATTTTGCAGAGATCCATGAAGGGAGAAGTGACCGATTACAGTTCTTTTGCCTTGATCAGGTGGCACAGAAAGAGAGAGGTGGTGACCGTGTGAGGTTATTAAGACAGCTGGAGTCCAGATACATTGTAGAACTTAGAACACGTACGCCATTCGGACTCAACAGCGAGGAAGAACTGTGGTCACATATTGGCTAAGTATTTAGGCCCCTATAGACCATTGAGGCATCTGGTAACCCTTTAGAAGAAGCACATGGTAGGTCAATATCAGGCAATCTACCTGGAGACATTAGGTCGCCATCCATTTGTTTGCAATTGAAAGGCTGCTGACAACAATGCAGTCAAGCCAGGAGGGTACGTCTGCTGTATCTGCCCATCTGGGCATAATTGACCGTATAATCAATCCCCTAAGGGTCTGTTTTTGAAGCTAGACACAGTGTAGACCCTATGAAGAAATGATGTGGGTTATTATGCAAGAATGTTATCATACCTAGGATTGCAGAGGCCCATTCAGGGCATAATAACGAAGCACCCTTAGGATCCATAATGACATGAATAAGGCCCCTTAGAGTCTGACCTTACCCGCAGACCTTCACAATTGATAAGAAGACATCATTAATTATGGCGGTGATCATTACAGTAGCTCCATCATGTTATAGCAATTCTCCACATGGATGTGTAGTGTTAGAAGGCAAAGAGTGATTGTCCCACTTTGAAATGGTTGATTACATAGCCTTGGGTATCACCTACATACTGAAATTGGATTGGCTCCGTTTAAAGATGGCTGCCACAATATGTCACAATGCGGGTGGTTATATAGAGGACTGTTATTACGTTTAGCATCTTACTAGCCCATTTAGGGCATAATTGTGATACTTTTAAAGGACCAAAACTGGCACAAGCGAGGTTCATCGCAATTTGATTATACGTGCAGACTGATACAATCAGTAAGAAGTTATTATTGATGAAATTCATTGTACATAACATTGTCTTTGATCGTTTATATAGATATATTCCTGGAGGAGGAGTGAATCGATTGCGCAATCATGAACCAATATGAATGATACACAAACGTTTTTGGGCATTGCCCATGTATTGTAATCTTACTTAAAACATTCCAAGATGGCCGCCGTTTTATTCTATTTTATTTTATCTTATTGTTTCCCTGTAATCACGAAATTGCTGCTACAGTCTGTTTTTATTTTTCTGAATGAATTTTTATCCAATCAATTCGCAGGCTGTTAAAAGGTGATTTGACACGTAGGGACACTGACATTGACAATGGCCAGGCGGCCGAAACGCGTTTGTCAGTATTGGTTGCACTTATGTATCATCAATAAACCTGTAATTTGAAAGCCCGCGAGTGCCCAGTATCATCCTTGGACTGTGTTTTTGAATTGTTGCACGAGTCTGTCCTCGCGAACTGTGGCACCCGCTGCGTGGAGAGCGGCGATCCTGGGACGGAGAACACCACAGAAATATATATATATATCGAGAAAATCAACGGTGGGCTGGTGGGAGAAGCGGGTGCTGTGGAGTGAGGAAATGGTACCCTGGACCAGGATGGTCAGTTTGTGGCTAAGGTATATAGATGACATTTTCTTTGTGTGGGAGGGAAGAGAATGTGATTTGATGACATTTGTGAATGAGCTGAACAACAACAATCTGAACTTGAGGTTTACAATGCAACATAGCCAAACCACTATTGATTTTCTCGATCTTACACTGACAGCCCACGCAGGTAGTCTATCCACTGACCTCCACAGAAAGCAAACCGCAGGGAACTCCATCCTACACGCAGCCAGCTGCCATCCTCCTAACTTCAGATGGAGTATCCCATATGGAGAAATTCTCAGAGCAAAGCGTAACTGCAGCTCAAATACTGCCTATGAAAGAACTAAGAAAGAAATGGTGAACAGGTTCAGAGAGAGAGGATACTCCACTAGGATGCTACGCAAGGGAGTCATTAAAGCAGATAACATCAGCCGGTAAAAAGGGGAGAATTTTTTTGATCATCCTAAGCACATGGAAGGTGGCAGATGACATTGTATTGATCTGGTTGTCGTGTGGTTTGTGGCCTCCTGGTCTGCCTTGCTACGTTGACTTAGGCCCGGCTGCCATGAGGCCTTTTTGCGCACGTTACTTTGTGCCGTTGTTTTTCAAGCCTCTGCTTCTGCCCGGCTATTTTAGCACTGTCTGCATTTCTATCTTTCACCTTTTCTCCTGTTCCCTTTTGGGCTACGTCTGCACACCATGTACAAGGTCAAAAAACAATGTCCCTTGTTCCTGCTGATTTGGCCAATCCCTCGCACTTAGACATAACACTCTATGTACAGCTGCCCTGGAGAAATTCGTGTGCTTTTAATATTGTGTTTTTCACTGTTAGAGACACTTGGAGAAAAACCTTTCCAGAGAGAAGAGCTGTGCTTGTCTGATGATGTAAAACTTGCATCTAGATATTGAGGTATGAGGGTTCACCTGACAATGCCCAGAGGTCTTCTATTTTTATAATAAACTAACCACTAGCACGGGGAGGGTGGTATTGTCATTTAGCCATATATCCACTGCTTTATGAAATGCTTTCCCCGTTTGTATTCTATGGAGTTGTAACTATGCTGCTTATATTATCCTTATGCATTATGCTGATAGTACTGGCACGTGTACTGTATCTTAGAGCACAGTAGTTGAAATAAACATTTTAAACTATACAGTGTCTCTTCTTACGCACGTTGTGGACAGGTATGAGTGAGTTATGAAAGGGTGTTCTTGCTACTGCGAGTCCTGAGAAAGAGATACCGTGTTCTGGGTTGTCTAATCATTGGTGGCATTGTTGCTAATGAGACGCTACAGCTAGTCGGGTTGGGGTTTTAGGTGCTAAGGTTTATGGTTGGCTCACCACTATATTCCGAGGTCCTATTATCCTGTGCATAGCTCTGCGTATGTGCAGAATCCCTACAACATGGCGCAACCAACGAGTGGGCTGCTTATCTGCGAGACGCTTGAGTAGTACTTGTCCTCAACTCCCTTTGCAGACGCTTCCGGAAGCGTGTGTGACGGTGATACCTTCTATATTGACATTTTTATAGGTTCTTTCAAGCTTGAAGTTGTTAAAAGGTTTTTAAAAAATAAAAGAATACCCTCTATTGTGCTGCCTCACATTAGGTTGTCGAGAACTTTTAGCTTGAAATGGCTGTTCAAATTGCGGCACATAGCCGCGCAGCGCTCCGGGCTCACTTAACAGTGTATGGAGTGCCTGACGCGGGTGTCGATCTGATCTTTGTGGTAAAAGCAGATCCAGCTTACCACTTTGAGGTGTTTTACTCTTGGGTCACCTTTCCAGCGGTGGATGGGACTGATAATATGTTCCATGAATATGAAGCCACCGTTGTTCCTAATCACTATAGACCGTATAGGAATCTTGAAGTACCGCTCACGGCTTGGCAACACCGTGTTTGGTTTGATGGCGCCCTCCCCCAACCAGTTACCGTGGTTCGTTTAGGCCCCTTATCAATTGATGGGGCCGCTTGGCCTGTCTTGGCCGGGTATACCCCACATCCGCGTTATATGACGGTGGCAGTCGCTGAACTGCGTAATATACATTCGTCTTTGATACCAGTACATAGAGCTTTAGTACAATATGTTACAGGCAACATCCAGGGAGCCCCGCCTGGAGTTGCGGCCCATCCAGCTGGTGCAGGCGGTGTAACCATAAGTCCTATCAAGGTGAATTCGGTGATGGGCAAGCGCCCACAAAATAAGGATGATTTTCCTTATTGGCTTGCAGAAAAATTTGACCAGCTGGAGGCAGTTTTTCTAAATACCTCTTCAGTCGCTGAACTGCGTAATATGCATTCGTCTTTGATACCAGTACATAGAGCTTTAGTACAATATGTTACAGGCAACATCCAGGGAGCCCCGCCTGGAGTTGCGGCCCATCCAGCTGGTGCAGGCGGTGTAACCATAAGTCCTATCAAGGTGAATTCGGTGATGGGCAAGCGCCCACAAAATAAGGATGATTTTCCTTATTGGCTTGCAGAAAAATTTGACCAGCTGGAGGCAGTTTTTCTAAATACCTCTCCCGTGGAAAAACACAGAATTTTGACGATTAGTTTACCAAAAGACTTAATCCCCGAGTTGGCAGACTGCAACAACTGGGGTAGGGTATTCGTAGCGGTATATGCGAAGTGTTTTGGCACTCCTTTCATGACGGTTCTCCCCTCTGTAATTAAACGTGTGCAGGATGAGCATGGCCCTAAAGCGGCTGTGGAATTAGGGATGAGACTGGTGGGAGTGTTCGACGTAGTGGCTGATTTGATCCTTGCGAATGTCAAGGGCGATGGAGTTAACTTTCAAGTAGCTAATGCTTTGGTCCCAGATCCGGACAAGCCGCGCGAATTACCGAAAATTATTGCTCAGGCTTACAAAACCATTGGTCGCAATAGCCTGGGAGTTAAGCCTTTTGCTAAAACGCAAACACAATCGCAACAACAACCAAAAACTCAGTCTGAGAAAGATGAGAAACCAGTTTTTACTAAAAAGAGCTGGAGGTTGAAAAAACAGGGTAAGCAACAGAAGAAGCCGGGGTCGAGAGGCGTATCCCCTGTTTCTGTCTCTTCTGAACGCACATATGATTTGCGTGATAGGGCAAGAATTAAATCTCCAGAGAGATTTCAAGTCCCTGATTCGCGTTCTCCTCATTCTTCACAGGCACCAACATCTTCGCAGGCTGGTGGAGGAGATCGCCAAGATAGAGGAAGGGGTCGAGAGACTCCACAGGGACGAGACCAACCTCGCCAACAGGTCAGAGGGAAGGCTGAAGAATTTCACCGTTCTCGCCCACAGTTTCAGAAGAAGAAGGTTGCCGCTGTAACAGCGAGATATGCCACAGACGGTGAGAACGAGGCTCCTGAATTGGACGTGGGTAGTGACCCTCCTAGACAGCGCCGCGGAAGTTACCATAGTGCGGGAGGCGCTACGTCCTCATGTGGAGGCGACAGCAACTGAAACATTCATTACTGTCGAGACAGCAGACACCCGAGTGGCACCCCCTGACAGACTATATAATATTGTCATTCAAATTGAAGGTGACATACAGTGTGTTATTATAGGGATTTTTGGGGAAAATCTGACCTCTTCGTACGACATTTTGTTAGCAGAGGCGGATTGGCAGCCCCCATTCGTACTTGCTGCGCGTAAAGGGGAGGAGGTAATCCTTCCGAGCTTTTCTCATCATGTCCCAAAGGACAAAGCGGAGGCTCTTGCAGCTGAGTGGGCTGTGTCCCTGGCTCCAGCGTTATACCGCAACCACGTGGGCTGGGATGAAGATTCTCCACACCCATGAAATACCTCTGCGGTGCCTACCACAGCCGCAACCCCAATATCCTATCAAACGGGAAGCTAAAGGTCCCGTTTCCAAAATTCTGACCCAGTTAGAATATCAGGGAGTGATTGAAACATGCGTGTCACCAATGAATAATCCCCTTTTCGCGGTTTCTAAACCCGATGGATCGTACCGCTTAGTTTTGGATTACCGGCATTTGAACTCTCATTGTCGGACCTTTGCGGTGCAAAACACACATAGTTCTGCGCTAGTAGACAGTCTTGTTCATAAAAAATATAAAACTACACTTGACCTATCCAATGGATTCTACACGCACAACTTGGCCCCGGAGAGTAGCCAATGGAGCGCTTTTACCTCCGGTGGTAATTTATTCAAATTCCGGCGTTTACCTATGGGCTACCAGAACAGTCCAGGCGTATTCGCTGCCCGTGTTGTCTCTTTGTTAGACGGCATAGACCCAGATGCATGTTCGTACGTCGATGATATCTATCTGACAGACGACGAATTATTCCCGCATCTTTCCCGAGTGGACCGCATTATTCTCGAATTTGCGGTTTTAGGTTATAAGTTTAACTTTGCCAAATCACACATTGCTGAATTTACCATGTTGTTTTTGGGCTATGAGCTCAACAATGAAGGTAAGGGCTTAGCCCCCCATTTTCTGGAGAAATGTGCACTTTTGTGCCCTCCTACCACTCTGAAGAAACTTCAGTCTTTGCTGGGTTTTCTGAACTTCGGGCGTACTTACATTCCCGAATATGCCCAGCGTATCAAGCCCCTGTATGCCTTGATACAACCTAACTTTTCGAAGTCATGCTGGCTTCCGGAGCATTCCTCCATTCTGCAGTCTTTGCAGACAGACCAACTTGAGTCTAAATTCTTGTTGACACGTGACAACCACACAAACCTGGTGATTAGAATCATTCCAGGGGCAGTGGGTTTCCGTACTTGACCTTTAACGAAGGTGACACAGTACCGATTGCATACAAGTCACATCTATACACCTCTGCTGAAATGCGGTTTTCCTCTGTGGAAAAAGTTTTGACTGCAGTGCAAATGGCGATTCTAAAGGAACGCGCACTGGCCCAGGGAAAACGCATTTTGGTGGTAACACCCTATCCTGCCCTTGAGGCAGTGACTAAAGCAAGTGTGCCGAACTCTAAAGCTTTGCACCCCCGTTGGATACAATGGGCAACATCTTTGACGTCTCCGGATGTCACTTTTATCTTAGATTCTTCTCTTCAGACTCAGGAGTTTTTACAGTATGAATTTGTTCATCCGCCTCCTCTGTCTTTGCTACCGCTTGAGGATTACGAATGTATTATCTATACCGATGGTTCGGCACAATCGGCCACGGGTTCCAAGCATGCTTATTCAGCAGCATGTGCTATTGTTGCAGGTTCCTTTGTGAACGGTAAGTTCAAATCAACTGTAGTGCATACTCAGGCACTAGGAGACAGTACTGCACAATTGGCCGAGCTGCGCGCATTGGTGCTCGCACTTGAGTTTGCTAATCCGGATGTGACCACTCTAATTGTATGCGATTCTTACTACTGTGTTCAGTCTTACAATGACAATCTGTTCTTTTGGTCGCAAAACGACTACAGAGACGCCAAAGGTAGCACAATTAAGCATAAAATGCTTTGGGTTCGAGTGGCAGATTTTCAACAGCGTCTGCCCCTCACACAGGTGGTTCACACCCTTGGCCACCAGCGTGTGGGCGCACACGCTGTCGGTAACGGTTTGGCAGACGAAGCTGCCAAATCAGCAGTAGCCATGTGCTCAGTCGCAGCAGTTACCAGATCCATGTCTAAAATAGATTCAGATATTCTAGCAGCTATTGCTGCGACAAAGGAAGGTGCTAATTACCCTAAGGGTTTCCCTTCAAAATACTCTTATCAATTAGGCCCCGAACAGGCTCCTTACGTAAGAATTCCAGACGTTGGGGATCGGCTGATTCCCAACGCGGACCGCAGACTTTCCTTGATTACTGCAGCACACGAAGGCATGGCTGCGACGGTTTCCATCTTGCAGCAGCGTTACTGGTGGCGTGGTTTATACAAACAAACCCGCACTTATGTGCTTTCTTGTGACGTTTGTCAGCAGATTAAGCCTTCCACGGTTACACGGCCACCACAGACCCCGCTCTGCATTTCAAACAGACCTTTTGGGTGTGTTTACCTGGATCACTGCGGTCCATTCTCTTCAGACACTGCATATAAATATATCTTAGTTGCAGTGGATTCGTGCACACGTTTCATCTGGGTTTGGCCACAACTAAATGCTGACGCTCGAAATGTCATAAGGGATTTGCGTGTCTTTGTGGGAATTTTCGCCTGTGGCACCTTCCATTCTGACCAAGGTCCAGCGTTTGCCTCTAAGGCTTACAATGACGCAATGGGTTCACTGGGGGTGCGGGTGAAATTTTCGTCTCCGTATCGGCCTGAGGACAACTCGATTGTTGAACGAATGAACCGTGACTTAAAGCAATCCTTGACAGCTAGAGTCTTAGGTACTGGCAGGAACTGGCTGGCCCACTTGTATACCGTACAACGTGCACTTAATAATCTCCCTAGAAGACCTCTGGGTGGGCGGACCTCATACGAAATGCTCTTTGGCATAAGAATGTTTGTGCCTGACCTTGATGGTCTAGACATGGCGGCGCAATCCGCCATCTTTGATGTAGATAACCATTCTACTATGTTACAGGACTTACAAGAAGCCCGAGTCAAACTTGCAATCGCACATTTACCTTCAGCCACAGATACTGCACTGCAGATTCCGGTTGCCGGCTGGCTTCCGAAGATTGGAGATCTGGTCCGAGAGAAGGTGGAGAACAAAAAAGAATTCGGCCCCTCTTATCGTGCACCAGTTCCAATCCTGGGCTTGAAGGGAACTCGTACAGTCATCTTACCACCGCTTCCTGGTCGCAAAGAGAACAGATACATCTCAGTGGACAATGTCAAGCTACAACATCTGGCCGATCCTGAATAGTGTTACACCAGTGGTCTCTTGTCCTGTCATTTCCCGGACGAATGTTCGTGGCCCTCCTGCCCGAACGGTCACTGATGTTGCAATCGAGATGGTAGATTTTGCCTGATCGCTTACTCGACTACCCGGACTCCCCCTGCAACGACGAGTCTGAGTATACCTATCCCGCTAACGAGTCGGTGGCACACCTACCAACAACACCACTGAGCCCAACAAGTTATTCCTTTGACTCGGATTCCACCTCGTCACTTGTCCCGTCTAAGGGTGGGCGTAGTTCGCGAAGTAATGCTTCGCGAAGCTACGCAAAGTGCAGTTCGCGCTACGCAAGCTTCGCGTAGCACTACGCGAACTGCGTAGCGCACTGTTCGCAATGATTGCACAGTGCCGGATGCTTGTCCGCACTGTGCAATCATTGAAAACGGCAACTTGCACAGTGCGAGCTGTCGTTTACTGCCGCTCGAGTAGATTTTTACTCGAGCGGCAGCTTTCTCAACGCGGACTGGTAGTTTCTCATCGCGAGCGGTCGCAAGCATACGCGACCACTCGCAATGAGAAACCTGACCTCCCGCGTTGAGAATCTCGCCGGGAGGTTTATTTTCCACGCTCGCGATCGGCAACTTGATGTTGCTGATCGCGAACGAGGAAAAGTCTCGCCGGGATGTCATTTTGCTTGCTCGCGGTCGCCAACTTGACGTTGAGGACCGCGAGCAAGCAAAAAATGACCGCGGCACTACGCTACGCTACGCTACGCGTGTTCGCACTGTGCTACGTGCAACTCGCGTTGTGCGAAGTAGCGCAAACTTCGCAAACTACGCGAGCGTAGCGTAGCACTTCGCCCAGGGTTAGTCCCGTCCAAATTCAGCATTCTTGTATCCTGGTTCAGAGACAATTTTTTGATCCCCCCATGGACATACATCTGGTTGGTACTTTTCCTGATTTTTTTGTTCATGTCTATTGGCTTTGTCACCGTGTTTTTTCTGCTCATCAATGGACACTATTTGCCAGAACGCTCTGCGGTGAACTCTGTCGCTGGAACTTTGGCTCCACATTCTTCATCTCACATCATGAAGCGAGCCCAACCATTTGTGAACATTTCAGCTTTTCCAGTCGCTGATGGCATCGTTTGGGATGCAGTAAACTTCCAAATTCATGGACCAACCAAAATTATTAATGTACCAAATGTCCTTCGTGTTTCAATGGGTGATGTCGTAACAAGTAATATTCATTCTGACGATTGGGATGTGCATGCAGTTGAAGCATTATTTACTGATTTGAAATATTATGCTGCTTTTCATGCTGAAGATCTGTACATGAATTCTGCAAGTTATGCTGATTTGTATTGTTACCAGCATTGGGGCAACCATTTTCTCCATAAGCCAGTACCCTTCGGGGTCTTTTTAATTACACCCAATGGGAACATTGTCCGACTCCTTTGCCAGGTAGCTCCCAAACTCTTAGAAATAAGTTTACTTATTTTACCGATTTTAACAGATCGAACCCTGGGTCCTATTTCTTTAAATTAAACACTTCATCTACACAGAAAATCATGTTGACCCATACAAAATTGCTATATTCAGGCTCCTTTTTAAGTGCCTTGGCTGTGGGTGGGTATGAACACTGGCGTGACACCATAGATTTAAAATCTATTTGGGGCTCCAAAGCGTGGCAGGTGCAGGGCACAGAAGCCTTGCACCGTGCTTGCCTCATCCCAGCCCAAATTCTATTTTTAAATCAGACCATCTATCAAACGACATGTTGGGGTTTGGCTACGTCCAAACAATTGAATGCCCCATCCTTTCCTGTCTTGTCTTCCACTCCCAACAAAAGCTTGTACTTTAATATGTCCCTTACCGAATTGCAGGTTTTGTTTCAGAACAATTCGTTTAATGTCTCTACGTTTGTTCAGTCACCCTGGTTGGCTTGGCCCATTGCATCTAATGCCTGCCAACTGCGTTTTCATAACACGGATCTTGGCTACAAACAAGTTCGGCCAGATCCAAGGTTTTCTGACTCTCGTACTGTTACAACGTATTCTGTTGGTAAATTGTGTAAACAGTGGTTGCAGCACTCTTCTTTAGATTCTGTTAAACAACATTTATCCCTCCTATCAGGCAACATTGATCTGTCCGATTTTGTTCTGGGGCCTCGTGGCCCTCGACCCAAGAGATTCATTTATGAGACTTACAATGAACTCTGGAAGCTTTCGCAAATTGAAGCTGCTTCCCGTCTTCGGGAAATCGATCAAGCAAATTTAGAAAAAGTGCTTGCTGTTGTTGACAATAGTATTAATACCCTGTCTTCCCGCATTTACACCTTAGAGAATATTATTTCCTCTGTTGATATTGTACAAGATGATGTTTCTGTGTTATATCATGGTCAAAATCAATTGCGTTCAGTAATGCAGTTTGCATGGACTTTGCAGACACTTAAAATGGGGAAGGTTCCTTGGCAATTTTTGAACACCTCTGCCATATTCTTACCTTTTAATTTAACTGAAAAACAGCGGTTCATGTCCATGAAAGATGCAGCATACACTCTGTTACATATCGAAAAAATAGAGCCCTTACCATTCTCTGTTGCAGAATTGGATTCTGCTGTGTGGCTAGTACACGGGGTTATCGCTCTGCCTTTTTCATTGTTTGAATTTAGTTTGTGCATGAAGCATTATCCTGTAGGCCATTTCCAGCCTTTGGGCAGTGCCTTCCTGCATGAACTTTGGTCCCTGCATTTTATGTTTAAATGCCTTAGAGACGGAAGGGAGGTTTTTCTCACGGGTGAGTCATGCGATTCAACTGTGGGTCATTCCCTTGTTTGCAAACACATTCAATTGCACGGGGCTTGTAACGTTTCGGCTCCGAATCTTGCTTGTGTATTGAAGGGCATTCCTGCTCCTGCTATTTCTCCTACTTTCACTGTGCTTGCAAATGGTAGCTATCTGCTTTTGAATAACCAAGACTGCTGTGGCATGCTGGCCGGCATACCCTATATTGTTACAGTTTCACACAGTGTTGTCTGCTGCAAAAATGTGCGTTTTCCTCCCCCGCACGACATCATAGATAGTTCCGTTTGGCCTTCCATTCCTACTCTGAGGGCGGATTTCAATAAATTGAGCAGAATAAAGGCACTATTATTGAATCAGGAGGTTATGCTCACGTCCGCCCAGGAGACATTCATTCTCCAGGTGGCGAGTACCCACAGTGAAATACAGGCCCTTTTGAACACTAACCTCCCACAACATTTCGGTGAACTGATTCACCGTGTTTTTAATGCTTCACGCACTGAAGGTCTGGTGCACTTTTTTAAGGTTGTGGGCTCTGGCCTTGTGACCTCTTTTCAGACTATTTTTGGTGTAATACCAGCTTTTATTCAATCTATTTTTTCCAGTGTCTTTGGTGGCTTTCCGTTGTTCCTTGCCTTGGCGGCTGGTATACTGCTTTTGGTCTGTTTACTACGCAATGGCGGCACCTCCTTGGGCCCTTCGCAACCCAGGTCGTCTCCGGATGCTCCGTGAGCGCATACTCGCTGATTTCGGCATCCTGCCATTGGCGACGCTCAGTGTGTCCTATAGACTTTCTTTTCGCTTTGCGTATTTCACTTGCGTGCAACCTGTGATGTCTTGCATCAGATGTCCTTTCTCGTAGTCCTTGGATTATTGCCTCTCCAATACGTCTCTGTCTCGACTGGATTTTGTCCTGCTGGTGGGTCCCTTAGAGGCCCATGAACGGGACTGTTCCGGTGCGGGATACATGGCGCGTGCGGCTGCACTGGGGATTTTGGCACAATGGGATATCTGGGCGGCTGCTCAGACTCTCCTACAACAAAGTTATATTGAGTACCACGCAAGTTGTCCCGCAATGCTGTTCGCTGCTCCCTCTTGCGAGGAACATGACTGCAGTTTTGATTTACTGGACTGGATGGCGTCGCTTTTTTCCGACGATTCCAATGATGTCCTCTTGGAAGGTGTGGTGTTTTTTTGCACTTACACTCTGTTGGATTGACAGGGCCTTCGCTTTCTGCGACCTGCCTCGCTGGATTTTTTTTTAATTTTTTTTATTTTCCCATCTCCCCTTCGTTGTCCTTCCTGGGGATCGCTTCACGACGTACGTTTCTGTTCTGCTCCATTTATTTGAACTGTGTCATCTTCTTGGACGATGGACTGACCAGGGGAGGGTGTCGTGTGGTTTGTGGCCTCCTGGTCTGCCTTGCTACGTTGACTTAGGCCTGGCTGCCATGAGGCCTTTTTGCGCACGTTACTTTTTGCCGTTCTTTTTCAAGCCTCTGCTTCTGCCCGGCTATTTTAGCACTGTCTGCATTTCTATCTTTCACCTTTTCTCCTGTTCCCTTTTGGGCTACGTCTGCACACCATGTACAAGGTCGAAAAACAACGTCCCTTGTTCCTGCTGATTTGGCTAATCCCTCGCACTTAGACATAACACTCTATGTACAGCTGCCCTGGAGAAATTTGTGTGCTTTTAATATTGTGTCTTTCACTGTTAGAGACACTTGGAGAAAACCTTTCCAGAGAGAAGAGCTGTGCTTGTCTGATGATGTAAAACTTGCATCTAGATATTGAGGTATGAGGGTTCGCCTGACAATGCCCAGAGGTCTTCTATTTTTATAATAAACTAACCACTAGCACGGGAGGGTGGTATTGTCATTTAGCCATATATCCACTGCTTTATGAAATGCTTTCCCCGTTTGTATTCTATGGAGTTGTAACTATGCTGCTTATATTATCCTTATGCATTATGCTGATAGTACTGGCACGTGTACTGTATCTTAGAGCACGGTAGTTGAAATAAACATTTTAAACTATACAGTGTCTCTTCTTACGCACGTTGTGGACAGGTATGAGTGAGTTATGAAAGGGTGTTCTTGATACTGCGAGTCCTGAGAAAGAGATACCGTGTTCTGGGTTGTCTAATCATTGGTGGCATTGTTGCTAATGAGACGCTACAGCTAGTCGGGTTGGGGTTTTAGGTGCTAAGGTTTATGGTTGGCTCACCACTATATTCCGAGGTCCTATTATCCTGTGCATAGCTCTGCGTATGTGCAGAATCCCTACAACAGGTCACCGAAATTAAGCTTGTCATCAATCATGATGCCCAAGTTTTTTACCTTCCTTGATGGTGTAGGAAGAGTGCCCATTGTTATTGGCCACAGATTAGGGGTCCAAAAATTGGCGTCATTCCCAAAGAGGATGACCTCTGTCTTGCCTGAATTTAATTTTAGGCAGTTTTGTGTCATCTAACTCCCCACAGCTACCATACAGTCGTGGAACTGAATATCTAGTTCAGATCCCTGACCTGGCCGCAGCGACACGACGATCTGTGTGTCATCAGCGTAGGATGTTAGATTAAAACCAAAGGAGCTGATCAGTGAGGCAAGTGATGAGACGTACACATTGAAAAGTAGGGGGCTAAGCGAAGACCCCTGTGGCACTCCGCAAGGCAGGGAAAAAGGTTTGGAGTGAAATTTATCCAGCGCGACTATTTGTGAACGGCCAGATAGAAATGGTTTTAGGAGCTTCCACGCTTTCCCTTGAACCCCACATGCCGACAAACGATCCATCAGTAAGTCATGATGGACCGTATCAAAGGCTGCCGACAGGTCGAGCAGCACCAGGGCGGCCTTCCCTCCCTTATCCAGGGCTTCCCTAATCACTTCCGTGGATTTGATTAGTGCTGACTCGGTGCTGTGACCTTCTCTAAAACCATATTGCGTAGGGTCCAACACTTGGTTATCACGTAGGAAGGCACTAAGTTGCACATTCATTGCCTTCTCAATTATGGAAGTCAGGAAATCGGTCGGAAGTTATTTGGATCTTTGGGATCAAGATTTGGCTTCTTTAACAGGGGTAGTATCGAAGTGAATTTCCACTGTTTTGGGAAATGCCCTGTTTCAAAAATTGCATTAAAAAGGGAGGTGAGTGTAAGGGCAACGGGAGTCGGGCGAGTTTTATCACCGAGACCGGGCAGGGATCAAAGGGGGAACCTGATCTCGCTGCCTTGAGGAGTTTCTTAGTATCCGTTTATGAGATATCGGCAAATTTGTCAAAGACATGGGGGGGTCATTAGTTGGCCTTGTTCTTCCCGGCAGGACCTCAGGCTCTGCAGAACTTGAGCGGTTAAATGCCGAAAAAATTACCTCCACCTTATTCAGGAAGAACCTTGCGATGTCCTCGTATAGTTCCTGATTTGCCTCGATATTTGCTGGACAGGGGGAGACCAGAAATGATACAGTTTTAAAGATTTCTTTTGCCGAATTTTTTGCTAAATTGATTTGATTTGCAAAAAAGTTTTTCTTAGCATTGAAAATCAGTATCTTGTAAGAGACAAGACTCTGTTTATATATCTTTCTGTCTGACTCCTCATATTTTTTCCTCCAATTCCGCTCGAGGGATTTACACATGAATTTCTGTTTCCTCCGCTCCTCCGTGTACCAAGGCGCTGTTGGGTGAGATCTTTTGGGAGATCGGAGTTTTATGGGGGCTAGTTTGTTACATGCTGTTCCCACCCAGTCTGTGTAGAAGGTGGTTGCCTCGTCTATTCCTGTAGGTAACGGACCAGCAGTTGCTGTAAGCGCCGCTCTAGGTCTCTGCCCTCAATTCTATTCCATGCCCTACTCCCAATTTGACTCTTAGTGCCCCCCTTGCTGACACCGAGAACGGGACAAGTCAATTTGAAAAATGCAGCTGCATGATCGGTCCATGTAAGGGGTAATACGCCCGTACATGTGAGCTGAAGATGGTTTGAAAAAATACCATCCAAAGTGTGCCCTGCTATGTGCGTGGATCCTGTCACTTGTTGAATGAGGTCCCCACTCTTCATCATGTCTATGAGAGCCAATGTGTCAGGATCCATGAGTGCTTCCAGATGGTAATTGAAATCACCCAGGATCGTAAAGGAGTCTGAACATAGACCTGCTTCCAGCAGATTCCCAATGGACGCAAGAAAGTTGTTTCTAGGCCCAGGGGGTCTGCAAAGTAAGATGCCCTTAAAAGTATGGTGATCAGACAGAGAGAGGCTAAAGGAGAGCGCCTCACAGGCTGAGTTAGAAGCTGTACAAAAACCAGCCTTCAGTGAGTTGTGATAAATTATGGCTACGCCTCCACCTTTCCTGACTGGTCTGCTTAAGGTGTGACATAGAAACCCAGGAGGTGTTGCATTGACAATGTCAGGACCCGAGGCATCGTCAGTCCACGTTTCAGTAATAAATGCCATTTTAATATCTCTTTCCTCAATCAAGTCCGCACACTTTGTGGAGTGCTTCACTAGAGATCTGGCGTTAAGCATCATGCACTTAATCGCTGTAATTTCCGGTCGCATAACTTTTAGCTTTTTTGCGGTTATGCGACTAGCATTTTGGTACATGAGTCTTGGTAATATGCAGTTACAGTAGGTGCAAGTGACCAAGGGAGCGGGACACGACTCCCATGTGAGACATATGCACCCAGGGGATTTATTAGTTGGCCTCACCTCTAATTGCTGTGCTTTTGTATAGCTTAGGGAGGGAGCAGTTCCTGGATCAAAAAACACCGGGGGCCTGGCGCTGAGCGTGAACCGAGCGCGGACGGGCGCAGACGGGCTTGCCTTTGGCGCGCCTTCGGCACGCCGGCAGCGCGCCCGCTGCGCGGACGCGTCAGCACGTGCATTTGTAGTTAGGCAGGGCGAGGCGCTGGCCCGCTAACCTACAATTCCTCCAAGATGGCGGCTCCGCTCAGTCCCACGGGCCGACACGATCCCAGCGTGAGCAACCAAGCGCGAGGGCAGACCGCAGCTAGAACTGCAGCCAAGATCCCTCTGAGTCCCAGGTGCGTTTTTAAAACCAATTAAAACCAATTCCCCACTGTAAAAAACAGAGCGTTTTTAGTCTATCAGTTTAAAAACATGTTAAACACACATAAAATCAGGGCAGTCTGAGTAACTGTGCAAAGTATATCAAATAGTGCAAATCGCGCTGCTAAAAGTCTCCCGGCTCAAGCCTCAGGAGATAATAACTCTGCGCGGTCGCGTCAGCACGTGCATTTGTAGTTAGGCAGGGCGAGGAGCTGGCCCGCTAACCAACAATTCCCCCAAGATGGCGGCTCCGCTCAGTCCCACGGGCCGACACGATCCCAGCGTGAGCAACCAAGCGCGAGGGCAGACCGCAGCTAGAAGTACAGCCAAGATCCCTCTGAGTCCCAGGTGCATTTTTAAAACCAATTAAAACCAATTCCCCACTGTAAAAAACAGAGCGTTTTTAGTCTATCAGTTTAAAAACATGTTAAACACACATAAAATCAGGGCAGTCCGAGTAACTGTGCAAAGTATATCAAATAGTGCAAATAGTGCAAATCGCGCTGCTAAAAGTCTCCCGGCTCAAGCCTCAGGAGATAATCCAAGAGATATTACAAGTGTGCAAACACACCCCCTGGCGCATTGTAAATTGGACCTCAGGACACAAGTGGACTTCATCGTCAGAGCAGCAGTGCGCCAGAAGCCACGTTTGCAGCGTGGTGTAAAAAGGGGCGTAGCCTAGGAACACCAACTTACAAGGGGATTTAATAGGGATGTTATAGTTAGAAATTAGCATTTATAAAACCTTAGAAATTAACTAAAAAAAACATAGGATTGAGGCACATTATAATTAGAAATTTTCGTTTAAAAAACCATTGAAATTCACTGAAAAAACCATAGGTTTCAGGGACGTTATAGTTAGAAATTAGCATTTAAAAAATCATTGAAATTCACTGAAAAACCATAGGTTTCAGGCACGTTATAGTTAGAAATTAGCATTTAAAAAACCTTAGAAATTCACTGAAAAAAACCATAGGTTTCAGGGACGTTATAGTTAGTTGGACATTTCACTCGTACAAAACCATAGAAATTCTGCCGTTATAGTTAGTTCAGCTAACTATAACTCTCGCGCCCGCAATGCACTGCTGATGACGTCACATATTATATCATTCATGACATGGTCAGTGACAGCACTGATGAAATCTCAAATGACATCACTGATGACATCATCCAGTGACTGCATGTTTCTGTAAAGTTTAATTATGTTTTATATATATATATGCCAAGGTGTATTGAAGAATGAGTGGGTGTATAAGTGTCTGAATGGATGATTTTGTAGGTGCGTGACTGACTGTATGAGTGATTAAACATGTCTTACTGAATGCATGGGTTAGTGACTATACTGTGTGAAAGTCTGTATCAGTCTGTCAGTTTGTGTGTAAGCGGCTGCATGGGTTTGTGAGTAGCTGCATGAGTGTCTATATGGGTTATTGATTGGCTGTCTGAGTATCTGTATGGGTGCCTGAGTGTCTGTGTGGGTGGGTGGGGGGTGTGTGACTCTGTGCATAGATGTGTGAATGGCTGATTCACTGGGTGTATGGGTTCAAGAGTGCATCTGTGAAGGGCTGTATGTGTGAGTGTGTGCATGGGTGTGTTGGTTAGTGAATGGATGTCTCAGTGGTACAACAAACATAACCACAATTGCATCATTGTCATTAGTACAAAAATTATGATAATAGCAACATCATATCTGTTGATTAAATACTTTAGACAATAACGTCTCAATGCAATGCTCATTTCTCATTACAAGATGAGGCACTATTATTCAGAACAAGTGCTCTACAGCTCTCCACTTGTTTATTAATTCTCACAAGTGGTGCCTGCTAACTTAGCAACCTTTACAATAAATTACATATCATCATTTTATACATTAAAGTCATATCAGTAAAAAAATCATGATGTTTAAAAATATGATGTTAAAAAATCAATATATATACATTAGTAAAAGAGTTAAAAAATGTATTTTACTTTTTCAGCAGCATCAAAAAATAAAGTGCAAGTGCAAGTTTCATTAGTCAATTTTTCATCAGAATTACTTTTCATTCTACTGACTTAAGAGGTGTTCTGAAAATATCTTCTTTTCACTTTCCACCATTTCATCCACCAGTATAAACCAAAATCATATCTCATTTAGATATACAAGTAACCTCTTTCATAATGCAAATCTATTGCAGAACTTGAAAAGATAGATGAATTAAATTTAATTAAAGTGCAAGTGCTTTACAGTACTTAGATAATAATCTTCTCTGCCCTCATTGTGCAAAATTTGCTTTTGAAAGTGCAAGTGCTTTTTACAAATTTCATTGGTTCTTGGTGGATTCTTCATGATGGTTCTTAAATTCAACTTTAAAATACCTCATCTGTTAAAGTTTAAAATTTATAATCCCATTTAATTACTTGATCTTACCAGTCTGTCTTCCATTCTCTGTTCTATATTAAAAATTATCTTAAAAACAATCTTACTGCAATGGATAACTCATTTATGACAAATGGACATGCAGATCCTCTTCAGCATTTAATCCGTATGGATTTTTTGAATTGAACAGCATTATGTATTTTGATTCAAGCTGGCGGAGTTTACCTTCTCTATTTCCACCTCTTTTCAATTTTTGTACTTGATCAATAGCAAAATACAATAAATCATTGATATTCCCTTTGTGCACCTCATTAATGTGGCGGGCTACCACATAGCTTTTATCATTATTCTTCACTGCCCTAAGATGCTGCAGAATACGAACGTGTACCATATGAATTGTGCTACCAACATAAACTTTAGGGCAAGTACATTGAATAATATATACCACATAATCACTTTTACAGTTTAGTGAACACCTTATTTTCCATGGGTTACTCATCAATGGAGTTATAACTTGTTTTTCGTTTTTTCCAAACCTGCATGCTTTACATTTAAAACATTTGCGAAAGCCAGGACTGGCCTTTAGCCATCCTCCCCCTCTTACTTTTTCTGGGTTAGTGTTGAATAAGTCATTTTTCATAGATTTTGCTTTATTAAAAGTCACCATGGGTCTACGTGGTATCTTCCCCTGTAGTATGGGGTCTTGTTTCACTAGATACCAATGCCTACACAGGCTATCTCTCACTTTAGCCTGGTAGGCATTGTATCCAGTGATCATCCTAATCTGATTTTCAGTTTTCTTCTTCTTTTCCTTTTTCTCTATGTCAGATTTCAGTAATGTATCCCTTTCTATCTTATCAACTTTGTTTTTAGCCTGCTTCAATATATTATGTTTGTACCCTCTTTGCAAAAACCTCTCAGTTAGGGCATCTTGTGCTTCATTTAAGGCAGTACCTTCACTACAGTTTCGCTTCATTCTTAAATGCTCCGCGTATGGGATACTTAATTTCAACCGTGGAGGGTGAAAACTCTGAGCATGCAAAATTGTATTCCCAGCTGTGGGTTTCCTATATGTGCGAGTATGAATCATTCCTTGTTTCACATAAACCTCAAGATCCAAATATGTAACACTAGACTTGCTAATGTGTTCAGTAAATTTCAAATTTAGATCATTGTCATTTATATCTTGTATGAACCCTTCTGCCAATTCTTTTGATCCATCCCATAGAATGAAAAGATCGTCTATGAAACGAATCCACATAACTATGTGATCGTCCCATATCTTGCTGTATTTGGTTTTGAGCACCTGCTCCTCCCACCAGCCCATATGCAAATTAGCATAGCTGGGGGCGAAGCAGGTGCCCATCGCCGTACCTTGTAACTGCCTGTATGTATCTCCTCCAAATATGAAGTGACTATTTGTCAGGCACAATCTACACATCTCAACTAACATGTTTGTGTGTTGATATAAATTGATAGGTCTTTTATTTAGAAAGTGACGTATCGCTCGCAGGCCGTCTTCATGAGCTATGCTAGTATAGAGACTAACAACGTCCAAAGTAATCAAAAGGTATGTTTCTTTCCAGCCCATTGTATTAACCTTATTCAAGAAGTCTCTTGTATCTTGTATATATGCAGGTAATGCTTGTACATATATTTGTAAGAATGAATCAAGGTATCTTGAGGTTGGCTCAAATAAACTACCAATGGCAGAAATTATCGGCCGTCCAGGTGGTTTTTCTTTATTCTTATGAATTTTAGGGATCAGGTATAGGATTGGTAATACTGGATTTTCTACATTTAAAAACAAATATTCTGCTTGTGTGAGTAAACCTAATCCTCGCCATCTTACTAGATCTTTTGAGTATTTTTGTTTAACCTCAAATAGGTTACTTTGTGGGACCTTAAGATAGCATTTTTTGTCCTTCAATTGAGAAATTGCTTCAATATTGTATGCTTCTAATGACCAAAGGACAAGGTTCCCACCTTTATCGGCCTGTCTAACCACTATGTCTTGTCTGTCTTTTATTTTGGTAACTACCGCTTGATATTCTTTTTCAAACTGGCTTTCATTTTTTAAAAAGTCTCTACTTGACTTTAAAGATAACTCTTTTAAATCTTTAATAACTAGATCTGAGAATATGTCTAATGCATCTCTGGGTGTATTGGGCGTAAATGTAGATTTGGGTCTAAATGACGTTTTAGTACTATCATATACATCTAAACACAATGAATCTGTCATTTGACTCACAGTTTCCACTCCTTTCAATCCCTCACCCTCCCGATGCAATTGATGCAAATCAAGTAGTAATCCCATATCACCAACCTCAAGATTATCTACTCCTTCTCTTTCTTCTGGCATTCTTTCTACATTGCTTTTGTTGTGAAAGAATTTTTGAGCTTCAATTTTCGTATAAACTTAAAAAAGTCAATGCGCGTTTGGGCATAGTTGAAATTAGTGCGCTTACAAAATGAGAGCCCCAACGATAGAATCTGTGTCTCTTTGTCCGTTAAGATCAGATTTGTCAAGTTCACTACTATCACTGTTGCTTCTTCCACCCTCTGCGTTGGTATGAGTCCTTTTTCCTCGTCCCTGAACGAAGTTCCATTCCCGCTCCGTCTGTTTTTACGTTTCCTTGGTTTTCTTTTCTGTATCCCTGCGGGTTTGGTCTGGTGTTTTGAGTCCGGTCTATATATAAAAAAACGAGTTCTTCAATTACCGATGGCGGGTTGTCAGGGAATCCCGTATTTTGATGTCCATCTTCAGAGGCAGTATCGACATCCGAACTTGCCCGAGAGCTCATATCTGAACTTGTTTCTCCTCCATCTAAGCTTGCAACATTTATAACCTGTTTTCCAGCTGCTTTAGTTGATTTAGATAATCTTTGTTTACGTATGCTGTCAAATCGGCGAGCGAAGGTATATATTTGCCCCCGCATATAATCCAGCCTATCTCTTTGAAACTTTATTGCTTTCCGGTCTGTAATAACTTGTCTATATATATATATATATACATTTGAATGTAGTTCATTTGACATCTAGGAAAGCCTTTCTATTAGGGAGCATTGCATAAATAAAACCCCAAGCCTTATTCTGAAAAACAGTCTTTGATGTGCTCAATTTTATAAAGTGAAACCCCTTTCTAGGTGGTGGTGTGTTATATGTATTGCTTCATCGTGTTTGAGCCATCGTGTGGGAGTGGTATTTTGGGAGGGCGAAGCAAGACAGGGAGAGGACAGGAGTAAAGAATACAAATATTGTTAAGAGAGAAGGCATAGGAAGTACTAGGTTCATACCCCCCCAAACACCCCTACAAAAACCAGACATGCAGAAGCTGAAAAGGGGACTACAGACAGTATCACCTCAAGAAAGGGAAACAAGGAATCTGTGATTGTGAGTACCAAGAAGTAAGGATTATTTGACATGGAGGTTATTCACCAAGAAGATTTCAACATCCTAGGAATGTCAATCATTTGGAAAAATTGAGTAAAACTTTCATGTAAAAACATTTCCCGAACAGTTTTCTTTAAGAAACTTGTTGACTGAACTCAGACAGAATATTCAGATTTATCTATCCTATTTTCTTCTTAATATGAACATTATTCTCCAATTTTTCCGTCCAAGATCCACTGTTTTATTTTTTCCTTTCAATGACTTTCCTTTCCAATGATATATAGGAGGGCCTTCAATGCCTATAATGCCAGTATCACATAAAGTAGGTACTGCAAGTTCTAATTCGAGACACAGTCTCTGTCACTGTTTCGAACTGACCTGTGTCTTCAGTAGTTGAAGAACAGGTGCAGCCCACCTTCACCACCTTACACAGTGGTAACTGGCTGTTTGTCATAGGAACTTTAAAGGAATGTACAGTTTTTGTCTAAAAATATAGTAGCATTTGCTGACGCATCTAAGGCAAAAAACAGAATGCAACACAATAACATACGCAATTCAAAATACCAACATAATTACAACATAACATGGTACAACACTGCCAAACAGTAGAAACAGCATGCAACAAAACCATAGTACAATACACCATCACATTGCAATAATCCAGCACAAAAACACCAGATCTACCACCACAAAATGCCACACAACAAATATGCACAAACATTCTTGTGGCACACTACCACCTCCACAAACCTGCTTTTGCAATATCATGGTAAAAGGTCTTTGCTCCAAGCACTGTCTTAACGTATCACCAAGGACTTGAAATAGTGACACTCAAAAATGTTTTGTGATTGGCATTCCACTCTCAGTGGCACTCTGCCTCTCTAACATTCTTTTTGTCTCACAAGTGCCCATGCCATCTGCAATCTGTCCTACACCTCAGTGTGTATTCCTTTGATAAAAGATTGCATTGCCACTGCTTGTGCCAGGAAATCCTACACTGCAGGTTGTCACTCCATAGAAGGTTTAGAAGGAAGAACCTTCTTGGCCTTCTCTGTAATAGTCATTACACGTCAGCCACTGGTCCACCCCACCACATATTTGATATACTTCTGTTTGCAGATAACTTTTTTGTCAATGCCCGACTGAGATAAGTATCCTGTATTTTTCTGTACTATAATCTTTAGCTTGTGTTATTCTGTCAGATATCTCTAAAAAAACATTATAAAAGGGAAGTTGCTCATACCGTTCAGACCTAATGACTTTGCGATGAATGTTCTTGCTTGACATTCTAAAATATCAATTGTAAACAGCAGGAACAGTGATTTCAATCAGTGATGAGCACACAGTGAGACAATTGAGGCAGTAAACTGAGCACACCACAGGAAACCTCATGGAAATAAGAAAAATCTCATTTTTCGCTATCGCAATTGTTATTCCGTGAAGTAGCAACTTTAATTTGATACAAATATGCATGCCTCAGTAAGAATATTGTGCCACGCTCCATTAGAATATATTTTCAGCTCAAGGTAGTGTCCCAGTACCAATGCCAGTATTCAGCACAGGGCATTAGCATTAAGAGGTGGAATCGAGATTAAATTCTCAGGGCCTGATTCACAAAGTGCCTCCACACTCATGGTGGAGGCCCCGCACTCATGGCGGAGGCCCCGCACTCATGGTGGAGGCCCCGCACTCATGGCGGAGGCCCCGCACTCGGGGTGGAATCTGAGATTTCTCATTGTGGAGATTCCGCCCTGAGTGCTGAGACTCCCCCATGACTGCGGGGCCTCCGCTATGATTGCTGAGGCCCTATGTGAATGAGACCCTCAGGGTTTAAACATATGTGTAGGGTATGGCCCCATAGAGTCATATGGCCAAGAGTAGCAAATAATGGGAAATCATTTGATTTCAGCAGGAAGTATCCGAGAAAGAATCCAAAGTTCCGTTTTTTTTCTACCGTAATACACTTGGGAAAGTTCACTAGTGGATTTTTCTGTGAATTAAGCACTTGCTAATCAATTTCTTTATCCGACCAGTCTTAAAACATCTGTTGCCAGTTTTATTAATAGGAGTTAATCGTAAATCAATTACATTGCACTATTTGAGTACCTTTTATGTTAAATGTCACTGAGTAAGGGCTAGCAAAAAAGCTGTATAGCGTTCCTCTTGTTAAGTAGCAAATAGTGATATTAATCCTCACGTAAAGAACTGAGGAAAAGATATCCAAAAGTCTCCACTAGAAATGTGGTGCGCTGGATTTACATGAATATTTTGCACAGAATAAGAGGATCATTTAAAGACTGGCGCCATCTGCCAAAACTTGTTGCATGCCCTGTTTGCCAACCACTCTAATCACTCACATTTGCCATCAGAAACATCCTGCCATTTGTTTCTGCTTAGGGCTGTGATGCACAGTGTGGCAGTTCCAGACAAAATATAAAAACATGGGGCCAGATTTACTAAGCCCTTGCATTGCCATTGCATAATGCAAGGTGTCGCAGGGCAAGTGTTAGACTTGGCATCTTTTGGCGTGTTTCCCCTGACTTTTTGCTTTCTGACCTCCCGGTTTTGACTCTGTTTTTGCTGGTGTAATGATTCTGCGCACTTTCCTCACTGCTGTCCAGTGGGAAAGTGCAAGTGCTCCTGTATAAAATGTGTTATGGATTGGCGTTTCCATGATTGGCCTATTTGGTTTATGTGTCAGTCCCTTGTAAAGTGCACTAAGAGTGCCAGGGCCTATAGACCAAATGCTGTTGGTGGGCTGCAGCACTGGATTGTGCCACCCACGCAAACAGCCCGTAAAGTGTAACTCGGGCCTGCCATTGCAGAGCCCGTGCGCAGCCTGGGGCTGCCATATCGACTTGGCAAGTGCACACACTTGCAAGTCCCTAAACCTTCCCTTTTCTACATGTTAGTCACCCCTCAGGTAGGCCCAAGGTACCCCTGTGGGCAGGGTGCGTTGTCAGGCGAAAGGTAGGACATGCCCTGGTGTGTGTGGCATGTCCTGATAGTGAATTACAGCCTAGTTCGTTTTTCACTATTGCAAGGCTACCTGTTCCCCTAGGCCAGAACGGGCAGTTTTGATTATTACAGCATATAATCCTAACTGACCCCGGGAACATGGTAGAAATTCGAGTTTAGTATGCCTGGACTCAGAATGATAAAATGCATCTTTTAGTGAAGTTGGTTTTAACATTCTGTGTCTGAAAATACCACTTTTAGAAAGTGGGTATTTTCTTGTCTAACCATCCAAGCCTGCCTCTGCGAGTGTTGTGTATTCCTTGTCTGGAGTGTGAGTGACAGCGGCTGGGGGATGCCAGGAGACAGGGTGAGTCAGCACAGGGCTGAATAGCAAGATCTACATGTAGATGGGTGGGAGGAGTTGCACCTGGGCCTGGAATAGGACAGTGCCTTCCCTCCACAATGCTGGCTCCACCTCCTGTGGTGCGTCTGATGTCCCTGGCCTACTCACTGAAAGAAGGGACGGAGACTTGTCAACAAAGTGCTCCAGAACTGGTTTGGACTAGGCAAAGGCCTCTCTGCCTTCAGAGAACAAAGGAATTTGGGATATAAATATTGGGGCCCTGACCCCATGAATTTAGATCTCGCTGGAATCAAGGAACCTGCCAAGACGAAGAGCTGGAAGAGCTGCCAGGAGGAGTACTGCCCCTTTGCTGTGTTGTTGCTTTGTTGGGTTGGCCTGCAGCTGCTGCTTCTGCCTTGGGCAGTGAAAGGACGGAACTTTCTACAAACTTGTGCTGAGTATCTCCAAGGGCCTGGAACCGAGCTGGCCTCCTGTTAAGAAGTCTCAGGGACTGCAAAGACTTCACAAGCCTCTGGGTACCGCTTCTGGAACGCTGTTTCAGTTGCCACAGAGAAAGGGAACTGCAACCGACTCCGTCAACCGAATCCATCCCTGACCGGTGACCTGTTTGCACCGCAGACCGCATCGCCCCGCTTCGCATCGCAACCCTGGTCTCACCGTGGGTGACGTCCGACGCCGCCAACACCGAGCCGCTGCTTGCACCGTGACCTGTGGGCACCGCAGTTCGCATCGCATCGCTTCACTGAACCAGCCGGACCCGACCGACGCGGTCGCTGCAACTGGCTCAAGAGTCGTGACCGCATCGCATTTGGGGCACCGCTCGCACGTTTGCGACGCACCGCTCCGACTCGCACCGCTGTCCGACGCCAGCTCCCGCACTCCGGCTTGGTCGCCTGCATCGCAACCTGTCAGCACCGCATCGAGCATCGTCTCACCCTGCATCGCACGCCTTGGACTCACCGACTCCGTCTGCACGACGCTCATCGAGCCGCTGCCTGCACCGCATCGAGGGACACCGCACCTTGCATCGCTCCGTCTTGCACCGCAACCGCGGCGAGACGCCGACCGGCTCGTACACTCCGTACCAGCCACAACGAGAAGGTACTGTGACCGAGTCTGTTCACGACTCTGCTGGCCCGTATCGACGCGGTCGGCTGGAACTGTTAGACTCTGTGGTTTTCAGCATCGCGGTAGACTCGGACGGAGCTACCGACTCGTACGAACTTTGTTTTTGGACTATTCCTGCAAAGAAGAAGTTACCTTATCAAGCATTCATTTTTAAAGTATAGTATTGTGGATTTTTATCGTAATTGGTCTTGTCTTGAGTATATAAAATATTGGTTATTTTTCTAAACTGGTGTGGTGTCCGTTTGTAGTGTTTACACTGTATTACTGTTGGTTATGTGCAAATGCTTTACACACTGCCTCTGAATTAAGCCTGACTGCTCGTGCCAAGCTACCACGAGGGTGAGCAGGGGTTACTTCACGAGTGTAACACCTTTACCCTGACTAGGAAGAAGGGTCCCTACTTGGACAAAGGTGCAAGCCCTTGCCAACTAGAGATCCCATTTCTAACAGCAAGTCAGAGTTACGAAGCCATGCAGAGCCACCTTGCTTGACTCTGCATGGCTTAGTAAATCTGGAGTAACACATGGCAGCGCAAGTCGCTGCCGTGCACTACTCCGCATTGGGAAGGCGTTCCATGGGTGGAGCGTAGGTGTTGCCACGTATCTACAGATGGATGTTTGCCACATTCTCAGATTTACTAACACTAGTAAACCTGGGAATGCGTCAAAATGGTACGCCTTCCCAAGAGAGGCATAACGAGGAGCAATTTGTTTATTTCTCCGCTTTATTTCCACTTTCCTGCACAAAACAATCCTGCTTGTAATGCAGGCACCCTTGTATCGTGGCGCATGGGGGCCTGCATTGGTGCTAGGCTGCACTATGTGCCAGTAAATCTGAGCCATGGTGACCTCGCACTGTCAGTAAGCTTCACAGTGGCAGACATTTTTTAAACCAAAAAGAAGCTCCTCTATTTGTGGGTTTATCTGCAGAAGATTAAAAAGTTCTGACCAGACCACCATTCCGCAATGACCTGGTGGACTGACTGGATTGGCTAAAGATGTGCATATGCTTGCTTCCTCTGCTTCATCTCTTCTCTGAGGATGCTTAAGGTGCCTAGAAATATCTCCATTAAGCAATGGTTCGACTTTCACCAGGCTAGACATTAGGCAGGACACTCATCCATACTTCTTAAGCATGCACACACACACACACAGAATTATGACTTTTATTGTCATACTTATCTGCCCGTGCCTTTCCAACTCTGTGCTGCTGTCCCCCAATCACATGTCTTGAGAAGTTTTCGGAGTACAGCAGTAACTCTGATGGTTTTGAAGAGGGTGCAGGCAGTTATGTTTCAGGTGATAGAGGGAAAATGGGAGAGGCCTTTGGAAATGAGATGGGGCTAGCAAAAGTGCTTTATGGAGGATTGATTCAACTACACTGTTTCATGGTAAAGCAGTAGTGCCTGAGATAGGGCTGCTGCCTGTAGGTTAGCATGAAATAAAACTATCATTGTGGTGTTTCTTGAACAACCCTGTAAGTGTTTCTGGCAGGTCTGAATCAGTGCCAATACTAACCTGTCCCCCATGACTTTACCGACATAGGGTCAGTGAGATCTCTG
Source organism: Calotriton arnoldi (assembly GCA_963921515.1). Lineage (NCBI taxonomy): Eukaryota > Metazoa > Chordata > Amphibia > Caudata > Salamandridae > Calotriton > Calotriton arnoldi. The sequence continues at coordinate 455,155 of CAWUFW010004107.1, forward strand.
TCTATTTCCCAGCTGTACGGACTCACAAGCTATCTACTTGACTTATATTGTCAGGATCTGTAGTTTTCGAAGGAGGGGTTATGCTGTTTAAATAATGCACTTCACTTCACTTCAGTAAGCTTTATTTCGACAATGATGTCATAAAAGCAAGTACAACAAAGAATTCATAATTTAACAACTGAATAGGTCTTACAACTCAAACTGTATCAGTGTGTACAAATAAAACAGCCATTAATCATTCCATCCTAAAAAGCGGTCTCGTCATTAATACCTCCTTGAAATCACATAACGTACACTGTGTACAGTGGTAACATGATGTATGATATATTAAATAGCAACACACAAAATGTCACAGACCACAAGACGAACCATACAACACAGAATTAATCAATTGGTGGGTAGCTAATATAAGTATCGAGCAATAAGATCAGACATGTAATAAAACTCATTCATAAATGAATGTGATAAAAAGTTAAAATATTATTAAAACAGTATAAAATACAAATAGTAAAAGTTTCACACAATGGAATTCAATTAATACCCTTTAAAAATCGAATTAATATTGCAACAGGGGGAAAATCTGGTAACAAAAGTGCATGGTTATTCTATATTGATGCTCTTTTTAATCTGATGCACCAAACCCACTTTAGGAATTTAGCTAGGGGAATAGCGTAACGAAGCGAGAGATCAGTCCTCAAAATTCTTAGAGCTTCGCTGCTTTGCCTAGTGCCCAAGTTCTAACATAAAGGCGCTAGCCAGGTCTTTCGCAGGATGGCATAGGCAGGACATACAAAAAGAACATGTGGATAGGTTTCTATATGTTCAGCACAATATGGACACTTGTTATCTCCCGAATCTGACCACTTAGAAGTAAAGGATTTTAACGGCAAAGAGCCGACTCTAAATTGGAAATAGCGTTTTCGGTCAAAGGGTTTGGAGATAGTATCCCAATATGGTTCAAGGTGGGGACGAGGTTTAGCTAACGCAAACCCCCCAGTCAGCGTCGTACTGTCGCTCAGCCTGCTGATATTTAGTCCCACCATGTCCCAATATTTGCTCTTCAGTACGGCTTTAGGCACAGACAGTATGTTGCTCGGATTCTCCCATAGATTGTTCAAACCCATTGAGGCCAGTGCTCCCTTGATATCACTCAGCCACCTTATCTTATGGTGGCAATCAGCAGTCTATGACATCCCTGAGTACACTTGCGAAAGTGGTTAACTCGGGTGTGGTCCAAATTCGGCGCCAATATAGCAGGGGACGAAGCCTTGCTATATCTGCTAGGGGATGCCTTCCCATGTTGCTGAGCAATGGGAGTGAGGGAGTACTCTTGGGGAGACTAGAAATCACTCGAAAAAACTTATTTTCAGTGATGGTCAGCTGTGTAAGATTTCCATACCCCCATAGTTCCGAGCCATAAAGAACTGAGCTAATTACCTTGGCACTATATATCTGTGTTACTGGGCTAACTGGTTTGGGCAAGGACAAGCTAAATTCTTTGCTTAAGGCACCCGCTAGCTGTCTGTGTTTTAATGCCATTTGTTCTTTATGGGTTGTCCATTTCATCCTTTTCTCCATGGTGACACCTAGATACGTGAATGCATCTACTTCCTCTAGTGCCACGCCATCCATGGTAATTTCCCCCCTGAATGATCGATGTTTGTTTAAAATCATAAGTTTTGTTTTGTCTGCATTGATCTTAAGCCCTCTAAGTTTGCAGAACCCTTCAAACAGGGCCAGCGCATGCTGTAGTCCGCTGGGGGTCTTAGAAATGAAAAGGGTATTGTCCGCAAACATAAGAATTGAGACCTTGGAGCCAGCAAGGGACGGGGCATCAGTGGGTGTTGAGGCTAGGAATTTCGCAGCTTCGTTAATAAAAAGGGAGAACAATGTGGGTACCAAAACACACCCTTGACGCACTCCCTTGTCAACCCGGAATGGGTCTGTGATTTCCCCCTGGGCACCCCAACGTATGTGAGCAAAATCGCTCTCGTGAAGGTGCACTAAAAAAGTTAACAAATTAGCCGGCATACCTAGATCCTGCAACACCTCCCACAGTTTGCTACGAGACACTAAATCAAAAGCCGATTTTAAATCGACAAAAACTGCGTATATGCTGCCTTCCCCGAGCACCACTATCCGCCAGTATATCAAAATAAATCGAAAAACTTTGTCTACAGTACTAATGTGGGCCCGAAAGCCAGCCTGCTGAGGAGTTAAAATACTATTATCATCAACCCATTCCTGGACCTTTCCTAGAGCCAGGCGTGCCACCACCTTCTGGATGGAGTCCATGAGGCTAATGGGCCGGTAATTCACAGGCTGTGATCTGTCCCCCTTCTTGTACACCGGAATAATCTCGGCCCCCTTCCACGAATCGGGGATGGGGGCACCTTAGGCCAGACCATTTGCAAGCAGTGTTATGTACCTGCTCCACCTTTCCCTATCATGTAGAAAAACATCTGCGGGAATACTGTCAATATCTGGGGCTCTTCCCCCGTGATTGCATTAAGGGCAACCATGACTTCCGAGGGTTCGAATACCAAACTCGTCGTCTGACTGGGTGTCCTCCATGGTGGTTCCGAGATCCCTGCATCATCTTCTGAGTACTGTTGAGAGAAATGTTTTACCCATTGATCAGGGGCTACATGATTTTCCGGTGGCGGAGATTGTGCCCCAGTGCCATATTTTACAAGGCCCCAAAAGTGTTGGAGATTACTTCTTGTGCATGCTAACCTCAATTCCTGCCACCTTTGCTCATCCCATTCTCTTTTTGCTTTACTCTGCGCAGTTCTGTAAGCATTCCTAGCCTCCCTAATAGAGTCTAAATTTCAAGTTCTAATAGCTACCCCTAAAGATTTACGGCTCTACTGCATTCTTTATTATACCAGGTTTGTCTCTTTTGTTTAAAAGATCCTTTGTTACTGCAAGGTTTCTGGAAATAGGTCCGTACTTTGTCAAATAGTGAGGCATGGATGGTAGTAACTAGGCCTATTGGTTGATCGATATCACGAAGGCCCTCTAGAGTGTTGATCGCCTCTTCAACATCTCTGCCAATTGAGGACAGTGCCTCCGGGTCACTAATTATTTTGGACCATTTGAGTCTCCTCATGTCATTACTAACCGTTATGTCTCTAGTGGTCACCAAACTAACTGGGCGGACAGGAAAATCCGGTGGCAAAAGGGTAAGAGTTGCAGGGAGCGGATTATGATCACTCTTGTCCCGTTCTATAATGGCCATATCGGTTAGGGTGTGCCACAGAGGTAGATCAATGAGGAGGTAATCAATAAGACTAGTATGGAACCCGTTATTGAATGTATTGGTACCTTTACTGTCAGAAATAGTTCTACCATTAGCTGCCCTGAGGCCTCTCTCTAAACACAGCGCCTTCAGTTGGATTCCTGCTTCAGTCCAACGTTTAATTGGATCTATCTCCAATTTAGGAATGCCCCAGACTGCGTCCTCATCCTCTGCAAGGTCGCTGTCATCCCTGTCCATTGGCTCAAAAGTAGTATTAAAATCACCTGCTATAATAACCAAGGATTCACCTGATCTTACACCCAGGAGCTCATCTAGGGCCTCTACTGTAGTAGATTTCCTCCCTCCTCTGGCCCCTCTCGCATATACATTATAAATGTCAAGGATGCTAGAGGGACTACACGTCAGTCGAATGGCGAGGATGTCAGGGGTACCTGAGGGGAGCTCCCGGACCGAAAGGCACATACCTTGGCGAATCCATGCCGTTAGACCCCCTGAGGGGCGCCCCTTATTTCCAGTTACAGCTGGAACATAAGAAATAAGATAGCCTGGGTAGTAGATCGGAGCAGTGGACCACGTTTCCTGAAATAGACAGATATCATACTGTTCTACAAAATTGTTCCAGAACTCTGAAAAGTTTTGGACCTAAGCCCTGCGATATTCCATGACATAAAAGCCGTTTGTTGTAATACAGGTGAGGGAGCTGGCTGAATACCAGTTCCATTAGTAGGCTTTCCCAATGAGGTTTAAATAATGCATATCTTAAGTCATTCTCCAGAGCCATCAGGTTTCTTCTGAGGCCAATTTATGGCAATGAACAGACAACTCACTACTCTAAGGACATCCAGCTCTACTAGATTCTAGATAATTTCAACTCTTTCTTTGTAACTCACTGGTATGAATTGTTGTTTCACACTTATGATGATTTAAACCACTTGGAAATGAGGAATCGGACAAGTTTCCTACAATATACACTCCATTTTTTCCTTCTCTTTTTTTAATCCAGAAATGTGAGGTGATGTTTTCCAATGATGCACATCTAAGCTTTTTGTCATGACACTTTCTTTTATTTTTATACAGTGGCGGCTCCTCCGTTATGGTGGAGGAGCATCGCCCCACCCTGTTGAAAGCTAACAGAGGCACGGACATAAATGAGATGATAATAAAACATATTTATTATCATTTTATTTTGCGTCGTGCAGGCTGCCTGCCAGCCGAGCCGAGGGAGGGGCAGGGACAGCCACTGCAACGCTGCAACTGCAGCACCAGGGAGGGGGTGTAGTGGTGGGCACTGCTAAATGTGCATGATGGTTTGGCCGGCATGAAGGTTTGGCCAGCCCCAGGGGGCTGGCCAAACCGTCGTGAGCACTTAGCCTTTCCCCACCTAGCTGTGTTGTACAGCTGGGGGGAGAAACCAACACAGGTTCCCTGAACCAGGGTGCTCAGACCAATCCCAGCGTTGCTCACATGCTGGGAGCTGGGAACTGGAACCCTGCGCAGTGTGCACCAGGTTCCTGACAAGGATGCGAGGATCGGGAGGAAGGCGGCGGCTGTCAGAGCAGGTAAGTGCAATTTTATTTATTTTTTAATTGTCTTTTTTTGTGTTCCCCCTCCCCCCGCCCCATCACTTCACAGTACGAGTGGCTGCTCCTGTTTTTATACAGTGTTCTATTCCTGTTTTCTTGAGGAACGAACCGACACTTCAGTGAAAGAGTCTGTTGTGTATAACACTAGAACATCATAAAATAATAAAAATTCCCATACTGGGTCTAGTTTTTATCAGCATAACCACCTCAACGTATCATTCACTACTTAAGCTATGTAGTGTAGAGCAAATAGTTATGTTAGTTACTTAATACTTCTAGTGTATTTTAATTTGTTTGAGAAAATATATTGGTGCAGTTATCAATTTCTTTTCCGTTTGGCGTCTTAATTGTCAATTTACTTCGGTGCTCTTGGCAGATTTCTTGGACCTTTCAAGGGAATGGGTTTAGGATCACATCTATAGTCATTTTATGAAAACAAGCCATATAATTAAGCTAGAATAAAAAAATCTTAGATAATGAAATACCGGTTATATTATGCCAAAAATTATTATGTACGTACCGCACAAGCTGATAAGAATTAAAGCAGACATTTTGTACCTCGTTTTAATTTTAGTTTAATGATACTTGCATTTATTTGGTATTCCATGATGTTAGAAAAAAAAGACTTTTTAAAGTTTTGTCTAAGCAGCGCATTCACCATTTCTTCCATCTCATTTTAGGGAATATTTACAACACAATGTCGAAGCGCGGTGTTAGTCCAAAATTGGTAACGCCGCGCTCTGACATTTTTAAAATGCAGTGATGCATGTTTTTTACAAAAATAAGACGCACCCCTGTGTTTCACCTAGCACTGGCGTTAATGAAGCTGCCTAGCGCCTGCACAGGCACCCTTGCACCATGTTGCAAGGGTGCCTACGCTACAGGGGCGATTGTTTATGTGCAGGAAGAGACACCTTCCTGCACATAAACAATCTTGAAAGGCGATTTGCTCTTTCCTTGTGTGCTGCAGAATTTATCATTTCTCCTCGTATCGCCCGTCTAAGACCAGGTATTCCCTGGTTTCAGTTTTTGGCACTGCCGCAGCCTTGTAAATATGGGGCAGTGTCAAAAAGCAATGGAAGTTGCAGCGGAACGCCCACTGCAACAACCATTGCCCGCCCCTTTCAGGCTAAGTGAAGCGTGAAAATGGGCCTTAGTTACAAGGCGGAGTTAAGCCACATTAAGTGGCTTAACGCCGCTTTGTAAATAAGGAGAAGGGGATATCGCCCCCAGAACGTCTCTAAAAGTGATGTTCTGGTGGCGATATCCCCTTGTAAATATGCCCCTTTGTTTACATACATTGGGCTTACATTCCACCCATAGCTTACCATTTGTTAGCTTCAGTGTCACTCTCATTTCCTTCGTGTCCGTTTGTCCTGGCATGCCTGCAACATGTCCTCTTCTTGAATGTGTCCCTCCCCTGGAGCTTGGACCAAGTGCTTGTGTCCTTCCACTGCTCCCATTTTTAGACCTATTTTTTTTGCGTTCAAGTACTCCATGTGAGTGCTTGTGTTTTCACTCTGTCTCCTAAGTCCCTATCCCAGTAGTTTCTATTCCATCCCACCCGTCCCCCTTCCATATTGCTTCTTCTCCCTCCCATACCCCTGCCCAACAATGTAAGCAAATCAGCTCATCTATGACAGCAAATAGGTCCATTGTTGTGGCACACAAAATGCATATCCTTATACTGTAAAGTATAACTGTGATTCTGTGTGCCTTCCAAATAAAGCATGCTGCAACATTATTTCTTGTCCCCCAAATATAATTTACCATGTTAAATATTTTTTCTGCTGCATTCTACTTTGTCCAAAGAGAGTGCTCACCGCCTCTGTGAAATATAGACAAAACCCATGAGAGTGGCTTCCTGTTCAGAGATTAAGGACTCTATAGAACTTGATCGTAGGCTCTGACGTAGGCCTTTGACTGCATTCCTTTAGGCCACTGCACTGTACGCCATTGCACTCTATGCCACTCTACTCTACTCCGCTCCAATCTATGCCATTGCACTCTATGCCACACAAGACTTCTTTGCACCACTGCACTCTTCGCCACTCTACTCTATGCCCTGCCATTCCACTGCACTCTATTGCACTCTACTACACTCTGCACCACTCTACTCTACCCCACTCTATGCCACTACACTCTACAAAGCTCTACTTTACTGTGCACCACTGTATTCTATGCCACTGCACTCTATGCCAATCTACTCTACTCTGCACTACTCCATTTAAAGCCACTACACTCTACGCAACTCTACTTTACTCTGCACCACTCTAATCTACACCCCTGTACTCTATGCCCCACTACTTTGCATCACTCCACTCTATGCTACTGTATTCTGTGTCGCTCTACTCTACTCTGCACCACTCTACTCTACCACTGCACTCTACTCTTTGCCACTGCACTCTACACCAGTCTACTGTACTCTGCATCACTCTATTCTATGCCACTACACTCTACGCCAATCTACTCTACTCTGCACTACTCCATTTAAAGCCACTACACTCTACGCAACTCTACTTTACTCCGCACCACTCTAATCTACACCCCTGTACTCTATGCCACACTACTTTCCAACACTATACTCTGCACCACTCCATTCTTTGCCACTGCACTCAATGCCACTCTGCTCTACTCTGCACCACTGCACTCTACACCACTGCACTCTACTCTACTATGCAGCATTGTACTCTATGCCACTGCACTCCACCCCACTCTACTCTGCACCACTGCACTCTACTCTACGCCACTGCACTCTACTTTGCACCACTCCACTCTACACCACTCCACTCTACTCCACTGCACTCTTCTTCACTCTATGCCACTCTACTCTACTCTGCACCACTTCACTTTACAACACTCCACTCTATGCCACTCTACTCTATTCTTCAGCCCTCTACTCTATGCCACTGCACTCTGTACCACTCCACTCTACTCTGCACCACTGCACTCTACACCACTGCACTCTATGTCACTCCCTTCTACGCCACTGCGCTCTACTCTGCACCAGTACACTCTACACACCTGGACTGTATGCCTCACCTCTCCACTCTATGCCACTTCACTCTATGCCACCCCACTCCACTCCATGCCACTCCACTCTACGCCATTCCACTCTACGCCACCCTACTCTGCGCAACTGCACTCTGCGCCACTCTACTCTACGCCTTTCTACTCTGCACCACTCTATTTTATGCCATTGCATTCTACGCCACTCTATGCCATTGCACTCTACGCCATTCCACTGTACGTCACTCTACACCACTTCACTCTATGCCACTCCACTCTATGCCACTCCGCTTTACTCCACTACACTAAACACCACTCTACTTCAATCCACTCTACACCACTCCACACCTCTCTATGCCACGCGTCTCTACTCTACTCTACTCCACACCACTCGGATGTACAACATGTCTAAAAGACATTGACAAAGCTAATAGCTGTCACATATGCAAAACCTATTGACTTTGCCAATACTTGTTTCAACAAGAGATTTTAAATTGGTAGCTTGCTCTTTAGATAATCTTAAAGCTTTAAAATATTTTGTAGTGGTGATCCCAAACAAATAACTTAAAGTGTGCCGTAATGGCATCTCACCTATATTTGTGAGTAGGAGGCAGTCCCCGTGCTATTTCAGAGGTTATTATCTTGAGTGGCCTCCTAGGATACTACTTTAGAATTTTTTCAATGCCAAGACATGTAAAACTTAAACCCATGTGTTTTAAATGCAATGCACCTGTCCTATGAGCCTTTAGGGCCTACCTTAGGGGTGTCCTATATTTTAAAAAGGAAGGTTAAGCCTGGCAAAAACTTTATTTTGTGACTTCAAAATTGCAGTTAAAAATTGCACCACAGGCTGGAGGCATGTTTTAAAAGCCTACTTTAGTGGGTGGCACAATGAGAGCTGCAGCCCATTTGTAGCATTTAATTTACAGGCCCTGGGTACATGTAGTATCATTTAAATGGGATACAAGTAAATTAAATGTATCATTCAGGTATATGTCAAATGTACCATGTTTGAGGGAGAGAGCACATGCACTTTACCACTGGTTGGCAGGGAAAAAGTGCACAGAGTTCTAAGGACAACAAAAACAGGATCGGCAACAGGAGGCAAAAATCTGGGAGGTGACCCTGCAAAAAGGGCCAGGTCCATCACCCAGGTACTACTCTTCTTACCTAGTATTCATGTATTTATGCATCAGCCATCTTGGAAAAAGGAGAGCTATTTCTGCCACAGTTCCTCATTTGCAATTGCAGGCTGTATTTCATCTGCACATTTCCCCACTCCAACCAATCTTCCTCAAAAAGGTAAAAAACTGGCATGGGGGGGGAGGGAGGGGGTAGCCAGGCTCCAAGATGCGATGAGACATTTGTCTCATGGAGGAACTGTGGCTCTTGCCCCTTGACCTGCAGGATGGTTGCAAATCTATTTCGTGGTTCTGCAGGGTTGAGAACAAGAATGTCCCAACTTCTGAGCAAGCACTTGCATACCTTTAGGATTGAAAATGACAGCATCGGTCACAGCCACGTAACAGGCTGGGCCCTGGGTACTGCAGCTGAAGAGGATAACCGAAAGAAGTGGAGGTTGACTGGGCACTACAGTCCCCTGGACATTTGGGGTTTCCCCTTGTGGGTGAGACTGCCTGTGGCAAAGGACAGTGGAAGGAGTGTTGGCTGCTGGGTTGGATGCTGTGCAGGGAGACCAGACCAGAGCAGGCCAGTGATGATTAGCAACAAAAACTAGGTGGAAAAGGGGAGAGGGCCACAGTTTGAAGTGCCTCCCAAGGAGCAAAAACCAACAAAAAGAAATATGAGAAGGGCGGACTTTTTCAGGGTCAAATCTCCAGCCTAAAGAGACCCAAGCCAGGTAGACGAAGTTGCACAAGACAAACTTGAGATTAAACTGACAAAAGCCAAACCCTTGCTTATAGCAATACTTGAAAACTTGCAAGGCACCACACAGAAAAACAAATACAAGGTCCCTCTGTACTGAAGGAATCACTTGCCTTGTGGAAAACGCAATTGATAGACTTAGAGAAAATGATGGAGACCCTGAAGGAAAGGGATTGCATCAGTGCTGGATCTCGAGGCAGCAGTCAGGAAGAATCAAATGTTTGCGTAGTACATATACTCCTTGTTTCTCAATCTTGAAACAATTGTGGTGGCGGAGCATGGAACCTTAAATAAATATTCGGTTTATGGTATCAAATTTTATTCAACTAATCTGAAAGGAAAGTCCCTGCTCTTTCTGGGCCTAGAGTCAATAGGACCTTGGACATAAGTGAATAATTAATCAAGAGCTGCGAATCACATTCAATTTATACATCACAGTTATTTAGTAAATTCTTGGAAGTCAATGATGAGCTTTTGATGTGAGTGTAAAGGGTTTTATTGAAATCTTTTAGTAAGTATTTCTTTATTATCATTAATTTATCATTAATATAATACAGAACATAATTCATAAAGAGTCTTCCATATAAGAAAATCCCTATTCTAAATCTCAAGACGAGAAAAGTATAATTGAACCCATAAAAGTTCTAAATCGAGAGGTGAAAACATAAGGCTTTAGGTAATTTGTAAATTAATAAGCACTTGCCATGAAGAGAAGTTCAAGAAACTCAGTAGAGTCTCAAAGCAGCATAGATTCAAGAAAGGGGAAAATGAATGGGTCTCAGCAGAGAGCTCAGCGAAGACTCTGGAAAGAGTCTAAAGAAAATCTTCACAAAGAAATCTCTTGCCTCTCCTCCGTCTATTCTCATCTCCTCCCCTATTCTAGGAACACGCACTCATATAACATTTTGATATCCGCAGTTAAAACAAATGTTGCATTTGTCTGTCTCGTCCTCCAATAGAAATTCAATGTCTTTATGGCAACAGGAAAGCTTCCATCATCTAAACAGTTCCAGGACAAAAGACTTACAGATATAAGTGTTAAACAAAATATTTTATTAACATTGCACAAGTCGAGGTTTGGTTCCCACTGTTCATTTTACTACAAGACAAAACAGTTCATGGTTAGGTCTCTCATTGCACAACTGAAATCGTGCCTTTCTCACACATTCTAACATGCAAATTGTATTCATGAAGAAATAATTGAATAGAAATTAAACTATATAATTTAATACATTATTGTATTCTACGAAATTCACATTACTGACACCATTGACCTTAGGTCAGTGGAAAAGAAAAGAAATATTGCATTCTGAAGCCTAACTTAACATATGCAGCTCGGAAGCTTGGTGCTCCAATTTGCTTTTAAAAATGTGACTTTTCATTTCAGGCCTACACGTTATTTCTACAGGTTAATTGAATTCATTTTCATTTATTAAAAGCGCTCTATCAACCGCCCCATCTGATGGTTTAAAACCATCGCAAAACACTCATAGATCTGTAAATGCTGGACAATGTAGCCAAAGTTACTGGGGTCAGAATCCCAGCCTTACCTATGTTTGTAGGCATTGGTAGTCTGCAGTTTTTTTGCATGTTTATATATGACCCAAAGGGGTGTTAGATCACTCTGCATAAGAACGCTATACAAGCAGTTCACAGTACTAAAGGTTTCAAAGCAACTACAAACATACTAATCATAAGTCTCACAAACGAAAAGAATCTCAAAAATAGCAGAATTTTTCATAAGCGCATGTTTAAAGACAGAATCATAAACCCGTAAGACCAAAAGGTAATGTGCTATGTTTTTAATGATTGCTTGTGTGAGGGTAACCAGTTACTTTGCAGAAATTGCCACCAAAACACTAATATGAGAGCTAGGGAGTTGAGCAGACATGATTGTCTCACCAATAATCACATCAGCAACCCAAAAAAACACAGAGTATGCTCAACAACAATGAAGGATGGGATGGGCTGGAGGGGGCTCAAATATGAGTCGCACATCTTGCCAGGTATCTTGCCAAGTGCACTGCTCAGTCAATGGGCATGCAGCAACAGAACGAGGAATCAGCTAGATCTGCAACAGGGAGCATAGCTCGTACACAATACTTAGCCTGCATGGAGCAAGAATCTCACTGGTAACCCCAGTGTAGACCTGGCCCGATAAGTCGAGCAGGTCCTGTGGGCTGCGTGCCACTTTGATGGCAGGCAGCAAAGGCTGCTATGTGGTGCACACCCCCACCTCTGACTCTTAGCTTTAACAAACACAGCCCTCTTCAGTATCAGGCTCAGACACTGTGGCTTTAGTGCAGACATTGCAAGCAGGCAGTCCCTGAGCAACTTGCTTGCTGACCTTTCCATTTCTTATCATCGCCTTCTCCTGTATGAGGTTGGTGGTGGACAGCAACACGCCTTCACTTCCCAGAAGCAGATGCACACAAGTATACCATAGCAGCAAACCACTCAGGAACAGGACATGTCTCACACAATAGAAGTGGCAGGTCTCCAAGGACTTCAAGAGCTCTCAAGACTCCCCTCTAATTGTGAGCAGCTCATCCAATAAAAATTCCTGGCTCTGCAGTCTAGAACATGTTATTTTATTTATCACATTAGAAAACCAGAACTATACTTCTAAGAATGCAAAGAAGAAACCTAAAATGGGTGAGCCACACCTGCATGGACCTGCTGTGGTAAAAGCTCATCATCTACCCACCAGAGGTCCTCTTGTTGCGGGGATTCTGCACCTACACAGAACTATGCGCAGGAAAACAGAACCTCGGAGTATAGGGGTGTACCAACCTACCACCTTAGTGCCCAAAATCCCAAAACCGACTAGCATTATGTCTCATTCGCTCTCCTCCAAAATCAAAAAGCCACAAATGATTAGACAACCCAGAACACAACACTCCCGACTCTCTCAGGAATCGCGGTGGCAAGACATACCCTTTCGCTCGCTCCCTCGTACTTGTCCACAAATAAGAATTGGCCTAGTCACTGTAATAGTTCAAAATGTTTATTTTAACTATCGTGCTCTATAATACAGTATACGAGCCACTACCAGCAGCAAAATGCATAAACTCAGAACAATTAGCATTGTTACAATTCCATAGAGTACAAAGGGGGAAGTCATTTTATAAAGACAGTGGAAAAAGGACTATGAGGCCTAACCACCCTCCCCTTGGCTGGAAGAAGTTTATTATAAAAAGGACGATCTCTGGGCTTTGTCAGCAGACCCCATACCTTAAAGCCTAGATGCAAGGTTTACATCATAGGAACAGCATAGCTCTTCTCCATGGAAAGGGCTCTCTCCAAGTGTCTGTTAAAACAACCTGCATCCCCGTAATATCAAAGCACGAGTCTCCAGCATTGCAGCTGTGTTTAGCATGTTATGTCTAGGTGCTAGCGACTGACCAGAACAGATTAACAAGGGGCATTGTTTATCGACCTTGCACATCGTGTTCAGACTAAACTCCAGGAACTCAGCAGAGAACGCGAAAAGCAGACAGTTCTCATGTGAAAGGCACAAACAGAGTCTTGCAAAAATAAAGTAATGTAGTAACGTGCACAAAAGCAGCATCATGGCAGCAAAGCTCATGCTAACTTAGCAATGTCGACATTGACCCTAATGGCCATATAACACCCTCCCCTGGTGAGGTCATAGGACTTAGACAAAGGACCAAAACAGAGTTCAAAAAGCCAAGCAGAGTTCAAAAACGTGTGAATAACCAAATTGAAAAAGTAAAAAAATTAAAAAAATTGTCATCTTTTTTATGGTTGAAAAAAGACTAGGTGTGGCGTCTCCGGCAAAATGTTATGACGAAGAAGGTGGTAAGTCCATCAACGTACGTGAACTTAAGAATGCAATTCCCTCCAGAAGAGCATCTCTATCGTTAGTACAAAAAAGGGATGCCATCCAGTCGAGTAGGTCGAAGGAACAAACGTGCTCCCCGTAATCCAATGCTTCCAAAAGCATAATCGGATAACTTGCGTGATATTAGATGAAACTCTGATGCAAGAGGTTCTGCGCAGCCACACAGATATCCCATTCAGCCAATACTCCAAGTGCTGCTGCACGCGCCATACAGCCATCCCCAGAACAAGCCTGGTCATGGGCCTCCAAGGGAACCATCAACTGGATATAATCCGGGACTGGACGTGACGTATTGGAGAGGCATAAATCCATAGCCCAATAGAAGGGGCAACGCCGACAGTAGAAAACTGGTTGCACGCAAGTGAAGTAGGCAAAGCGAAAAGTTAATCCATAACTCACGCCAAGCGTCGCTAATGGCAGGCATCCAAAAACTTGTTGCATTCGATCACGGTACAGTTGCAATTAGCCTGGTCTGTGCAGTACCACAAGAGGAGCAGCCATTGCGCAGCAGGAGCAGAAGAAGCAGGATTCCACCAGCTAACGCTAGTAATAAAGGGAATCCACCGAAGACACTGGAAAAAATAGAATGAATAAAAGCTGGTATTACTCCAAATATCGTCTGAAAAGAAGTCACAAGGCCTGCTCCCACCTGTTTAAAAAAATGTGCGAGGCCTTTAGTGTCAGACGCATTAAATATTTGATGTATAAGCTCCCCAAAGTTGAGTGGGAGGTTAGTATTCAGAAGTGACTGAATCTCACTAGATGTTCTAGCCACCTGTAACTCGAAGGTCTCTCGAGCTGAAGTGAGAGCGACTTCTTGTTGGAACAAAAGGGCTTTTAGCCTGCTTAATTTGTTGAAATATGTTTTCAAAGTAGGAATGGAAGGCCAAATGGAACTATCTACACTCCCATGCGGGGGCGGAAAAAGCACATTGCTACAACAAGTAACGCGTTGTGAAACAGTTAGCAAATACGAGACTCCTGCCCGTAAACCACAGCAGTTCTGGTTGTTCAAAATAAGATAGCTACCATTAGTAAGCAGGGTAAAAGCGGGAACTAGTGATGGTACTGGAGTCCCTTTAAAAAAACAAGCAAGATTAGGCGCTGATACATTACATGCGCTGTGTAATTTAACGTGTTTACAAACTAGGGAATGCCCTACTGTCGAATCGCAGTCCTCCCCTGTCAGGAAGACCTCCTTAACTTCCCGTTGACATCTGTAAGTGAAAGGTAGGGACCACAATTCATGCCAAAACGCACTACCCGGGGGTTGAAAGCAGCCAATTGGAAAATGTTGCATGCAAGATTTAAATTGAAACAGTGAGAATGGGAGAGAGATAACCCCATGAATTAACCAAACTGCTGAGTCCGTCTCCGCCACAGAGAATGGCAAGGGCTCCAATTGTTCAATGTGTAATAGCGTGTATGTAGCATCTTGCATCGACATAAAACGCTGTTTATCAGTCAGATTAAATGGTAAAAACAGAGCAGAAGCATTCAAATAATCCCAAGGTACTTTACCCATTTTTAGAGTTTGTAATGTCCATGCAAACTGCATAACTGATTGTAATTGATTTTGACCATGATATAACACAGATACATCATTCTGAACAATATCAATAACAGAAGAAACAATGTTATCTAATGTATAAATGTGCGAAGAAAGTGTATTGATGCTATTGTCGACTACGGCAAGAACTTTTTCTAAATTTGCTTGATCAATTTGACGCAGACGAAAGGCTGCCTCCATCTGCGAAAGTTTCCAAATTTCATTGTAAGCTGCATATATAAATCTCTTAGATCTGGTAACCCTGGGTCCCAAGATAAAATCAGCCAAATTAATGTCACTCGACAAGAGCGACAGGTGTTGCTTTACTGACGATAGGGTTGAATGTTCCAACCATTGGTGGCATAATTTACCCACAGAGTATGTGGTAACGGAATGTGAACGTGGAAAACGATGGTCCGGTCTAGTCTGTGTGTAACCAGGTGTTATATTATAAAAACGCAATTGACATGCATTTGAATTTGTTTGCCACACTAACCAACCGGATGTATCAATTTCTGAGACATTAAAGGTGTCATTTTGAAACAAAGCCCGTAATGCATTGATGGTATAATTCGTCTGGGCACCCCAATTGTCATATTCCGCTAAAGACGGAATAGTCGGGATATTCAAATGTTTTACAGCTGCCAAGCCAAAGCATGTGGTTTGATAAACGGTATCATTTAAAAATAATATTTGAACCGGGATTAGGCAGGCACGATACAGTGCCTCAGTACCCCGAACCCGCCAAGCCTTTGTGCCCCAAATTGATTTCAAATCAATGGTCTCTTTCCAGTGATCATAACCCTGTGTGGCTAATTTAGTCCTAAAAGAGTTGGAATAAAGCAATTTAGTGTGGCTCAGGATAAATTTGGATTGAGATGACAATTGAAGTTTAAAGAAATATGATTCCGGATTGGACGTGTTATAGTCTGTGAAATATGTAAACTTATTTCTAAGAGTTTTCGAACTCCCTTTTGTGGGAGTAGGACAATATTCCCATTGAGTGTAATTATAAACCGGCCTTAAAGTATTTGTTTTATGCAAAAAATGATGCCCATAGTGTTGCTAACAGAAGAGATCAGCATAATTGGCAGAATTTAAATTCAAATCCTCAGCATCAAAAGCAGCATAATACTTTAAATCAGAAAATAATGAATGTACTGCTTGCACGTCCCAATCATCAGAATGTATGTCCCGTGTTACCACATCTCCTAATGAGACGCGAAACACGTATGGCACCCTGAGCACCTCCATCGGGTCGTGAACTTCAAAAGCTACTTTATCCCAAACGATGCCATCTGCAACCGGGAATGCTGAAATGTTCACATAATTCTGATCACATTTCAAGATGTGGGACGATGTGTGTTTGGCCAGAGTTCCATCGACCAAGTTCACAGCAGAGCGTTCTGGTAAATAATGACCATTGATAAGTAAGAAGAATACTGTTACAAATTCAATCAACATGAAGAGGAAAATTAGGATAAGTACCAACCAGATGTAGGTCCATGGAGGGACCAAGTACGTCTTCCTGAACCAAGAGATGAAAACACTGAATTTAGACGGTGATACTGCCAAAGTAGAAGACGAGGAGGATGAGTCATAAGAGAAGCTGGCATGGTCCTCAAAATACCCGTCTTCACCCCTCGGTATTAAAGGCGGGTGAGAGGTATCAGCATTATGTTGTCGAGGATTGCTCTGCACTTCCCTGTTCGACTCATCAGTGGGATACATATACTCGACATCTCTGGTGGAAGAGGTAGGAGGCAAAACAGGAGAAAGGTCAACGGCAGTTTCCATCTCAGCCTCACTGACACTGTTGTTATTCGTGGTGGTTGAGGGGACCGGTTTTAAAGAAATAGCGTTGCACGAAACCGCAGGTGTGACACTATTTAGAATCGGCCAGACGGTGTAACTTGACATTGTCCACTGAGATGTATCTGTTGTCTTTGCGACCAGGTAAAGGTGGTAAAATGACTGTACGAGTACCCTTCAATGCAAGTACCGGAACCGGTGCACGATAAGAGGGACCAAATTCTTATTTGTTCTCCAACTTTTCTCGTACCAGATCTCCAATCTTAGGAAGCCAGCCGGCAACCGGAATCAGCGGTGCTGCAGCACCGGAAGAGGGTAAATGTTCAGTTGCGTAGCCATCACGGGTCTTTTGTAGATCCTGTAACACAGCAGAATGATTATCTACGTCAAAGGTTGCGGCTGCCACCACAACGTCTAGACCATCAAGGTCTGGCACAAGCATTTTGATGCCAAAGAGCATTTCGTATGGGGTCCGCCCACCCAGAGATCTTCTAGGGAGATTATTGAGTGCACATTGAACACCATACAAATGGGCCAGCCAGTTCCTGCCAGTACCTAAGACTCTAGCTGTCAAGGATTGCTTTAAGTCACGGTTCATTCGCTCCACAATTCAATTGCCCTCAGGCCTGTATGGAGACGAAAACTGCACCAGCACCCCCATTGACTTCATTGCGTCCTTGTAAGCCTTAGAGGCGAACGCTGGACCTTGGTCCGAATGGAAGGTGCCACAGGCAAACATCCCAACAAAGACACGCAAATCCCTGATGAAATTTCGAGTGTCAGCACTGCGTTGTGGCCAAACCCAAAGGAATCTAGTGCACGAATCAACTGCAACTAAAATGTATTTATATGCAGTATCAGAAGAAAATGGACCGCAGTGATCAAGATATACTCAGCCAAACGGTTGATTAGAAATACATATCTGTGTTTGTGGTGGGCGTGACACCGTAGATGATTTGATTTGATGACAAATGTCACAAGAAAGCACATAATTACGGGTTTGTTTATATAAACCACGCCACCAATAACGTTGCTGCAAAATCAAGACTGTCGCAGACACTCCGGCATGTGCAGAAGCCATGCCCTTGTGTGCGGCTCTGATCAAAGCAAGTCTGCGGTCTATGTTGGGATTCAGCCGATCCCCAACAGATGGAATAGAAGCATAAGGAACTTGTTCGGGAGATATATGATAAGTGTATTTTGAAGGGAAACCCTGAGGATAAGCTGTTCCCTCCCTCGTAGCAGCTACCGCTGCCAGAATATCATTATCTATTTTAGTCATGGACCTTGTAACTGCTGCTACGGAACACGTTGCTAATGCAGATTTGGCCGCTTCGTCAGCCAAAGAATTGCCAAGAGCATGTGCTCTCACACGCTGATGGCCAAGAGTATGTATAACATGTGTGAGGGGCAGACGTTGTTTAAGGTCTGCCACTCGAACCCAAAGAGTCTTATGCTTAATCGCGCTGCCTTTAGAGTCTCGATAGTCATTTCGAGTCCAAAAGAATAAGTTGTCATTAAAAGATTGAACACAGTAGTAAGAATCGCACACAATAAGAGTATTCACATTAGGATCAGCAAACTCGAGAGCAATAATAAGAGCAGGCAGCTCCGCCAATTGTGCCGTACAGTCCCCAAGCGCTGAGTATGCACAATGGAAGACTTAAACTCCCCATTGTCAATGGAGCCAGCAACAATTGCGCAAGCCGCTGAATAAGCGTGCTTGGAACCGGTGGCCGGTTGAGCCGAGCCATCGGTGTAAATGATACATTTGTATTCATGTAAAGAAAGCAATGACAACGGAGCAGGATGAACATGTTCATACTGTAAAAACTTGTGTGTCTGAAGTGCAGGGTCAAAGATAAACGTGACATCAGATGATGTCAAAGACGTAGCCCATTGTATCCAACGGGGATGCAATGCTTTAGAGTTAGGTACACTTGCCTTAGTCACGGCCTCCAAAGCAGGGAAGGGCGTGACCATAAGAATGCGTTTACCTTGCGCCAGTGAGCATTCCTTCAGAATCGCCATTTGGACAGCGGTTAAAATTTTCTCAACATTGGAAAAATGCATTTCAGCTGCAGTGTACAAATGTGATTTGTATGTGATAGGTACTGTGTCCCCCTCATTGAACGTCAAGTAAGTGAAATCCACCTTCCCTGGTATGATACGTATCACCAGGTTCGTGGTGTTATCACGCGTCAATAAGTAGTTAGTTGCAGGCATGTCAGATTGCAAAGATTGTAGGATAGAGGTATGTTCCGGAAGCCAGAAGGCAGAAGAATATGTTGGTTGTATCAACGCATAAAGAGGCTTGATACGCTGGGCATAATCGGAAATGTAAGTCCTCCCAAAATTCAAAAATCCCAGCAAGGACTGAAGTTTCTTAAGTGTAGAAGGGGGTTGCAAATGTGCACATTTCTCCAGGAAGTGGGGGGCTAGCCCCTTTCCTTCATTATTGAGCTCATAGCCCAAAAAGAGCACGGCCAAATGAGCGATGTGTGACTTTGCAAAATTGAATTTATATCCATAGTCGGCGAATGCAGAAATTATGAGGTCGACTCAGACAAGATGCGGCATAAGCTCATCGTCCGTGAGATAGATATCATCTACGTACGAGAACGCATCTGGATCTATGTCATGTAACAAAGACACAACACGCGCAGCAAATGCCCCGGGGCTGTTCTTATACCCCATAGGCAAGCGTGTAAATTTTTGCTGATTTCCGACGGCAGTGAATGCTGTCAAGTCACGGCTCTCAGGAGACAGATTGTGACTGTAGAAACCATTCGAAATGTCCAGTGTAGTTTTGTATTTTTTACGAACAAGATTGTTCACCAGCGCAGAGCTGTGTGTGTTTTGCACTGCAAAAGTGCGACAATGACTATTCAAATTTCGGTAATCCAACACAATGCGATATGAACCGTCAGTTTTTGATACCATAAATAGAGGATTATTCATCGGTGATGTACATGATTCAATCACTCCCTGATACTCTAACTGTGTTAGAATGTCACAAACGTGAGCCTTAGCTTCGCGCTTGATTGGATATTGCGGTTGTGGCTGTGGTGTAGATCGTAAAGGTATCTCATGAGCCGGCGAATCAATATCCCAGCCCACTTGATTACGGTACACCGCCGGGGCAAGGGCCAAAGCCCAATCAGCTGCTAAAGCCTTTGCATGCTCCTCAGGGATGTAACGCGAAAAACTCGGAAGTATCACGTCCTCCCCTCTAGAAGCAGCTAACACAAATGGAGGAGGCCAATCTGCCTCCGCCAACAAAATGTCGTATGAGGAGGTTAGATTTTCCCAGAAAACCGCCCTGATTGGACGTTGTACATCACCTTCAATTTGGAAAATAATTTCATACAGTCTATCCTGGGGGGCAACCCGGGTATCTGCTGTTTCGACTGTTATGAATGTATCAGTTGCTGTCGCCTCCAGACAGGTACGCAGTGCCTCCCGTACTATGGTAACTTCCTCTGCGCTGTCGAGCAGAGTCACCGCCCAAGTCCAGTCCAGGAGGTGCGTTCTCACCATCTGAGGCATATCTTGCTGTTAAAGCGGCAACTTTTTTCTTCTGATACGGGGGTCTAAAACGAGGCAGGTCCTCTTGTTTGGCCTTAGTGTCAAACTGTCTAGGTTGATCTCGTACCTGTTGACCAGTTGGACCTTTTCCACGATCCTGGCGCTCCTCTCCACCAACTTGAGGGTCCGATGTGTCCTGTAAATAATGAGGAGAGCGCTGATCAGGGACTTGAAATCTATCAGGAGTCTTAATCTTCGCGCAGTCGCACAAATCATAAGTACGCTCAGAAGACTCAGGTGTCGGTGATCCAGCACGCGAACCTTGCTTCTGCTGTAGCTGCCCCTGTTTTTTATTTTTCCAGTTCTTTTTAGGAAAGAACGGGCGCCCATCCTTATCAGGTTGGACCTTTTGTAATTGTGACTGCGCCTGCGTTTGAGTAAAAGGCTTAACTCCAAGACTATTGTGGCCAATAGTTTTATAAGCCTTTGCAATAATCTTTGGTAACTCACGTGGCTTATCTGCATCTGCGACAGCCTCCAAGTGGTTAGCCACTTGTAAGCTCACAGCATCACCCTTAACATTAGCAAGGATCATATCAGCAACCACGTCGAACACCCCCACCAGTCTCATCCCTAATTCCAGAGCCGCTTCGGCTCCGTGTTCATCTTCAACACGTTTAATCACGGAAGGGAGTACGGTCATGGAGGGAGTGCCGAAGCACTTTGAATATACCGCTGCAAACACCTTGCCCCAGGTGTTACAATCAGCTAATTTGGGAATTAAGTCTTTAGGCAAACCTATAGTTAAGATCCTGTGTTCCTCTACAGGAGTGGTATTCAGAAAAACTGCTTCGATTTGTCCAAATTTCTCAGCAAGCCAATAAGGTAACTCATCCCTATTCTGTGGATGCTTGCCCATTACAGAATTAACCATAATCGGACTGATGGTTATACCACCAGGTCCAGCCGGTTGAACAGCAACTCCAGGTGGTCCCACCTGAAAGTTGCGCGACATGAACTGTATGACAGCTTGATGCACGCGTATGAACGAAGTATGCAACTCGCGAAGCTCAGCAAGTGTCGCAGTAGTAGCGTAACGTGGGTGAGGGGTATACCCAGCCAAAACGGACCACGTGGCCCCTTCTATTGATAAAGGGCCTAAACGGACCGACGTTATTGGGTGAGGAAGGGAGCCATTAAACTAAATTTGGTGTTGCCAAGCCGTGAGCGGAACCTCAAGAGTTCTATATGGTCTATATTCCCGCGGAACCGCGTGGCAGTATACTCGTGAAACAAATTGTCTGCTCCATCGACTGCCGGGAAGGTGACCCAAGAATAAAATACCTCAAAGCGGAAAGCTGGATCCGCCTCTACAACAAAGATAACATCAACACCTGCATCAAGTACTCTGTATTGAGTCAAATAAGCCCTGAGCGGTGCACGGTTAGGAGTTGTTATGGCAATCGCCATAATGACTAAAAGAATAACAACCTAAGCGTGGCAGCGCAACAAAGGGTTAAAAGAAAAGAAAGACCTTTTAAAATTCAAGCTTGAAAAACCTATAGTATATCACAATATAGGAGGCGTCACCGTCACAACTGTCTCCGGAAACAGGAGTGAGGGGATTGTGGACAAGCACAAGCACTACTCAAGAGTCTCGCAGATAAGACCAGACCAAACGTTGGCGGCGCCATGTTGTGGGGATTCTACACCTACACAGAACTATGCGCAGGAAAACAGGACCTCGGTGTATAGGGGTGTACCAACCTACCACCTTAGTGACCAAAATCCCAAAACCGACTAGCTATAGTGTCTCATTCGCTCTCCTCCAAAATCAAGAAGCCACAAATGATTAGACAACCCAGAACACAATACTCCCGACTCTCTCAGGAATCGCAGTGGCAAGACATACCCTTTCGCTCGCTCACTCGTACTTGTCCACAAATTAGAATTGGCAGAGTCACTGTAATAGTTCAAAATGTTTATTTTAACTATTGTGCTCTATAATACAGTATACGAGCCACTACCAGCAGCAAAATGCATAAACTCAGAACAATTAGCATTGTTACAATTCCATAGAGTACAAAGGGGGAAGTCATTTTATAAAGACAGTGGAAAAAGGACTATAAGGCCTAACCACCCTCCCCTTGGCTGGAAGAAGTTTATTATAAAAAGGAAGATCTCTGGGCTTTGTCAGCAGACCCCATACCTTAAAGCCTAGATGCAAGGTTTACATCATAGGAACAGCATAGCTCTTCTCCATGGAAAGGGCTCTCTCCAAGTGTCTGTTAAAACAACCTGCATCCCGGTAATATCAAAGCACGAGTCTCCAGCATTGCAGCTGTGTTTAGCATGTTATGTCAAGGTGCTAGGGACTGACCAGAACAGAATAACAAGGGTCATTGTTTATCGACCTTGCACATCGTGTTCAGACTAAACTCCAGGAACTCAGCAGAGAACGCGAAAAGCAGACAGTTCTCATGTGAAAGGCACAAACAGAGTCTTGCAAAAATAAAGTCATGTAGTAACGTGCGCAAAAGCAGCATCGTGGCAGCAAAGCTCATGCTAACTTAGCAATGTCAACAATGACCCTAATGGCCATATAACACTCTAGGTAGAGCACCAAAAGAAAGAACAATAATGATGGAACTAGCTGACACGAAACAGCGAGAGATGATAAACCAAGTAGCAGAGAACACAAGAGAGTATGTGAAAGGATCTAAAGTGCATTTTTTGCTGGGTTAAGTGATGTGATCTTGAGACGATAAGACCTGAAATTAATTAAGAAGGGTCTGCTTTCCATGGGAGTATCGGCATCACTCTGGCTTCCAGTCACTCGCAAGGTCGAGGATGGAGGGAATATTCGTGTTCTCTCAACTGAGGCAGCTTGGGAACTTTTTGCTACAAAATGGAGGTAAGGATGAGATGCCCTTGAGAGTAACCACTATGCTTATCCCCGTTGTACCACGTAGACTTCGGAAGCACTCTTGGTATAGCTGATCTGATAATTCACTTATATCATGCCAAAAAGGATGATATGATACAGACTCTGACTGAGACTTGTTTTGCTGATGTTGTAGTTCATTGCTTTGCGCTGCCGACATGGTGATTTCTATGGATGATTCCCTTGCTTTCTCCATTACTCCCATCCCGAGGACTGGAATGAGTTCTTGGTATTGGTTTTTTTAAGTGCATGTGTTGTAGAGGCAATGGCAATGTGAATGTGCTCATATGTTCTTGAACATGCTGCTAAATGTGGTTTGAGGAACCAGTCGTTTTTTGTACATAATGTGCATCTATGCTAATAAACGGATTAAAACCTAAAAAAGCCCTCCCCCCCAAAAAAACAAATCTCTGCCTTTAAGACACAGTAGCTTGTTAGCTTGGAGAGAATCCCTACCCCTCTTGAGTGAGGGTATTTAGCCAGGACATATTACCATGTGAATCAGAAGTGGCTATGGGAATACAATTCTCAACCCTTCAACCAGAATGGTGCATGTTGCATCACATCTAACTTTAATGCACCACACACTCTGACATCCTACATTGGTGTTCTGTGTGAGTTGATATCATCAACCCACGAGCACTAGTCTTCTTAGAAACCAGGCAGACATCACACACTCTTCTGGTAGTTGAAAAGGAGCTGCCAAAGAGCGGGGCTGTTCTGATAATGTTGATGAGGGTGGCACATTAAGGATAATCCCACTGCAGTAAAGAAGCCACTTTGGTACTACTAGATGCAGAGCTGAGACTGGGGTTCAAACCTGGTTCCCTAGATCCAAAGTCAGCAGATCTGGCTGTTAGGTGACAATTCCTCCCTTGAGGATGTCCACACTGTTGATCTTTCTAATGGAACCCTGAACTCGGGAACACTTCAACCAATACCCTATCATATTTGTGGGATAAATCCCATCTTCTGTTTTAAATATTCGCATATTCTGACTGCTAACGAAAATCTGCCACATGCCCTAAGAGGAGCCATATTTCAAAGCTAAACTATGATTAAATGTGCAAAAATGCTTTTATTAGGATTTAGCAACCATACAATTTATTAGCAGATTACATTTCAATAACTTGATTTTAATCTTTTTTTTTCACTCTTGATTGCAATATGGGGATCAGTGGACTGTATTAAGTTAGAACCAATATCTAGCAATCTTGTAAAATAGCATTTGTGCAGTTTTACCTAACGACCTTTTGCTTGTTACTTTAAAAAGAAAACCAGTTCTTAAAATAATCCACACTAATTAGCAAAGCTTTGCTAAATATTTGTGTGCAGTCTGCATTTTAAAAATAAATGCGGGTATCTTAGATCCAAATATGATCAGGTTTGATTCACATCATTTAGCAGTTTATAAATATTGCATGAGAGAGGCTGATTATGTTTACTTTTGTTGTGCCTACAAAAATGTATATCACACCTTAATCTGTCTCTTGTTTTAGTTTAACTAAAATTTGCGTGATATAAATCAGTAAAATATTCTCCTGCTAAATTTACTATAGCTATTGTTGTAAGAGAGGGGCGAAAAATGGAGTTCATTTGCAAAAGGCTATTAATATATAACAGATATCCTATATCAGGTATAGTGCCGTTCATATGGAAACGGGCAGGGCCAAGCTCCTCTAAAAAAACAGATTTGATATTGAATGAGTTGAGAAATAATAGGCCTATATCTTTCTTGCTATTTTTTCGTATTTGTGGAAGGAAATATGTTGCTAGACCATCATAAAGCTGGTTTCCCCCAGGCTAGTGTAAGCCACCGCCCTGGACAACTTCAGAAGATGAGTGGATGTCGGAGAGGTCGGAGTATTGGTGCTTCCGGCATCTCTGCAGCGTCTAATATAATAGATGATGCCAGTTTGATTTCTGAACTTAGAGAATTTGGCGTCAGTGGTATTGACCTGAATTGGCTAAAGTTGTTTTTAGATAATAGAAGCCAATTGTTTGAGCTTCCCCCATATTGGGCTAATTCTTCAATAATTAAGTGTGGCATACTACAGAGTTCAATTCTATCAGGAACACTTTTAATATTTACATGTGTTCTTTAGCAGCTGCCCTCCATGATTTGGGAGCTGACTTTTATAGGTACTCCAATGACAGCTTGTGTTTGGTGTGAAGAAGCCCAAAGATTGGCCTAGCTCTCAAGTACCTGAAGTTTGAAGAACTGTCTCCGAGATACCAGATGGTGGATGCAAACAATTTGAAAATGAATTTTGAAATGAAATTTAACCCATTTAAAATGGAAACTCTGCTTATCGCCAATGATTTTCAATGTGGGAGACATGTCCAGTTCCCTCTATTGCAGTGCAAAATCTAGGATTTATCATCAGTTCAAATCTCTCAATTAAAGATCAAGTGACTCAACTGTTGTAAGAAATTGTATTATTATTACTACACATGTCAAGGGATAATCACATCCCTTTTTAGGGTAAAACCTCAAAGTCACTAAGGGCCTGATTACGAGTTTGGCGGATGGGATAATCCATCCCTAACGTGACGGATATCTCATCCACCGTATTCTAAGTTCTATAGGATATAATGGAATTGTAATACAGCGGACAGGATAAGAGTCACGTTTGTGATGGAGTAACCCTGTCCACCAAACTCATAATCAGACCGTAAATTATCTGAGCTCAAACCCTGGTAACTATGGCATAGAGCACATGCCTTAAATTGGGTCAACGTGTAAAATATTCATGCAGAACCAAAACAATAATTAAGTCAAACTGCAAAACAACATAAATTCCAAACTGAATTAAAATGATAGAGTAGAATTTAATAAAGAAAACAACACCAAAATGACAAGAATTCAATAAGGGCACCTGGAGAAACGACTTTCTTAAAATGTAGGAGAAAATATCACTGAAAGGGCAATGCACAAATGATAGTCTATGTACATGGTACATCGGGACCTAGGCACAATTTCAGGCAACTATGATGTAGTGAAGGTCAGATACACCAAGCCAGTTCATCCTGGTCAATGAGTTTACGTTCTGATTTAGGGCCTGATTTTGAGTTTGACAGACGGGTTACTCTGTCACAAATGTAACAGATATCCTGACTGTCATATTACAAGTGCATTATATCCAATGTCACTCGTAATGAAGTAGGCAGGATATCCGTCATGTTTGTGATGAAATAGCCAGTCTACTGAACTCTAACTCGGGCCCTTAGTCTTTTGAGTCCCAACCAATAACATGACTTGACTACACTTCTAACGCCTCCAGGACCTCTGAGGAGGCATTTAGAGACACACAGGGTGTCAGGCAGATGCCAGCAGCAGGGTACAGTGCAGGTTCAGGTGCCACTGGGCAGCTGGATACTTCCAGGAAAAGGCCTCCTGCAGTTTGTTGTTTCCTTTAGTCACAAAGGAGGTACATCAACTGACCCGTGGAGTCCACTTCTTTGTCCAGGGTACAAGAGTGAGCAGGTCCAGTGCTTCAGGGCTCCGCTCAGGACGCAGGCCGCAGGCAGCAGGTCCAGCCCTCTTCTGATGTTCCACAGGTCCTATGAGTGGTCTGACATGGGTGCCTGGAAGTGCCACATTTATGCCTGGAACCAGCTAGGCTAGTGGGGTGACTCATGGGCACTCCCTAACTAGTGGGTTAAAACTTTACATAGACAACCCTGCCCTCTTTTTCAGTAGTTGTGTTTGCCTTACTGCAAACAGGCCCAAAATGCCATGTGTCAGGGCATTTTCAAGATGACGAAAGTCTTCGACCACACTTAACTTGTGCCCTGAGGACTAGGTGTGTGTATATGGGGGGGGGGGTGTACTGTCTTAATCCTAATATCATCCCACATCTAAAATTAAAATTCAGTTTGATGCAGGTAAACCCATAGACAGAAGTCTCACAGGACAAAAGCAGGGTCTTGAAAGCCTACAAAAGGGTGACTTATTAACATTTAAAAGGAAGGTTTTTACCAATCAAAAGGGTATTACTTTGACAGGTCACAGTGCATGCTTTACACTGTTACAGTTAGGCCGGCTACAACGGTAAGCCTGAAGCCATATTTGCACTGCCCCTATAATGGCTGGCACAATACGTTCTGCGGTCCACTAGTGGCATTTATCTTCCAGGCCCTGGGTAAATTTTGTACCATAAACTAGGAACTTATGGGCAAGTTAAATATACCGATTTGGAGTATGCCAATTCAACCATGTTAAAAGGGGCACCACAGGCACTTTAGTGTTAGTTGGCAGGGGTAAAGTGTATGGAGTTCTAAAGTCAGCCTAAATATAGGGTCCAACAAAAGGCAAAGATTCCTGGTGACGACGCAGAAAAGCCAGATTTCATACAGCTGGTTACTAACAATTAAAATCTCCTAGAACTTTGCTACCTTTTTTAGTATAATCTTGATTTACCAGTAATAAATGCATTTTCACAATCAAGGCTTGCAATATGGCAATACTATTTATCTGGCCTCTTTTCCAAGTCTTCTTGATCAATTATAGCTAGTGCAAAATGCTGCTGCATGCCCTGTTGCCAAAGTGTCAAGGAGAGCACATATAACAGACTACACTGGCTGTCAATTAAGTAAAGAAGAACTTTAAAGGTGGCAGCTTTCGCCACAGAGTCCTGCACTTACAAAACCTAGACTTTGCAAACAAATTCCATTGGCATCAAGGTTCCCATCCTTTGCTTTTAAAGTTTCAATATGTAGTCTCAATTCCTAGAACCAACACTGTAATGTGCATCAAACAGACTATAGTATAGGCAATGAGTGGTCTCAATTCAATTTAGAAATGCTTCAACCTTCCTATTATAATTAACATTTTGATTTGTTTATATTTGCTTGCGATTTAAAAATAAAATATGTAATCATTTGTGTATTAGTTTGATGAATGAATCATCGAAAAAACTTAGGCCGGGTGCCCGGCTTGCAGTAATGACTCAGTATGGGTCCTTGGATTCCAATAATGATTCGGTGGGGGTCCCTGTGTTACCATAATGATTAAGTGGGGGTGCTCAGAAGGAAAAAGGTTAAGAACCATTACCCTGGACCATAAATCATAGGTATCAAAAGTTTAAAACATTCCTGAATATACCTAAGCTGCAGACTTGCTATTTTTCATTGAGGTATATATTCTCTGATTTTGATCAATCTTTTATTGAATTCCCACATTTTCCTGCAGTCTTCCATGGGTGCCAGGATTTAGGATGAAGACATTAAAGGAGGCTTCACTGCTGTAGGAATACTGAACCTCACTTACACTTGTGTGTATGTTGAGCATATCTCTTTTTCTGTCCTTTTCTTTCTCTTTACTTCTTCCCTGCAATGCCTCTTTTATTGCAGAATATTTCGTCTTTATGCCAGTTTTTAAACATTAATTGTAGTTTTTTTATACAGACATGGCCAATGCAGTCTTATTTGTAAAAAACTAGATTTGTAATAAGCACAACTTCTTTTATAACTCGGTACACCGGGAAGCTTTCTTTCCTTTTCACAAGCACCATTGTTCTAGGTAAAATGACAGGTGAGTGAATGAGCGTCGTCATCCTCCTATGGGTTGCCTGAATGGGTGGTGACAGGCATTAGGTGGCATGGGTAACCCAGTTTCTTACTCCCAGGGAATCTCCGGTTGAGAGTTATGGGTGCTGCATCAGCCTGCAACTGTTTAGTGCTGCCATTGCAGCTTCTCTTTTATTGGTTCTGGGCTGTATGAAGTCGGCAGTCCAAACGCTTTTTTTGTCTTGAGGACTTATCATTCATAATAATTAAGCCACAGGAAATAAAAGGTTCCATTGCTACTGCCCATCAGACTGCGCTTTTGATTGTTGCTACTGTTCAGCTAACTATATCCACTCCACTCCATCCCCTTCCCCAATCTCCCTATCTACAGCTGCAGCAGTCACAACAGCAGCCATTGGTTATGAAGAGGGCTGGTGCTGATTGAGCAACTAGTTCACTGATTACTTGCAAGTATGTCCATTACTCAGATCCATTTTCTTGATCCAGTTATACCTCCTTGCATTGTGTCTTCATTGTGTCTTCATACTAGTTTCTTAGCTCTGTAGACTAGCAATGATAATTTTCATCAAAGCCATGAATTATGACAGCACAGCTGGAGGCATCCATGCACTGAAACATTCTAGGTAATGATAGTATGGCAACTAAACCTCCTCACTTCTTCATCTCAGTCCTCAACCACACGTGAATGCCTTGTTGATCATCATAAACCACAAAACATGAGGTACATAATATGCATGTGTGAAAGAATTATTAAATAACTAATAATTCATACATGCAGCACTTTGGACAGAACATTTATTCAAAGTCCATAGGTCTTGGAGGCCCTACAACAAACCAGTAATAGGAGGAAAATGTGGATCCAGTGACCTGACAGCAGTCCTGCATACATTCAAGAAGGAGGCAACTTGTGCCTTGGCCCGCAAGGCTGACATTCTACTAGTTGGTCTGCCCTGCAAAGAACAATGGAGTTCTTTGTAGGCCTACTCATCTTACATGCAAATCTTAAGGAAAGCAAACTGCTTAGAATGGCCATTTAGGTTTCAAGGCCCCTTGTAGCGGGGCAGAAATGTTTGGGCAGGGTGTTATACTGGTGAAACTCACTGATCCTCACAGGCAAATAGTGTGTTTAACATGTTTGGAAAAACCACCTCTAGACACACTAGATCTGAGCAGAAATCTGGGAGTACACTTTGCTAATCTGTGTAAAATGTTGTGGATACATTTTGCTTGAATCTCAGCCAATGCAGGAGTATGAAACCAATCAGTTGAGATTCATAAAGTAAAGCTGAAACCAGAGGACTTGGATTCCCCAAACCTGCAGTTAGAAGTCTAAAGGTGGATCTCTATGAAAATGAAAAGTTAAATGCTTCATGAGATCTTCAAAGGCTCAACCATTAACTGCTGTAGAGCAGTCAGCATGAAAAACATGCTCCAGGAGAGAGTTTGTAATCTGTCTGACCAAAGAACACATCATGCAGTAACCTCCAACGTTTCCAAACTACCTTTACAACAACACAACAACCTACATGCTTGATGGCCACACACAATGGAAATTCGGAGTAGGGAGAAAAAAGCCTAATTTGAAACCTTACTGTTTAGATTGAAGATGCCTGGTGGGTTCACAGTCACAAGGACATAGCTCATTGGATCACAACAAGGAGTCAAAATATGCCTAGTAGTTGTTTTAAGCATTCAGCACAAAGTCCTATCAAAGGACTGAACTGCACATGTCAGACACCTGCATAATCTCTTGCACTGCAGACATGGTTGCTCCACTGCTAGGCCTAGATATGGGGGAGCTGATACACTTGAAATAATAGGAAAGAGACTTGAAAAGAGTATGCTAACAAGAAAATATTTTCCGCCTTGTTAGTATCACCACAAAATAATCTTTTTCCCTCTGAAATGAGCTAACAACAACCTGGAAAAGCAGCAGAAAGCCAAGAGAAGGTTCTCAAGGAAGAGACATATCGCAGTAATTACTATCCGGGGAACCGGAACAAACAGGGCGAGTAGTGAACTGAGCTGTGAGACCACACATCCAAACCTGAATTCTTAGATCTTATTCACTCACTGGTAAACATTTCCCGAAAGAGGCAGACATTTTACAATGATGGGAATACCCAATGAGCCTATCTGGGAAGGGATTGTCCGCTCCCAAAATCTATATTATGAGGAGAGAATAAAGACAATGGTATGCTCATAATCCAATCTGAAAAGCAAGGTACATTATTGATTTAGACTGGTTCCCTTTCTTTCTGCTGATATAAGCCTTTGCATTATTGAACTTTGCTTACAAAGCAAAGACAAATACCCTGTTTTGAAGAGTGGGTGAGAAGGTTTTGAGAGCCCTCCTTACCAATGGCAACTTTTTCAAGCTGGAGGAATGGTTACTTTCCATTGCTCCCATGGCTTTGAAACATGCTAAGCCTCATAGTGGGTCCACATCTGTGAGCAGATGCATCCATAAAGAGAATTATGTGGGGTGACAAGAGCCAATGGAACCCCTGCTGGGACAAACCACTACTTCATCATGTGCTGAATCTAAATTAGGTTTCAATGGAAAGTTCTTGAGTACTGACTTTCCTGTATTGTAGGAGTTAACTGCGTACCAGGCATTTTCTGTCTAAGTGAACGACAAATTTCGATCCTACTGTTAAGAATGAAAGGCAGCTCCATGGCTGGGAAATAATAAAATATCCTTCTGCTACAGGAGATCCCACTCCCTACCCATAGTGCCTCTTGTTTGACTGGATTGGACAGTCAAGGGGTTAAGACAATGATGACTTGGACATATGTAAGGACTCTTAATTCAACACAGGACACAGAACTTTAATAATGCATTTGTTTTTTAATGTTAAATTATTTTGAATATTATAATTAAATTGTTCATATTCAAACCATTCCTATGACAAAGACATGTAACTGGAATTGATGACACTGATTCTTTATAAGTAGGTGTATAAAGCAGTCTGATATTCATTATCCGACATTGGTGACAGATTGCGCTCGTGTAATTTGATTATGTTAAAATAATCCCGCAGGGTACCATTGATTTATGTAGCGGGCCGCTAGTTAGCATTTAACTTACAGGCCCTAGGTAGATGTACTACCATTTACTATGGACTTACAAGTAAATTAAATATGCCAATCAGGCATAAGCCAATTGCACCATGTTTTAGGGAGAGAGCACAAGCACTTCAGCACTGGTTGGCAGTGGTAAAGAGCCAATGCCAACAAAACAAATGTTTTAAAAAAGGAGGGGTGAAGGAAAAAAGTTTGGGGAAGACTACACCAAGGATGACAAGTCTAAATCCCTCTCAAGAGGTTTTGGTTATATGTGACTCATACTTTTGCACTGACATCCTGTCTGCAATGACAAATGTGTGTGACCTATGTTTGATAGTTAGACACTGTGCTTAGACACCGTGTTGTGGTGAGAGTATGGTTGCTGGAACCAGCACGATCCTTTTTGGTTTGCCCCTGTTTTTTTTTTTTTTTAAACTTTATTTACCGTTTTCATTATACAGTTCAAAACAGTATGCCAGCTCCAGATTAATGGCAAGGAAGAAAAATCAGGTTCAAATACATGTTTTCGGACAATATATGACATTTATCTCCACAGTTTTAGAATTAACTATGTTGCTTAGTTGAACATTCGTATGACATACATCTTCATGACCTTCAATTTGCAACTGCACATCATGTATTACATCAGCCCGTAATACTGGTGTCATTCTTGTTTCTAGTTGGTAGAATATCCTCTCAAATGTATTGTACATATCCCGGTCGATCAACCTATACCAGCAGGAACCAGTCCGTCCTCTAGTTGAGCGGCAGGTTGTGAGTGCGCTGACGCGTTGTAATGCTTAAGAGGGCCCCAGATGTTGGGTGGGCGGGATGTGCTGGGTAGCGTGGAAGCATATAAATCATGGTTGAGGTTGCAGTACGCTAAACTTGTAAGCCAGTCACTATGCCGCGGCGCAGCCCTGCGTCCCCACTTTAACGCTATTTCCCATTTGGCAAGTAATAGACTTAGTGCTGTGTATTTCCTGACTGTCTTTGTAATGTTGTTAACGTACCCCATCAGCGCCACCTCCGGGGTGGGGACTAGGTCTAGACCTATCATTTCCCCCAGCGTGGTGTATAGCGGTCCAATAACTGCTGATTTTGCTGCAGGTCCAAGTGAGGTGTGCGAAGTCTGCGTGCGGGGATTTGCATTTTAGGCAGCAGTGTGATCTATCTGCGTCTATTTTGTGCAACTTCTCAGGCGTGATGTATATCCTCCGGAGTAACTTGAAGTGGATAAGTTTGTGGCGACTGTTCAGGGAGACTGACTTAATCTGTTGACAGCATGCTTCCCATTGGTCGTCTGTGATTGGGTGGCCTAGATCTGCCTCCCAGGCAGCACGTACGGTTGCATCGTTAACTGGGACAATCTCTGTGCATGATCTATACAATTTGGAGATCAGATGGGTCCCCGTGTCGCTGTCTATTACTGTGGATAGCGGAGTGAACGGGTTGGGTTCAACAGGGAACCCCGGGATCTTGGCGCGTAAAGTGGAACGGATTCGGGTGAGTACAAACTTATCCATGAATGACGCATTAGGGAATTTATCAGCATCTGAGGCCGACAAAGCCTGACCATCAGTGTAAAGGTCCCCCACTGTGGCCATGCCAAACCGAGATAAGGTGCGCTGAACTATCTTCTCCCCGGTAATGGGAAACCAGCGTTGATTTGGAAGCGGTAAGCTCGGAGAGTACAGAGTCGGTGATCCCATCAGCCTGACCAGCTTTAACCAGGCCCAGCTGGTTGTTGAGACCGTCTGAATATCCCGGGGGTCTCGAGGGAATCCCAGAGGTAATACTGTGCTTAGTGTATCTGGCAGGAGTATGTCAGCCTCAGGTCGTAAATATGGGATCCTGGCATCATGGTGAAACCAAAATATATATGTGTGCAACGCACTCCTGTATAAACTGAATGTACTTATTTCATATGTTCATCAGAAGCGTGCAACTGTAAACAAAGGGTTCTGCCCCACCCTTAGACAAATGCACAATAGAAGGAAGAATCGGAGTTAACCAATCCTAGTTACAGTGCACTGCAAAGACCCCGAGGGGTTCGAGAACCAACATTTAACAGGTTTGACAAAAAAACAATGTAAAGAAGGCTGGACTTTGACGTTATATCTCAATATGTTGTATTGTGAACATTAGAAGGAAACATCATCTTTCCAAAGCAAATTTTTAACAAAACATGAATAATACATATATCATCATGGGATCATTCCTTCATGATCTTCAATATTTTTAAAGGACGAATTCAAAAACCCAATGCATTTTGGGTCGACAAACAACCCTTCTTCAGGGGTAATGTAATGTAACATGTATATATTAAACATAGAATCCAAACATGAAATGTGGACGAGTTGAGTCGGCCGCCAAATAAGTACGCCTTGCTTTTCTGCTCGAAGACTAAAGCCCTGTTTAATCTGTGTCCCGCGGAATTTAACCCGACTACACTTCACCTCCATGTGTTTTTTGAATTTGTCCTTTAAAAATATTGAAGATCATGAAGGAATGATCCCATGATGATATATTGGTTGTGTCTTATTGTTTTCTGTACTCAGGATGTATTATTCATGTTTTGTTAAAAATTTGCTTTGGAAAGATGATGTTTCCTTCTAATGTTCATAATACAACATATTGAGATATAACGTCAAAGTCCAGCCTTCTTTACATTGTTATTTTGTCAAACCTGTTAAATGTTGGTTCTCGAACCCCTTGGGGTCTTTGCAGTGCACTGTAACTAGGATTGGTTAACTCTGATTCTTCCTTCTATTGTGCATCATGGTGAAACCAGGCATGCGCATAGCTGCACTGAGCCACCAAGTAATATATCTGCAGGTTAGGGACACCCATGCCACCCCTGTGATAAGGAAGAGTCATGATCTCCCATCTAACCCTGGGGCGTCTGCCCCCCCAAGTTAGCCGGATGAGATGCGTGTTTATGGAGTGAAAGAAGCGATTCGGAAGCGGGATTGGTATATTGTTGAATAAGTAGAGGAATTTGGGCAAAACAATCATTTTAATCAGGGCGATACGTCCGGCAATCGAGAGTGGGAGTCTGAGCCATCTATCCACCTTCTTCTCCAGCGAGTGTATCGCCGTTCCGTAGTTAGATAGCATGATTTCCGTGGTGTCTAAATGTATATTGATTCCCAAATGTTTGACCGACTCAGTGCACCAGGTCAAAGGGAACTCAGCTTCCCATCTGCCCGTACCCTGAGTTAGGGGGAATATCACCGATTTGTGCCAATTTATGCCAAGGCCAGAAAAACCACCAAATCTAATAATCTCCCGGATGAGCGGATCTAAATTGTGTTGGGGGTCCCGAACATATAAAATAATATCATCCGCATATAAGGACACCAGTAATGGCCCAGTGTTAAATTGGATTCCTCTATGTAGATGGCGCTCCTGAAAGTGACGGACAAGCGGGTCCATGGCGAGTATAAAAAGCAGGAGGGACAGGGGGCAGCCCTGTCTTGTGCCTCGGGATAACGTGAAAGAGCGGGAAAGCGTGCCGTTATGAACCCAAAGGGCATGCCCAATCTGCGCATGACTGTCCAAAGGAACGGCCACTCCAGAGAGTCGAATGCTTTCTCCGCGTCCAGCATGACGGCTGCGCCTGGAATGTCAGGGTTGATTCTATGTAGGACAGCAAAAAGAGTGCGTAGGTTAAGGGATGTGGATCGGTGGGGCACAAAACCCGATTGGGCAGGGGAAATTATTTTGTCCATCAGTAGTGCGAGGCGCACCGCGATCGTTTTCGCTAATATTTTATAATCGAAGTTTAATAGAGAAAGTGGTCTGTACGACCCACAGTGCAGGGGGTCCTTGCCAGGTTTCGGTAGTAAGACGATTACAGCTTCTCGTAACGTAGGAGGTAATTGATTCTGTTCTAAAGATTCATGGTAGACTTCAATGAGTTTAGGGGCTAAGATATCCTTATAGCGTTTATAGAAGTCGCCTGTAAACCCATCGAGGCCAGGGGCAGTGGAGCCATTTAGCGCGTCTATTGCGTCAGTTATTTCGTCTTTGGAAAAAGGTTCAGCGAGGAAATCCTGCATGTATTTGTCCATGTATACCAGCGCAATTTCGTCGAAATATTCCTCGCGCTCCGCCGGGGTGCGCTCCTGCTTGGAGGTGTATAGGTGCTCATAATATGCCAGGAATTCGTCCCGGATATCAGATGTGTCTGTTAGCGTGGCACCTGATGCAGCTCGGAGTTCAGTGATGTGTGCTGCAGAGTACTGTGGTCTGAGCAGCTGTGCCAACATGCGCCCAGGCCGCTAGCCCTCCCCGTACCGACGCGCCGTAGCATATTTGCTAAGGAAGTGTGCTTCTCTATCAGCCGCCTCACGAAACTCTGACAGTAACGTCAACCGGCGCCGTGCCTCCTCGGTGGTGTCCGAGAGGCACTGCATCGAGGCATCTAGAGCAAGTAGTTGCTGCTCAATGTTGGCAAGAGTTGTCCTCAAATCCTTCAGGACCCCGGCGTGTTTGGCTATGGCTATACCCCTAATGTACGCTTTGAAAGCCTCCCATAGCGTCGCCCAGGTATCTACTGAACCCGTATTGAGTTCGAAGTAGTCGTCAATGGCTTCCCTAATTTCCGAGTCAAATAACTCGTCGTTGAGAGCCCTGCTAGGGAACCTCCACCTGCGCTCCTGCCCCTTGGGCCTGGGGATACGGAGCTTAAGCAAAACAGGGGCATGATCAGAATATGCCCTGGGAAGAATCACACTGGTGGTGTGCCAGGAAACGAGGCACGGGGAGAGCAACCAAAAATCCAATCTGGTCCAAGTATTGGACGGGGCTGAGTAATGAGTGTATCCCGGGTTCGTCGGATTGCGAAGTCGCCAAACATCAGAGAGCTGAAATGATTCACATGTGTCCAGCAATACCTGTCGGGCCCTGGGCTTGGAGTCCGCTGCGCTAGAGGAGCCGTCAATACTACAGTCCATGAGTAAATTGAAATCCCCACCCAGTAACAGATTGCCAGAGCCCCAGCGTGTAAGTGTGGTGTCTAAGTCGTGGAAAAACTCCGGACTATCAACATTCGGGGCGTAAATGCACATCAATGTAACCATGTGGCCCATCAGATTTCCCACTACTATGGTGTATCTTCCCTCCCGGTCCGCTTGGAAACAAGTCAAGGAGAATTGGAGTCGCTTGTGAATTAAGATCGCAGTGCCCCGTGCATAGGTGCTATAATTGGAGAAGTAGCGGTGCGCGCCCCAGTTTGTTGCATAGTGCGTGGAGTCGGACTTAGGTAAATGTGTCTCCTGTAGAAATGCTATGTCGACTTTGTGCCGCTGCAGGTAGTGTAGGACATGTTTTAATTTTTTAGGGTTATTGAGACCCCGGACGTTCCAGGTCATGAGGACTAGATTTGAATGGTCGACTAAATCAGGAACCGTGGTCTGTTGTGCCATTTGTTAATGTAGCTGAAACCATTGACAAGTGGTAAATGAGTGTCATGTGTGGAGCTGGCAATGAAACAACAACTAACAAATCGATCCCTTACCCATCCCCCACCCACCACCCAACCTTGCAAACCCACTCGCAAGGTAAAGAACCAAATAGCCAAGATTCCAATGCATCCCGTGAACATCCTACTTGGAAAGGCATAGACATAACCCGATGCATTAACATCTTCCAGTACAACAACGTGCTACGCACCTAGGGGGGAGGCAACGCTCCGGCGGAGCCCAGCAAAAACCAGACCAGTGTAATAAAACAATTCTCATGCTATCTCAATTAGTTTAGTTACATATTGGAAGGCAGCTACTGCCATAGATAAAAGCAGTGTGCGCAGGGAACTGAAAAAAGCAGGCACTAGGATCAGCCATTTGAAAAAAGGTCCACACTGGCCGCAGATCCGCTGTGGGCCGGTGAACTGCCACTACGGTCATCACTCTGCTGGGTGTTGGAGTTCTTGTATGAGGCGCAAAAAGCTTGAACGTCACTTGGAGTATCGAAGAAGCGGGACCGCCCGTTGACGTCCACCCTCAGGCGTGCCGGATATAACATTCTATATCGGAGGCCCAGATTGCGGAGCGTAGCCTTAACACCAGTGAACTTACGGCGAGCCTCCTGGACCATTAAAGTGAAGTCTGGATACAGCGAAACATTGGAACCCTGCCAGGTGAGCCCGCCACACTCTCTGGCCAGTCTTAGCGCAGTGTCCCTGTCCCGAAAGTTCATGACACGTGCTATAATAGGTCTGGGAGGGCAGCCGGGGTTGGGGTGAGGGCCCAGCGATCGGTGCGCCCTTTCCACAACAAACCCTGGGGTAAATACTTCATTTCCAAAAATGTCTATCAGCAAAGTCTCAACAAATGTGTCCATTCTGCCCATGTTTGTTGATTCTGGAACCCCAGTAATGCGGAGGTTGTTGCGGCGGCTACGAGCCTCCAAATCTTCATTTTTGATTGCGACCTCTTTCAAAATCTTCTCCATGCGGTCCAGCATTTTTGTTGATTGCGCGGCCCCATCTTCGAGGTCTGATATCCGGCCCTCTGCTGTGTCCAATCGTCTGTCGTGGATCTCCAATTTAGCCCCAAACGTGTCTAGGCGTTTTTCCAGCGTATCGAACCTGTGGTCAAGCGACTTGAAACCAGCCCTGAGTTCAGTAAGTAGATACGGGTTAGAGGAGCCCGTCTCTGGCACGGCGGAGGAAGCCTGGCCCCCCTCGGCCATGGTGGCGCTGTGGTCTTGTGCTCCGTCTTCGGCAACCAGGAAGGTGAGTAATCGTTGTTTAGGGTCTTTTCTGCCCATATCTGTGCGACCTGATCCAGATGTAGTAAGAGCCCCAGGCTGCAGAACTGGGTCAAAGAGTGGTGCGTGGGCGCCGCCGCTACCCAAGTGCGAGGCGGCCAGGCCGCCGTTGCCAGTCACGTGCAGTGGATCACAGGCTTTTAGCACCTCATTGTCCTGCAATTAGGTCAGCGGAGCAGGAGGGCAGCGGAGGCCGCAATGGGTGCCTAAGGGAGCCGCAAGGGAGGTCTCCCCAAAGGTGGGTTCAAGACCAGAGTCCGGTTTCCGACCAAGAAGCCCCAGGAAGTGAAGGCCCAACGAGGCCTCCACAGGGAGCTTGAGGGAGGATTGCTCAGAACTAGTGATCACTGGGGGCAGTAGGGTCGCGCTGGTTCGCTTCTTCGTGAAATGGCGCAGTGATAGTAAATGTCAGCGGGGCAGCCGTGGTGTGGATCCGCGGTCAGGGAATGCCACGCCGTTGATGTTGCGCTCCAGTCCCCGTGGCCCGCCGTGCAGGCCGAACATTTCTCGGGGCCGCCCGACGTCTTCACTCCCAATCTGCCACAATGCGCAGCCGGGCGGCTGCCTCCCTAACACCACCGGGGCCCCTGTCGCCTCCGGTGGGTTACGGGAGCGCTGCAACGTGCACCGCCCCGCAGCTGCTATAAGGGGGGGAACACCGCAACGGCACTTACGGCTCAGAGGCAGGGGGGAGGTCGGCAAAGCACTCACCGCAACTCCGGAGCAGACCAGGAGCAATGTAGGCAGATCGCTGCTGGTGAGAGACGGCGCGGTTCCGAAGGCGGCGATGCAAACGTTCCAGGCAGACGCGCACCAGGCCGCAGTCAGCTCCTCCCCCCGAGCCTCAGAGGGTATTTTCAGCAGCAGATGGCAGAATGGAGGGCTGAAAAGGGGACTGTAGGAGCACCGTCGCATGTAGATCAAGTTCCCGGCATTTCAGCAGCTGTGCTGGTTATTTTAGCGGAGATAGTCGGAGCTTTACTGGGCCGCCGGACGGAGCTTCAATGCCGCGCGGCCATCTTGGTCCACGGCTTGGCCACGCCCCCGGATTGCCCCTGTTTTGACATGGCAGAGAAGGAGGTGAGAGGGTACAGGTTCCCGAGGCAATGGACTTGTATTGCCTGCATTCCAGGGAGGAAGTAGCGCCGACTTCTCTTACATTCAATGAAGTCCTTTTAGCAGGGGATTGTTGATCAATCCTTCCTGAGCACTGACATTCAGTTGATGGTAGGGTAATGGGGGTGAGTCAGCACATTTAATAGAAGGGAATTTACTAGGCAGGGTCTATCCTTTTCTCTTTTCTTGGGTGCTACTTGATGAAGGCATGGAGTCTTCAAATCCCATTGTGCACAGGTTTTTGACACTCCGGCTTGGAGCCAGTATCAACCTTACCTGCTGTGAGAGCCATCACCTTGCTCAAAGACTGTCTCTGCACTGCAGCCAGAGAATGAAATTTGAAAAGTAAACTCAAGCTAGTGTCTGAACTTTTGTCAGTGGATCAACACCCCCTGCCTGAACACTTAGTATAAAGGTGGGAATGCAAACCACCCCACTTTGTTTCAGTTTCAAGCTGTTCTTGAACAAGAAGGCAGTGTGCCGCGGGCGTACTCGAAGAGGCACTATGATCCAGAGCTGGTGTCCATCTGATATCCAATCTCCCAGTGATGAAGGGACATACCATGAAGTTTGTGCAACTTTCTGAAGAGCTGCGGAGCTCAGAAAGGAAAGGAGTGGGCCTGAACCTGCAGAAGAAGAGGCTGTCCATGAGGAGAAGACCAGCCATGTTCCCAGATTGTAAAGCATCCAGAGATAGCTTGTTACTAGGAGTAAAACAGGTGTGAGCCGACCTTTGAGGGGTCACCCAGCCTCCCTTCCTGATTCAGGTTTTGAACTATATGAAGCATCAAAAGCCCAAAAGTAACAACATGCCATCTGCCATCAGAAAGCTCTATTCTGCCACTCTCCCTGACATGCTGTAAATCCTGTGAGGCCCACAATAGTGTAGGACCCCAATGGCCTGAAGGCCTCAACTTATGAAGATACATGACTGCTGCTAAGGATTACATGTTGCTCATACCCTGTGGCAAGTTCCAAGATGCAGATCCATGCAGACCTGAAACAGGTAACACATGGCCTGAAGAAAGAAACTGGCAGATTGTATCTTCGACTTGGAAAAATAATCTTGCAGCCAACATGAATTCTTTTTGCTCAAGATACATAGCGAGCTGACCTACAGGTTTCCAAGAAGAATCATTACTCACCCAAGCCTAATTGTGAGCTTGCAGCTGTCCCGGATTCATCTCCATAATATTTTCACTTCTACTAGATCACTGTAGTTGGTGTGAGAACTGAAGAATCCAAAAACGTGAAGGATGGAAGGTTCAAATGAATCTCAGCCACTTGTAATTACTCGGGCCACATCCCAACCCACTGTAATTTTGCACACCATGCCACCTCAGTTCGGACCCAGGCATATACAAATCAGTCTTGAACCTGCTCCCTCCAAAAGCAAGAGTCCAGCCCAAACTGCCATGCCGTCCCC
This sequence comes from Calotriton arnoldi, assembly GCA_963921515.1. Classification (NCBI taxonomy): domain Eukaryota; kingdom Metazoa; phylum Chordata; class Amphibia; order Caudata; family Salamandridae; genus Calotriton; species Calotriton arnoldi. Next base: position 496,514 of record CAWUFW010004107.1, read on the forward strand.
GAACTGGAATACAAGCGACACAGGACCAATTTCGGGGCTCATAAGCCAACCATATCTTGGTTCCCGTGGCACAGTGTGCATGGGACCTACATTTGGGCACACCTGTCCCACTTAGGGACCTCACTGAAGTGTACAAAAAAGTGATGGGTGGGATGCTTAAATTAATCTCAGCCAGTGCTAAGTACTCTGCCTGCACCCTTGTCCATTGTTATTTTACATGCCAAGCCACCTCAGTTTGAACCCAGCCATATGCAAATAAGCCTTGAATCTGCTTTCGCCGGGCTAGGAACCAGTACTCGTACATTGTAGAACCTTGCAGTTGAATCCTTGTTACTGTGTTGTATTTTGTTTGCTATGTTTTTAAAGTACTTATCTTTTTACTAAGGCAAGCACTGGGCTTGGCAGTGAGTCTTAGTGTTTGTTGGTTGACTGTGAAGTTCTGAACCTCTACCTTCTGTACTACCTCCCTGAGAAGCCTTTGACTGCTTGCTTCACTACCCTTAGAGTTAAATGTGGCAGGGGTATACTTGGCCCAGCTTGCCGCACCATAGTAGGACAGGCCTCTGGGCACAGAAAACCAACAAACCCAACCACCATGGTTGTGGCCCAGTAGACCTTTCCTGCCTTGTGACACCCCAAATGGGGTCTAATACTTGGTATACCTATTTTCCCACTGTCAGAACTGATTCAGGGGCCCACATACCACACAGCCATGGCTGGGCCCCAGTCCTGTGCTTGAATCAATTTCCCTCTGATTTCTAGGGTCTGTCTAACTCTGAGACCTGAACAACAAATATATGATCTCTGCATCTGACGCTCAAGGCAGTGGGTTGAACTGTTCAAGGCTTTCTCAGGGAGATGGTATGTTGTCACTCAAAAATGCACAGTATATACAGTGTAATAAATTGATTGAATAGCCAGTGGTTTATCCTGGATGATACAACGTGCTTTAATCAATATACTACACAATACTACTCGAGTTCAAGGAGGGTGCTATAGAATACACTAATCAACTACCACTAAATAGGTAGTGTTCACAGAGATAGAGCGATTTGGTTTCTATCTAGAACGTTGAACCTTTGGTCATTCCACTATTGTACTGCAGTGTCCTCATAGCAAACTTTGAAGAGCCCACTTGTGCACAATGGGAACACTACTGGGATTGTTGTCTCAAAATCGCTTTCCTGGTGTCCTTTGTCCATGGATGGCAGCTGCCAGTTATAGCTACCTGGTTGAGAGATGCCACAGTCAGGCCACACTTCTTCCAAGGCAAATATGTGAACTGCAGAGTGGTTGCACTCGGGCCTAGGCTCAGGTATAGATCTTGACACAGAGTTCCCAAACCCACTATCCAAACAAACTGGCAGCCCACCCCAGGGTCTTCGATACTGAGAATGCACAGTCGAACAGGGGACTACAGATGCTCCTAGAGCTAGAGCTCCAGGATCCATGTGGGTGACAATAATTCATAGGGGGTTAAAAATCACAAGGTATTCCAAACACAGATGTAACACGTGGCAGGTGGACCACAATCACAGTCAAATTCAAATAGCATGCAGCACTTTGGAAAGCAATGGGAGGCCTTCAGGAACACGGAGGACCCCTCAGGAGCAGGGCTCGATTCGTGCAGATGTTGAGCAAAATCAGTCCACACTGGCAACCCCACTGATTCTAAAATTCAATTGAGAATAAATCCCTAGGCAATTGAAGGTCATAAACAATCAACAGACCATATCAATAAAGTGCATGATATAGTAAACTCAGTGTAAACTAAAGATAATTTTTAAAAATTCATATCTTTAATGCAATTTGATTAAAAACATTTCTAAACATGTATCAAACAAAAAATTGATTTTGGACATATTTGAATCTGTGTACATAAGGACACCACATGAAGAAGTACAATATAACACAGTACAATAACATGAATAACTGACAACAGATAATTTTCAAATTAATACAATACTCAATATAACATGGACAAAAACAGATTAAACAGACAGTGGCTGTGAGATGGATCTTCTACGTGCGTTTCGGCGCACACTGCGCCTTCATCAGGAAAGCCACAAAGTTTCCTACAAAGTGAATTAAAACCAAATAAAATACACTGAGTTTCAAGATAAACAAAATTCAATGATCAACTACATACCTTCACCATATTAATGAACCTAAAACAACATGTACTATTTAAAATACTCCATAAGTGATAGACATCAATGGAGGTAGAGAAAGGTGTAGAACTCATACCATCACCATAAGATCAAAGACTATGAGAAAGAGATAGGAGGATAAAGTAGTGAGATTATACATGAGTTTCATGTAAATAAGAGAATTAATTGAAGTAATGTAGTGATCCAAGAGATAAAGTGCATACATGATAGTCCTAAAATACCCTTGTACCACAGAAAGGTGACTGTGGAAAATATATATGCTTACTGCGTATTAATTAAATGGTAGGATGCGTAGAAAAAACGATTACAAAAGGCAACCAGTTCATATGGAAGATATATCCAGGTCTCCAAATAAAGATGCATAATGATTAATAGGAGTAGGAGATAGTGTAGGGATGATGGCGTATAATGACAAATTACAGCGAGTAATAGTTACCCTATAAAAGAGATACGGATGTGTATGCCTCAGAAATATTCCTGTCAGAGTCCAAATGCCTGTGCGCAATACACACATATCTGAAAAAATGATAAGAAGGACATTTCGGGGAATGAACATCATGGCAATACATTTTGAAGCCCATATGTGCACCCATGCTTTAAAACAATGTAAAGTGCATTATCGTAGCAGTTGTGCAAAGAGTAATAATTACCCTGAATGAGAAATACTGATATGTATGCCTCAACGAAAATCCTTTCAAATTTCAATGGCCTTAGCGGAATGCACACAGTGCTAAAGAAAACAATGGAGAGGACATATCAAGATATGGTAATGGTGGTAAGACATATGGAGACATACAATTATACCCTTACGTAAATAGATGTAAATGGATACCTGTGTAAGATTGAAAACGCTAATCAGGTTCTGATAATTCCTGATGACACGAGAGAATAAATGCCAAACAATGAATTCAGCACTGACGTAAAATTACTTGGCGGGCGTCTCAATACAGCAATGCCCTGAAACCAAAACGTAATGGGAAAGGATTATAAAATCGTCCTATCTAGTGACCTTTCGGTCAGCAGTCAACTGCGGGAGTTTATTTGAGCGTAACAAAGTCTCATCTGCTTTGTGATAGTGTGCCGGGATAAGTTCTAGCCGCACTCGAGAACCGGAGGGCTATGTAACCGAGGCGGCAAGTTGCCCGGGTTTAAAACGGCAGGCCGTGTCACGTGATGGAGTCACCTGACTTCACTAATGGTGAAGCTCGAAAAAAGACTACTTCGTAACTGTGAATTGGGTAGCGAAAATTATGAATGTATATCTTACTCAAAAAGATTCTAATAGAGAATTGAAAACCAAAACAAAGATAGAGAATTTTTTTATAAAAGAAATAGAAAGTCCAAACATAAGGCCACAAGGAATTAATATAGATGGCTAATTGATTCAGGACGAATCGAGAAGACCATCAATTTATGACCAGGAGGGTGAATGGTCACCTTATTAATCAGGATAAATGAACCTGTTGAATCACTTAAAAATATGTGAAAAAACGGGCTAATACAGTAGTGTGTTAATGAGAAAGGCTGCCATGCAGGATAAACCTGTTAAATGAAAATGAAGGCGATGGGGCATGTGTTTAGCACTACAGCAACTAGTATGTACAGGATCTGAATCAAAGGTTTCAAAGATAAAAAAAGGCAGAAGCCAGAAGGAGACCTAATAGTTATTAAACTGTATGGCATTTTCCCATGGTAGTTCATTGTTCAGACCACACTTATATGTATTTAAAGTAAAAATCCAGAAGACTTTCCTTTTTTTGCGAATTTCATTACTTCTGTTAACATCTGCATTCTCTATTTTTTCTAAGATCAACCACTTAGTGTCATTCACTGTGTGGCCAAAGTCCAGGTAATGTTTAACTAGAGGAGCAGTGAGTTTCGGATAGTGGAACGATGTTCAGTGAGGCGCGTGGTAACTGCACGGGAAGTCTCTCCAACATAGCCCAAGTTACAAGGGCATATGATGAAGTAAATGAAATTTTTTGTTTTGCAGTTCCACAGTTTTTGGGCGCGTATTGTGTATCCATTATGGACAAAGGTTTCACCTTCAATCACCATATCGCAAGATTTACAGCTGGAACATTTAAAGGTTCCTCGTACTGGTGTTGTTCCGTCAAGGGATTTCTGAACAAAAGGAGATCCTGTAGTGAATCGCGAATGAACAATGATATCTTTGATGTTCCTGTTGCGGCGGTGAGCGAACAGTGGTTTTGCCAATTTTAGTTGTTGGTCAGGATCACTACTGAGTATGTGCCAGTTTGGGTTAATGATTTGTTTAATCCTTTCATTCATTGTAGAATGTATCGTAACGCACACAAGTTGTGTAGACTTAGGACAGTTATTGGATTTCAGTAAATGATCTCTGTCATAAAACCTAGCCCTTTTGAAGGATTCTCTGACTAGGCGATGAGGGTATCCTCTGGCTATGAATTTGGCTTTCATATAGCTTGTGTATCGAAGTCAGACAGGTTAGTACAGTTGCGACACAGTCGCAAGAATTGTCCGAATGGGATGCTTTGCTTTTGAGCTCGTGGGTGATAGCTGTTAAAATGTAAAAGTGTGTTTCTGGCTGTGGGTTTGATGAGGAGGTCAACTTCAAGTATGTTTGAGTTGTGTCTAATCAAGATATCCAAGAACTCAACTTGATGCTGGCTGGTATGTGCAGTAAATCTTAGGTTGATATCTGTAAGATTCAGCCATATCAGGAATTCTTGGAGATGTTCCTCAATATCAGTCCAGATAAAAAAGATATCATCTATGTATCTGGACCAATGTTGGACTGACTCGAAAAATGGGGCAATCTCATTGTGGATAAATTTGGTTTCAAACAGGGCCATGTAGATGTTTGCTACTGATGGTGCAACTGATGCTCCCATGCTTACGCCCTTAATCTGTTTGAATAAAGTGTTACCAAATTCAAACGTGTTTTCAGTTAAAACAATTTCAAGACCTGTGAGGTTGCGGAGATTTATTTATTATGCATTTCATTAAAAACAAGGAATTCATGCAAAACTTCCGACTCCGTCACGTAGCGGAGTTAGTTACTGCACCCACAACTTTTTGATAAGACAACTTAACCTTTACATGCTAAAAAAAAAAAAACATATAACCAATTCACAAAAGTGAACTATGAAAAATATTAGGCAATGAGAGAGGTGATGATTTTGGGGTCACCCCTAACCTAGGGGGAGGACCAAGCAGATGCCTTAAACACAAAGAGCATATCATGCTGAACGATTCGGTGGCGATTCCATCCTCCTAGGACCACCCCAAGCAAAGTTATGGGCAAAAATACAATGCCAACCAAAGGCCCAGCAAAGCATTATGGGGCAAGATTCTAGAGTGCAGTGAATATTATAGTATTAGCTCTCAGCTGAGCCGGGAGAGCCTGCCCCTTGAGGAATGTTTTGATATTGGATACTATAATATTCACTGCACTCTAGAATCTCGTCCCATAATGCTTTGCAGGGCCTTTGGTTGGGATTCTATTTTTGCCCATAACTGACTGTGCTTGGGGTGGTCCTAGGAGGATGGGACCACCACCGAATCGTTCAGCATGATGTGCTCTTGGTGTTCAAGGCATCTGCTTGGTTCTCTACCTAGGTTAGGGAGGATCCCAAAAGCATCACCTCTCTCACTGCTTGCTTTATTTTCATTTTCACTTTTGTGAGATGACTGTATGCAGTTTAGCATATAAAGATAGGTTTTTGTTGTTTTACTAAAGGTATGTGAGATTTCTGTTTTATTAATTGGGATAAGATGAGAAGAGTTTCACGAACACGGAACTCATGCAAAAACTCTCGGGAGTAAGCTATTGTATGTATGTATGTATTTAAGCTTATATAGCGCTCAGCTACCCCCAACGGGGGTGTCCCGGCGCTTGCAGATACAGTGGAGAGTGAGGGCAGGTTAGAGTTATTGAGCTCTAGTTTGCTAAGGGAGGCTGAAGAGCCAAGTCTTCAAATCATTCCGGAAGATAAGTTCCGATTTGGCTTTTCTGATGTGATCAGGCATGGAGTTCCACAAGGTCGCGGTTTTGACGGAAAAGGACTGTCCTCCTATTCTGGACTTAGAAAAACGGGGGATGACAAGGCACTCACGATGATTAGATCTTAGGGTCCTGGACTGATGATATTTGCAAACTCTCTTCTTTAGATATTGCGGGCCAATATCATTAAGTGCTCTGTATGCAAGAGTTAGTGCCTTAAATTCAGTTCTTCTCTTGACAGGCAGCCAGTGGAGAATACGCAAATGAGGGGATATATGATGTTTTAGTGGGATGTTCCTAATAAGCCTGGCTGCCGCATTCTGCACAGTTTGCAATTTCCTGAGCAGGTATGCTGGCAGCCCCATGTACAGACTGTTTGCATAGTCAAGCTGTGATGTAATCACCGCATGGACTATTGTTTTCCTACAGTCCATTGGTAGGAAGTAAAAGAATCTCCGAAGGGCCTTCATTTTCCAAAAGCAGGACGAGGAGACATGGCCTATCTGGGTCTTACATGACAGGGAAGTATCTAGTTTGAACCCCAGATTCCTAGCAGACGAGACTGGGAGAGGAAGGGGGTTGAGTTCTGCGGGCCACCAGAAATCTGATAATGGAGGTGAGGGCTGGTTGAAATATAGCACCTCCGTTTTTTCTGTGTTCAGTTTTAGGCAGTTAGCTGTCATCCAAGCTGAGATGTCCATGAGACACTGCCTAAAGTTTGAAAATACGGCCTCAGAGCAATCTTGGAAGGAAAACACGAGCTGCGTGTCATCAGCATATGAGATAACATCAACCCCGCTTTGCTTTACCAGAGGGGCCAGGGGGGCGAGGTAGACATTAAAAAGGGTCGGGCTAAGGGCTGAACCCTGAGGCACTCCACAGATCAAAGGGCGAGAGTTGGAAGTGTAAGGATGCAGCCGAATTCTCTGGGAGCGGCCTTCTAGGAAGGAACAGAACCAAGCTAAAGTAGTCCCCGTCACTCCCAACTGTTGAAGCCTGTCTAAGAGGATCTTATGAGACACTGTGTCAAATGCTGCCGACAGGTCCAATAGCACCAGCATTGCACAGTTCCCCTTATCCATTGTCTCCCGGACAGTTTCTGCTACTTCGAGTAGTGCTGTCTCCGTGCTGTATCCTGCTCTAAATCCCGACTGGGTGTCGTGAAGTAGTTTATTGGATTCAAGAAATGTGGATAATTGTTTTTGCACTTCTTTTTCGAGAATCTTAGCAGGTGCTGGCAGAAGGGAGATAGGTCTAAAGTTTTTCAATATTGTAGGGTCTGCATTCTCCTTTTTGAGGATTGGTTGAACAACAGCGATTTTCCAGCTAGATGGATAAATGCCAGTTTCCAATGAGGTGTTCCAGAGCTGGTTTAACGCAGGGTTGAGCAGTGGTGCTAATATTTTAAAAAACCTGGCCGGGCAAGGATCAAGTGGGGATCCGGATTTGGTTTTTTCCAACTGCTTGAGGGATGTAGCCAAATCTAAGGGGCTAAACTCAGACCAAGTTTTTGTCGGGAGGGGGCGAGGCAGTGGTGTGTTAGACAGTTCTGTCTCAGGAAAAGCTGCATAGATGTCTTGGATCTTCTCCTGGAAGAAGACCGAGAGATCCTCACAGAGTGCAGCAGAGGGGACTATATTACTTTTCATTGCCTCTGGTTTAAGGAAACCCTGAACAATTTTAAAAATTTCCTTAGTGGAGTTGTCAGCTGATTTTATTTGATTGGCAATATGATCCTTAATAATATTGCGTTTTAATTTGTGAAACTGTTTTATTGCCTTTCTGTATGTATTTTTTGCTTCAGGGTCGTAGGCAAGACGCCAGTACCCGCTAAAGTTTCTTACAGCGGCTTTTTTCTGCTCGAAGTTCTGGTGTAAACCAGGGGGCAGAAGGTGTATTCCTGGCCTGTTTCGTTGTTTTCATGGGAGTTATTTGGTCAAGGGCCGACATGACCCAGTGGTTAAAGGTTACGGTGTCGCTGTTCGGGTCTCCGGTAGGTAACAGAGGGGTGTTTACTAATACAGGTCCTAGTACTTCGGGGGTAACTTTCCTCCAATTTCTTCTAACTTCGTGTTCGGGTTTTATAGCATTGTGGTTTGTGAAGATAGTTAGATAGAAAGGAATAAGACTGTGGTCTGACCACAAGAGGGGGATAGGATCTTCAGTTGTTAGGGTGGGGATATTAGTAAAAATAAGATCCAGGGTGTGGCCAGCCCTGTGTGTGGGTTTGTGGACCAGTTGTTTAAGGTTCAGTCCTGACAGTGTCTCCGCTAGTTGGGTGGTCATGGGACATAAATCATTGTCCATGTGGACATTACAGTCCCCTAAGACTATGAAGTTGGTATATTTTAATGAGAGGTCAGCGATCCGGTCGCATATTTCCCATAGCTCAGCGGGCTTAGATGTTGGTGGCCTGTAGATCAGCAATCCCGGAATGGTGAGAGTAGGGGAGATTGTGATGTTAAAGGACAGTGCTTCTATCAGGTCAGTATGTTCGACCCTTCTGTGTGAGATCTCCCAGTCATTTCTAATAATCACTGCAAGTCCACCCCCCACTCTATTACCCTCCCGGTTTTCTGCCACTATTTTATAGCCTTTTGGGATCGCCATTGAGATGTCGGGGTTAGAGTTCTCTCTCATCCATGTTTCCGTTAGGAAGATGAGATCTCAAGACTTTGAATCAAGTAGAAGCCAAATGTTATCTGCGTGCTTGGGAAGAGATCTACAGTTGATTAGACAGGCATTTATTTTGGAGGTTGACCTATTACTGGGGGTCCATATCTCTGAGGGTGTGGCTTCTGCAAGGGCTTTACACTTTTTTCCCAAGACCTCTTTGTTAAACTTAAAAGAGCAGGACTTACAGCTATGTTCCAGGTCGTGTGGCTCATATTCCAATGTACAGGGGTCAAGACATGTCGGCCTGGGGCAGGCTGTTGAGTTAAGCTCAAGGATTTGTGCCCTAGATAGCATAATACGCGAGTCTGGCTGGAAACGGGCAGGATGGCTGGCGCTAGTCGCGGGCCGGTTGCGGACGGGCGCAGACGGGCTTGCCATAGGTGCGCCCGCTGCGCGCGTCCGCTGCGCGTCAGAGACGGCATACAATTAATATACTGCTTTGCGGGAAAAGGGCCCGCCTCTGCCGTCCCCCGGAAGTGCGTCACTCGCAGGGGGTGCCGCGCTATTGGTCAGGGAAAGCCCTCCACTCAATCGGCATAAGCCGTGGTGGACCGGGGCAATGACCGAGAGAAAAACGGCGTGGCAGCGCCGAAGACAGACGCCCCAAGTGACTAGGTAAGCCAAGGAGCGTGGTGAAAACAAAATGAAACTGTGAAAATTCACAAATTCAAGCTCAAATAGCAAGCTGTGAAGTACTTTAAAAACAGTTGTGCTGATCGGCGATTTAAAAACAAATATACTAACAGCGTAGCTAGAGCCTCACCATGAACACGCGTCCGCTGCGCGTCAGAGCCGGCATACAATTAATATACTGCTTTGCGGGAAAAGGGCCCGCCTCTGCCGTCCCCCGGAAGTGCGTCACTCGCAGGAGGTGCCGCGCTATTGGTCAGGGAAAGCCCTCCACTCAATCGGCATAAGCCGTGGTGGACCGGGGCAATGACCGAGAGAAAAACGGCGTGGCAGCGCCGAAGACAGACGCCCCAAGTGACTAGGTAAGTCAAGGAGCGTGGTGAAAACAAAATGAAACAGTGAAAATTCACAAATTCAAGCTCAAATAGCAAGCTGTGAAGTACTTTAAAAACAGTTGTGCTGATCGGCGATTTAAAAACAAATATACTGACAGCGTAGCTAGCGCCTCACAATGAACACGCTATGATAAAACAATTTTACTTTTACATGCTAAAAAGCATATAACCAATTCACAAAAGTGAGCTTTGAAAAATATCAGGCAATGACAGAAGTGATGATTTTGGGGTCCCCCCTAAACTAGGGGGAGGACCAAGCAGATGCCTTGAACACAAAGCGCATATCATGCTCAAGATTGTGGTGGTCCCATCCTCCCAGGACCACCCCGAGCAAAGTTATGAGCAAAAATACAATGCCAACCAAAGGCCCAGCAAAGCATTATGGGGCGAGATTCTAGAGTGCAGTGAATATTATAGTATTAGCTCTCAGCTGAGCCGGGAGAGCCTGCCCCTTGAGGAATGTTTTGATATTGGATACTATAATATTCACTGCACTCTAGAATCTCGTCCCATAATGCTTTGCAGGGCCTTTGGTTGGGATTGTATTTTTGCCCATAACTGACTGTGCTTGGGGTGGTCCTAGGAGGATGGGACCACCACCGAATCGTTCAGCATGATGTGCTCTTGGTGTTCAAGGCATCTGCTTGGTTCTCTCCTTAGGTTAGGGAGGACCCAAAAATCATCACCTCTCTCACTGCTTGCTTTATTTTCACTTTTGTGAGATGACTATATGCATTTTCGCATGTAAAGATAGAGTTATTTGTTGTTTAACTAAAGGTACTGTTTGCTATATTTTCATTTTTGTGAGATGACTATATGCAATTTAGCATATAAAAATAGTTATTTATTTTTTTACTAAAGGTATGTGAGACTTCTGTTTTATTAGTTGAGATGAGGGGAGTTTCACGAACACTGGAATTCATGCAAAAACAGAGGAGTAAGCTACTGCACCCACCACCCTATAATAAAACAATGTTACCTGTACATGCTAAAAAGCATATAACCAATTCACAAAAGTGAGCTTTGAAAAACGTCAGGCAATGACAGAGGTGATGATTTTGGGGTCCCCCCTAAACTAGGGGGAGGACCAAGCAGATGCCTTAAACACAAAGAGCATATCATGCTCAACGATTGTGGTGGTCCCATCCTCCTAGGACCACCCCGAGCAAAGTTATGGGCAAAAATACAATGCCAACCAAAGGCCCAGCAAAGCATTATGGGGCGAGATTCTAGAGTGCAGTGAATATTATAGTATTAGCTCTCAGCTGAGCCGGGAGAGCCTGCCCCTTGAGGAATGTTTTGATATTGGATACTATAATATTCACTGCACTCTAGAATCTCGTCCCATAATGCTTTGCAGGGCCTTTGGTTGGGATTGTATTTTTGCCCATAACTGTGCTTGGGGTGGTCCTAGGAGGATGGGACCACCACCGAATCGTTCAGCATGATGTGCTCTTTGTGTTCAAGGCATCTGCTTGGTTCTCTCCCTAGGTTAGGGAGGACCCCAAAATCATCACCTCTCTCACTGCTTGCTGTATTTTCATTTTCACTTTTGTGAGATGACTATAATATTATCAAAGGTATGTGAGGTTTCTGTTTTATTAATTGGCATGAGACGGAATGGAGTTGCGGAGGTTCACTGAGTTTTTGTTCAACTCCGCAGAATTCCGTGTAGTGGCACTCCGCCAACTAAGCCCACCCTTAAACATGATATCTTTTTTATCTGGACTGATATTGAGGAACATCTCCAAGAATTCCTGATATGGCTGAATTTTACAGCTATTAACCTAAGATTTACTGCACATACCAGCCAGCATCAAGTTGAGTTCTTGGATATCTTGATTAGACACAACTCAAACATACTTGAAGTTGATCTCTTCATCAAACCCACAGCCAGAAACACACTTTTACATTTTAACAGCTATCACCCACGAGCTCAAAAGCAAAGCATCCCATTCCGACAGACTGCGTCGCAACTGTACTAACCTGTCTGACTTCGATACACAAGCTACAGCTACGAAAGCTAAATTCATAGCCAGAGGATACCCTCATCGCCTAGTCAGAGAATCCTTCAAAAGGGCTAGGTTTTATGACAGAGATCATTTACTGAAATCCAATAACCGTCCTAAGTCTACACAACTTGTGTGTGTTACGAAACATTCTACAATGAATGAAAGGATTAAACAAATCATTAACTCAAACTGGCACATACTCAATAGTGATCCTGACCAACAACTAAAATTGGCAAAACCACTGTTCGCTCACCGCCGCAACAGGAACATCAAAGATATCATTGTTCATTCGTGATTCACTACAGGATTTCCTTTTGTTCAGAAATCCCTTGACGGAACAACACCAGTAGGAGGAACCTTTAAATGTTCCAGCTGTAAATCTTGCGATACAGTGATTGAAGGTGAAACCTTTGTCCATAATGGATACACGCTACGTGCCAAAAAACTGTGGAACTGCAAAACCAAAACTGTTATTTACTTCATCATATGCCCTTGTAACTTGGGCTATGTTGGAGAGACTTCCCGTGCAGTTACCACGCGCCTCACTGAACATCGTTCCGCTATCCGAACTTCGAAACTCACTGCTCCTCTAGTTAAACATTACCTGGACTTTGGCCACACAGTGGATGACACTAAGTGGTTGATCTTAGAAAAAATAGAGAATGCAGATGTTAACAGAAGTAATGAAATTCGCAAAAAAAGAGAAGTCTTCTGGATTTTCACTTTAAATACATATAAGTGTGGTCTGAACAATGAACTACCATGGGAAAATGCCATACAGTTTAATAACTATTAGGTCTCCTTCTTGCTTCTGCCTTTTTTTATCTTTGAAACCTTTGATTCAGATTCTGTACATACTAGTTGCTGTAGTGCTAAACACATGCCCCATCGCCTTCATTTTCTTTTAACAGGTTTATCCTGCATGGCAGCCTTTCTCATTAACACACTACAGTATTAGCCCGTTTTTTCACATATTTTTTAAGTGATTCAACAGGTTCATTTATCCTGATTAATAAGGTGACCATTCACCCTCCTGGTCATAAATTGATGGTCTTCTCGATTCGTCCTGAATCGATTAGCCATCTATATTAATTCCTTGTGGCCTTATGTGTGGACTTTCTATTTCTTTTATAAAAAAATTCTCTATCTTTGTTCGTTTTCAATTCTCTATTAGAATCTTTTTAAGTAAGATATACATTCATAATTTTCGCTACCCAATTCGCAGTTATGAAGTAGTCTTTTTTCTAGCTTCACCATTAGTGAAGTCAGGTGACTCCATCACATGACACGGCCTGCCGTTTTAAACCCGGGCAACTTGCCGCCTCGGTTACATAGCCCTCCGGTTCTCGAGTGCGGCTAGAACTTATCCCGGCACACTATCACAAAGCAGGTGAGACTTTGTTACGCTCAAATAAACTCCCGCAGTCGACTGCTGACCGAAAGGTCACTAGATAGGACGATTTTATAATCCTTTCCCATTACGTTTTGGTTTCAGGGCATTGCTGTATTGAGACGCCCGCCAAGTAATTTTAAGTCAGTGCTGAATTCATTTTTTGGCATTTATTCTCTCGTGTCATCAGGAATTATCAGAACCTGATTAGCAATTTCAATCTTACACAGGTACCCATTTACATCTATTTACGTAAGGGTATAATTGTATGTCTCCATACGTCTTACCACCATTACCATATCTTGATATGCCCTCTCCATTGTTTTCTTTAGAGCTGTGTGCATTCTGCTAAGGCCATTGAAATTTGAAAGGATTTTCGTTGAGGCATACATATCAGTATTTCTCATTCAGGGTAATGATTATTACTCTTTGCACAACTGCTACGATAATGCACTTTACATTGTTTTAAAGCATGGGTGCACATATGGGCTTTAAAGCGTATTGCCATGATGTTCATTCCCCGATATGTCCTTCTTATCATTTTTTCAGATCTGTGTGTATTACACACAGGCATTTGGACTCTGACAGGACTATTTCTGAGGCATACACATCTGTATCCCTTATATAGGGTAACTATTACTCTCTGTAATTTGTAATTATAAGCCATCATCCCTACGCTATCTCCTACTCCTATTAATCATTATGCATCTTTATTTGTAGACCTGGATATATCTTACATATGAGCTGGTTGCCTTTTGTGATCGTTTTTTCTACGCATCCTACCATTTGATTAATACGCAGTTGTTAGACTTGGCATCTTTTGGCGTGTTTCCCCTGAGTTTTTGCTTTCTGACCTCCCGGTTTTGACTCTGTTTTGTGCTGGTTTAGTGTTTCTGCGCACTTTACGCACTGCTGATCAGTGGTAAAGTGCAAGTGCTCCTGTAAGAAATGTGTTATGGATTGGTATTTCCATGTTTGGCTATTTGATTTATGTGTCAGTCCCTAGTAACGTGCACTGAGTGTGCCAGGGCCTGTAAATCAAATGCTGCTGGTGGGTTTGCAGCACTGGTTGTGCCACCCACCAAAGCAGCCTGCAAAATGTGTCTCAGGCCTGCCACCGCAGAGCCTGTGTGCAGTCTGTGACTGCCATGTCGACTTGGCAAGTGCACCCACTTGCCAGTCCCTAAACCTTCCCTTTTGTACATATTAGTCACCCCTATGGTAGGCCCAAGGTACCCCTGTGGGGAGGGTGCATTGTAGGTAAAGGTAGGGCATGCCCTGGTGTGCGTGGCATGCCCTGATAGTGAATTACAGCCTATTTTGTTTTTCACTATTGAAAGGCTACCTGTCCCCCATAGGCCAGAATGGGCAGTTTTGATTATTACATCTTATAATCCTAACTGACTCCGGGAACATGGTAGAAATTTGAGTTTAGTATGCCTGAACTCAGAATGATAAAATACATCTTTTAGTGAAGTTGGTTTTAACATTCTGTGTTTGAAAATACCACTTTTAGAAAGTAGGTATTTTCTTGTCTAACTATCCAGGCCTGCCTCTGCTAGGTTGTGTATTCCTTGTCTGGAGTTTGAGTGACAGGGCTGGGGGATTCCAGGAGACAGAATGAGTCCGCCCAGTGGTGAATAGAGAGATCTGCATCTAGATGGGAGGGAGGAGTTGCACCTGGGACCTGAATAGGACTGTGCCTGCCCCCCACAGTGCTGGCTCCACCCCCTGTGGTGCGTCTGATGTCTCTGCCCTGCACTGTGAAAGAAGAGAAGGAATCATGTCAACAAAGTGCTCCAGGGCTGTGCTTTCCCTCCACAATGCTGGCTCCACCTCCTGTGGGGCGTCTGATGTTTCTGCCCTGCACTGTGAAAGGAAAGAAGGAGTCTTGTCAACAGAGTGCTCCAGAACTGGTTTGGACTAGGCAAAGGCTTCTCTGCCTCCAGAGAACAAAGGAATTTGGGATATAAATATTGGGGCCCTGACCCCATGAATTTAGATCTCGCTGGAATCAAGGAACCTGCCAAGAAGAAGAGCTGGAGAGCTGCTAGGAGGAGTACTGCCCCTTTGCTGAGTTATTGCCTTGTTGGGTTGGCCTGCAGTTGCTGCTTCTGTCTTGGGCAGTGAAAGGACTGGACTGAACTTTCTACTCTTTGTACTGAGAATCTCCAAGGGCCTGAAACCGAGCTGGCCTCCTGTTAAGAAGTCTCAGGGACTGCAAAGACTTCACAACCCTCTGGGTACCGCTTCTGGAACCGCTGTTTCAGTTGCCACAGAGGAAGGGAACCGCAACCGACTCCGTCAACCGACTCCATCGCTGGCCCGGTGTCCTGTTTGCACCGCAGACCGCATCGCCCCGCTTCGCACCGCAACCCTGGTCTCACCGACGACGACGTCCGACGCCGTCAACATCGAGCCGCTGTTTGCATCGTGACCTGTGGGCACCGCAGTTCGCATCGCATCGCTTCACTGTACCGGCCGGACCAGACCGACGCTGTCGCTGCATCTGGCTCAACCATCGTGACCGCATCGCAGTTGGGGCACCGCTCGCACGCTTCGCGACGCACCGCTCCGACTCGCACCGCTGTCCGACGCCAGCTCCCGCACTCCGGCTTGGTCGCCTGCATCGCAACCTGCCAGCACCGCATCGAGCACCGTCTCACCCTGCATCGCCCGCCTTGGTCTCACCGACTCCGTCTGCACGACTGTCATCGAGCCGCTGCCTGCACCGCATCGAGTAGACACCGCACCTTGCATCGCTCCGTCTTGCACCGCAACCGCGACGAACGCCGACCGGCTCGTACACTCTGTACCAGCCACAACGAGAAAGGTACTGTGACCAAGTCTGTGCACGACTCTGCCGGCCCGTATCGATGCGGTCGGCTGGATCTGTTGGACTTTGTTTGTTTTCAGCATCGCGGTAGACTCGGACGGAGCTACCGACTCGCACGAACTTTGTTTTTCACGATTTCTGCAAAGAAGAAGTTATCTTGCAACATATTCATTTTTAAAGTATTTGTATTGTGGATTTCTATCATATTTGGTCTTGTCTTGAGTATATAAAAATATTGGTTATTTTTCTAAACTGGTGTGGTGTCCTTTTGTAGTGCTTACACTATATTACTGTTGGTTATGTGCAAATGCTTTGCACACTGCCTCTAGAATAAGCCTGACTGCTCGTGCCAAGCTACCAAGGGGGTGAGCAGGGGTTATTTTAGGAGTGTAACTCCCTTATCCTGACTAGGAAGAAGGGTCCCTACTTGGACAGAGGTGCAAGCCCTGGCCAACCAGAGACTCCCATTTCTAACAGCAGTAAGCATATATATTTTCCACAGTCACCTTTCTGTGGTACAAGGGTATTTTAGGACTATCACCTATGCACTTTATCTCTTGGATCACTACATTAGTTCAATTAATTCTCTTATTTACATGAAACTCATGTATAATCTCACTACTTTATCCTCCTATCTCTTTCTCGTAGTCTTTGATCTTATGGTGATGGTATGAGTTCTATACCTTTCTCTACCTCCATTGATGTCTATCACTTATGGAGTATTTTAAATAATACATGTTGTTTTAGGTTCATTAATATGGTGAAGGTATGTAGTTGATCATTGAATTTTTTTTATCTTGAAACTCAGTGTATTTTATTTGGTTTTAATTCACTTTGTAGGAAACTTTGTGGCTTTCCTGATGAAGGCGCAGTGTGCGCCAAAACGCGCGTAGAAGATCCATCTCACAGCCACTGTCTCTTTAATCTGTTTTTGTCCATGTTATATTGAGTATTGTATTAATTTGAAAATTATCTGTTGTCCATTATTCATGTTATTGTACTGTGTTATAGTGTACTTCTTCATGTGGTGTCCTTATGTGCACAGATTCTAATATGTCCAAAATCAATTTTTGTTTGATACATGTTTAGAAATGTTTTTAATCAAATTGCATTAAAGATATGAATTTTTAAAAATGATCTTTAGTTTACACTGAGTTTACTTTTTCATGCACTTTATTGATATGGTCTGTTGATTGTTTATGACCTTCAATTGCCTAGGGATTTATTCTCAATTGTATTATTGCCCTGCCCTAGGAATCTTAAGTATTTGCAGGGGGTCCTTGGTATTTACACTGAACCCCACTGATTCTCCCAGGCCAAAGGAGGAGGGCCAGGGCAACTTCAAGGCCTAGCTGGGGCAGCCAGAGTCACCCTTCATGGGCTGGTCGCAGAGACTCACCAAAGTCCATTGTAACACTGCTCTCCCCTGGCACCTAAGTGTTGATGTTGCCGTGGTGTCTTGACAAGTCCTCTTCTATAACCTGCCATGCCACCAGGTAGCTACCACTGGACTCTCTTCTAATCACTCTTTTCCTGCAGGGTCTCCTCCAGTGCCCCTCTCTCAGCAGCAAAGCAGATGCTTAGCTCAGACACTTGCAGACTTTTCAGGTGATTTTCCCACACCTTATTAGGAAGCTGGTCATCAGCAAAACTATCGCTGAATCCCAGAAGTTTGTCCAGCACTCTTTAGATTCCATTTCTTATACAATATTGCCAGACCAGATTTGTGGATTTCGCCAGCACCGTCTTTGTCTTTTCAAGTCAGCAGGAAGGAGGGGCGGGGTATGAATCTCTTGCTCAGAGAGACCAAAAACACTGGCACAACAGGGAAGCCTTCACTTTTTTGCAGTTTTATATAGCACACGTTTAAGAAGAGGAATTGGAGCACTTTACAAAAGAACCAGATCATGTTAAATATTTTCACCTTTACTTTTTTGCAGTTTTATATAGCACAAATTTGGGATGAGGGCATTAGAGCACTTTACGAGAGAACCAGATTATGTTGCACATTTGTTAGGCCCTAGGAGATCAAGTGATTGCCCAGAATCACAGGATACTGTGCCAAGAGTGGGATTCAAAACTGGTATCTCAGTTCCAATGTTGGCAGCTCTAGCTGCTGGGCCACATTTCCTCCCCTTTGTATTCATAAGCCTTTTGTAAGCTGCAACTGAAATGCGAACAAAAGAGCAGGATGTAGCAATGGGCTGTCCCTGTACTTCTAAAGGGCCATTGTTTCAAGTTCTCCCTTCACCAGCTATCAACCTAATCAGTGTAACACCTGATAGGACAAAAAGTGGGACATGGCAAAAGGCAATCCTTTAGGCCTGGGCGGTGAACATAGGAATCAGCAGCGGACGACTGTTTGAAAAAGGCTGAATAGACAATTTGCACAGACAAGTAAGCCCTTTGCAAAGCTGGACTGGTCGCCTTTTTACTGCTTACTGCTAAATTTGGGTATTAAAATGGTACTAATGAGGTGCAACCAATTCCCAGACAGTGTTACTGAGTTTAAAAATGACGAAATAATGAAGTAATCCTATTACAAAATATGCCGCATTATGCCACATAATTTGCCGTTTCTTGCTGCATAATTTACTCAACCCTGCCACATAATTTGGCCCCCTCCTGCCATATAATTACAGGGGCCTTGATTATAAGGACATGATTAGCCACTCATAAATGGGTGCGGGAGATCTAACTGAGTCCTCCTTGGACGCTTTTCCGTGTGAATTAGCCTATAGTGAGGGCAGAGGTTTTGGGGGTAGGTGGTTTGGTTCGTGGGGCGTTGGAGGCTATGTTTTCAGGTTACTTTTAATCAAGAGGGGGAGGGAGAAGCAGTATAGGGTCCACTCAGCTTCCAATTATAATCTACTGTAAATCACTTCCTCCTTGATTTACATTATAAGTTTTCAGGTTGCTGAGCTATGGAACTAGCTCCACTTTGCAAGACTTCCTCCCACCCTATCACACACATGCACGTACACGCCCAATTACACAAACCTAATGTTAACATGTTTTTTAAATGTAAATCAAGAATACAGTAGTATCTGGTCAACATAACATTTTTAGTGTTACTACACAGAAATACGTTGCCAGGAGAAGCAGCTCTGATGTCATGAGCGAGACTTTGGTGAGACTGCCGGTGTGCTCTTTTTAAAAACAAAAAACTTTGCTGCTAAATTCACGCTGCTGAATCAATACTAATGTGTTTTTTAGTCCGTTTTTAGTCTATTGTATTTTAACTACAGAATACGAAGTTTTTATATGGGAGGCTGAACGGGCACTTTTTAAAACTGTTTGTTGTTCAATTTGTTATTTGCACTTACTTTATCCGACTGCCTGCCCCGGTCCATCGCGGCGGAAGTGCCGTTAGTGTGGAGGGCGTGGCTAGTACGGTTAAGGATTGCCACGAAGCACTTCCGGTTAGGGAGAGGGTAGAGGGACCTTACGCTCACCTCTCTATAAAACAACCGATGTGCCAGCGCCCGCGCAGCGGACGCGCGCAGCGGGCACGCCGCTGGCGTGCCGAAGGCGCGCCTAAGGCAAGCCCGTCTGCGCCCGTCCGCGCCTGGCCGGGCCAAGGGGCCAGGACCCCTGCTTCTCCTGACATAGCCCCCACTCAAGTTTATTCTAGAGAGACACTCTTGGCATTATCAGGTCAGGAAGTAGGCGATGATATCTATTGTATCAAAGCCGATCCTGGGCACATGGAAGGCCCTTTCTCATGCCTGTTCTGTAAATGGTGTAGTGTGACACAGTCAGAGCGGCCTTCCAGAGAAAAGGATGACCTGTACAAATTGAGATGTATCTATTTCAATGCCCGCTCAGTACCCAAACATTCCCTCAATATCTGGGACATTATAAACGAAATGCGCCCTGATTTGGTTTTTATAACGGAAACATGGCTGGATGAAAGTAACTCTCCTGACATTGCCACCGCCCTGCCTACAGACTACAAAATTTTAAAACAAGATAGGCAGGGACGGAAAGGAGGGGGTCTGGCTATACTTTTTAAAGACTACCTCACTTGCCTTCACGTCGCAGTGGCACAAGTTGGGAAGCATGAGGTATTATCATTTCAAGTGGCCAGAGATGGTCATACATTGCTCGGGGGAGCTGTAATTTACAATCCCCCGGGGCATCAATCTGAATTTAGCGCCCATTTACTAACTCAACTCTTTCCCCCCTGCCTGAAATACAAACATTATTTGGTCATAGGGGATTTTAATATCCATTTCGAGAAAATCAACAATTCTGCAGCTTTGCACCTGGAGAACGATATGCAGATTCTTCAACTAAAGCAGTGGGTCACAGGGCCAACGCATATTGCAGGGCATACCCTGGATCTGCTTTTCTCAAACTTTGATTCAATTTCTATCCATGAAATTAAACCCCTTTCCTGGACAGACCACTCACTTATCTCCTTTATAATCAAGCTCCCAGTAAATCCTACCAAGCCCTCGAGGTGCTTACAGGGGACAAGGCGAGCATGGAGATTAGTTACCGAAGATTCCTTCCGGTCCCATTTTTGCCCCGAGAATCTAGAGGCCTTAAATATGCTCCAAGCCGATAGGGAAATAACTTATCTCGAAAAGAAATCATTAACACCCTAGATTTATTTGCACCTAAACTGCCATCAAAGGTGTCGAACAAACCTCAACAAGGAAAGTGGTATACACACGAACTCAAGGCACTCAAAAGAAAGTGCCAAACCACAGAGCATCACTGGAGGCAATCTAAACTACATACAGACAGACAGGCATACAAGACAGAGTTGAGGAATTATAATAATGCCATTAAGAAAGCCAAAAAGTCATATTTTGCTGGTAGAATTAATGAGAATTGCAACTCAAGTAAGGAGCTGTACAAAATAGTAAGGGAGCTATGCTACCCAGTGAGCCTATCCCAAATTTTGCCACCCTCAGAGGAAGGCTGTGAAGAAATCAGCGAGTTTTTTCAGACAAAATTAGTAAAATATACTCCACATTCAACTCCAACACCTCACTGCCAGCAATCAACCGAGAAACCTCAACCCCCCCCTCCGATGCATTTGCCTGCATGGGCAGCTTCTCCCCATTCACAGAGGTAGAAGTTGCAAAAACAATGGGGAAGTTAAATCGGGGTCTCCTCTTGACCCCTGTCCCCACTTTGTCTTTGCCCAGATTATACCGATAATCTGCCCATACGTCACCCAGCTATTCAATAACTTGCTGGATACCGCAGTATTTCCAGAAACATGGAAACAGGCTGTAGTAACCCCCCTTCTGAAGAAAGCAGGAACAGACGTGCGTAATCCGGCAAATTACCGACCTATCTCCCAACTGCCGTACCTCTCCAAAGTAATGGAAAAACTGGTTAATAGACAGTTGTCGAACTATCTCGAGTCAAACGATCTATTAGACCCCTCCCAAACTGGCTTTAGAGCCACCAACAGCACGGAAGCAACTCTCTTAGCCGTGTCAGACAATATAAGATCTTTGGTTGACCAAGGGAAAGCCGCCGCTCTGATTTTATTAGATCTATCGGCGGCGTTCGACACTGTCTCACACAATCGCCTACTGGAAATCCTTCATGGAAAAGGAGTTTATGCTAAAGCCCTTCAATGGCTGAGCTCTTTCTTAAATAATAGAACACAGAGAGTACAAATGGGGGAGTTCTCATCTAAACCAAAACCCATTAGTTACGGTGTTCCACAGGGGGCATCCCTGAGCCCCACACTTTTTAATGTCTATGTGTCATCTCTGGCAAAAATCAGTGAGAAGTGGGGCTTTGGTATCTGCTCCTATGCTGATGATACTCAACTGCTGATAACCATTGAAGAACAGCATGAGAATACAAGATTAAAATTGAATAATTGTCTCTCGGAGATGGCAACCTGGATGGCAGAACACTGTCTTAAATTAAATGCAGGGAAATCTGAAATTTTACTCTTTGGAGGAGCCAAACTTGTCTGGAATACCACTTGGTGGCCCCAGACACTGGGGGATGCCCCAGTTCCAAAGCAATGCGCAAAAAATCTGGGGGTCCTTATGGATAATACCCTATCCATGCAGGACCATGTGCGGGTTCTGTGTGGAAGAAGCTTCGCGATGTTGAAGCTTCTAAGAAGGCTATTTCCTTGGATCCAACAAGATTGTGGGAGAACTGTCACGCAGGCATTACTTACCAGCAGACTGGATTATGGTAATGCGCTATTTGTGGGCATGGCTGACTACCTTTTACACGATTACAGGTGGTGCAAAATGCCGCCGCCAAACTGGTATGTAACAAAGACAGATTCAGCTCATCGTCTGAGTGCCTGAAATTACTTCATTGGCTGCCAATGCGCCAAAGAGCGAAATTCAAGTTGCTCAGCTACACACACAAGGCCCTGCATCAACGGGGGCCTTTTATCCTACAGAGGAAAGTTGAATTTTATGTACCCACTAGGTGCTTAAGATCACGGTCCCTAGCTCTAGCCAGAACAAAACGCATTAAGAAATCGCGAACAGGGGGTCGTAGCTTCTCATACTTGGCAGCAAAACACTGGAATGACCTACCACAAGAACTCCGTCTCACAGAGGACTATCTAGTCTTCAGGAAAAAAACTCAAGACTCACTTGTTCTCTTGAAAATAATACTGGCGAAACTCATGAACCACCCGGTTTCACACCAGAAGCCCGAGCACAGCGCCGTGATATCCTCTGGATGAATGACGCGCTTTACAAATACAAATACAAATACAAATGTCATGCTCGCTGCAGGTCTTATCGAACGATAGGCGCGTCATTTCTTGGCTGTTTCTCCTATGCGCAGCCTCCATAGCTATAGTTAAAAGAGGATTGAGTTGTCAACAGAACAATAAAACAGCCAAAATGCAGTTTTGTCTTTAAATTATATTTTACGCCTGGGCGGTTTTTGCCTTGGCTGTCCGAAAGTGCAATTTACCACATCTGACAGGAACATGTTCCAGGCTTCCCGCATCCTCTTCACAGGTGCATTCTGGGGCCGCAGTGGCAAGGCACAGAGTCAATGGCAGCCCCCGGTGCGCTCTATTAGTGTGCACCCCCGCTGCCTCGAATCCAGCCTCTCGTTTAATTGTGTTCTTATTTAACATTTCCGCGTCCCGGCGGAGGGCGGGAACGAGTTTCATATCAGTGACAGGCGGCGGCGTCGCGTTTAGAGCCCTGGCAACTTCTCGAGAGGTGTCAGGAGAGATGAGCCGATCATAAATCATCAATGCTGCTGTCACGCGGACTCCCCCCTGAAGCATGGGCCTCGGATGTTAAATGTTACGTTTATTGCAGACTACTGAGCTCCCAACAGTACTCGGA
Organism: Calotriton arnoldi; assembly: GCA_963921515.1. Lineage (NCBI taxonomy): Eukaryota > Metazoa > Chordata > Amphibia > Caudata > Salamandridae > Calotriton > Calotriton arnoldi. The sequence goes on from CAWUFW010004107.1 coordinate 519,925, forward strand.
GCGCCGATGATTCCCGAAACGGTGCAAATTGTGCCCTTTGTTTTACTGTAAAGTAAAGGGAATCTTCTATGAAACAGCGATTCTCGGCGCTGAATTCCACCTTGACAAAATGTGAGCGGCAAAAATCAAAGTGACTCCATGAATATAATTCTTCGGATGCTGTAGGATGACCTATTTTTTTTTTTTTTTTAATCCGCGAGGGGGAGCGATGGGCGAGCCACATGCAAAGCGCAGCTCTCTTGTTTCATACTCGGGAACGCGGATGCTATCTGAGGAATGTTGTCTTTTGAATTACAGGCCCGGGACTTTAATGGCCCTAAAATGACAATCTGCCGGTAACCGGAGAGTTTTCTGTGCCTGCTTCTCGGCGAGCACTGACGGCGACTTTCACTGCGATAAAGTAAAAGCAACGCCTATCGTAGAGTACTGTTCCTTTTTCATTAAATAATTAATGAGAAAGAAACCGACCTGGCATCGCCAAGGGTTGTCGTTTAATCACAATTAGCTTCGGTGCATGGATGTAATTAAAAGACGATGTACATGCATGTAGGACGTGTTTTCAAGGGCTCCTCTGGCGATGCCTGCGTGCAAGCGAGCCGCTCGCTGGTTCCCATGCAAAGCTACCCTTCTGGACATTCTTTCACGATCATTCATGTATCCACTGCCCCTTCTCAAACTGCCCGAGTCGAGACCCTGTACACAGTACAATAAAACAAGCATTGCCAATGCCAATATGTCTGGGTTGACGCTCGCATTTTGTCTTTGTCAATGTTTGTTTTGTCGTGGATTTTGTAAAAAATTGTTGTGGGACTTGATGGGCCCTTGCCAATAAAAAAAAAATGGCTGAAAGCAAAAAAAAATGTTCGGTCTCAAAAGGCTTACATTGCTGTAGTACTCCCTGGCACTGATGGGATCTACTTTGTGTGATGATGTGCGCCACCTGAAAGATAAGGATGCCATCACTCACAGTGAATTTAGCCAATGGTTGGAGTGGGCTGACCCCCTGCCCTTTGCTGTACGCTGTAGCGGGTGGAAAAAAAATTAAATAACACAACAGATCAATGGAGGGTGAGGGCTGGATGAAAGACCCTGTAAATAGGTATATTATATATATAATTTTAGTAAAATCAAAACATCTTGGCTAACGCCAAACCTAATAATAATAATGATCCTCATGCTTCAACATTCCTCACATTGACTTCTGGACCAGTGACCACCTCAGAGCTGCAAAAGGAAAACATTCAAGTGAGCATTCTAGAGAAACTTTGGGCCAAATGTACAAAGCCATTTTGCATTTCCTAACGGTGCGACTCTCTATTGCAGGTCGTTTGGAAATGCAAAATGGTGTTTTCATATGCACGAATGCATTTTTAATGGTGCAATTTGCATTTTCCATTATGTTGAAATTGGAAATTGCTAATTGGGCTACCAAATAGCAATTCGCTAACACAATGTACAAAGGATTTCCCAAATGCGTTTAGTTGCAAATGGCTATTTTGGAAATGAATATGCCATCAATGTTTTTCAGGTGGTAATCAGGTGCAAACTATAAAATGTCACCTAAAATGCATCTGGCTCTTTCAGAATGACGGCTCTGTATGTCTTGGCGAGGAGGAGGAGGATTTTGGCTGGTAGGCAGAGAAGGAGAAGGAGAAGGAGAAAGGAGAGGATATTTGGGGTGAGGGTCGCCTTGTTTGAACAGACTGAGGAGGATATGTATGAGAATTATAAACTGAGTAGTGAGGTATTTTTGATTTAATTGCTGAGTTACATCCTCAGCTACAAACCCCAACAGTCAAAAGCAATACTATTCCACCACATGTACAGGTATTGTGTTGTCTACAACTTTTAGCTTCTGGCAGTTACCAGGCAGTTATAGCAGTGGCAGGGGGAGTGTCACAAGGTGTATTTCCTAAGTTTTTTCAACATTTTTTTGATATCATGGTAGGCAAATTGAACCAATTTACAAACACTCCCCAAGGTATACAACATACAAAACTAATGTTTTATTAGGTACCACAGTTTCCAAACGTTATTGGTTGTGTTGATTGCACACTTATTGCCATATGTCTCCCCTCTGCAAAATAATTCATTTATAGAAATAGGTAAAGCACCCATTCACTCAATGTGCAGGTAATGTGTGATGCCTCATGCATCATAACTGACACTGTAGCCAGATTCCCAGGCAGCACACATGACTCCTTTATGTTCCGCCACAGTGGAATAAATAACCGTCAATCTGAAGGTGAATTTGGCAATGTTTTTTTACTTGGTAAGAGGATTACAAACTCAGTTTATACAGTGTTCAATAGCATGCTTGTAAAATAATCTAATTATTTCCTCATCTCATGCTATTTGAAGAGACAGTTCATATGCCTTGCGCCCTTGGATACTGATACCATACTTGAATTCAAGAACCAGAAGTGAAAGGCAGTACAACGGGGCACGTAAAACAACACAATCAATAAATGAATGGACTTTTGGAATACTAAAATCACATTTTAGATGTCTGCATAAGACTGGTGGAGCACTACTCTACACACCAGAGACCTGTTGCAAAATCATTGCCACATGTCCTATTCTTCACAACATGCCACGAGAAAGGATCTTCAAAACGTCAACATAGAGCCAGAATCAGACTCAGATGACGAACTACCACCACTACATAATCAGGAGGAAGGGACACGTGCAGCGGAGGGTGGAGCACGACGCACAGAGATCACCAACGACTATTTTTAAGGTAAGAATGATGACCACATCTAAAAAATAGCCAACAAACTTAATGGTAATGTTTTTCCATTACTAAAAGATAACTTTTTATTCAGGTTTTATTATGTTTTGTAATTGTATATCATCAACTGTATCCTTATAGGATGTCATTGTTTAAACAAAGTAACACATTTTGAGGACACCAACATAACAGTCTAGTAACGTACATCTGAGTGCATACAAAAGTTACTTTTTATGACCTCTGGTGTTGGCAGTCTTCTCAGCAAACTTGGCTGTGGAGTTGGGGATATATCTGTCGCCTAGTACAGCATCCTTCTGGCACAGATATGCCACTGAGGCTAGAGCTGTCTTTGCTTTCAGGTGGTGGTAATCTGTTGGAGACTAACAGGTTATGTGTCTGAATATTCTCCAGAGCTGTGGTCACTTGGACCAGACCACGTGCTACATCTTGGCAGCAGTGCCCCATGTCATTTTGGATGTTCATGGTTTTCCTGGCAAGAGTGGCGGTGGCTACTGCCAATCAATTTATTGATTTGGTTAATGAATCATAGCGTGCCATGTGCTGCTTGTGCGTGTGGCTTTGCATACGTTGCTCCTTTTTCATGCCAGCAATCCAGCGCTCTTGACATTTCTAAAAATGTCAGCATTGATGCCTAGTCACTGTTTTTATCTGTTTGGCTTGCGGGCTCTGTACTGTGACGATTGATTTCTAAAGCCCACCAAACAATTGTGAACTGTCTGACATGTCATCAGAGACATCATCATTGTGAACTGTACGTTGTTGGACTCTATGTTGTCTGTGTGTCCTGCACACAGATGAAGTTGTGTTCCTGCCTTGTATTTGCTCTTTGTTAGATTTGGGGGTCTCTAGTTGGCATAGGTAGGTACCTGTGACAAATAGGGACCCTTGCGTCTAGTCAGGGTAAGGGGCTACACTCCTAAAATAACCCCTGCTCACCCCCTTGGTAGCTTGGCACGAGCAGGCAGGCTTATCTCAGAGGCAGTGTGTAAAGCATTTGTGAACACATACAGTAATATAGTGACAACACTACAGATGGACACCACACAGGTTGTATTTATAAAAATAAGTATTTTTATATAGACTTAACACAAGACCAAACGACAAAAATCCACAATACTGCACTCAAAAATAGACTTTAAAATGTTATAAAATAGTTCAGTTCTCTCAAGTTGTAGATGCGACACTTTACTCTCAATGTACCTTGAATGCGTAACGCAAAGAAAACAAAAGGGTCGCAGGGAAGGTGATGCGTCGGTTCCTTACACTCAGGGGAGTGGATGCGTCGGTTCCTTACTGCTGCGCAGGGGAGTTGATGCTCGCTTCCTTACTGTGCGGGGAGGTGATGCGTCGGTTTCTTACTGCTCTCCGGTGCGATGCGACAAGCTGGCACCTCGATGCGATACTCTTCTCCGGTGCGATGCGACAAAGTGGCGTCTTGGCTGCGATGCGACAACGTTGGTGTGATGCGTGCACGCCCGACGGCCGTGCGGCGACTCGATGATCTTTGGAGCCGCGACAGGCCCTGCGACGTGCTTCTCCGGTGATGCGACGATGTCCTCTGTGGCAGCGTCCCGCTTCTCCGGCGATGCGCCGTGCTTCGGCGATGCGATGATGACAGCGGCAGCGGCGTCTCGCTTCTCCAGCGATGCGCCGCGCTTCGGCGATGCGATGATGACAGCGGCAGCGGCGTCTCGTTTCCTCGACGATGCGATGACAGCGGCTGCGGCGGCGACACGCTTCTCGTCGTTGCGTCGCGCTTCCAGCTCCCAGCGACACGCAGTCTCTCAGAAGGCCCAGCACAACAGCAGGCACTTCAATTCCCAGCAAGGGAATTCAGGGGGAGCTGGTTGGTGAAGTCTTGTATCCCTGAGACTTCAGGCAGGAGGCAAGCTCTAGTTCAAGCCCTTGGAGATTCTTCTTCAAGTTGATAGAAAGCACACTCAGTCCTTTTCTCCTTTCTTTGGCAATGAAGCAACCACTGCAGGCCAACCCCCAAACACACAGCACAGGGGTAGTCTCCTCCTTCAGCTTCCTGGTTCTTCTCCTCAGCAAAGGTTCGTCTTGATTCCCAGAAGTGATCTAAAGTTCTTGGGTCTGGGTCCCAATATTTATACTACTTTTCTCTTTGTTCTCTGAAGGCAGAGAGGCCTTTGCCTAGTCCAAAACCAGTTCTGGTCAGTCCTGGAGCACTTTGTTGACAAGACTCCTTCGTTCCTTTCACAGTGTAGGCCAGGGACATCAGACACACCACAGGAGGTGGAGCCAGCATTGTGGAGGAAAGGCACAGCCCTATTCAGGTCCCAGGTGCAACTCCTCCCTCCTATCTGCATGCAGATCTCTCTATTCAGCCCTGTGCTGACTCACCCTGTCTCCTGGAAGCCCCCAGCCCCGGTCACTCAAACTCCAGACAAGGAATACACAACCTAGCAGAGGCAGGCTTGGATAGTTAGGCAAGACAATTCCCACTTTCTAAAAGTGGTATTTTCAAACACAGAGGGGTCGATTCCGATCTCGGCCGGTAGGGCACCTAACAGTATTTGTCCGGAAAAAATACCAGCCGAATGCGTGTTTCCCGACCGATTCGTACACTTGTCCGGATGAACAAGTACGATGCGTATAACAACTCATTTTCCGAGCGAGCCGTACTCACCCAATCCAGCTCCTGTTCCCCGCCCGAGCCGGATCTGTGAACGCCGAATCGAGCCGCACGGAAGCAAATACACAGCACCTTCCAGCCGGACTAGTACGATGCGCAATCCATACGCGCCGAACCCGTCGCTACGTCCGGCACGTTTGAGCATCCGGGCGAGCCGTACATAAGCTCCGTTTCGTGCCACAAGACGATCCACGGCTACGAGACGAACAAGCCTGCTACGAGTATGACTCGAAGACACGAGAAACCCGAACGAGACGATCCAAGCATGAATCCCATTGCGCAGGTCCTACCTATACTCTACATCTATTACCGGGACCGGCACGGACACGTACGGCGCAGACGGTAAGTCAAACACCAACAATACAAACAAACTACACGTACCCGAAATATGTCACACACACATAGGGATGCACAAATAAAGTACACTAGCAACAGCAGAACCATAGGGGTGGGATGGCCAACACCAATGCCATACACACCCATAGGGGGATGGATGCCTACCACTACCACCCCCCTTACTCAGGGGGGCCTGGATGCCTGTCACTACTACCATCCCCACTCATAGGGGGCTGGATGCCTACCACTACTACCATCCCCACTCATGGGGGGATGGATGCCTACCACTACCACCACCCCTACTCAGGGGGGCCTGGATGCCTGCCACTACTACCATCCCCACCCTTAGGGGTATGGATGCCTACCACTACCACCATCACTACTCAGGGGGGGCTGGATGCCTATCACTACTACCAACCACACTCATGGGGGATGGATGCCCACCACTACCACCCCCTACTCAGGGGGCCTGGATGCCTGTCACTACTACCATCCCCACTCATAGGGGGATGGATGCCTGTCACTACTACCATCCCCACTCATAGGGGGATGGATGCCTACCACTACTACCATCCCCACTCATGGGGGATGGATGCCTACCACTACTACCATCCCCACTCATGGGGGATGGATGCCTACCACTACCACCCCCTACTCAGGGGGCCTGGATGCCTGTTACTACTACCATCCCCACTCATAGGGGGATGGATGCCTACCACTACCACCACCGCTACTCAGGGGGCCTGGATGCCTGTCACTACTACCATCCCCATTCATAGGGGTCTGGATGCCTACCACTACTACCATCCCCACTCATGGGGGATGGATGCCTACCACTACCACCACCCCTACTCAGGGGGCCTGGATGCCTGTCACTACTACCATCCCCACTCATAGGGGGATGGATGCCTACCACTACTACCATCCCCACTCATGGGGGGATGGATGCCTACCACTACTACCATCCCCACTCATGGGGGCCTTGATGCCTACTACTACCACCCCCCCTACTCAGGGGGGCCTGGATGCCTGTCACTACTACCATCCCCACCCTTAGGGGTATGGATGCCTACCACTACCACCATCACTACTCAGGGGGGGCTGGATGCCTACCACTACTACCAACCACACTCATGGGGGGATGGATGCCCACCATTACCACCCCCCCTACTCAGGGGGGCCTGGATGCCTGTCACTACTACCATCCCCACTCATAGGGGGATGGATGCCTGTCACTACTACCATCCCCACTCATAGGGGGATGGATGCCTACCACTACTACCATCCCCACTCATGGGGGGATGGATGCCTACCACTACTACCATCCCCACTCATGGGGGCCTGGATGCCTACCACTACCACCACCCCTACACAGAGGGCCTGGATGCCTGCCACTACTACCATCCCCACCCTTAGGGGTATGGATGCCTACCACTACCACCATCCCCACTCATGGGGGCCTGGATGCCTACCACTACCACCACCCCTACTCAGGGGGGCCTGGATGCCTGTCACTACTACCATCCCCACTCATGGGGGGATGGATGCCTACCACTAACACCACTGCTACTCATAGGACGGGAAATGCATGACACAACTAGCATACTCCCACATAAGGAATGACAGAAGATTACATCCCCCCCAACACCATGACAAGTGTGTGTAGTCTGTGTCAAATGCCTACAACACTGAACATGACATTGAACATACAATGTGACCCCCTAGCACATGTGTCTCACATAAATGTGTGTGGCCTCCACAATGCAAGCAGACCATGGCCACTGTGGCAATGGGCTCGAACACCCCATCATCACAGTGACCAAAAGGGAAGTGTGGTGTCCACAGATGATGCACATTTTGAACAGTGTGGCAATGGGGCCTAAAGCCCCATCATCACAGTGACCAAAAGGGAAGTGTGGTGTCTATAGCTGATGCACATTTTGAACAGTGTGGCAATGGGGCCTAAAGCTCCATCACCACAGTGACCAAAAGGGAAGTGTGGTGTCCACAGCTGATGCACATTTTGAACAGTGTGGCAATGGGGCCTAAAGCCCCATCACCACATTGACCAAAAGGGAAGTGTGGTGTCCACAGCTGATGCACTTTTTGAACAGTGTGGCAATGGGGCCTAAAGCCCCATCACCACAGTGACCAAAAGGGAAGTGTGGTGTCCACAGCTGATGCACATTTTGAACAGTGTGGCAATGGGGCCTAAAGCCCCATCATCACAGTGACCAAAAGGGAAGTGTGGTGTCCATAGCTGATGCACATTTTGAACAATGTGTCAATGGGGCCTAAAGCCCCATCACCACAGTGACCAAAAGGAAGTGTAGCCATGGTAAAAGCTGCCAAAGCCAAACTGCATGGATGAATCCTGGTCACACAACAACAAACACATCAGTGGCATAGTAGTGCTTGTGTCCCATAGCAACATAGATTGGTCGAGGGAAACAGTGCAGTGTCAATGAAACATCGTTTTGGCCATGTGCATACAAACATCACCCATGGGGGCACACATTGTCAACATTCACAAATAACACAATGACAGAAGTGACCATCATAATGCTGACCCACATATCTGCACCAATGGACACACAAATGTAGATATCCTGTGGAGACTGTAGATATCAGGTGAACAAATACCATACCATGGCAGCAATGGAACATACAAACCATGATTATTGTGCTGACTGATGACCTAGGAGTCCCAGGGACAGCAGGGGAAAGCCACCAAACAACATACAGCCAATGGCACACTCAAGATATGCCAATGCAGTGGTGCAAAGGCACAAACACAAACAGGCAGACTCACACTGCATATCAAACACAACAGGTGATGGGGGGTGTGCCAGTGTCCCCAGGCAACCACACAACACATGAGGAGGCCTGAATTCCAACCACACAGATGTGTATACAGTGCCATACAAAAGTTACTCATGGATCGGATACCCCTATGTGGGCAATCAGGCATTGTTAGATGAGAGGGAGCACAAATTACACATGTCACACAAGCTTGTAGGAACAGCAACTAACACAGCAAGAGACAGACCCACCACAGCACTACCCCCAGGGACCCCACATTGTGCTGACACCAGCCTGCATGATAATCCCACTGTGATGACAAAGTTAGATGTCGTTCACACTGTGAACCACAGCCATGTGTCCTGAGCAACTAACTACCATCACACCTATACAAGCTCCAATCAATCAGCACGGCCTGCCAGCCAAGGCCAATATGGAGGTAGGGGTCTAGCCATGCAACAACTCACTTTTGCACACACTCAACACCACACACCCTGATCTCCACCAATGTGCAGCAGTGAAGCTCACATGGACTGGTGACATTGCACATGCACCCATGACAATACCAGGGGTGGTGGGGGGAACTAAGGTGCAGAAACCCATCACACATGGCCAGTCAACAAGACTCGTCAATGTCTGACACACAGCACAGTATGCCGTACATGGGCATGATGTGAAATCCACCACAATCAATGGGATCCTGGCCATAGTCACACACCAACGAAGAAGCCAAGGTGACACACGAAGAACACACGTACACAACTACCAACATTGCAGCTCTGACCCTGAGGAGTGGCAGCAGTCACACACACAACTTGTCACAATCACTGAAAGCTAACACAGACTGTAAATCACATGACTCGTGTAAACAACAAGTGCCAAGGGGAATCCTGAATGTGTCCCATCTGCGTTTGCCCACATCCCCAGCCCTGACAACAAAGACAACCTGGGATGACAACCTCATGAACATTAGTTTGCCATGCACCCACATCACAGAGAAACCAGGTCCAAGATGCTGGATGAACACAGAACAACTCAGCAAGCATCACAAACAGGAACATCCCTAGGGACACAGCCTGTGTAGGAAAAGGGAAGGGAACACGCACAGACATGCTTACACAACACACAACACAGGCCCACGCAATGTCACCAGATTACACACTGCCATGAGGGCACTCCACTCCTGTGGAAGGTCCGCTGTGCCAAACCTTGTCTGTGCACGACCCAAACATGTCAGCAGAACACTCCGTCAGTGAGTCAACAACCACAACACACAGAAGGCTCTGCTCACATCAGCCTGGGTACGGGAGTGTCACGTCAGTCATCTGCACACACAAAAAACACGTGTCAAGCAAGTTGCACTGTATACACAGATGAGTCCTTCGACATTGATGTGCAAAACTGCATGTCCAGTGGAGCTGGGCACACAGTCAGGGAAATCGGAACATTGAACAGTGGTAAGCCCACCAGATGTGCATCAGTGTAAGACAAAGATGTTCATTTACAAATGCAAAAAGGACATCCCTGTGTCAAATGCTGAACATTACACCCTCAGACTGTAGCAAAGGATGCCATAGATCCAGACTACAACAGGACACATATCCCATGGACCACATGGAGTCCATCACTGCAACACTTCATTGTCCCGATGTGAACACTATTACAACTGCAAATGCATGATGCTACTCATCCACATCATGTACATCAAAAGAAAACCCAAAAGTAAACAAAAAGAGGCTTTATTCAGCAAATGTCAGGGTAAACACGGAAGTCCAAAAGAAACTAAGGCCAATGGCCAGTCCAAAATCACAGTCCCAACGGGGTGAGAAGTGACAACTGGTCACACATTGCTTGCCTGCACTGGTACGGTTGGGGGACATCCCCCTTGGAGGGGCATACAAGGGGCAGGCCAGGCACCGCAGGGACTGGATCAGGGGATGGCAGAGTGAGGCAGTGAAGGGGTGGTGGGTGCAGGAGTGTCACCGGCAACTGCAGTGGAGGTGTCTGACTCAGGGGGGGCCGGCACCACTGTGGTACACAAGTCAGTTGGTGTGGGTGCTGCAACCACTGCAGTGGGCTGGACTGATGTAGTGGACTGGGTACCCACTGCAGTGCCCGAGTCAGACGTGGTGGTTGTGGACTCCACTGCAGTGCATGACTCCAAGGGAGTGGAAGGGTGGGCAGATGAGGTGGGCAGGACAGAGGGGGGGACCCGGTCTCCACAACAGTGCCACTAACAGGCAGAGTGTCTGGGTTGGGGGTGGAAGAGCAAGTGGCAGGGGGGGAGGGCCTAAGCAGTCTGGGGATGCGGTATCGGTGTGTGGGGGAACCTGGGGCAGGGTGTGGCGGGGGAACCTGTGCAGTGGTGGCCTGGGGGATGGAGGAGAGAGACTGGGCGCTGGAGCTGCGTGGTGGTGGTGGTGGTGGGGTCTTGCTCTTCCTGCTCCGGGGGGACTTCCTAATGGGGTCCTGTCTCTGCCTGCACCTGGGGGAGGGTGTCCGGGGGCGAGGGGCACTCCCCTCTGTGTGGGTGGACTTCCTCTTCCCCTGGTATGCTGGATCAGCAGGAATGGAGGGGAAGAGGCCGAGGTCACACAGGAAGATCTGCTGTGTAGGTGGGGTAGCAGGCGAGGCAAGGGAAGGGGTCTTGGAGGGAGAGGATTTGGAGGACTGCGGAGTGAATGTGGATGCCTGTGTGTGTGTGTGTTCCCCATCCCCTGTGTCTGTGGTATCAGTCCCCTGAGGATGCTTGTGTGCACGTCTTGCCTTTCTCTTCGGTGTGTCTGTGCTGCTCGTGTCTGTGTGTTTGGGTGACTGTGCAGGTGTGCATGTGCTTTGGACAGGTAGGGGGCAGGAAGTATGGATGGGGCAGAGGTGGGAGGGGTGAGGGACTGTTGGAGGAGGGACACTGCTGCCGTCAGGGAGGAGTCCATGGACTTATTGCTCCTCTGTAGGGCAGACATACCCGTCGAGATGCCCTCCATGAACGACACCAGCTGTGTCAACAGAGTGGTGTGTGCATGGAGGACACTCAGCATTGATGTCTGCCCTACATGGAGCTGCCGAAGGAGGTACACAGACTCCTCACTCAGGGCAGCAGGGGACACAGGGGCAGGGGGTGCGGTGCCTGGCACGAAGGAGACACGCTCCCGAGCACGGGAGCCTCCACGGACCTCAGGAATGGGAGCCAATGGGAGGGCGGTGGTGCTGGTGGTGGTGGTGGTGGCGGGGCCAGACAGACTAGTTGGCCTTTGGTGGCTGCTGAGACCCGCCTCCACAAGGGAGTCATCCTCCGAGCTGCTGTGGTCCTCAGCTGAGGTGGATGGTGCTGAGGACACCTCGGTGTGGCTCCCCTCGACCTCCGTGCCACTGGGTCCCTCTGACCACTCGTCCGATGCTGACCCAGTCTGGCTCCGCTGCTCCTCCTGGTCCGTGAAGCTGTCCCCTCCTGTGGCCGTGGATGTATCTGCAAACAATTAGGGAAACAGACAAACATCAGTCACCTGCACTGACCGCACACACCACAGTAAGTACAGCACATTACAGAGCAAGCCCTGGCATCCTTAGTTGAACATTGCCTAAAGTCCTCACACAGATTCGGGGAAGCCAATTGTCAGTCTGACCACACATGCTTCTAATTTCCCAAGACATGCGACGAAACACGTGTCGGCTGGTTTCTGTTGTGGCTCTATGAAAAACGAATTAAAGATACGACAACAAGATTGCAGCATGATTATGGAATTCTTTGATTGAATTGGACTTTTTTGTAACGAACTTTACATACTGTTTATTATCTTATTGTGTGCCTAGGTCTCGTTAGGATTGTGTTAACTGTGAGGGATTCTCCCTCACTCAAATGGTGGGGTTATAGGGCTTATCCCCTCTCCTAGTAGCACCAAGTAACGTCACTGTTATTCGAATTTGCGTTATCTAGCAGAGCGCCTATATACCCTGGCTTCCTAAAAACCCTTGGCTTAGAGATTCATGCACCACCTACACAGTTGTTGGACATTGCAGGGAACACGGTGAAGTATGTGAACATGCACACATCACATCTCTTGCCACTGAGTCAGTGCAGGTGTCCGGATAAAGGGATGGCCAGATTCTAAATAGAAATGCATGTGATGCATACCAGCACCAGACACCATGATGCACCCATGTCCGGATAGTCAATGCCACAATGGGGTGCATGTTGCACATGTCACTCCCCTGCAGGATCAGTCCCAGGAAGTTTAATGCCATGACACAGGAATGCGTGCAAAGTCATACATTACTGTCTCAAGTCACATGGCCATGGCAGCCAGCCAACAACAGTCTGCACTGTGTCACAATCCGAGGGCATGGGGAATGCAAGTTATGTGACTGACAAGTGCACATGTCCATCCCCCAAAAACCACATCATCTGTACTACTATTTGTCCACGTCATACCAACTGGACATATGGGGGACATGAAACACAACTCTCTGAACATGAGCACCTCACAGTGTGCTGTGAATGAAAATACAGCTGCCTGAAAGTCACAGTCGCAAACACCTGTGTGCACAGTCAAGTGATCACACACCTATAAGTCACAGAAGTATCGTCTATCATGGTCACATCTCAGATGGCATGCTGAGCCCTAACCGATAAACATACCAGTAGTCCTGACAACAAAGACACAGCACAATGAGACAGAGGCAGACACCTGAGGGTACATTTCACTGATCACAACATGCCAGATGATACACAGGAGTGGGAGTACAGAGTGTATTGTATGCCCTGGAGTAGGCATGACTGTCCAGCTCCACCTGTAAGAGGGATGAGTCCTGGACAGTAGGCAGGTGGCTAAGCATGTGTGACACACTGGATACACATACTCATGAGGCCCAAACATTGTTCCCACCAGCAGCATGGGTGTGTGCCAAATTCCCCAGGGACATGTGTTGAGTCAGAGCAGCAAGCGGACCACATATCAAAGTTACACCCAGATCACATGTCAGAACTTAGGCATTGTGTAAGCAATTGACCCACCCATGAATCGCACAACATAGTCACGGGAACAAATGCTGTCCCCCACCTTGAGCAAAGCAAAATGCAATGACACAGTCCCCAAATAACACAATCTCCTGACTATAAGGGCCACACATATGCGTATCAGAGGAGAAGTGGGCATGTCACAAATGAGGGACATGGGTCCTGGACCTCATGACTGATGTACTGTGGAAGTTTAACCAGGCCAGAGGAGTGCACATAGCATGTCAGACAAAGTGCACAGTGCAGTCATGGACTCACCCCTCCTTGCTGCTGTCTGCCCTTCAGCTGCCCATCCAGGTCAGGGAAGACCACCGCCAGGATCCGGAGCATGTGGGGGTCAGGGTCCGGTGTCCGCCCCTCCTGCGAGGAGGCGACAGCTTCAGCTGGACCCTAGCGATCCTCCGGGTCCAGCCACGAAGGTCCTGCCACCTCTTTTGGCAGTTGCGGATCCTGCGCCTGTAGACCCCCACGGATCTTACTTTCCGGGCGATGGTCAGCCAGATTTCCTGCTTCTGGTGGGCATCAACCTGTGAGGATGACAAAGTGAAAAGGCCATTACTACACATGCAACATATACGTGCATCACACAGTTGGATATACATGTCTCAATCACAGGGGCATATGATGTACACAGGCAGTGCAACAATGGCTATGAACAGTTTGCCAGCAGTCACTACATGGTATCATTGCATGGGAAGTAAACCTAGTTGGAATGCACTGTTACTGCACTGTACCAGTTCAGTGCATGTAACTACACACTTTGGGGTGTGACAACTACTCAGTGGGCATGCTAGCCAGTGGTGTGCACACTGAAAGTCCTGCTAGTCAGACAACATGCACAATTAGTGATGCAGTGGACAGCACACTCACCTGCTCCCCTGGTTTCCCACACAGCTTGCTGTACTGTGGAGACAAATGCAAAAACAACAGTTGATGGACAGAATGCAGAACAATGTCATACATTAACCCCAGTACAGAGATCTGGGCCTAAATCCACCGTTTTTTGCTCACCATGCCATTCCAGTTTGGACCCAGCCATATGCAAATCAGTCTTGACCCTGTGCCTCATGGGAACAGTCCAGCCCGAACTGCCAAGCCAGGTCCTCCCTAGACTGGAAACAAGCATCCTAGGACCGGTTTCGGGGTTTCACCCTCTTCAGCCAGGGTAGCTTGATTCCAGTGGCATGGAGAGCACGGGACCCACGTCTGGGCATACCCGACCCACTCGGGGTGACAAATGCAAAAACAACAGTTGATGGACAGAATGCAGAACAATGTCATACATTCACCCCAGTACAGAGATCTGGGCCTAAATCCACCGTTTTTATGAACCCGAAACCGGTCCCAGGATGCTTGTTTCCGGTCCAGGGAAGACATGGCTTGGCAGTTCGGGCTGGACTGTTCCCATGAGGCACAGGGTCAGACTGATTTGTACATGGCCATGTCTGAACTGGGGTGGTGGAGTGAGCTAAAGAATGATGATGGATTAAACCCAGATCAGTTGACTGGGGGTGAGTGTTTGATTTGCTCTAACGCTCCGTCCATCATCCCCTTTGGTATCGCTTTGTTCGCCCTAAGTTGGCAGGGTATGCCCAGACGTGGGTCCCTTGCTCACTTTGCCACTGGATTCAAGATAGCCTGGCTGATGAGGGTTATGAACCCGAAACCGGTCCCAGGATGCTTGTTTCCGGTCCAGGGAAGACATGGCTTGGCAGTTCGGGCTGGACTGTTCCCATGAGGCACAGGGTCAGACTGATTTGCACATGGCCATGTCTGAACTGGGGTGGTGGAGTGAGCTAAAGAAGGATGATGGATTAAACCCAGATCAGTTGACTGGGGTTGAGTGTTTGATTTGCTCTAACGCTCCGTCCATCATCCCCTTTGGTATCGCTTTGTTCGCCCTAAGTTGGCAGGGTATGCCCAGACGTGGGTCCCTTGCTCACTTTGCCACTGGATTCAAGATAGCCTGGCTGATGAGGGTTATGAACCCGAAACCGGTCCCAGGATGCTTGTTTCCGGTCCAGGGAAGACATGGCTTGGCAGTTCGGGCTGGACTGTTCCCATGAGGCACAGGGTCAGACTGATTTGCACATGGCCATGTCTGAACTGGGGTGTTGGAGTGAGCTAAAGAATGATGATGGATTAAACCCAGATCAGTTGACTGGGGGTGAGTGTTTGATTTGCTCTAACGCTCCGTCCATCATCCCCTTTGGTATCATACTGTGGAAGGAGGCGGTCCAGCAGGGCCTGGTTCTCCTCAAGGCTGAAGGCTGGGGCTCTCTCCACAGTACGTGCCATTGCAGGAGCCAGAGGATGCATAAACAGCAGCAGTGTTGGTGGCAGATGTTGTCCTGGAGCATGTAGTGCAGGCAAGTGAGCTCTCAGGGGAACAGCCAGCATTATATGTGTGCTGCAGAGGCAGATACTGTCCCATGTGTCCAAAGTGATAGGTCCAAGTCGTTTGCATCTTTTGAATCTGACCAATCCATGGAATAGCAGCACTAATACACGCCCACAGCATCCTTCAAATCTTCAACTTCATGACACCCATGATTTTGCAACATTGTTGTGGCTGGCCAACTGAATTCACTGCATCAGACTCGTTGGAGCTTCGAAAACGCATCCGTTGCCATGCCAGGCCCCAGCCAATGTGTGCGCACCGATCGGTCCATTGCTGTACAACGCGTATTTCGGGATACAACGCGTACCCGCACACATCATATGCAATGGGCCGGCCGGGCACACCGATCGGTCCATTGCTGTACAACGCGTATTTCGGGATACAACGCGTACCCGCACACATCATATGCAATGGGCCGGCCGGGAACACCGATCGGTCCATTGCTGTACAACGCGTACCTGTACAGGTCAGTCGCATATGTCACCATGCTTGTCACTGGTGAACGTATGCCAGCCACATATACCTGCCAGAGACCCAGGGGCACACCTACAACACCACACCCAGTCCACACTGTTTCCTGAGGCATGTAAGGCTGCATTTCCTTCTCTGTGTATGGGGGTTAACATGTGGTTTTTGTGGTGGCACTTGTGGGCAGCCACACCCAGGCTGTGCATGTGTTCATGGGGACAGGGTCCTTGGTGTGTTGTGCACATGACCACTGTGATGTGCAACAGTTCATTTTGGAGCATGTGGCATGGTCACATTTCCAGGTTGTGTATGTGTATGACATGTCACATACCCCCAGAGTCCCATGTGGGAAGGCATGTACGTCACAGGATGACCCATTGCCACAATAGTGTTGTCCCTCCACAGTCTGTGTGCATGTTGTGTTTCCGATGTCACTGATTCCATGTGCACGATGGGAGACAGTCTCCACATCAACGTTGTTTGTGCATGGACTTTGATGTTGTGCGTCACTGGCGTCCATGTCTGTCCTGCGGATGCGACAGGGGCCACTACCTGTGGGAGTCATGTTTGTTTATCTGACGTGTACATGATACGCCATGTCATTCCAGTGGCCATGTGGCAAGAGAGGGTCACTGGGAATCAACCTGTCAATGATCTGTGATGCCTGTGGCGCATCTGTCCAGACATGTCACTGTGGTGTGTGTGGAACGTGACAGCAGTTAATGGGTACTGTGACACAGCCTAATGGTTTCCCATAGCACAACCTGGTACCTGTTGTGCACACATGTTGTACTGAGAAGTTAGATGATGGCCATGTAGGTGCGAGTTATGTCCGACAGAACGGCACACACATCAAGTACTTGTGTCACGTAATGATGTATCATGTGAAATTGAGTATGGTGAATGGCACATATGTGGGGTGACTGACAATCTTTCTTCCTTCAACCTATACACTGCAGGCTCCAGCTGTCCATAGACCATTCCCTGACCTGGCAACGATGGTGGAACGTGACAGCATCCGACGGTACCGCTTCACCAGGCAGCTGATTGAGGATTTGGCAGTGCGCTTGGCACCACATTTGCAACCTGGCCGGACGTACCCTACGGCGCTGACCCCCAAGGTGAAGATGATGGCAGCTCTACACTTCTTTGCCACCGGTACCTTTCAACACACTGTTGCGACTGCCTTTGGGATGTCACAGACTATGTTCAGCCGTGTGCTACGCAATGTTTTGGAGGCAATGTTGAGATGCCTGAACCAGTACATCTATTTCCCAACACGTCAACAACTCACTGACGTCAAGAGTGACTTCTATGCCCTGGGGAGGATGCCACATGTCATTGGCTCCATTGATGGGACACATGTGGCTTTGATACCACCACAGGCACATGAGCAGGCTTACCGGAACCGTAAACATTACCATTCGATCAATGCTCTGGTGGTATGTTTAGCAGATATGAGCATCACACATGTGTGCGCCCGTTTCCCTGGTTCAGCACACGATGCCTACGTGATGAGGAGTAGTCGCATCCCGAGGATTATGTCACAGATGCCGAACCAGCGTGCCTGGCTTGTCGGTGTGTACTGACTTTGTACCATTGTGTGTGTTCTGATCTGTAGTATTCCACCCACTTTTCCAAATCAGCTAATGTGCACTTGTCTGTCCATAGGTGACTCCGGATACCCCAACATGCCATGGTTGCTGACACCCCTCAGGAATCCTGTGACACCAGCCCAGATGCGCTACAATGAGGCACATGGTCGGACCAGGAGAGTGATAGAGCGGACCTTTGGTCTCCTGAAGAGCCGCTTCCGCTGCCTGGACAAGACAGGAGGGGCCCTCCCATATGCCCCAGCAAAGGTGTGCAAGATTGTCATCGTCTGCTGCATGCTACACAACCTGGCAGTGCGGAAGGAGTTGCCTCTCATCCTGGATGACGATGACCAACATCCGCCACCTGTGGAGGATCCTGGCCTGGACCACGATGCCAGTGATGATGATGATGATGATGGTGATGTCCGCACACAGCTCATCACCAACTTCTTCAGCTGAATGTGAGTATCCAGGGAGATGTAATGTGAATGACGTGAGTTTGCATGATATGTGTGGGTGGTGCTCTGGTGCTGTTTGAGTGTGGCCAAGTGCTACTTGACTGGATGCGTGCAGCAATGTGTCCTTCCAGGTAGTCTGAACTCCCCAACAGTTTAGATATGCTAACTTTGTTTTGTGTAGTTGTCTTGTGACATGTATTGGGCATGAGTATTGCAGTACTGTCCTGTTCTACAGTGATTTTAACTGTGTGTCATGTCTGTCCTTCACAGGGTGCTTACTGAGTACTTTGGTCAACTTGAATCCCCGACACCATGATTCAGCTTTCAGGGTGGCAGCAGTAGTTGGCCTACAAGTGATGTGCCACACACCCCTGGACTTCGTATCTTCTGCACTTGTTGACTGTGTGGCCACTGCCACGTGGGTAAACCTTGCATTTGTAGTGGAAACAACATGTTGCAAATGTGTAATAAACCTGTGCTTCACTTTGGGATGTGCGTTGTCTGTGGTCACACATCTGACTGACATTTGCTTACTGCACCTGTGGGCTAGTTGGCACAGACTCTGAATAGGTGTGGTGTCTGTACATTCCACTGTATTTCCTGGCAACATCACTGTGGGCGATGAGTCCGATGGCCCTGGTGTCTGTGTTGTGTAGCCCTAGTGGTGTGTCTCCCTCATATGTGTCACGTCACCATGACTCACACAACGGTGTTGTACTTGCTGTAGCAGTTAGCATACACAGTGTAATTTAGCAGAACATCATCACCATAACAGTATCCACATTTGAATAACAACAGTGGCAAGTATGGTGTACTAGTGATTTTATTTACAGAAATGTGTGTGTGTATAGTGCACAGGATGGTGGGTGCTGTACATTGGGATTGTGATCCAAAGTTCCCAGATGAGTTGGAAGTCTTCGTAGCAGAAATGTCCTGAGTGAAGTCCACAGTCATATGATACATTAGTCCAACTTGAACTCCCCATGTCATGTGGGAAAGTAGTGTTGCATTCGACAGGGTGAAACGTTTGCACACAAAGGAGAATTTCCGGAACAGGTGTTGGCTTCCTGGGGGATGTACGTGGCCATCAACCTCTCAGTTTTCCTTCCTCGGACGACCCCTCTTCTTTGGGGGGGGACCCTCACGTGCAGGCTGCGGCGGTGCAGGGGACTCTCCGCCAGAGTCCT
Organism: Calotriton arnoldi; assembly: GCA_963921515.1. Taxonomy (NCBI): domain Eukaryota; kingdom Metazoa; phylum Chordata; class Amphibia; order Caudata; family Salamandridae; genus Calotriton; species Calotriton arnoldi. The sequence continues at coordinate 539,594 of CAWUFW010004107.1, forward strand.
CCTCCCTGTGGCGGTGTCAGTTGTTAGCGCACCAGATGTTGTGGGCACACAGGGAGGTGTGGCCATGTTGGTGCTACTCTGGCGGAGGCATGTCAATATGTCCCTATGCACCGCTGTGAGTTCTTGCAATGTGTCCCACTTGGACTCCATGCCTGACATGTGTGTCTCCACACGGGCCATGTGTGTCTCCACACGGGCCATGTGGGAGTCCAAGCGGGCATGATGGGCAGCCTGCTGCTGTTGTATGTCCTTGAGGATCCCCACTACCTGTCTGACCTCTCCGGTGCTATCCTGGTACGCATCAGCGATGCGTGCAAGTTGTGGGTCATCATGCAGTCCAGACCCCTCTGCAAGCAGCGACCTATGTCTACCACCCCTCCCACCACCCCTGGCGACACGTGCAGGACCTGCGGTGGCATGCACAGGTGACCCAAGGCCCACTTGGGGGTTGTTAGTGGTGTTGTCATCCATTGCTCCACGGTGGGCCTGGGGACCTGTGCTGTTGTCAGCGGTGGTCCTTGGTCTGTCCGTGTCGGCGGGGGTGGTCTGTATGTTGGCAGTTGTTGGAGAGGTGGGTGCAGGGGGTGCAGATGTTGGTCCAGCTGGTGCTGCATGAAGACTCACACCGGAGGTGCCAGGTAGGTCTTCGCCATCCGAGGAGGGCAGAGGCTGTTCCACACCAGTGAGCTCTGTGTCCCCCGGAGCCTGGGACAGGGACTCCTCCTCGCCTGCTGCTGTGTCCCCATCATCATCACCTGTATTTGGAAGAGACACACATTGTATGTAATGTTTCTACAGACATCAATGGTTCACACACCTGACAGTTGTGACTGTACCTCTGGATGCGGGCATGTACATTGCATTGTCCTAAGTTGTCACAGTAAGAGGTTGATATTGGTGTAGCACATTGTCATGCATACCTGGGGCATTTCAATATGAATGTTGAGGTGTGTGCATGGCCAGCATTGGTTGTATTTGTTGGACATCCGGCCATCCTTCTCCACCTGGCCCAGTTATCCCACCATGAAGCATGCCACCCTTGCAGTGTGTTCAGGTTGACTCTCAGGATGTCATTCAGTGGTGTTGTGCTGTTTGTTGGTGCACAGTTCCCAGCAGGGCCTTGTGCTCCCCACAGCAGTAGCCAGTGTCAGCCATCTTGTCAGTCCTTATCCACTCCCTGTGATGTGAGCATGGTTCAGGGTGGTGTTGATGGGCCAATTGTGAGGGTGAGCAGTATCTGTGACTCCAACTCCCATCATGCTATTGCCTACACCCCCCTTCCCAGCATGCCCGTACTTCCTTCCTTTGGACTCTGCTTCCCTGTGGGGTAGTGTGCCTGTGCTGACAGGGAGGCTGACAGTGTTGGCCTTGCGTTTGTTTGGCTACAAGTACCAGGTGTGTCCCTGTGCTTCACACAGCATTACCCAGGGTGGTGGTTCTTTGTGGGATCTTCATTTGGTATGTGAGGCATTGCATTCTCCCAGGTGGGTTATGTGGAGTTTGTGTTGAGGGGGGGTGTGAGGTGAGCTGCTTGTAACTATGGTCAGTGCTGTGAGTCCTCCTTCCCAGCCAGCCAGATATCCCACCATGCAACGTGCTTGCATTGCAGAGAGTGCAAGTTGGCTTTCAGGATGTCAGGCAGTGGTGTTGTGCTGTTTGTTGGTGCCCAGTTCCCAGCAGGGCCTTGTGCTCCCCACAGCAGTAGCCAGTGTCAGCCATCTTGTCAGTCCTTATCCACTCCCTGTGATGTGAGCATGGTTCAGGGTGGTGTTGATGGGCCAATTGTGAGGGTGAGCAGTATCTGTGACTCCAACTCCCATCATGCTATTGGCTACACTAACTTCACCAGCATACACAGAATTCCTTCCTTTAAGTGAGCTTCCCTGTGAGGTGGTGTTCTAGTGGTGGAAAAATATCAGGCAGTGTCTGTTGCTTATATTTGTGCCACTGCCTTGCTCTATTTGTTGTTAGGTTTGTACATGTCATGACACAGTGACATATCACTATGAGATGGCATGTATTGTGTTTATCTAACTGACATACACATCTTGGGATGATTATCTTTTGGTTGCTGTTGATTTGCTAGGGGTGGATGGTTTGACTGTCCCCTTGAGAGTGATGTGTGTGTATTGGCACACAATATTGTGTATATTAGTTGTGTACTCACCAGGCTCTGGGATGTCTGTTAGTCCATATACGCTCACTGGTGGGAGGATGGCCCACACCTTCTCCTCCCAGGGCCTGAGATATACTGGTTTTGCAGGAGGGCCACTGCCGGTGTGCTGGCTCAGGAGGTAATCCTTCTTGAGTAGGTCTCTGACCCTCCTGCGCACATCATACCACCTGTTCTGGATGTCTTCCTTTGTGCGCAAACATGGTGATTGTGCGTTCACCCTGTCGACGATCCTCGCCCACATCTTGGATTTCTGCGACATGGGGGTCTGTTGGACCAATGTGCCAAACAACTGTGGCTCTACCCTCAGGATCTCGTCTACCATGACTTCCAATTCACTATCTAGGAACTTTGGATTCTTCTTTGGGGGCATGGTGATGGGTGGTGGTGGTGGTGATTGATGTGTGTGTGTGCAAGTGAGGGTGTGTCTGTGTAGGTTTTGCTGTGTGTGTCTGAGGGTGCTATTTGTTGAGGTGCTAATGGTGTGTGGCTTTTGTGTTGGATGAGCTGTGTGTGTGTCTGTGTTTGCTGTGTGATGGTGTTCTGTGCTGGCAGGTAAGTGGGATTTGCAAAGGATCATGGTAGGGATTTGTGGCCTTTATGTAGGTGGAGTTGGGGGTGTGTCCTTGTTCCATTTTTTCCCCCCCCTGTATTTATTGGCTTTGTCATTGCTTGTTTGGCCCTTTTTTTTTGTATTTTCTCATTTGTGATTATTGTGCATGTAGGAGTTGTTCTTCTGACCGAGTAGGACGTTGCAGTTGTCTTGTGCGTGCCTCTCCGAGTCGTTCCCGATGTGTTTCAGCTCAGTTTCATATGCGGCGTACGCGTCGGTCACGGAGTATTGTGTTTGTTCGGATGGGTTTGGTATGCGTGTCGGTCGTACGGCTTGGGCTCCGTACGAATCGGTCTGCTTTTGCACCCATTGCATTGTACTGCGCGGGTCGGAGTTCGCGGGTACGTTTCGTTCGGATTATTTCCTGATGTGTGTCAGTCAGTTCGATTCGCGTGGTTTCCCGGCCGGATAGCTTGTTTCCGACCGGGTCGGTCATTCGCCTTGAGTTCCGTGCGAGTCGGTCGTGATTCCCATGCATTTCATTGTACTTCCCAGGTCGGGCAACGCCGGTTCGTGTCGGTCGGACTATTATCCCGTACCGAGTCGGTCGGTATTTTTTCCGGCCCGAATCGGAATCGGCCCCGAATGTTAAAACCAACTTCACTAAAAGATGTATTTTATCATTCTGAGTTCAGGCATACTAAACTCGAATTTCTACCTGGTTCCCTGAGTCAGTTAGGATTATAAAATGTAATAATCTAACTGCCATTCTGGCCTATGGGGAACAGGTAGCCTTGCAATAGTGAAAAACGAAAATGGCTGTAATTCACTATTAGGACATGCCACACACACCAGGGCATGTCCTACCTTTTACCTACAATGCACCCTGCCCTTGGGCCTACCTTAGGGGTGACTAATATGTATAAAAGGGAAGGTTTAGGGACTGGCAACTGGGTACACTTGCCCAGTCAACAGGGCAGTACCAGACTGCACACAGGCTCTGCAATGGCAGGCCTGAGACACACTTTACAAGCTGCTCCGGTGGGTGACACAACCAGTGCTGCAAGCCCACCAGCAGCATTTGATTTACAAGCCCTGGGCACATGCAGTGCACTGTACTAGGGTCTGACAGTAAGCCAAACAAGCCAATCATGGAGTCACTAATCCATACATCAATTTACCATAGGGAGCACTTGCACTGTGGCACTGAACAGCAGTGGCACAGTGCCCAAAAGCATCTAAAACCAGCAAAAACATAAGAGGCAACAGCAAAAAATGGAAGGGAGACCCACGCCAATGGTGCCAGGTCTAACACTCTTCCTCACCTTCCTCAATGTCTGGTAGAGTTGCCACGTTTGCTGTCCTAGTAGTTAGAGTTTGAATTATGGGGGTAGGAGCATTAATTGCTCTGTCATCAATTTCCACTTGTGTGTCAATTGTTTCATCAGACTGTTTTTAGACACGTCCTGGCTGGGAGTGTTCTGTGGAAATGTATGTATATAGTTATTGTAAATAAATAGTTACTAAGTTCATGTAAATTAGTTTACAATGTGATTTATGTGTTTTTGACATGAAGATTATATTTAGCTATATGTAGTCTATACAGCAACACACACTACACCATATGACCTGGTTGTGCTACAGATCCAACAATGCAATGCCAAATTACAGCAAACATTTAAATTGAGTTTTTGTTGCTAATATGTTGTACTTGAAGACTAACAAACAATATGTTATGAAAAATGTAATACAAGAAAAAAATTGACTTTGGCTGGAACTCGCAGGATTGGAGATGTCTCTGACACTCCCACCACACATTCAGGTTCAAGTGTCCCCTCAATAAGTGATTCCATTGGAGTGGGAGGAGGATGTTTGGGGGAATCATCACCTGTGCCACGAGCCTCAGCCATCATGCTGGCTGGCCACCTTCTCCTTGGTACGGTATGTTAGGCCAGCATTTTCCTATTTTCGGTATGGTCCTCTGGGTGATCCAAAAGAGTTCACATATTTTTGCTTTCTTGGCCTCAAGTACAGAAAAAGATGGTTTTCCAAAATGCTGGTCAGTGTGTGCCACACATTCCTCAGTCAACAGCTCCAGCTCTTTATCAGAAAATTTCAATTTCCTCTTCCTGCTGCGAATGTCCTTATCCCCATCATCCTTAGACATGGTGTTGTAGGCAAATATAAATATCACTGCCAGTAATCACACAGGAGTACACCTTCCTTCCAGCATCTTCCTATGCTTCTGAGTTGTGGCCACACCCTGTATTTCTAAACTTCCTGGTTCTTATATTATCAATCTGCATCCAAAATTAGACTTTTCCAAATTGCAATTTTTATTTGGAAATCACATCAGTGCGATTTTCAAATAGGAAATTTCCTAATTGCGATTGCGAATTTGATTAAATCACAAATAGTGGAATACTTACCTTCGTACATATCATTATCATTATGCAGTTTCCAAAGAGCGATTTTCATTAAATTGCTATTTGGAAATCACAAACAGACACTTTCCTACATATGGCCCTATGTTCTTTGCACCAAAGACAATCACGTTAGTCTGCACTTTACATTTCATGCACTTTCGCTGCAGAGGTGCAGAATAGATACTTTTCTGCAAATACCAAAAACGAATTGTATTTTGTATTTTGTATTTGCATCTTGTATGAATGACTGTATCTTTGATTTCAGTTGATTACAGTGTTAGCCCTTCCTCTGATATTTTTATCTTCCTGACTTTAAAATGCTGGAAGAATGAAAAAGAGTGTAAGCATACGCACTGATTACAAAATGCATTTCTTGAAATTATTGCATCATTAATTTTTTATAATTTAATCCTTATTGGAATTTTAGCTGTATAATTGCAATAAAAACAACTTTTTTGGGGGGAAGAGTGGTCAACCACCGAGCGAAGATAAGGCATTAAGACAAAGCTCCCATTAAGGAAAGAAAATTCTGGCGTAATCCTGACAAGACAGGGGGCACGATACCTCCGCTATGCATTCAAATAACTCTGTGTGAAAGTAGGGGCCCTCCTGGCAACATGGGAGCATGTGACAGTGCTGACACTGATCGAAAGGAGAGCCCGGCAGTTCAGCAGGGGCGCACAAGTCTGTGATTAGTGGAAAGGCCTCCACCCATTTTACCAGTAAGCAGGGAGGCGAGTGGAAAGCCAGCGAAGACCAGGCTGGTTGGGAGTGTGGATCTGCTACTCACCCGCTCTCAGTGGAGTGGAGAGCTTGGGGCGGAGAGTACCTGCTGTGTGGTATGTGAGGAGGAGAGGCAGATGGGCTGTTGTGAATATGGCGATGCTGGACTTGGCGGAGGAGTGGGGACGCGTCCATCTGCACTTAAAGAAACCACCTGAGCATGGCGGAATGACCATCCAGAAGTGGACAGGTGGGTCGGTGGAAGGCACAGCAATGGCACCTTCAGACTGGGTGGGTGCGAGGAAGTGGCCGACCTCAGGAAATTGTAGGTGCCCCCTCTGCCCACCTGCTCTGCATTCCCCAATGGTCTGAGGACTCAGAGGGGCCCTTTTCTCCTACTCCAGCCCACTACACTTGAATAGCTTCAGCCGCATGACCTGGTGAAGACTTTTGCAGTGAGAGGCGGCCAGTGGGCTGAAGCTGCGGTGCATCGCCTGGTCAAGGACGGGGTTTGGGAGACTGCCAAAACCCTGGATGACTGAGGCATTACTTATCCAAGGATGACTGGGATTATCAGGGTGTGTGCCTCTCGGGTGACCCAATGGAGGGGCCCATCTTGGACTGGATGCTCGAGTGCCCGCGCCCATTCAAGTGGGTCCTACCATGCTAGGTGGAATGTGGACTCTTGTCATCAAACCCACTTGGGGGCTGCAGACATGAAGAAGTCACAATACCTCATGGCACCACAATATTCCATGAAAAGGCTGGAAAAATATGCCCTCTGCAACACTGCATCTGAGGACAAACCAGACCAGGACCTCAACTTTCCTCAGAAGGTCACAGAAAACCAAGACCCATCGCTCTGTGAATTAACGAAATCGGTAAGAGAAAGCAGAACCTTACTAGAATATAACATTGAGATGGTTGTGCCAGATATTATTCTCATACAAGTGGATTTAAAAAAACAATGAATACTAGAATGGGCCAGGTGGAGCACACATTGAAAGAACAAGCCGAAGCAACAAAAAAAAACTCAGACCAAAGGTCTGTCAACTTTAAAATCCCACACATTGGCTGCATGTGAGGGCAGAAGATGTAGAAGAGAGGTCCAAGCAAAACAAGATTTGCCTGGTGGGCAGTCCTCAGAAAGCCGAAGGGAGAGCGGAAGAGAAATTTGTAGAAGTACTCATTAGAACTAGCAAAGGTGGCCTTCTTCCTCGGGATCTGCACAATGATCCTTTGGTCCACCTCCAGGCACCTCCAACTCAGAATGCCTGATATTAGTGCTGAGTATTGGAGTGACCAGGTAAGGAAGGGATTTTGGGGTAGAAACAGTGGGGAAGGTGATCTGTACAGGAAAAAAGTTAGGCAAACTGAATACACATGACTTTAAATCACCACGCTTCATTGGAATAAATGAAATATGCCTGTCTCTGGAATGCAAATTTTCACACTGAGAGTCACTTCTTTATGAAGAAATTGGATTGTATTGCAGCAGAGACGATAAAACGACTCACCTCGCACTCACAGTCACACTGGCCTCAGACATACTAGAAAAATACAAAAACATAAATGCAGTTCAACCACGGATATGTGCTTTCAGGTAAATCTTAACCTTTATGTTGCTTTCTTTGTGATACACTAATACTTTTCTTGTTGTTAACAACGTGAATCAAGCCCAAGTGTGGGCTGTTACTTGACACAATGCTCAATACACCCTTTAGTAGTTATAGCTGTAAGGAGGGGATAACATGAGTAACATGAGTTTCCAAAACACTAACCTTGTCTCCCGGTTTTGGTAGACAAGGCCCAACCAGCCTTGTCAAAGCTCTTAGAGCGGCTGGGCAAATACTTGCCGGGACCGCTGCTGGTTGTGGGCAGGAACTGGAAACAGAAGGGAAGGCTTTTGAGGGAGCTGCAACAAGTTCAGAGCCACTGCCTGACAATGAAGACAAAACTCACAAGGAAGCGAGGAGTTCTGAGGCAGCTGCTAGAAGCAGGAGGTCCAGCCTTCTCCAGTGATGACAGAATAATGAGTGTCCTCCCCTGGTCTGGGCCGCTCTTATGAACACAGCCACACCCAAAATGCCCACCATTCGGGGCATCTGGGTAATGTATTCTCCACATAGAATCTGAGCTGTAAAGAAAACGTGCAATTGTAAAAACACACACAGGGCCTTTTATAATACTCCTAAGAGGTGTACAATGCTCATTAGTGGCTTACTAGGTTCATAGGCTCAAGGTGAATGCAGCGCAGCCACCAGCGCATTGACCCTGGAAACCTATGACCCTTACCACACAGGAGGCTCCCACAATGATGTGTCCTACAGCAAGGAGGAAACAATCTAATCATGGATCGGTTGGGGCAGGCCCTAGAGCGCGCACCACGGTGATACTGACAAGAACCATGGTGCAGCCTGAACAATTATCCAGCCTCTTTTGCTGTGGGAAGAGCACATAGAATTCCAGGTACTCCTCCAAAACGAGTAGCGAGGCCCCGAATGCTTATAGCACGGATTCTAAACTACAGAGACCGGGATGCCATTCTGAGGGCGGCACAGATGAACAGTTCTATCATGTTTGGGAACCATAAAGTTACTATCTTTCCAGACTATACGAATGGAGGTTTAGAACAAACTTTGTTCCTTTGACAAAGCCAGGCTCGAACTGCATAAGAGAAATAGTCATATGTGGTGTTATTCCCTGCATAGCTTAAAATGATAGCTGAGGGATCTCTATGGTTCTTTGCAACACCAGAAGAGGTGTGGGAGTGGCTGAAGGACTGGGGTCCCACAGAAAATAAACGACAGAGGAATCTGGGGATTCCAAGGCAGGGGACTAGCAAACTCCAGTGGACCCGGCTTACCAGAAGGAATAGGAAACCTGTGGAGCGAGACTACTAGAACCATATTTGTTGTCCCAGACGCATACTGACTATGGTTGCTGGAGGCGGTGAAGTACTAGAGGCTTCTGGTTATACAGCGTGATACCTTTGTTTCCTCGAAACTAGGGAGTAGACACAGTTTGTATTATTATTTATAACCATTCACATGTTTACGTTTCAGGAGTGCGAGAGATGCCTCACCCATTGTGGATGTGAGTAGTTCAACACAGCATGAGGCAGCAGGGCGGTGGGGAGTTGGGAGGGAGGGAGTTACATGTCAGTCCCCTGGAGGCTATGGCAGTGTGGATGATGGATGATCTAGAGGTCCATCAGAAATGCGAATGAAATGGAAGCAGTAACATGTGGGTTCAGGAAAGTGAGACTTAAGGTATTGACATGGAATGCGGGACTAATTGGGTTGTTGGTTGACTAGGTTGTGAGTCCTGGTCAAGTAACACCCACAATCCCTGGCAGGGTGAACAACAAAATGTCAATAAATTAACCTGAGTAGCTTGGCACAAAAAGCAGTCAGGCTTAACCTATAGGCAATATGTAAAGTATTTATGCAGCGCACAAACCATTATAAAGCGAAAACACAACACAACAAAATCCCACACCAATCTAGAAAAACAGAGTACATTTTAATCAATTATTTGACACTAAAATTACAAAAATCCAATCAGTAGAGCCAAAGTTATGAATTTCTTAAGTTTTCAGTAAAAAGTAGTGCCTAAAAGATCAAAGCGCCAACCCCGGACATCTAGTCGCGCAAGACTCGGTCATAGTCGAACAATATGGCTGACCATGATGGAACGCAGGTCAGATACAAGAAGTGGATTGGGCCCGATCTGCACTTACCTTTGGGCACCGAAGAAATGTTTGAAAAAATATTCTGAGAAGGTAAAGTTCAGCGAGGCAGGGCTGTAGGTGGTGTCCGAGGAAGGATCGTTGTTATTTGGGAGCCACCGGACAAAGTCACGGTGAAGATTTCTACTTCAGGACTTAGTCACTTTTAATGAAGTCGAAAATCTCCAGTGGGACGAGGCAGGAAGTTGTAGCTGATAAGAGTTCAAGGTGGCCAGATACCCCTTTGGTGAAAGACCGCACAACAGGATTTGCTGCTGTGGAGAAGAACACATTTAAAAAAAGACAAGGGAACCCACAAGGCAAATAAGGACCTTGGGCGTCAGTATTTTAAGTAAACAGTGGTCCTTATGAAGAAGCTGGAATAGATATGTAATTAATATAGACTAGAATCAGTGCTATATTGCTGCTGTCCAGCCGGACAGTGAATTTAATAAATGGTCAAGGCAAAATAATAAGCACACAACAATAAAGTGGGACACAGTCCTGCGTCCTACATAGTCACATAACATGTACATTTAAACAAAAACATTCAGGCAAGACAAGAACAGCTTGTATATAATGCAAATGGTTAGAACAAGCTTAGAGACGACAGCTGTTTCACTGTTTTATCAAAATAGATTGATGTGCAAGGTGTTTTAGTGAGTCGACGACGTTTCGATCCTTTAACACAATACTAGGATCATCATCAGGACGGTATAATACAAGCCTGAAATATTTGGTGCCTATTTGTGAGGCACCGGGGGAATCGGGATAGCGTTCCTCCGTGGGTCACTTGAGTTGAGCCTGGAGCAGCTCAGAGCAGGGCCTGAATTGGAAGGCGGGAGCAGCCGTAAAGTCAGACTGACCAGCGATTCACATTGGGCGAATAGGCAGGCGGAGTAGTTTTTTGCCCAAAATTTTCAAAGTCCCAAGTTTTGGATTTTGGCTATATGGGCACTTTTAGCATCACCACCAAGAGACCAGGACTGGAGGGGCACCACATGGGGGGGTTTGGACTCACTCAGGCTGGGTATAGGTGCAGGTTCAAGATGTTGGGAGCCTGTTATGTCACGGTGGCTCTGAACAGGAGGCCATCAAACTAGACCTTGGAATCACTCTGAGTTCAGGTGGAGAGGTAGGGTTCTAAAGCAGGGCAGGCCTCTGAGGGTTCAAGGCAGGCTCCAGGCAGCAAAGCAGTCCTTCCAGGTGCAGCAAAGCAGCCTTGTGGAGTACACAGCAGGCCACAGCATCAGGCAATCCCCTGAGAGCCCTAATGCAGGTCCAGAAAACTAACTTTTTTTTTGAGGGCCCTGTTTTTTTACCTGTTGCCTTCTTTGACGGGGGAGAAGTTTCCAGATGTTTTTCTTTGAAGTGCTTGGAATTTCATGACTCCCTTTCCCTGGCGTCAAGCTAGCTGCAGAGGCAATGCAGTAGTGGCATGCCCTTTGTGTGAAGGTAGTACACAGCCTATTCAGTTGCAAGTGGGGCTGTGCTTAGCTCTGCTCCCATCCCATTCAGGCACACCTAATCCCTCTATTGTGTGACTGTCTGGGAAAAATTCGCAAAGTCCTAGCTGCCAACTACTCCCAGTCATGTGACCCAGAGGAGGCTGCAGGCACCAAATGTCAAAGGGCAGGAAAGTGCCAATTTTCTAAAAGTTACACCAAAGAAACAATTGCAAAACTGACTAATCCTTTTCAATTCCAATTCATTTGTGGCCGCTTTAATCAATAGAAGCGGTCACCATTTATTTTTTTATTTTTTATAAAAAATCATACAAAATGCTGTTGTTTTTGTCACACACAAAAGATCAAATGCAAAATTAAATCAGAAATATTCTTCCCTCCCACCGACATAAATCACAATACAACAGTGGATACAGACAAAATTATAAACAAATAAATAAAAAAACAACATCACAATAAAACAAATACAATACAAAATGTCCGTTCATGTTTTGTGATGTCCAGGACAAGAGCTCAGAAATAGTAACATATATATTCATGTATATGGCACTGCAAATTGAATGCAATGGCTATCTTATGAATGGACGGTGCACCTCTGAAAAAATGTGTTGTGTTGTGATTTATGTCGGTCAGAGGGAAGAATATTTGTGATTCAATTTTGCATTCGATCTTTTGTGTGTGACAAAAACAACAGCAGTTTGTATGATGTCTTTAAAAAAAAAAAAAATGGTGACCACTTCTATTGAATAAAGCGGCCACGTATGAAATGGAATTGAAAAGGATTAGTCAGTTTTGGCATTGTTTTTTTGGTGTAATTTTCTGATGGCTCAGCCTTACTGACTTTAGTAGCCCAACTCCTTTGTTGGTTCAATTTTCTAAAAGCGGGATTTTCAAAATTGTAATTTAAAATTTGACTTTACAATTAAAGAGGATTTTTAATTACGATTTCATAGATGCCTAACATGAAATGCTTATCTGTCCCCATTCAAAGTACTTATTAAATGTAGTCAGGCAACGCAATGTTATCCTATGAGACAGGTAGGCCTCACAGTAGTGAAAAATTGATTTAGGAGTTCTTCACTACCAGGACATGTAAAACTTAAAAAAACATGTCCAACCTTTTAATTACAATGTACCCTGCTCTATGGGCTACCTAGGGGCTACCTTAGGGGTGACTTATATGCAATAAAAGGGGTGTTTAAAGGCTTGGCAATGAGTTCTATATTGCCAAGTCAAATTGGCAGCTTGGCAAATTGGTAACTGAATTGAGGCTGCAATGCAGGCCTACATTATGTTTTATGAGGCTACTCAGTGGATGCTACAAAACATGCTGCAGGCCTAATAGTACCATTTACTTTACAGGCCATAGGTATATGGTATACCAATCTACAAGGGGCATATAAGTAAATTAAATATGCCAATCAGGTGCAAACTAATGTTACCATATTTAGGGGAGTGAGCACAAGCACCTTAGCACTGGTTAGCAGTGGTAAAGTATACAGAGTCCCAACAAAAACACATTTCAGCAAAAATGGAGGGAAACAGGCAAAAAAGTTTGGGGGAGAATCATCTTAAGGATGAAATGCCAATTGTCTAGGCAGTAAATTCAAGCGAGGGGTTGTGCAGAAATTCTTATAACGCCAGGATCGAGACTTAATAATAGTACAGGAAACACACTTGGTGGTGAACCACTGTGGGTTCCTTGGAAAAGGGAAATATAAGGTCCTGTCCCATTCAGGCTTAAACAAGGGCTCTTGTGGGTTGGAATACTGGTGCAGCGCTGGCTGTCCCAGACAGTTACACAGGCATAGATAGACCCAGAGGTTGACTGGAATGGGGAGCTCCAGTCGATGATGCTGAGGGAAATAGGGAAGCAGATAGTTCAGGTGCCAGATGTCCTCCTAATTATTGGAGGTGATCTGAATCTCACCATGGGCACAAGCACATGGGCAGACTGAGCTCCACTGGTCAACAGGGGAGGGTGGACAACAGACTGAGGAATTTTATTGAGGCCTTGGGTCTGATGGACATCTTGAGAGGTATCCACTCAGGTGTGAAACAATATTTTGTTGCTTCCGGTCATATGCAGTTGCTCTCCAGACTCTACTATTTGTTGGTCCCACAGGTGCAAGGGGAGAAGTACATGGAGGACTACTTTTTGTTGAGGGGAATATTGGATCACTTCCCCGTGTGTGAAATTGGAAGCTAGGATAGGTTCGCATGGATGGGGGTAGTGATTAGACCCATAAGACATCAAGGATTGGGGCACCAAGACGTACATACAGGATACAATAGAGTCCTATTTCACAGAAAATATCGGTATCTGTTACATCTAGGGTGACACTAAGGGAGGCCTAGAAGGCAGTAATGGGGGGGGGGAGTTGATATCCAAAATAGTGGGTAAATGTAAGGAGGACAGAAAGGCCCTTATGGACCTGGACCGATGGTTGAGTCAGTGGGAGACACAGTATATTGTAAAACTGGATGCCTCGCTGACCCACAGGATTGCCCTTACCAGTGAGGAATATAGACTACTAGTAGAAGGGGACTCAAAGAAAATCATGTGTGCTAAATAATGGCAATAAAATGAGGTGGGGAATAAAGCAGGTAAACTCCTGGCCTGGCTCGCACATAAAGAGAAGGGCCAGAGATGGGTCCAGAGGATCAAGATAGATGGGAGCATCAGGTGGAGTCTGCACCAGAAATAGCACAGGCGTTTGCCGTATACCAGGAACAGCTTTATAGGCCACAAAATTGGTGCCCCAAACTCCAGGTTCTCACCTATGTGTCCAATATCCCTACCACAAGAATGAGTGATGGTGACAGAGTCCACCTAGAGCAAGAGCTAGATGTCACAGAGATTGAAGAGGTGATAAAACAAAAGAAGTGAGGGAATGCCCCTGGGCCCAACGGTCTGCCCCCTGAGGTTATTTATGCCTTGGTGGCAAACTGGGTGAGCCATTCGTATGTTCTATGAGGCACGACGGATGTCTTCAGCGGAATATCCGTGCAGCTCATGTTGTACTTATTCACAAAAAAGGTGTGCTGGTCGACTATTGCTCCTTTTATAAGATAATTTCTTTCCTCAATATGGAGGCTGTTCGAAATGTGGTCTCTTCTTGGTGGTGGTTTGTACCCTGTCCAAGTAAGGACCCTCACTCTAGCCACAGTAAGGGAATCACACAGCTAAGATAACCTCTGCTCACCCCCTTGGTAGCTTGGCATGAGCAGTCAGGCTTATCTCAGAGGCAATGTGTAAAGTATTTTTACACACACACACGCACACACACACACACACACACACACACAGTAACACAGCGAAAACAGTACTAAAAAAGTCCACACCAGTTTAGAACAATAGCAATATTTTTCTGAATAAAACAAGGCCAAAACGACAAAAATCCAACATGCACATGTCAAAATATCAATTTTAAAAGATTATGCAAGTTTAGTCCATAGATGCGTCACAAATCAAAGACGGTGCAAGGTGCAGAGGAGGTGAGGCACCGGAAAAGCAAAGCAATGCATTGGTTCCTTACTCCACAGGGGAGGTGATGCGCCTGTTCCTTAGTGGCAGGCGAGGTGATTCGTCGGTTCCTTACTGCTCGGCAGGGGAGGTGATGCGTTGGTTCCTTACTGGCAGGGAAGGTGATGCATTGGTTCCCTACTGGAAGGGGAGGTGATGTATCGATTTCTGGACATGCGGCCTCGGTTCCTTACTGCGGCATGGTGTCAATGAAGATTCGGCATCGAGGGACGATGCATCGAAAATCAAGACGCGCTACGTCGATGCGGCAGTAGCAATGCAGGTGCTGCATCGATTTCACAGCTGCAAAGCAGGTGCTGCGCCGATTCTTCAGCCGCGAGGCAGGTGCTGCATCAGAGTCGGAGCAGGTGCCACAGTTGTCGGTGACATGGTGCTCAGAACTCACGCTGCAGCGATTTTTCAGCCGCGAAGCAGATGCTGCATTGAGAAAACAGGCGCTGAGAGTCTATGCATGGATTTTCTCTTTAAGATCACCAGGTTGCACTTCCAAGGACCCAGGACCTGGATTTTACACCACTTGGCAAGGCAGGACTCTCAGCAGTAGAGCCCAGACACTGGTAGGTGAAGTCTTTGATGGCCCTGAGACTTCTTAACAGGAGGCAAGCACGCACAAGCCTTTGGAGAATCTTGGAAGCAGGATGTAGAAAGCAAAGTCCAGCCCTTTCACTTCCATGACAGAAGCAGCAAGTCAGCACAACAAAGCAACAGGCAGAGTGGCAGTCCCTCCGATAGCATCCAGCTCTTCTTCCTGGCAGAATGTCCTCAGTCCAGAAGTGTTCTAGTTTTGGGGTGTCAGAGGTACAATACTTATGCTCCTTTCTGACTTTGAAGTAGGCAATCTTCAAAGGAATGTCTTTGTAGTACACAAGACCCTGCCTTTCCCTGACCTGGCTCCAGACACACACTAGAGGGGGGTGGAGACAGCTTTGTGTGAGGACCGGCACAGCCCTATTTAGGTGTCAGTGACAACTCCTCCCATCACTCTAGCTCAGGAAGACCCATCAGCCTGGTAATGGGCCATCAGGATATGCAAGGCACTCCTCCGCTCCCTTTATGTGACTGTCTAGAGTGAATGCACAAGAGCCTAAATATCAGCCAACCAAGACATGTATTCTACAGACAGGAAGAGGCACAGCATGGTTAAGCAAGAACATGCCCACTTTCTAAAAGTGGCATTTTCAAACATGCAATTTAAAAACCAACTTTACCAAAATATGTATTTTTAAATTGTGAGCTCAGAGGCCCCAAACTCCAAATCTCTATCTGTTCCCAGTGGGAAATTACACTTAAAAGATATTTCTAGGCAATCCCCATGGGAGAATTAGTCCTTGCAATTGTGAAAAATGAAATTAGCAGTATTTCACTATTAGGACATTTAAAACACAACAGTACACGTCCTACCTTTTAAATACATTGCACCCTGCCCATGGGGTGCTTTGGACCCACCTAAGGGGTGACTTACTTGTAGTAAAAGGGTAGGTTT
Organism: Calotriton arnoldi; assembly: GCA_963921515.1. Taxonomy (NCBI): domain Eukaryota; kingdom Metazoa; phylum Chordata; class Amphibia; order Caudata; family Salamandridae; genus Calotriton; species Calotriton arnoldi. The sequence goes on from CAWUFW010004107.1 coordinate 555,695, forward strand.
GGGCCTGTGTGCACTTGCCAGGTTGAAATGGAGATTTAAAACTGCACTCATGGACACTGCAGTGGTAGGTCTGAGACATGTTTGCAGAACTACTCATGTAGGTCGCACAATCAGTGTTGCAGGCCCACTAGTAGCATTTGATTTACAGGCCTTGGGGACACCTGATGCACTTTACTAGGGACTATCTACTAAATCAAATATGTCAATCATGGATAAACCAATCACCAATACAATTTACACAGGGAGCACTTGCACTTTAGCACTGGTCAGCAGTTGTATAGTGCCCAGAGTCCTAAAACCTGCAAAAACAAAATCCAGCACACAGTCAAAAACAGGAGGTCAGAAGCCAAAACACAGGGGAAATCATGCCAACAATGCCAGGTCCAACTGAGGCCAAAACGCCTGGCAATTGATTGTGTCCTGTGATTGAAAGTCTAATGGATCCCGATCTATTGGCCTTCATGCCATGCAAATCGACCTATCATGATCTTCGCTGAATATACGGGGTATTGGCCAAAAGAGATGAGATGGAAGAACCAGCCTCATACGATGCAGAGAAGGCATTCAATTCACTTGAATGGCCTTATATGATGGCAGTTCTGCAGAAAATGGGCTTTGCTCCGAATTTAGGCTTTGGATCCGACTCTTGTTTACCCACCTATGTGCCAGGGTGTGTGCCAGTGGGAGTTTCTACTGGGTCGTGAAACGTGACAGGGATGTCCGCTGTCTCCTCTGCTGTTTTCCCTGGCGGGGCAGCTGCTCTCCAAATGGGTGAGGAAGGACAGTTTAGTGAGGGGCCTTCAATGGGAACTGGATTGGGAGGATGTCATTTTGTTATATGTGTACAACATGTTGCTGTACCTAGCTGACCCCTTGTACTCGATCCCAAGGGTTCTATATATACTCAATATATTTACATTACATGCGGGCATCAATCATCTGTCGACTGGGAACCATGCAGGAATAGACATGTCCCATATAATGGAAGAGAGAGGGATTTAAATACCTAGGGATCTATGTCACAATGAAACATAAAGAGGTCACACAACATAACTTGGGCCATGTTATCAATGACTATAAAGCAGTAGAGATGGCTGCCATTGTCAATGATGGGGGAGAGCCACAATATATAAAAGGGTCACTCTCCCTATGGTTGTCTATGTACGCAAAACACACCTTATGAGGTACCAGACAGTTTTGTTGGGTCGTTTGACGTTGTGACTCAGTCATTGTTTTGAGATGGGGGACACCCAGAATTGCAGTCTGCACTTTAACAAGGGTTCCCTACGAAGGAGGTGTTTCACTGCCTAATTTGCGGATGGATTATTGGGCTGCAAATCTGTTGCTTATAAATGACTGGGCATTTTCCATACAGCAGGAAGAATCTAAAAGGGTTTCATAGATGGGATCTTTTGGGGATATCCAAAATGGGAGACGTCTGAGAAGCTCAGGGCATGCTCTTATTTGAAGACTGCCAGTTACAAGATGAAAATGTATACAGGTTAGACATACACAGATAATAATTCTCTTTGTTGCTGCAGGGGCAAGAGGATGAGTCACCCCTGGAGTATAGGATTCTATCTGCACCACTGTGTAAACTCTCAACCTCGTTGATCTATAAAACTATACTAATTAATTGTCACCAGCCTTTGAGTTACCTCAAGGAAAGATGGGAAAAAGACTTGGGGACCATGAAGGATGCAGATTGGGGGAGGCATGCCAGTACCCCCGAGATGTTGCAATTAGAATTAGATTTAGGTTGATACAACTCAAGATCTTACATCGATCATACTATACCTGAACTGGGGTCCTAAAGATGGGTCAGATGGAAGATGATAGGTTTCTAATAGGCTGTCAACAGCTGGGTACACTTATACATACCTTATGCGCTTTACCAAGGATCCAGGGATATTGATCTAGCGTGAAGTGGATGCGGAGAAATGTAACTAAATTAGACATGGACCTCGATGCAAGAATGGTCTGCCTGAGCATTTGGGGAGAACAGACGCGGTTCAAATAAATGCTGTCCTATACTGTTGCACTTATTAATTGCTGGAAGAGACATGGTACAAGGATAAGGGATGATGCGACCCGTCGATTGTGAGATGGATCCAGAACTCAAACTGGTGGATGCTAGTGGCAGAGCTATATCCAAGGCAAGGGGATACCCTCAGAGGCTCGAGACTCAGTAGTATGATATTGTTCAGCTGGAGATGGACATGGATATTGGAGCTCTTTCAGGTAGTTTACTAGGCTGGATGTTACCATTTTCCAGAATTGACGAGTGGGATGGGGAATCGCCATAGAAACACTAGATCCCCTACCTCAAGGGGGACTGTGTAATTGTTTGGTGATATATATTTCTTTTGTGTTGGTTAGTGGTAGAAATAAAATACTGGCTGGACAATGACTTATTACTGCTGCTTCATGTATTTTGAGTTGTGAGCCTGTGTTCGCTATCCATTATCCACATCTCTCCCCTGAGGGAGCCTTGGACTTCTTTGACTGCGCTATCCTGTGAGTCAAGTGCAGAAGGGGTACTTGGCCAACTTACTCAGAATCCCTAGTAAGTCAGATCCCGGGACATCAGGAGTAAAAGGCCTCAACCCCCATGGTTGGCCCAGTGACCCCTGTTTTCCCCGTGGCCCTCTGAAAGAGGTTCTGACGATTGGCGGCATGCGATGGGGCACCTAACAGATAGGAGACTGGATACATGTGTGTCATTAGCCATTTCCAATTTTTGCCAGTTGTACAATAATTCTAGTTTATTCTACACACAAAGGCGACACGCATAGACAATGGAAAACACAGGGTTGGGAATTGACCTCAGCACTATGTCCATAGATCAAATAAAGGATTCATGTAGGGACACTGAGGGAAAAATCCCTGGAGTAGGGACAGACTGGTCCTTGTTAATTTCATTAGGGGCCAGTTTCAGATACTGGGTGAAAGAGATGAGGCTGTAGTTGACTCTTGGGAGGGAACCATGGTAGGAATCCAGGAAGATAGCACTGTGAATTCAGGCTCTATGATCCCCTTAGCACAGATATATGCTGAGTGTGCCCCCTACTGCATTTTTGAGAGTTTCACCCAGAAACTCTCCACCTTTAATTTCGAGAATTCCTCAGGTGTGCACACCACCTCAAATTTCTAGGGTACCACTGTCACCAATTCCAGGAGTAAATACCTTGGGTAGGTTGAGTCCAGCAGAGACCCTGAGCTTGCAGTTCTCTCTTCAGAAAGCTATGGCTGAGGTTGTTGAGAAAGCCATAGATTTTGAGAGTGCGAAGCTAAGACTAGTTCACTGGTGACAAGAGGAGAGGAGGTGGGTGAGACAGGAGGAATGGGCCTGGGAGGAGAAATTGCGAGAGTGGGAGGGATAGCAGAGAGATAGGGAGGACAAACAGAGAGAGTGGGAGGAGAACCAGAAGGAAAGAAAGCTGTAAAGGGAAAGGATAGCCCTTGAGAGACAAAAACTTAGGATGGCAGCAGTGACAACTCCATCTGGGATAAGTGACTCTACATCCAGTTCAGACCAGCTTTAGCAAAGGTTCCTAAGGATTCTGTGCGTATGTATGTGGAAGGCCAAGATATTTTGGAATGGCTTGTGAACATTGAAGTCGCTTGTAAGGCGCAGGCCTTAAATGAGGTGTCTAAGGCATCTGCCTTAATGTGGGCGCATGCCATTTGAAGGGACAGCTATAATTGGGAGAATACCTGTGGCAGACCAAATGGTCTATGGGCTCTGATTAAGGAGGTTTGGATTGAAGCCAGCTCTGTATCTTCAGAGATTCCACGACTGCAAGAGAACAGATGATGATCTGTTCAAAACTTGGATTCATGGTGTTTTGGGTAATTGGAATAAGTGGGAAAGAGGGATGGAGGCCAAGAACTTTCAGTCCCTTAATCAGTTGATGGTGACAGGGAGACTCAAGAAGGAGTGCTCTTCCCCACTTAGCCATTACCTGTCTGATTTGACAGAAAGGGATCCAAAGAAACTATCAGTGTTGGCTGACAAGTGGTTAGCTAAAAGGGCTCACAAAGGGCTTGAGCAGCATGGTTCTAAGCCAAAGTGGGAGACAAACTCTCCACAGACTGGTTCTAAATTGGAGTGCTAGGGTAATTCTCCTGTGACTCGAGGTTGGCTCAGGAAACATGAGAATGGTAGTGATGTGTCTGAGAAGGAGCATCATGAGAAGGGAGGACAGGTAAGTTCTTCCAAGTCCAAGGTGGTCACTTGCTCCAAGTGCCAACAGGTGGGACAATTTAGGAGAGATTGTCAGAGAAAAGATCCTGACCCAGCAACACACGTGTTTGCAAGCATGTTACATGTGGTGAAGGGACCCGAGGGGGCCCACTTGCCCTCAACTTAGTCGCTATGGACATTTGGGAGAGGGACCCAAATGCTCTGAAGCACATTCATCCTAACACGATGGGGTTTTTGCAGGAAATTAAAATCAATGAGAGGAAAGAGCCTGCCCTGAGTGGTATTGGAGCCTTCCTCACTGTGGTTGATAGGAAGTACCTTAAGCCTGAGGGGGTCCTCCCTAGGCCCGAGGACACAGGTTTGGTAGCCAGTGGAGAGGGCAAGGAGTATCCGCTTGCCAGGGTTGAGATTGACCTCAATTGCAAGGCAGCCATGATTGATATTAGGGAAAGAAAAAAAGGAACTGGATGTCTCTTGGGCAATGATTTGATTGCCATAGGCTTGTTTCCAGGAGCAGAAGCCTTTATGGTTTGGACAGCGCTGGCTGTGTTGACCAGAGCTCAGGCTGCACATCAGTCTCAGAGTGGGACTGGGATCAGTCTTGATTTGCAGGGACTAGGACAAGGTAGTTTGAAGTGCTGCAGCATTTGCTAACTGCTGGAGAGCCTACCTGAGCACAGAAGGAGTGCCCTATGCTTGTGGGACCTCAGAAGAAATCCCATGAACAGGTCAGCAAAGATAAGGTTAGGTAACACTATGTTGGCTGGGATGGTGGTCTACTTTATAGTGAGCCAGTAAATCCTGAGCCAGAGACTAGCGAGAGGCTAGTGTTTTCAAGAGTGCACAGGAAATTCCTGTTGTAACCGGTCCATGAAGTGCCCTTAGCAGGACACTTGGGGATCACAAAATGCAGGATAGGTTGTACCCTCTGTTCTACTAGCCAGGGATGTGCAAGGACACAGAGTGGTTCTATAGGATCTGTCCCACTTGCCAGATGAGTGGTAAGACAGGAGGGAGGACTAAGACACCATTAGTGCCTCTACCAGTTGTTGGTGTTCCATTTGAGCGGGTGGGAATAAACATAGTTGGTCTATTCAATCCCCCCTCATAGTCCGGTAACAAGTATATCTTGATTGATGCGGATCACGCCACCAGGTACCCTGAAGCTGTACCTCTGAGGAGCATGAATTTATGGATGATAGCCAAAATTCTCCTGGGGATCTTTCCAAGAACAGTAATTTCTGACCGGGGAACCAATTTAATTTCTTCTTACATGAGAGTGTTGTGGGACTAAGCTGGTGTGACATACCATTTCTCCACAGCATACCACCCACAAACCAATGGTTTGGTAGAGTTGTTTAACAAGACATTGAAAAGCATGATAGGAACTCTGCTAGAGAACCTCAGGAGGAAGTGGGATCTTTTCCAGCCATGTCTCTTGTTTGCCTAAGGAGAGATTCCACAGAAGGGGGTAGGGTTCATTCCCTTTGAGCTTCTGTATAGACACCAGGTTCAGGGTCCATGCACTTTAGTCAGAAAAGGGTGGGAAGGTACCTCAGCATCTCCAAAGAAGGATCTGGTGCACTATTTGATTGGCGTCAGGAAGTTGATGGCACAATACACGTGTCAGGCAAGGGAAAACCTTAACTCCTAGCCCAGCCCTGTTGAAGGAATGGTACAACCAGAAAGCTATGCTGACTGGGTGTCAGGAAGTCAGGAGGTGTTGGTGCTAAAGATTATTTGTGCCATAGGTTTGGAGGACAAATAGTGTGGGCCATGCAAGATAGTTGAGAAGGGTTCTGAGGCAAACTACTAGGTGGACATAGGTGCTACAAGCAGTGTTCCATGTGTATAGGCTGAAGCCTTACCTCTGGAGAGATTACACACTGAATGTCATGGCTAAGGCAGAGGAAGTAGAAGAAGAGAGTGAGCCTCTACCTGACTTGCTGCATAGTGACATGAAGTGTGGCACTGTGGAAGTGGTACTGTTAGCCCCTGAGTTAACGCCTGAGAAGCAGATGGAAAGTAGAGAGGTGTTGGGACGGTTTGCCAACCTCTTCTCGCTGACTTCAGTGTTGGCGCCTGTCTGTGTGCATGACATAGATTTGGGTAACAGTATGCAATAAAAGGCAGGATGTACAAAATGTATTACCCGGTTCAGTGATGCTTTAAGGCGGAAGTTGCCAAAATGTTGGACCTGAGGGGTCTTTGAGAGATTTTATAGTTCTTGGCCTAGTTCTGTGATTCTAGTACCAAAGCAAGGGTCTACTGACTTGCGGTTCTGTGTGGCCTACTGAGCCCTTAATGAGGTAACCAAAACCGATGCCCATCCAATTCCAGGATTGGTTAGGTGCTGCAAGAACTTGAGGACATTGGATCTGACCAGTGGGTATTGGCAGATCACTTTGGCACCAAATGCCAAAGAGAAGACTGTATTCTCAACACCAGAGTGGTTGTATAGGTTTAAAGTGATGTTTTGGGGGTTGAAGAGTGCTCTAACACTTTTCAGTGCCTGGTGAACAAGTGTCAGATGGGGCAGTCCTCTGTGGTGAACTGGAAGATTCACCAGTTGGATGCCAAGATTCAGTCTTTGATGGAAGGGCAAGTGCCTAGTACCCAGACTGAAGTGGGGGTCTATTTAGGACTCACTGGTATTACAGGAAATTGGTGGCTAACTATGGAGGTATAGTTGCCCCATTGACTGCTTTGACCTCTGGTAAGCAGCCCATGAAAATGATATTGACTGCAGACTGTCAGAAAGCATTTGAAGAACTAAAGAAGGTGCTATGCACTGCACCCGTACTGAAAGCATCTAGCTACAGCCAGCCTTTCATTATCCAGATGGATGCCTCTGACAAAGAAGTTGGAGCAGTGTTAACTCAAATGGATGACAAAGGTAGAGAGCATCAGGTAGCCTTTATTCATAGGAGATTACAACTTCAGAGAACAGAACTGGGTGGCTATTGAGAAGGAGTGCTTTGCAATAGTGTGGGCTTACACAGCTTCTACCCTTGTTTGTTTGGCACTAGGTTTGTGGTGCAAATGGATCATAAGCCACCTGACTGGTTGATAACTATGATTCCCAAGTTGTTGAGATGGTCTATTTCTTTGCAAGGTTTAGACTTTGTGGTAGAGCACAAAGCCAGACTGAGCCAAGGGAATGCTGATGGACTTTCCCGCCGGTTTTACTTTTCTGACCACCCAACCTCTCTAGGTTAGGCGTTGGTTCGTGGTGTTCTGATCTGGGAGCGGCACTGTTGGGATGGAAAAGTCCTCTACATGGTAAGAGACATGCACCCCTGCCCTGGGTGCCCAACTGTTCAGATGTATGAATTCCTAATGCTGATTGTTGTTGTCATAAGCAGACATAGAACATGTGTGTGTGCCATGACATAGGCCTGACTCACGAATTGTGACAGAGAAATGCCATGGTGAAAGGGGCCTAAGTGCTGTGCAGTGGCGAAGCGGTGACCATGTATGCAAGGAGGGGCTTTCACGGAGAGTATCTCCATTCTGGTCGGGCCGGAGCCCATAGACTGTGAGTTGTGTAACCTCATATGCCAGAGGTGGTCCCCAGGAGCACCAAGGATTGAGACTTGTTCTGCCCTGCTGGAGAAGTGAAGAGGGTGTGGGAGCACCAGTGCACTGTCATCCAGACAAGGGACCCAAGACAAGATTGTCATAGCCATCCTCTATACGGAGCCAAAAAGAGCCGCTGTTTTCTTCAAGAGTGCAGCCGTGAGTCACAGACTGCATCCACTGAGTGCTGCTGCCTGGGCCGTGTGCTGCTGACATACCTCAATTTGGCTGTAGCTGCTGCGAGCGCCCGCGAACAGGCACACCCATGAACTCCAAACACTTCATACCTGCCAGTGCAAGTAAGACTGGTTTTGAGCCTTTTGGCCCCGGAGTACTTGCTGCTGGTATTGCTTCCACGCTAAAACACTATTGTCATTAACTTACAGTCAATGTGGACTCAGACTGCTAGTGGCGCTTACCCTGGATGTTACCAATAGGGAATGGGGAATAACCGCTATTGCTAACAGAGGGAGGGAGTGGGACAGGGAATCACCATAGAAACACTAGAGCCCCTACCTTAAGCGGGACTGTGTAATAGTTTGTGTATATCTTAGATTTATTTCCTTTGTGTTGGTAAGCAATAGAAATAAACTAATTCTATTTTTTCATAAATGTGAGTATTTGGCTGGACAATGATTTATTGCTCCTGCTGCACATATTTTGAGTTGTGAGCCCATGTTCACTATCCTGTATCCACACCTTCCTCCCCAGGGGGAGCCTTGAACTAGTCAGAGCTCGCTATCCTGAGAGTCAAATGCAGAAGGGGTACTGGCACTGTTACTCAGAATCTGTACTATGATGGGATATATGAACATAAAACAAAATGGCATTCATGAAATACTACATGAAATGTTTGAGAGGAAATAAGTATAATAGTCTGAAACAATAAGTAAACAAAACGCTATTTTAATGCTGTACAACATTTAGGATGACCGGGCGTCCTGGATTTGCCTGGAAAGTCCTGGGTTTTCACCACCTGGCCCAGCAAATTTCAGCAAATTCAGCAAATATCCGGTATATCAGGAGTTAAAGGCCTCAACCCCCACATTTGGCCCCAGTAACCCCTGCTTGCCTCGTGGCGTTCGTGGCCTTCAGCAAGGGGTTCTGACAGACATGTATATGGATATAGACGGACACAGAATGAGGCGAAATACAATTCCTTTATGTTGTAATTTCTGGGAGCTGTGCCCTTCCAAAAATATATTTCTACCTACGGCCCTGGATTGGCACTCTTCGTCATTGTATTGTATGGAACTCATGCACTAACTCAGAGATTTCTAAGTAAATGCATAGTCGACAGCCAGCTGCGGCCCATGCAGGTAAAAGCGGTGAGGCGGTTGGGCCGGGTAGGGTGGATTTCGACAGACGATGAAAAGGGAAAATTAAATAAAGAATCAATATTCCCTCATCATCATCTGTCGAAATCCCCCTCCCGGCCCCACCGGTCTTACCTGCATGGGCAGCGGCTGTCGACAGCACAATTATGTTAAGAAACTGCTGTTTTGCACATGCACATACGTTCATTATATAGCACTATAGATGTTGATCCAGCGCGGCTAATATAAATTTCTCCTTTTAACACCAAATCCAGAAAACACCTACACAAAACTTATATCGGTGGGGCCCATGACACTGCATGCATACTTTCCTCCAATTCTGGATTTAAACGTCAAGGAGAAAGAGTTGCTGGACGAGCGGGATACCTTATTAAAATGACAGAATTATAACCTATACATTATATACATTGACTTCGAATTCTGTCGGTTCTAAACATCAAGGTACTCCGCTATTTGGTCGATGGACCAACTAGTAGAATCAGTTGATGGTGATTAAGACCAGCTCAATCACAATTGGAACCTTTAACATTTATTAAATCATAAACTTAGTTTTAAAGAACCACAGACTCATTTTAAAATTAAAATATAATTTTTTCTAATATTATTCAAGCAAATGAGTATAATTCTTTATTAAGCAAAACATTTAGAAATATCAATACACATTTATGAAAAGTTTAGAAAGAGTGAGAAATTATGCATTACCCTCGGCCATGGGGCGATGACAAGAATGGTTCACCAAAAGAAGATGAACCGCAGATCACAGGATAGGACTCCCAAACTGACTGACTGTCCCGCTAACCTCCTCGGACGCACCTCCCGGGCAGAATTCCCGCAACAATCTCATTCCTTCCTCAGTCAAAGTTCAAAGTCCAAAATGACAGAGTCTCTCGCAGCATCAAGGTTGAAAAATAAAAAGCAAGTTTTTTTTTCACAACGTCAGAGCAGACCCTCTTATACCCTATTCTCTGGCTCACTACATTCAAAAGTTGCAATCTTTAGGGGCAAGAATCACGCTAATTGGTCCATTGGAGGGGTGGTGATGGTCACCTCATCGCCCTCCTTGTTCGAACCGGTTTGGGGACAATAAAGCACACAATAAGAATCATGACCATGGTGTCTAAAAAGTAGTCCAATTTGTTAGTCCATTTTGCAACATTCTTGGATGGTCACACATTAGTTCATCCCCTGTCGCTTGTCTTCTTCATCCGTTCCCAGGCATCCATGCTGAATTCTTGGCACGTTGCTTCATTGCAGGTCAAATTGGCCTTGACATCTCTCACTCCGAACACAGGCCGCATGCACGTGACTACAGCATTCTTTCTGAGGCTGCGTGGGGGCCATCTTGTTTACCACACGTGATCTCGTCCTTTCTAGTCGGCCATCTTAGAAGCATGGCCTAGCAGGCCCGAACTGAACTAGTATAAGAACAAACACAATAGAAATTAAAATATGGAAAATAAGCCTTTCTGTTTACCACCCGCCATTCTAATAACCCGTGTTAGATATTACCTAGCGAAAGCGACATTTAAAGCCATTTTACTTACCATCTGCATTCTTTGCCACAATACAATTCTACTATGCAACATAAATCATGCAATTCACTCTAATTACTACGCAAATCACAATACTAATGTTAATTAACTTCACATTTGTAAATCAATTATATTTTGCACAAATCAGCATATTACCCATGTATAGTGTCTACTAAAAGGGTGCATTTGTTGGTTAATTCACGCATATCAATCGGTTAGTATCATTAGCGTTATGAGGTCATTAATTTCATAGGGGTACAAAAATATTTTCGTTTCCCCTGCTCCATCAATGTGCAAATACTAGTTCAGGCCTAGAAAGCCGAATTCCACTTTTGAAGGGTATAACCACAGAAACACAGGTAATAATCATCCAAGTGACTGATCTAAGCTATTCTTTGTTATTTTGTGGGTTCGGCTGGTTACCAAATCTAGCCTCAACCAAGTCAGCAGATTCCTTTTATACATATTCTCCATGGTAAGAGACACAGTTCTAATCATCTTGTCCAATTTAATGTCAAATATACTTTAATGCTCCATATAGCCTAAGATAGTCAAACGGAAGGCGCTACAAATTCAGTTTGTATCTGTACAGTTGAGTCTGACACTAGAAAGCAGCTGGACACCTGAAATTAGTAAGTATATTAGCGTGAAGCTAGCAGCATAACTTGTTGAATGTGCTGTACCAAACAGACATCACTTATAATAGCTTGAATTAGTGCAGCACTTCCATATGTTCAGATAGTAAGGCAGAATAGGAAACACTGGCGATTGATTATGTCACTGACTTGATGGCTCTAGTCTCTCTGACACTCTCCAAGACAACACAAACGCAATAGCATGCCATGCCCCTTCAGAGAAAAACAGAAATCTCTTTTTTCCTCAAAGAGTTTAAGGCAAATCACCAAGTTGAACTTTTCTAATTATTCATGCTCTGGTATTTCTGTTATTCCTCAACCTTCATCATCGTCTGCTTGTGTTATGGAGCTCCCTGCTGCATGCCCAGTGCTGTATATATACCAAAGCAGCATAGTGCAATTCCAAACATTTGCTAAAAAAAAAAGTAATCAAATCATTCATTCTCAGGGCCATAACACAGGCCACTACAGCTTATGTGCTGCGGGGAGGGTGGCGAGGGAGGGAGAAGTCACCCAACCCTTTAGAGACATCCAACCCTTCTGGGACCCCGCATTCAGTCCAAGGCCACTGAATATCTGTGAGATATGTGAGGCTGAGGAAACCCTCTTCACATTTTGCTGGGGAGGGCACCATTTTGCAGTACGCCATCACCCATTCTTCATTGCCACAGTTGCACCTTCTCAATCATGGACTTTGAAGGGATATGTTACTCCAAATTTTCAAAACGCTGGGATGTGCAGTATCTACAAAGATACAGCGCACCCCTGCATTTCCCTTAGCGTGGGCGCTAAAAAAGCTGCCTAGCGCCTGCGCAGGCACCCTGCCACCATGTTGCAAGGGTACCTACGGTGCAGGGGCGATTGTTTATGTGCAGGAAGGGACGTGCAGGAAGGGACACCTTCCTGCACATAAACAATCAATAATAAGAGCAAAAAACGAGGAGAAATTAATAATTTCTCCTTGTATCGTCATCCTAAGAGCAGTTATTACCATTGCCCGCCCCTTTGCCGAAGCACACTGTGGAGGAAAGGGGCATATTTACAAGGTGGCGTTAAGCCACGTTAAGTAGCTTACCGCCACCTTGTAAATATGGAGAATGCCGTAATGCCACCGGAGTGTCAGAAAAAGTGATGCCCCGGTTGCTTTAGGGGCTTGTAAATATGCCCCTTAGACTTGCTTGAGTAGTCTGCTCTTTGCATTTGAATAAGCAATGCACGACTTAAATGCGCAAAAGAAGGCTACTTTTTATGGCTGCATTATGTGCGGACTGTGATGAGGCTGCTGAGCTTGTATCAGTGCCTACTTACAGAAACTATCAGCAATGATCATTTATCTAACTGCATTCACTGCTTCAGTAGTGCGGGGTGTTTCTATTGCTTTCCCCACAAAGGCTTGATAACTGCTTGGGGACTTGTTAGCAACAAAGGAGTCATATTCGTTACACAAGAGTTCATCCTAAGATTGTTTACAGGGCTGAACAAATACATGCTTTTAAAGTGGTGTTACATTGGTGAAAACATGATTAGAATCTATGCACGGAAACACTCAGCTAATCACATTTTTAGAATTATTAAAGTCGCACTAATTCGAACTAATTAACCACAAGTTGTCTTAAAAGGGTCATCCAGAGAAAGATGTCACATTAGATTACAAAACCCCAGCTGATATCATGAAGCAAACAAACAGTATAGAATGCCTAAACTTGGTGATCAGAAGTGATGAAGAAATTGACAAAGAACTGCTTTTTCACTACTCTGAACGGCCCGTTTAAGCCAATATGCTTCACCAAGCTTGCTGCTCTTCTTTTTTAGGTCTGGTTTAACTGCACAGCTGTCTGCTACACCTTTTGTTACCAAATATTTGACAAATATATAGAATGAGCTTCACATCCACCCGGAGGAGTATTTATCTCTGACTTCATGTTACTGGTTGATTGATGTATCATTCCACTTCCTATGGATTGCTTGCATTGGACTCGCATAAGGGACTATTTTACATCTCAGAAGTACACTGATTGCTCAAATCTGAAATTACTTATCTCATACATGTGTTGTTTACAGAAAGAAATAATTTTTTCACTAGAGCAGGCATTTCTAAATGTTTTAGTCAGGAATCATGTGAGAATCACAGACACACCAGTACATATAAGCTTACACACACCCCTTCAGAGGGCATATTGTCCTGCTGCTCAAAAAAAGCAACACTTGGCAAACTCAGTAGGTCTGACTTTAATGTGGTAATGCATGGAAACAGAGACATGTAAAAATGCAGTTTGTATGCATCTGACATTACAGCCAGCCCTATTGTTTCTGCCATTGAGTGTCTCATTTTGTAATGCCACAGTCCTGGTACTCTGTTATCGCGCATTGTCACAGACAGTCCTATAGATAAGTGAGAAAACATTGAAAGTGACGAATGTAATGCATTGCGTGCCATTACAACGCGGTCGTTACAACGACCGCGTTGTTAGTACGTGATGTATTACATCGCAAGTCTTTACAACGAGTTCCACTAGGGGGCGCGCTGGACTTAGGAACAGTATTAATTACTATTCCTACTCCAGTTTGCGCAACAGTAGGGAAGGTGTTGGAATTCATTTCCAATACCTCAGCGCCCCCAGTGGAATTCGTTGTAAAGACTTGCGATGTAATACATCGCGTACTAACAACGCGGTCGTTGTAACAATTGCGTTGTAATGGTATCACGGTGTAATGACCGCGTTGTAAAGGTTGTTTCCCAAAGTGACATATAATTGTAGTGGCAGCCAATTAAGCTATGGCAAAATTAATATTATGCACATCCTTTTAGTTGTAGTCTTTGCCATTTTTTCTGCTTCTTTCTGGATTCACTGCAAAACTCTCACAAGGCTCTTGCTTCAGCTTTTATACTGGTTGTAGGAAATGATAATCTTTTACGTGATGTCCACCCAATTTTTCCCTATCTGCTTTTCAGGCTTTAGAACTCTGTGCCCTTTACAGCTACTAAGCAGGAGTAAAGTGTCTGCACGCCCATTTTAAACATGTCGAAATCGGCTTAAATCTGATTGACTCAACTAACTTTCCTATAAGGCCACAGTAGTTGCTGCAGGAATACACCTCTGGTATGGAAAGTTAAATGCCACCTGTGCACTGCGGCACCTAGTGTGCCATTCACCACAGTGGTAGTGAAAAAATAGCTTTAGGCCTTCGCTTGAAGTCTGACAGCAGCAGCTTGAACCCTGCTGCAAGGCCTGTCAGAAACGCCTCTGTGACAGGTAGGAAACTATGATTTTAAATATTGAATAAGTCACCTATAGCCGCACTTTGATGTCCACAAGGTAGGGTGCATAACATTGAAAATAGCATGTTCCCCCAGTGACTAAGCCCAAAATGACATTGTCACTGGCCAGGTAGTGACTGGCATATAGGAAAAGCCAAGGTATAGATTATGCACTTTTTGTCTATAACATTTGACCTGTATCAGCTCGAAACTCCATTAAAAGATTTGTTTTTATATTTAATACAAATACAATCTAAAGTGAAGTCTGATTTTGATTAAATATATGGGAAATGTAAATTGGAGACACTTACCTTTACCCTGTCTAAAGCTGTTGGAAGCTAATTTGCAATAGCTCCCCAGCCACTGCACAGCGTGTACTTGGCCTGAATGAGTTGTGAAAGAGGTGTGAAAACTGCTTCAAGAGCTGGGACCACTGGCGTAGCAAGGGGGGGGCGGAGGGGGCGGTACGCCCCGGGCGGCACGAGATTTGGGGGCGGCAGGTAAATTTATCGCCAGCACCCCCCCCCCCCTCTTAGGCGCTCGGCGGCGGCAAAAGGCAGGGACCGCCACGGGCGGCAGAGTGCCTAGCTACGCCACTGGCTGGGACTATAGCCTGGGAGTGGGCTGGTTCTTTCTTCCCCTGGCAGGAAGACCAGTTGGAGTAAGCCCATGAACTTAATTAACTTCAAAGGAGCCTGCCCTTTCTCAAGGGAGTGTCAAGTGACACCTGCAAAGGCTCAGCATTTTTCCCCTCAGTCAGGCGGGCACAAAACTCAGTAGGAGAAAAACTTCCCCCCAGAGCCACAGAGGAGGGGACTGCTTATTACCTTGGCCACACCTCTGGGTGGGCACAGAGGCTCTGCACCAGATAGGCTGGGTTTATCTATCTTGAAGTTTGGAAGGGAGGGGCACTGTGGGATTGTATGCAGAAGGGTAAACAGGAAATGCTAAAAATTGAGTAGGATTGTCCCTGATAACTTTTACCCCATTGCGATAGGATGCCCAAGAGAAATCTCACCTATCGGGTGGTGCCATGCATAATTGTGGCACCACAGGCCCCATCCTCGGAACACTCTTGGGACCTTGGGTAAATTAAAGGAGGATGGTACGTGCTGTCAGGGACCTAATAGGAGCCGAAAGGACTATAGCTACTCTTTTTTGTACACAGGACAAAGAAGTGGACCCCAAGTGCCAGTTGGATGACCTTGTGTGTGGCTACAGGGAATCAGCATGCTGCAAAAAGTATTTTCCCAGAATTTCCCAGGTGACCAGTAGGCATGGATTAGCATTTGCTGTTGGACCCTGCATGACACCCTTAGAGTCTCTAAGTAACCCCTCCTGAGATCCTAGTGGTCGTAGAAGTATACTCCTGTGGCTATTTTGGCACCAGAAGAAAGTTTTGAAACTTCTAAAAACTTTTCCTCCAGAGCTTCAGCCGAACCCGCCAGAAAAAGTATCCGACCATCACTACTACACTGTCAGACTGAACTTCAGCTTTATCCTGCTCAAAGGTCCTCGCACTTCCAAAAAAAAAACTAAGTCCCAACCTGTGTTGGGACTTACAAAATGTTCAGTGAGATATCCAGAGTACCAGCAGAACCAATCTGCTTCAGGTATCTGGCCTTTGGATCCACAGCGGTGGCTACAGTTTCAGCCGGGACTTGCGCTTGAAGGATTTTCTTCTCTAAATGTGACAAACTTGCATTCTGCTCTTGGACTTAGGAGAAATTAAAATGCTTTTCTGCAAAAAAAGCGACAAAGTCCTTTTCTGAAGTGGGACGCAGAAACATTTAAAAACTTTTTGACTTCCAGACTTCTATCAGGACCAATCCTCTAAGTGTGTATGACCAAGACTCCATCACAGTTGGCCTCAAATCACTCCTCCGTCCTGGTCTACCACTTTTATGGACTACCATTTGGTGCTATTTTTATTTAAAACTTAAAAAATTCATATCTCTGGTTCCCCTGATTGGAATTTTGTCATCTTTTTGTCATTTTGTTAAAACGTCTATATTTTTCTAATTCAGTTTGGGATTTTTATTGCTTGGTGTTTGACCTTGACTTTTTTAAAGCTGCATAAATGCTTTACACATTTCCCTAAGTTATGCCTGTCTGATCTATGCCATAGCCATGAGGGGTTGAGTTCAGGTTAATTTAGTGACTTTGCGGTTCACCCTGACAGGCTAGTATCATGATTCCTAGGGGTAAGCAACAGCCCACCCCAAATAATAATTCACTTTGTTTCATAGGACATCACTGCAATCCAGATTTACTTAGCAAAGTTCTGAGCCACAGTGGCTGACTGTTTATGAAAGGGCATAGACAAGAGGGTCTCAGTTATACCTGGCATTATTGGCGTGGGTTTCCTCTGTTTATTTTGCCGTGACCTCCTAAGTTTTTGCTGTGTGTTGGACTCCGTTTTGCTGGTCTAGATGCTTTGGGCACTTTGCCACTGCTGTTCAGTGCCAAAGTGCAAGTGCTCCCTTTGTAAATTATTGTTATGGATTGGTGTTTCCATGATTGGCATATTTGATTTACTAGTCAGTCCCTAGTACAGTGCACTGTGTGTGCCCAGGGCCTGTAAATCAAATGCTGCTAGTAGGCTTGCAGCACGCATTGTGCACCTACATAAGCAGCCTGTAAATGTAACTCAGGCCTGCCATTGCAGTGCTTGTGGGCAGTCTAGTACTGCCATGTCGACTTGGCAAGTGCACCCACTTGCCAGGCCCTAACCTTCCCAATTCTTACATGAAAGGTAGGGCATGCCCTCGTGTGTGTGGCGTGTCCTGATAGTGAACTACTGCCAATTTAGTTTTTCACTATTGCAAGGCTACCTGTTCCCATAGGATTGAATGAGGAATTTGCTTATAACATCTTATAAGCCTAACTTCCCCTGGGAACAAGGTAGGGAAATAAAGTTTGGTATGCCTGAACTCAGAATGTTAAAATGCATCTTTTAGAGAGGGTGATTTTTACATTCTGTGTTTGAAAATATCACCTTTAGAAACCAGGTATTTTCTTGCTTAGCCATCCAGTGTGCCTCTGCTAGGATGTGGATTGACTGTCTGGGTTTGGTGTGTCAGGCGCTGGGGAGGTGCAGTGGCTCCGGAGAGTCTGATGAGTCAGGGCTGGGCTGAATAGATCTGGGCTGCATTTAGAGTAGGCGGAGGAGATTTCCTTTCACCTGATTGGGCCTGGTCTGCCTTCTACAATGCTGTCTCCACCTCCTGCGAGGAAGCCACACCAGAGAGGACAGAACTGGTTTTGACTGAGCACAGGGCTTCTCTGCCACCAGAGAACAAAGGATTTTGTAGAATAAATATCAGGGCCCAGACCCCAGAACTTTAGATCACTGCTGGGAATCAAGAGGAACCTTTGCCAAGCAGAAGAGCCGGAGAAGCTGAGGAGGAATACTGCCCCTGTGCTACTTTGCTGTCTGGGGTTGGCCTGCAGGGGCTGTAGGAAAGTAGGATCTGCTTCTTATGGTTACCCCCACTTTTTGCTTGATGTTGCACTGTTTTTGACTAGTCTGACTGGGATCCTGCTATTCAGGACCCCAGTCTATCTGCTTTCTCCTTTAAATTGTTACCCATGTACTTTGGTGCACTCCATATTGGATACTGGGGTACCCTTATAAGTCCCTAGTATATGGTACCCATGTACCCAGGGCGTAGGTACCCCAGAGGCCTCCCATGGGCTGAAGCATGTAATATGCCACCCATCAGAGGCCATGCGAAATGGAACTCCAGGTCTGCTACAGCAGCCTGTGTAAGATGGTGCTTGCACCACTTACTTTAGATATAGGTTCACTATATCTATAGGTCACTACACTTAAAACTTATAAGTCACCCCTATAGCAGGCCTTATCAATACTGAAGGCAGGGTGCTAGGTTTTTAGTGAGAGGGTGCCTCTGCATGAGCAGAGCCTCTCTGCAGCCTTCGGAGACCATTCTCCCGGGTTGTCTGTGACTCAGCCGGACATATAGGTAGAAGTGCATTATAACCTTGCAGTAAATGCTATCTCAAAAACGGCTGCATAGAAACATATTGTGTTTGGTATCAAACACCTTGGAATCATACCTCCACACCGGTAACCGGTGTGGGAGATATGATTCCACCCTTATGAAGCGAGCTTCGTGGGGTCACTGGTCTATCCGGTGCCAGCCTTCTCGACCCGGTCAACACAAAATGGATGCTGCCGACCAGAGACACACTTCTGCCCTCCTGCTGCTGAGCCAAGCTCGAGCAGAGGAAGGCAGCACAATAGGCATCCTGTCACAGGGAGGTGTGACCACCTCCCAGACAGGATTTAGTGTATTGGGGCTGGGTGGGTGCACTCTGAGAGTGCCTGAAAGTCTGCAACCGGGGCACGTTTGGTGTCCCCGTGCATAGTCCTGCTCAAACCAGTTCTGGGAGCCATTGGCTCCTTCTCTGGCGCGAAACTGGACAAAGGACATGGGTGTAACCACCTCTCTGTCCGGACCCTCCCCTAGGAGGGTCCCCCAAATCTGTCCAACCCTCTCCCGTGGGTACATAAGGGCTTACCTAGCTGTAAGACTTTAGATATTACCTGGACAAGATTCTACAAGAAGAAAGCACTGACCTTCGACCGTCTGGACACTCTGGACTTCGCTGAACTTCGACTGGGCCCGACTTTGTCTCCCTCTCCGTCCAAAGCTTTGTCTGTGCCCTTGCTCCATACAGGCTCTGTGTAGGACCTGTGGTGCACTAAGGACAACTGAAGAATCTCCCTTGGAGTGAAGGAGTCACTCCCCTGCCCTAGCAGGCACCATAATGCAACTGACCGGTCTGCTGCTCCTGAGCTCCTGCGGACTCCAAAGATTTCAGCAACACAGGAGGTGGGTTTTCGAAGGTTCCTGAGGTCGATCTGCCGTCTCAGCAAGCTTGAGGCCAGTATCCCTCGTGGGGACTGCATAACCCAAACCCCTGTGCACCGCGTCCATTTGCAATTGCATATGCTTGTTGGCAATTCCCAAGCTTGTGCATTGGACTCCGTGTAGTACTGACCCTGAGCAGTGTTTGCACCAAAGAACTCTGGCCTCCTCGCACCGAGTGCTCCGTGGGCTGGTACTTTGCAATCTTGCCCGAGGTCCCCTCGCAACTCCTGGTCCTTCGGCCTGTGGGTCTCTCTGAGGGTCATCTTGATTTATGTTGGGCTTTCCTGGTTGCTCCAGACATGCCCTGACTCCCCATTGCTTGGTGAGTCCCCTGCACCTTGCTGGTCCACACCGTAACCTGTTTGACCTTCCTTCATGGGTTGCTTTTGCCAAGGCTTGTTGGTGCTCCAGCCAGACACCGACCCCTCAGCACTTGACATACTTTGTGGGACAGCTCACCTCCAGCTCCTGGTTGTCCTCAACATCTCCTGGTCCTCGTGGCTGCAGAGTCAAGCATTCCTTCTTCGCACCTGAAGCACCCGACATCGGTAGGCATTCGCCTACCGAGCCCCTGGTCACTCTGAAGTGACCCAGACTCTGTCTTCTCTGCTTTCAGGTTCCTTCCTTCCCGAATCCAGGCTTGGATTCCACCGGACCCTTTTCACCTTCACGGCAGCAGTACTTCTCCACAGCCCTCCATTGAGAACGACGGCAGTTTCCGACGCCACTCCAGACCTATGCACCCGGCTCTTCTGGGATAGGTAACTCAGGTACTACAGTATCCACGTGTGGGGTGGCTCTTCAAACTCTTAAGTTCCAAAGGGTTTGCTCGAAGTCCTCCTAGAAGGGTCCTTAAACTTTAAAAGTGTAATCGCGACTTCCCCATAGAATTGTAAGGAGCCCGCGGTAGTGTTCACACACTGCACCCGTCCTCTGTGGGATCCCTATCTACTCACCTTGGGTGGTTCCTTGGGGTGCCAGCGATTCTACGTGCTCCAGACCTTGTCTTGATGTCAGTCGTGACTGTTATACCACTATTTTAGTATATGGTTTGGTCTCCCCCTGGAGCCCACTGTGTATTGTGCTACTTACAACTGTTCTATTGTTCTTGTATTGTGTGCTTTGTGTTCTATCCTCGTGTAGAGGTTAGTAGAGAGTGTTATATTAATAAATACATATTTTTATATAACTACTGTGTGGTTCTCCTTTCATTTAGTCAATATAAGAGGTGATATACTGGTAAAACAAGCTGCTTTACATTCCTTCAAGATTAAGCCTGAAGGCTGCTCTCCACAGCTACCACTAGGATAGCTTTCTAAAGGTTATCCTTGACCTCATACATCATAAGGGTCGTTTGGGCTGGTGCAAGGTGCCCACTTTAATTAGTGGACAGCATATACCAGGCCAACGTCTCACATTGGTGTGCAGCGGTTGGGATTCAAGCCTGCATTGTTTTACCAGATAAATCTCTCTGTATTGATTAACTGAAAACCACTAAAGTATTCAGGCACATATAATACTTAAAGATTAGAATAAGTAAGTTCTACTGAACTTGGGGTTGGGTAGGTTAAGGGTCTAGCACACCCTTTCTCCAACCTAAGAGAGTTTAGTTCCCACTAGGTTAGGTAGGTGCATACACCACACCACACTAGTTTGTCTTCTAAAGGAGAAGACAGTGTCTCTCTGCCTTCTAGGTACAATGGTCTCACATTTCAGGATTTGAAAGCCATGTGTGCTTCTAGGAAGCTCAAGACAGAGAGAAATGCCAACACCCAACATCTCATTGAGGTGTTACTCTTAGATGACCTTAGAAAGACCCCAGGGTCAGATGAGGTAGAAAGAGTGGGTGGGGCAGGGAATGAAGACAGGTCAGGAGGTGACACCTTTTATGACCTAGAGTCAAACCCTGGCCAGGAGGATCAAGATGATTCCAACCTGGACAACCTAGATCTTCAGGAAGAGAGTGGAGAAGGCCCCAGTGGCCCTCTCTTTACTCCTCCAGGAAGAGTGCAGAGTTTACGCAGGAGATCTAGATCTCCCTCTGCAGAATCTGACCATTCAGGACATTCTATAGGGACCTCCATATCTCATAAGAGAGATAACTCTTATGAAAGACAGTGCCAATTTCTAGAGCTTGAGAAAGTCAAGCTTAGGCTCAGGCAAGAGCAATTGGCCCTAGATAAGGAAGCCTTAGAACTCCAGAAGGCTAGAAAGAAATTGGGACTAGAGTCCCATGGTGGCAGCAACAGTGTCCCAAGGATTAAGGAGTATACTTATGACCATAGGAACCTGAGCAAGATAGTCCCTCCCTACCATGGTGGGGATGACATCCACAAATGGATAACTGCTTTAGAGAGGGCCTGTAAAGTACAGAAGGTCCCTCAAGAGCAGTGAGCAGCTATCTTGTGGCTCTCCTTTGCTGACAAAGGTAGAGATAAGCTCCTCGCTGTTAGAGAAGAGGATGCTGACAACTATTCAGTCCTGAAGAGTGCTCTCATTGATGGGTTTGGCTTAACCACTGAACTGTACAGGATTAAGTTCAGAGACACCCAGAAGACACAGACTCAGGACTGGGTAGACTTTGTAGATTGTGCTACTAAGGCTCTGGAAGGCTGGTTACTGGGCAGCAAAGTGAATGATTTCAAGGGATTGTACAATTTGATTATGAGGGAGCAGATCCTTAATAATTGCCAAAATCAGTTGTTGCATCAGTACTTGATTGACTCTGATCTGACTTCTCCCCAAGAATTGGGAAAAAAGGCAGATAGGTGGGTCAGAATCAGGGTGAAGCAGAAAAACCAGACCACAGGTGGTGACCCTTGAAGCAAGATGCTAAACCTTCAGATAAGGGTGGGGAAAAGGGTAAAGACCAGAAGTCTTCATCAGGACCCCAAAAACCTGCATCTGGGGGGGAGTCACAGTCTAACAAAGGTAAAGGCAAAAAGAAACCTTGGTGCTTCCTGTGTAAGGAGAAAACCCATTGGACAAGGGATGCCAATTGTTCAAGGGCCAAGGATCCTCCTACCAGCACCACTGCCCCTTAGGCAACTGTTCCCCCTAGTTCAGCTCCAAGTGGAGGTACAGGGAACAAGGGTAAAGTAGGGTTAACCCTGGGATCTGAGATGGGTTCTGGCTTAGTCATAACTCCAGCTCAGGCTGTTTTAGTCTGTGATGGAGGCATGGATATTGCCTCCCTATTTGTCAGTCCCAGTAATCTGGGCAAATTTAGACAACAGCCTTTGCTCAATGGTAAGGAGGCCATGGCATATAGGGACACAGGAGCTAGTGTCACAATGGTGACAAGAGATCTTGTGGGCCCTGACCAGATCATACTTGGTGAGATGTACCAAGTGACCAATGCTAAAAATGTCAGGACAGACCATTCCTTGGCAGTTGTTAATTTCAGCTGGGGAGGGGTAACTGGCCCCAAGAAGGTTGTGGTTAGCTCAGACCTCCCTGTGGAATGCTTGTTGGGCAATGATTTGGAAACTTCAGCCTGGGCTGAAGTGGAACTCAGGACACATGCAGCAATGTTGGGCATCTCTGCAGATGTGTTTTCTGTGACTAGGTCACAGGCCAAACTGTCTTCAACTGAACAGGCCCTGGATCCTGGAAAAAAGGACCAGGTGCCTTCCAAGAGAAGGAGCAGTAGGGGTAAGGCAGTGTCTTCCCCCCAGACTCAGAGTGAGGATCAGTCTCCTGAGGGAGATGGCCCCAGTCCCTGTGAAGGAACTGTCTCAGAAGAACTTGAACCTGATCAGGTTGAGTTCTTGGGGGCAGGGGGCCCGTCCAGGGCAGAACTGAGTCAGGAGCAGCACAGCTGCCCCTCTCTTGAACCCCTCAGACAGCAAGCTGCTGCTGAGGCTGCTGGGAGTGCCAGTGGGTCCCACAGGATCTACTGGGATGAAGGACTCCTTTACTCAGAGGGTAGAGACCCCAAGCCTGGTGCTACCAGGAGGTTGGTTATACCTCTGAAGTTTAGGGGCTTCCTACTGACACTGGCACATGATATCCCTTTAGCAGGACACCTAGGCCAAAGTAAGACTTGGGACAGGCTTGTCCCTCACTTTCACTGGCCTCACATGTCAGAGGACACCAAGGTGTTTTGTCGCTCCTGTACCACCTGTCAAGCCAGTGGTAAGGCAGGTGGTACCACAAAGCCCCCCTGATACCACTACCTGTGGTGGGGGTTCCCTTTGAGAGGGTTGGGATTGTCATAATTGGTCCCATGGATTCTCCAACTGCATCTGAGCACAGATATATTCTAGTGGTGGTGGACCATGCCACTAGGTACCCAGAAGCAATACCCCTTAGAACCACCACAGCTCCTGTGGTGGCCAGGGCCCTCCTGGGAATTTTTTCCAGAGTGGGTTTCCCTAAGGAGGTCTTAACTGACAGAGGTGCAAACTTCATGTCTAGTTACATTACTGCTATGTGGAAGGAGTGTGGAGTAAATTACAAATTTACCACACCCTATCACCCACAATGCAATGGGTTGGTTGAGAAATTCAACAAAACCCTGAAGGGCATGATCATGGGCCTCCCAGAAAAGCTTAGGCGAAAATGGGATGTCCCATTGCCCTGCCTTCTCTTTGCCTACAGAGAGGTTCCTCAGAAGGGGGTTGGCTACAGCCCTTTTGAACTTCTGTTTGGACATCCAGTTAGGGGTCCCTTATGTTTAGTGAAGGAGGGATGGGAGTTACCTCTCAAACCACCTAAACAAGACATAGTGGACTATGTACTTGGTCTCCGCTCCAGGATGGCTGAGTATATGAAGAAGGCAAGTAAAAACCTTGAGGCTAGCCAAGAATTACAGAAAGCTTGGCATGACCAAAAGGCTGTGCTGACTGTGTACCAGCCAGGACAGAAGGTGTGGGTGTTGGAGCCTGTGGCCCCAGCAGCTCTCCAGGACAAGTGGAGTGGACACCATACCATTCTTCAGCAGAAGGGAGAGGTCACCTACCTGGTGGACCTTGGAACTCCCAGGAGCCCCCACAGGGTGCTCCATGTGAACAGGCTCAAGCCATATGTTGACAGAGCAGACATGGGCTTGCTCATGGCTACTGATGAGGGACAGGAGGAAGAGAGTGACCCACTCCCTGACCTCCTCTCACAGAACCCTGATGATGGCTCAGTTGATGGTGTCGCCTTAGTAGGCAGCCTCACTGAGCAGCAACAGACTGACTGCAGGACAGTCCTCAATCAGTACAGACACATGTTCACCCTGACTCCTAGTCAGACCACTTGGTGTACCCATGAAGTGGACACAGGTGTAAATCTGCCTGTTAAAAATAAGATTTACAGGCAACCTGACCATGTCAGGGACTGCATCAGGACTGAGGTCCAAAAGATGCTGGAATTGGGAGTCATTGAACCCTCAGATAGCCCTTGGGCTAGTCCAGTAGTCCTAGTACCCAAACCTCATACCCAGGGTGGTAAGAGAGAAATGAGGTTTTGTGTAGACTACAGGGGGCTCGATGCAGTCACTAGGACTGATGCTCATCCTATTCCTAGGGCAGATGAGCTCATTGATACTTTGGCCTCAGCCAAGTTCTTGAGTACATTTGACCTCACAGCTGGATATTGGCAAATCAGACTAGCTGAGGATGCCAACCCCAAAACAGCATTTTCAACCCCCAGTGGGCACTATCAATTTGTGGTGATGCCCTTTGGCTTGAAAAATGCACCTGCCACATTTCAAAGGTTGGTGAATAAAGTTCTCACAGGCCTGGAAGACTACAGTGCAGCTTATCTTGATGATATTGCTGTCTTTAGTTCCACCTGGGAGGATCACCTGGTCCACCTAAGAAATGTTCTGGAGGCCCTGCAAAAGGCAGGCCTCACTATCAAGGCCACCAAGTGCCAGATAGGGCAGAGTAAGGTTGTGTACCTGGGCCACCTTGTGGGTGGTGGCCAGGTTCAACCATTGCAGAGCAAAATCCAGACCATCATGGACTAGGTTGCTCCAACTACCAAGACTCAGGTCAGAGCTTTCTTGGGCCTGACTGGGTACTACAGGAGGTTTGTTAAGGGATATGGAGCTATGGTGACCCCCTTAAATGATCTGACCTCTAAAAGAATGCCTAAGAAAGTTCAGTGGACAGTTAGCTGTCAAAAGGCATTTGATGACTGAGAAGCAGGCCATGTGCACTGCTCCCATTCTGCAAAGTCCTGACTATTCCAAACAATTCATTGCTCAAACTCATGCATTTGAGTTGGGGGCAGGGGCTGTGTTATCACAACTGAATGAAGAGGGTCAGGATCAGCCAGTAGCTTTTATAAGCAGAAGGCTGAACCCCAGAGGGAAACGTTGGTCAGCTAATGAGAGGGAAGCCTTTGCTGTGGTTTGGGCTCTGAAGAAGCTGAGGCCATACTTGTTTGGCACTCACTTCATTGTTCAGACAGACCATAAGCCCCTCTTATGGCTTAAACAGATGAAGGGTCAAAACCCCAAACTTTTGAGGTGGTCCATTTCTCTACAGGGGATGGACTATACAGTGGAACATAGACCTGGGAGTAACCATGCCAATGCAGATGGACTCTCCAGATATTTCCACTTAGAAAATGAAGACTCAACTGGTCAAGGTTAGTCTCATGTCCTTTCGTTTGGGGGGGGGGTTGTGTAGGAAAGTAGGATCTGCTTCTTATGGTTACCCCCACTTTTTGCTTGATGTTGCACAGTTTTTGACTAGTCTGATTGGGATCCTGCTAATCAGGACCCCATTCTATCTGCTTTCTCCTTTAAATTGTTACCCATGTACTTTGGTACACTCCAGATTGGATACTGGGGTACCCTTATAAGTCCCTAGTATATGGTACCCATATACCCAGGGCATAGGTACCCCAGAGGCCTCCCATGGGCTGAAGCATGTATTATGCCACCCATGAGAGGCCATGTGAAATGGAACTCCAGGTCTGCTATAGCAGCCTGTGTAAGATGGTGCTTGTACCACTTACTTTAGATATAGGTTCACTATATCTATAGGTCACTACACTTAAAACTTATAAGTCACCCCTATAGTAGGCCTTATCAATCCTGAAGGCAGGGTGCTAGGTTTTTAGTGAGAGGGTGCCCCTGCATGAGCAGAGCCTCTCTGCAGCCTTCGGAGACCATTCTCCTGGGTTGTCAGTGACTCAGCCGGACATATAGGTAGAGATGCATTATAACCTCGCAGTAAATGCTATCTCAAAAACGGCTGCATAGAAACATATTGTGTTTGGTATCAAACACCTTGGAATCATACCTCCACACCGGTAACCGGTGTGGGAGGTATGATTCCACCCTTCTGAAGCGAGCTTCGTGGGGTCACTTGTCTATCCGGTGCCAGCTTTCTCGACCCGGTCAACAGAAAATGGATGCTGCCGACCAGAGACACACTTCTGCCCTCCTGCTGCTGAGCCAAGCTTGAGCAGAGGAAGGCAGCACAATAGGCATCCTGTCACAGGGACGTGTGACCACCTCCCAGACAGGATTTAGTGTATTGGGGCTGGGTGGGTGCACTCTGAGAGTGCCTGAAAGTCTGCACCCGGGGCACATTTGGTGTCCCCTTGCATAGTCCAGCTCAAACCAGTTCTGGGAGCCATTGGCTCCTGCTCTGGTGTGGAACTGGACAAAGGACATGGGTGTAACCACCACTCTGTCCTGACCCTCCCCTAGGAGGGTCCCCCAAATCTGTCCAACCCTCTCCCGTGGGTACATAAGGGCTTACCTAGCTGTAAGACTTTAGATTTTATGTGGACAAGATTCTACAAGAAAAAACCACTGACCTTCGACTTTCTGGACACTCTGGACTTCGACTGGGCCCGACTTCGTCTCCCTCTCCGTCCAAAGCTTTGTCTGTGCCCTTGCTCCATACAGGCTCTGTGTAGGACCTGTGGTGCACTAAGGACAACTGAAGAATCTCCCTTGGAGTGAAGGAGTCACTCCCCAGCCCTAGTAGGCACCATAATGCAACTGACCAGTCTGCTGCTCCTGAACTCCTGCGGACTCCGAAGATTTCAGCAACACAGGAGATGGGTTTTTGAAGGTCACTGAGATCGATCTGCCCTCTCAGCAAGTTTGAGGCCAGTATCCCTCGTGGGGACTGCATAACCTGAACCCCTGTGCACCGTGTCCATTTGCAATTGCATATGCTTGCTGGCAATTCCCGAGCTTGTGCATTGGACTCCGTGTAGTCCTGAGCCTGAGCAGTATTTGCACCAAAGAAGTCCAGCCTCCTCACACTGAGTGCTCCGTGGGCTGGTACTTTGCAATCTTGCCCGAGGTCCCCTTGCGACTCCTGGTCCTTCGGCCTGTGGGTCTCTCTGAGGGTCATCTTGATTTCTGTTGGGCTTTCCTGGTTGCTCCAGATGTGCCCTGACTCCCCTTTGCTTGGTGAGTCCCCTGGACCTTGCTGGTCCACACCGTAACCTGTTTGACCTTCCTTCATGGGTTGCTTTTCCCAAGGCTTGTTGGTGCTCCAGCCGGACACCGACCCCTCAGCACTCGACATCCTTTGTGGGACAGCTCACCTCCAGCTCCTGGTTGTCCTCGACATCTCCTGGTCCTCGTGGCTGCAGAGTCAAGCATCCCTTCTTCGCACCTGAAGCAACCTACATCGGTGGGCATTCGTCTATCGAGCCCCTGGTCACTCTGAAGTGACCCAGACTCTGTCCCCTCTGCTTTCAGGTTCCTTCCTTCCCAAATCCAGGCTTGGATTCCACCGGACCCTTTTCACCTTCACGGCAGCAGTACTTCTTCACATCCCTCCATTGAGAACGACAGCAGTTTCCGACGCCACTCCAGACCTATGCATCCGGCTCCTCTGGGATAGGTAACTCGGGTACTATGGTATCCACGGGTGGGGTGGCTCTTCAAACTCTTAAGTTCCAAAGGGTTCGCTCGAAGTCCTCCTAGAAGGGTCCTTAAACTTTAAAAGTGTAACCGCGACTTCCCCATAGAATTGTACGGAGCCCGCGGTAGTGTTCACACACTGCGCCCGTCCTCCGTGGGGTCCCTATCTACTCACCTTGGGATGTTCCTTGGGGTCCCAGCGATTCTACGTGCTCCAGACTTTGTCTTGATTTCAGTCGTGACAATTATACCACTATTTTAGTATATGGTTTGGTCTCCCCTGGAGCCCACTGTGTATTGTGCTACTTACAACTGTTCCATTGATCTTGTATTGTGTGCTTTGTGTTCTATCCTCGTGTAGAGGATAGTAGAGAGTGTTTTATTAATAAATACATATTTTTATATAACTACTGTGTGGTTCTCCTTTCATTTAGTCAATATAAGAGGTGATATTCTGGTAAAACAAGCTGCTTTAAATTCCTTCAAGATTAAGCCTGAAGGCTGCTCTCCACAGCTACCACTAGGATAGCTTTCTAAAGGTTATCTTTGACCTCATACATCATAAGGGTCGTTTGGACTGGTGCAAGGTGCTCACTTTAATTAGTGGACAGCATATACCAGGCCAACTTCTCACAGTGACTACTTGCTGCCAAGGAAAGCAGAAGGACTTTGCTGTTTGCTGTGTCCCCTGCTTGAGGAAGATCTCCAAGGGCTTGAAACAGAGCTTGCCTCCTATTCTGAAGTCTCAGGGACACAAAGACTTCATTTCTTCTGTCGTTCTGCATCAGGAACTGCTGTTTCAGCTGCCACAGAAGGAAATTGCAACACTGACACCGGTGAGCAACGCCGTAACCTGCACCGAAGCCGTGGGCACCGCTCGTGAAGAGCACGACGCACCGCCCCGACTTGCACTGCAGGCCCGACGCCTGCTAACGCCATGCCGCATCGACTCCGAAGCCGTCACCGAGGCCGCTGCCTGCACTGGAGCCGAGGACACCGCTCGTGATGTCCACGACGCACCGTCCCAACTCGCAGAGCAGCCCCGACTTCACTGACGGCGGTGCTTCATCAACGCGGAGCCGATACTCAACGTGGGTGACTCCCAAATCCATCAACACCGCACCGTCGTAAGGAACCGCCGCCTCGCCGCCACCGTGACGTCACCTCCCCGACACAGTAAGGAACCGACATCTCACCTCCCCTGCATCGTAGTAAGGAACAGAGGCTTCACCTCCCCTGGGGTCGTAAGTAACCAACGCCGGCTGGCGCCAACGAAGCATCAACTCCCCGACGCCGTGCACCGTCTTTGCTTTCATCGTTTCCAAGGTACTGTTCTTTGGGGGTCTGCTCGACTCCGCGCCTGACGCCGTGCAATTCGCGGTCGGCGCCGTACTTTGGGGTTTTTCATCTGTCATGACGTCGTAATAGCTTCAGGTGGAGTTATTTGTTGCTACAAACTTTATTTGAGTGAATAACCTATTTTTAAGGATATCTTGATAACTGTATTGTGCATTTTTGTCGTTTTGGTCTTGTTTGGTTTAGATAAAGATTACTGTTTTTTTTAAACTGGTGTCCTGTATGTGTTCACAAATGCTTTACACAATGCCTCTGAGATAAGCATATCTGCTCATGCCAAGCTACCAACGGGGTGAGCAGGGGTTATTTTAGAAGTGTATCCCCCTTACCCTGACTAGGAAGAAGGGCCCCTACTTGGACAAAGGTACCTACCTCTGCCAACTAGAGACCCCCTTTTCTAACAGTCTCCAAATACACTCCTAAGAAAATAAGTAATTCAGTCTTTGAGTAGATACGCATGGACCCATTTGGATACAATAAAGTTTGGAAATTCCTGTTGGTCTTATGAACTTGGTAATATTGGAGGTAAAACTAACATAATTTTGTTATGTAAACACAAATAATGTAATACTAAAATGACATCCTCATTTAGAGTTTGGCACTCTGGCAGCCAAAAAGCTCACTCTGCCGACCTAGCAGAAGCAAAACTATCATATTTATAGAAGGACCCCAGAACAGTAGTGTTTTGCATATAAAGTAGCTCCCATCTCTATTGCAGAAGCTGCTGTGAAGGAATAAACAAGCTAATATCCTGTTTGCTATATCATGGCACTTTTTCCATTTTCCTAAGGCAGAGCCCTGAAATGAGGCTCTGTCCTTCGAAAATGTAAAAATGTAAAACATATGTTCCTGACACATTGGTAGTTTTCAACCAGAGAATGAGGGAGATTTTGATAACTTTTCTGTACAGTACTTTTATGGTGAATATGGTGGATAAAGGTAGGAGCAAAAGACATTGGCCATGACTTCAGAAGGCCAACCTTAAGTAGGTTTTTTCCCAATGGCAGAGATGACGGGGTCACCACTTTTGGGAAATCCAGCATTGTGCAACTTATAAATGAGCCAAAGGATGAAAGCAATGGGTGAATGTGTCATCTTCCAAAATTTTACAGACACCCTGTTATGGCCTGTTAGACCTGGCCTCCTTGGTGCAGTTTCCCCTGACTTTTTGCCTTCAGACCTCCTGTTCCTGACTTCATTTTTGCTAGCCTTAGGACTCTGGGAACTTTACCACAGCTAAACAGTGCTAAGTGCATATGCTCTTTACTCTAAACCTGGTAACATTGGCTTATCCACAATTGGCATATTTAATTTACTTATAAGTCCTTAGCAAAGTGCACTACATGTGCCCAGGGCCTGTAAATTAAATGCTACTAGTGAGCCTGCAGCACTGATTGTGCCACCCACTTCAGTAGCCCTTTAAACATGTCTCAGGCCTGCCAATGCAGAGCCTGTGATGGCAGTTTGAAACTGCCATGTCAACCTGGCAAGTTAACCCTATTGCCACACCCAAACCTTCCAGTTTTAATACATATAAGTAACCCCTGCGGTAGGCCCTGGACAGCCCATGGGCAGGGTGCAGTGTGTTTAAAACGTAGGACATGCACTTTTACGTTGTACATGTTCTAGTACTGAAAAACTCTTAAATTCATTTTTCACTACTACAAGGCCTATCTCTCCCATAGATTAACATTGGGATTACCTTATTACATCTTATAAGTGTAATTTCTGATTGGGAAGAGATGGGATCTCGGAAGTTTAGTATCTGTGGAATCACAATTTAAAATCCTAACTTACGGTGAAGGTAGATTTTAAATTTTAATTCTGAAAATGCCACTTTTAGACAGTTGGCATTTTCTTACTTTAACCATTTGGCTCTCTCTGAATACACCTCTGGGGTGAGAGACTGTTGGACTTTGTGCATTCCCTCTAGACAGCCACATTCAAAGGGAGCTTAGGTGTGACTGATGGGCCTTCATGGGCAGGATGGTAGGGCGGAACTGATACACCTGAATACACTGTGTCCTGTCGCCATACAAAGGGCTACATACCCCCCTGTAGTGAGTCTGGAGTGAATATGCCTCCTTATTACGCATGCCTTCACTCCGCATGCAATTACAACGCGGTCGTTACAACGACCGTGTTGTAACAACGCATACCATTACCCCACAAGTCGTAACAACGACTTGCGGAGGGGGGCGCTGGATGTTGGAATAGTATAATTTACTATTCCAACTCCAGTCTGTGCGGACAGTAGGGAAGGTGTTGGATTTTAAACGTAGTGGTATGCCCTGGTACAACGCGGTCGTTGTAACGACTGCGTTGTAATTGCATGCGGGGTGACGGATTCGTTATAAGGGCTGTTTACCATCTGGAGCCAGGGCAGGAAGGGCAGGAACTCAGTGCACTTCAATGGCCTCTCTTTGAAGTCTCCCCCACTTTAAAGGTACAGCTGGGTATAAGTACTGGACCTCAGATACCACACTTCAGTACACTTCTGGACCTGTGAAGAGTCTGCCAGGAAGAAGAACTGCTGTGCTGCTGAAAGGACTGCCACTCTGCTGGACTGCTGCTTTGCTGAACTCTTGCCTTGCTGAGCTGCCCTGATGCCTGCTGTTCTCCTACCTGGGTGAGAAGGACTGGACCTGCATCACCTGAACCCAGAGTGACTCCAAGGGCTTGCTGGTTTGCCTCCTGTTCTAAGTCTCAGGGATACCAAAGACTTCAACTCATGCTACTACAGCACCTAGACTTTGCTTGTTGTAAGTCTTGCCCTGCCAAGTGGTACCAACTCAGTACTGGGCCCTTGGAAGCGGGTATAAAGTGCTGCTTCAACCAGAACCCATGCATCCTCATCGAACTGGTGCATCTTTGCCTTTGCGTGAGTCAGAACCAGTGCATCCTCGTCTTTGCGAGGAGCAGACCCTGCACATTGTATCGCCTTCAGAATCTACGCATTGCCTACTGCAGGAGCAGCAGCCATGCATCGCATTCAGAACCAGCGCTTCGCAGTCAGAACTGATGCATCACCACAGTTGTGTGGAGAAAATGGAGGCATCTCGTCCACTGCATGGCTCGACAACGACACGTCGCTTCGGTTGCACCTCGCATCTTCATCGACGACGACTCATTCCGGATAAAGGTAATTTGGTTCAGCAGGCCCAAGTGGGCCCCTGTATCTGACCCACGCTCCATCGCGATTGACCTGAACTTTTGACTTTGCCCCAGTCCGGCACGACCAGATATCCCATTTAAGCGCACATTGCATTGCTTCAAAGCACAATTTTGACTTTATTCTTTAAAAATTCCTAACTCCGGTTATACCTTTTGAATTTTTGATATTTTGGTCTTGTTTTGTTCAATAAAGTAAGCTCTGTTTTTCTAACCAGGTGTGGTTTCTTTTTGTATGGTGTTTTCACTGTTTTACTGTTTGTAGTGTTGCACAAATACTTTACACATTGCCTCTTCAGTTAAGCTTGACCAAGCTACCAGAGGGTGAGCACAGATTAATTTAGGGTGTGTATCTGACTACACTGACTACGATTGTGGTACCTGGTTGGACAAGGTGCATACCTCTGCCACCCAGAAACCCAATTTCTAACATGGCCCATCTCTAAATGTCTGCCTTAATACTTTTCTATATCTGTATTCTGAATGATTTTAGCCATTAGAACAGTGTTTGAATGCAAGACATCCAATCTGGTATGAAAATAAAAAAAGAATCCACCACTATCCTTGGCCTCTTTTGTAATCTCTTTGCACCATAAGCGTATCAGAATACTGACATTTACGCTGTTTTCTGGTGTGTTTTTGCAGTTCCTTTTGTACAATGCTTACAATAATCAGAACAGATATTGTGAACTTATCTAAACAGCATGGGGATAAAACTTTCATTAGAACCTTAGAAGGATGGCGTAAAACAAGGAAATTATACTCAACGAAGTGCCACATTCACTAGTTAGTACCAGTGCTTAATCTGAGCTGGTGTTGATGGTGGGGTTCATCAGTACTCATTTTTGGGAACCAGCGCTTATTTTTTTAAATGAGACTTTGACAAGCAGAAAGAAAGACAAGACAAGAAGAGAAAGACATAAAAGAGAAAAGAAGCAGGAAGGGAGAGACAAAAAACAGTGTTGAAAAAGAACCCGTAAGAGTAGCATAAAGGGGCAGATAGTGTGTAGTGGTGGATGAAAGAGGCATGGGGTGTCATAAAGATTATAAAGCCTTCGTATGAAGCAGCTCCAACGTTCAGTAGCACAGGCCGCGGGCTAATACAGATGTCCCACTGCGGTCAGGCATCACTTATCAGCATGCCTGCATTTTTCCATATAGGTGCATTTCTGTATAATAAATTCTGAACTTTAAGTTTTCAATGTTTGGAATCTAGTCATAATCAGGTTGTCTAGGGTCAGATGAATAGCTTTGTTCAGGAATATTAATAACAATCCTGCGAGGAATTGCAGAATCATTCATTCCATATTCATTCATTGTAGAATACTCATTGTTTGGGAGAAGAAATAAGAAGTGGTGATCCAGGTACTAGATCAAGATTTCCATGCACTGTAATCGCAACAACTAGATATGGTGCGAGTCCAGACTTATGACAGCCCAGGTTTGGGTCGCCTCTTATCCCAAATGCTCTGTTTGATGTCAGAGTAGATTTGAGCTAGTAGCCATTTATAAAACAATATTGGCAGGAATTCAAAACTGTATTTGTATCTGAGTTAGGCCTGGGCGGTGAACTCCGCTCCGCTCGCGGACTTTGCAGAGTTTTCTGCACTCCGCGTTACGCGGAGATCGCGGAGTTCCGAAAAACTCTGCTTCGCGGTGCGGAGCGCAGTTTTTTTCCTCACTCGTGGTCGTCAACGTCAAGTTGGCGACCGCTAGCGAGGAAAATCAACCTCCTGGCGAGATTTCTCAACGCGGGGGGGGGTCAGGTTTCTCATTGCGAGTGGTCGCGTATGCTCGCGACCGCTCGCGTTGAGAAACTGCCCGTTCGCGTTGAGAAAGCAGCCGCTCGAGTAAAAATCTACTCGAGCGGCAGAAAAGGAAAGCTTGCGCTGTGCATGGTGCCGTTCGCAATGATTGCACAGTGCAGACAAGCATCCGGCACTGTGCAATCACAGCGAATGGCATTTTTCTATCATACTCCGCCGCTCGCGGAGCTCTGCGTAGTGCGACAGAGTTTTTTATGCACCTCGCAGTGTTCCGCGTAGTGCAACTCCGCGAACTCCGCCCAGGGTTAATCTGAGTGCCATTATCGCTTTTACTCTTTGAATTCTCCATTGTGTGAAGTTAGCTTCAATGCATTCGATAGGATGACTCAAGTTATTTATGATCTTCTTCTCTACATCGCGGTTAATGCAGATATGAAAGTATTTGCAATCTTTGGGTATCCAGATCATATTATAACTGCAGAGACTCACTTTATTTGACAGATAATACATTGGCAGGACTTCACAGTTCTCCCTGTATCAGGGACATCAATGTAGGTATAGGAATTTCAGGTCTGATAATAGTGAGTAGAATATCATTAGCCTAATGAAAGGCCTTCACTGGCCCAGTCAATGTGTAAATGTACTGTATGTGTTCTGAGCTGTCGGTTATAGTTGATAGGTGTTCCAGGCAGCCAAGAAACAGCAGGTGGGAATTTGGCAGCCCTGACGAAAACCGCTATTAATTTGTATTGAGCAGGAATGAAATCCTTCACATATAATTTTTATTGTTGCTCAATCAAATAGCCATGTAAACTGAAATATGAAGCCTTCTCCAAGACCCCCCCTCTCCCAGTTCCAGAAATAATAGCCCCAATCAATGCAATTAAAAGCTCTCCCTGCATTGAGGGAGATAGTATAAGTCTTCTCAGGAGCTGCTCTAGGTTGCAATAACAAATGTGTTACCATACGCATGTGATTCTGGGACTAGTGTCTCGGTAAAAAACACTACAGGCAATTCATAAGGTAGGGGGTGAGATCATTAGGTAAACTTGATGTTAAGATTGTAGCTAGTATTTTGACATTAAAATGTATTAAAGAAATGGGAAGATGCCTTGTCTCAATGGTCACCCCAGATTTTTCACCCTTTTCTGGACACTATTTGTGCTGTTTTTAGAACTCAGTATACTGGGACACTGCTATTCAGTGCCACAGTCTATATATGTTGGTCCTAAAATGGTATTGATAAAATTGGTTTCACCCAACTGGTCTTTCTAAGTTTCCTGTAAGGCCATATCAGATGGCACAGAATATGTGCCAAAGGTGTGGGAGTTAAATATCACACTTACATGACAAAGATATATGCCTGTGAGGGGCACCACTGTCCTCTTGCTGGGATGCAGTAAAAGGTACTGCAGTGACACATGAAAACCAATTTATATATATTAATGTGACCTCTAAAGAGCATTGTGTGAGCCCACAAGACAGGGTGCCCCCGATTAAGAAATTGCATGCTAGTTCTATTAAAAGTGTGCCCTCACAGTGACTGAAGGCCTAAAGGTATATCACTTTGTAGGTCCAGCTACATTTTCCAAAGGGCAGACCTAGATGTGACTAAACAATTTATTTTCATATTTCTGCCTGGGAAAATGCTAGCAAAGTACTTCAAAGTTATTCCTTACTTAATATTCAAAAACTGATTTAATGATGAAATCAGATTTTAAACACCTTGAGTGGAAAAATAAGTTTGTAAAATGTACTTTAGAGTCCTTGAACAAAAATTTGCTTAAAAGATGTTCTGCCACTCATTGCACCTCCGGAGTTTTAATGCACATCCTAGGATGGGAGAGTTAACAATCATAAAACATTGGCCTGTTCCTGAACCCAGGATGGGCAGGAGGGTGTTAACTGTTGTCCAATTAGCAGGGATTATTAGCTATCTGGGGTGGACAGTAATACTCTGTAGAACCAAAGACAGCCCTAACAGTACTCATTTTGACTTAGAGTTGACTGTGGTATCTTCTCCTATCCTTTGCCTGGATTCTCATAGACAGCCAGGTTCTAGTCACAATGGGGGAGAGAACAAGTTTGGACTCTGTTACATAGGAGGAGAGGTCATGTAAATAGCGGAGTGGCTAGGGATGGAGGTTAGGGCTGCATGGTCACAGACGGGTTTTGCCATATTGAAACAGGGGCTCCTAGATAATTTAAAGTAAGGCACATAGAAAGTGTTGCAAAAAAAGATGGGAGCTGCGAGAAAACAGTTAGGATTTGCTGGCAGAATGTCTCCAATCACTGGCTAGTGCACAGGATAAATATGCACCTCAATCACCACCTCCTCAGACCATTCGCGGATCTGAGAAGACTGCACCTGTTCTTACCCTGTTAACCCCGCTTTACATTCATTATCAGGGTGTTGGCATTAAGCAACACAAATCCATTTGGTTTGGTGCTTGTATCAACATTTTGGTGCAAAATATTTTTTATGTGGCAAGATTCAATGTTGCTATATGTGCTGCTGTAGTTATGTAGCAACACCCTGTGTCGCACCACCATCAGTGCAAATAAACAGTAAATCTGGGTCTTAGAGTTAATCAGTTTTTTCATACTACAGTATAGAAATTATGTAAATATATTGGCCAAATATAATGCAGATGCAGCCAAAACCAAACACATGCAGAGATAACTTAATTATAGCTCCAAGATATTACCCACTCTTCCCACATGCGCGACCCCTATTAACCACGAAATGCTAAACCAAATGACTTTCTAATCCTATACGAATCCTCCCCCTAAAATATAACATTTCCTAATCAACACTTATCCTCAGATAACCTCGCTATTCATGTGCACGTTCACACAAAGCTACTACTAGGGTTGAATTTTTCCAATTAATTACTTTCCTCTAATTAAGTAATTAATCACCTACATTTAGCCCCCTACAAAGCTATCTATCACCTATCTAAACTTAATTAATCTCTCTGACATGCACCTATATTTAATGCATTAAATCATATATTAAGTACATATGATAAAAAAAGCTATGAATTTCAAGCACACATGAAAATAGCAACGAAAAAAAAATTAACCACTGATCATGGGTTTTCTCTTAGTAACATGCTGTTCACCAAAAAGAGCACTTAAAGCCCATTCAGAGATACTGAGTGTCAAATAAATGCAATTCAAATACAATAAACTACTTTCAGATATAGCTACCAGCTCGAAATGAGCATGCTTGTAAGCGTGAAATCCTAACGTTTCATACTCTAATCGCAAGAAATTCACCCATAGAAACAGTTATGATTTGCATTCTAAAATTCATTAGTAAGTCCTCTGTCTCTCAATAGTTTTCTAACTTTAGAATGAATAAAACACAATTGAGCAGTCTTTTGCGGGTAAAAATTGTGCACCCACTTATTTGCGATAACGCATGGTTTGTGCAAATTAGTGAGTGTGTAATTGTGCGAAGTGTGGAATAACAGACCAATAGCGCATATTATTCCCCATTTTAGGGTAAGCATGCAGCGAATGCGTTATATTTTCTCCTGCGGTTTATGGCAGG
The DNA here is from genome assembly GCA_963921515.1 of Calotriton arnoldi. Classification (NCBI taxonomy): domain Eukaryota; kingdom Metazoa; phylum Chordata; class Amphibia; order Caudata; family Salamandridae; genus Calotriton; species Calotriton arnoldi. The sequence goes on from CAWUFW010004107.1 coordinate 593,827, forward strand.
TTTCACTGTAAATCTTGGGAGGAAGCAACAATATTATGCACATAAACTGTAATCCCATTTTGAACACAAACACGGGATTGTGCAGCGGCCCAACTGTATGGGGCCTTTTGGTCTTTTGAGCGTACGTGCCATTGACACAAACAACAAATAAAATGTATGAATAGTTGTGCATTTAGTTGGTGCAATTAGCAGGCGCCTATCTTTTATTATGTCTGTCATATGTGTTATTTTACTGAAGATGCACATGCTTTTTGTTAAAAAAGTACATTCTTAAATCTACCAGCGAAAGATCATAGTTTAGACTACGAAGTTAATACTGCTAGTTTCATCACTGGGCTCATATACATTGAACATGTGTATCAGGTGAGATAGTGAGCATTTTCCTATTTTTCTTGCTTTCCATGAGTCTGTACTTTTTGTTCGAGACATTTAGAAGGTGGTTATTGGGTGCATCATAAACAATGCATGCATTCATGAAACATGCAGATGAATATTCTATATTAACGGATATCTTTAATTACTATGCATCATTGGGCACATAGGCAGGTTTTACTTAAGAAGACTAGGAGATCGATGTCGTGAGCGGATACTAAAAATGAAGGGCATATTATAGCCCATCAACTTGCAACGGTATAAAATTATATAGCGATCTTTGGACTGTATACACACTATACGTGATCTGTTCTCCCTTCGACAAAGAACTTTTACATATTTAGAATTTGACAAGAATAGATGACTATCACATCAAAGATCTGGACATCCTTATTTACATTGTGAGCGCCATTCATGAGATCTAATAATTAAAGCCTTGAAAAAGTTTCAAAGAAACGAAACACGTGTCGGCTGCCGGTTCAACGCCTAAAAAGGACTGTTGTATTAAGCTGTCTATTCTCAAATATATTGTCATTTTGTTATGAATTTGAAATTTGTAATTCAGGATTTGGTGATTTTTAGACATTAAAATTGACCTAGCAAAAATTGAATTGACTTCTTGCTGATATTTTTAGTTGCCTTTATCTAACAACTTTATGAATCGATAGTTAAATTGTTTTAGAGTGCCGAGGTTTACATATGTACTGTATACTTTCTTTACAATCGTCTCTTCTGTATTTGTGAAAGGATTGGGATAGTGAAAAATACTCCTACCTACCCGTTGAGACAGTCATGAGAGGTCTTTATAATTTAGAAGTAGAGAAAGGAAGAACACCCACCTTCCCTTCCTCGGTATTATTCTGCACATTCACCTGTGGGGTGAAAGATTATTTGTAAGAAACTCCAAGGTCAATGAGATGCAATTGGTCCAGATGCAACATCTTCAAACAATTTACTGACAATGGTATCAACATTTTGTTTGAGTAACACATCATTAATCTCGGATGGAGGGTTTGAGGTCAGTGTATAGTTTTCCAACGCAGTCCTCTCTACATGTTGTCCCAGGGTATAGTGTAGCCAAATGAACTTCTAATTTACATAGACTTCAATCTCAAAAGCAAACTGCACATACTTTTAAGTACCTTGTTTTTCTTTCCTTTTCAACTAGACCTTGTTTTAATACATTTTTAAATAGCTTTTTGGCGTATCAGCAGTAGTAATTGATCAAAACCTTTGAGTACCATGCATGTTCACGTCCCTAAATTAAGAAATTGCTCGAGGGGAGGTACTGTCATCAGTGCAGCAAGAGCAGTGATACAGGGGCCGTAGGGCTTCTTTTGCTACCAACCTGGGGTGACGAGGTAGATGGACAATTGTTCTTGCTTTCTATAGTGCTTAATGCACTTTCCAACGCCAATGATTGGACATCTCTCGAGTTCTTCAGTGCAGGTGTGTAACATTAAACCAGTCCTGACATTTCTTGCTCAGATCTTCAATTCATATGCGTAAGCTGCTGCGTTTCATTGGATGAATGTGAACTCCATGATTCAGAATACACAGAGACACAAGTTAAAGAGTAGACACCGGGGTCGGATTGAGATAGAAAATAAGCCTGGCACCAAAGTAAAAGAAAAACCATTAGAGAATCAGACAGCTAAAAAAAAGTGGCCCATGTTTGCAAACTGGGACAGTTTTAGCAGAGGCCGCCCCAAAGGGGCCTCGAGGCCGGCGCCATAACGGTCGCCAGTAGCCCGCAGGGAACGGATCCGGTCAGCGCTGGTTTGCGCCGCCGGGAAAGGCCGCGCGGCGAAAAGCGCCCGAGGACCTCTCCTCCCCCTTCCCAAGAACAAAGGGAGGAGAGAAAGGGGGAGGAGGATATAAGGCGACGCTCCCCCTGGGCAGCTCACCTTTACATCAGGGAGCTGGGGGAGCGCGCCAACGGATTTCGAGTTCGATGGGGGTAAGGAAGCCGCTTTTCCCCCAACTACTGTCTTGCCGCCGTCGCGACCTAAGAACAGCGAAGAGTGACCATCAGAGGACGGCACAGCCCCCGCCGGGGCATGGAAGGTCGGGGCGGAATGGACGGAGGCCCGAGGTCGAGAGAGGCAGGCATGACCCCCAGCTCCCCAGGCAGCGGTTGGAGATGAAGAGGCTCTCGGCAGCCGGCGCCGACCGCAGTGGCAAGGTACGGGCTCAAGGAGCGAGGAGTGGCGGCGCTGCATGCTGGCCACCTTCTGCTAGAACTGTGTAAATTTCAAACAAACAGCGGAGCGTACCGCGGTCCAGGCCCTTAGAATAATAGTCTTGCCCCGTCTTTATTAGCGCAGAACATAACGATGGTACACCGCTATGAACAGGGTGGTCTTGAACACGCAATAGCAGGGTTCGGCTTTATCACAAAACTCGTTTTAAGAGTTAGGGGCAAGGTATTTAAAGGAACCAATGTTAGCGCCACTTGCCAGATGCAGGAAGTAGATAGAATAAAGCCGCTACTGCAGCTTTCTCGAGCGGGCGCGCTGTAGGTGACATTCACCAGCGCCTCTTGGAGGGGTTGTGCGGGAATTCCTGCGATGGGCTACGCGGACAGGCCTGAGGGAAGGCACCCTGGTCATCCTTCGGCTATACCCGTAAATAATAACAGCAGAGTGTACCGCGGTCCGGCGGGCCCGGCCGTTATAATAATTGTCGTCTATGACTTTATTGGCACTCATACCATGTGCAAGATATTTTTAAGAAACCAATAGTGGCGCCACACGCTAGATACAGGAAGTAGGTACACATTGGACAGTCACCAGCACCTTTGGGATGGGAGGTGCTGGAACCCTTGCGCTGGGCAAGGCACTGTGGGAAGGCACCACTAGCGCCGGCCTTGATGATACCATAGGCGCAATTACTGAAACGCGATCCCGTCGGCAGGGAACGTATCATTGCGGGGTGAACAATAAGTAGACCGGCTCGTGGATAGACATTTTTATAACCGTGAGAAAGTGGCATCTGGGGGCGCAAATGCCGATACGCTAAGAAAAAAAAAAATACAGAAAAAACATGACCAGGTAGCTAATGTTTATACTCGCGGCTAATTTGCTGGCCGGAACACATCGAATCCTTCCCACCAAGGCCCACTTTCCTCAGCGCCATTTGCGGGTCTAAAGGCAGGGGCTAAACACCTCACCGAGTGAGGGAGGCAGGTTTTTCGGCATGGCTGGTTTGGCGGGTCTCTCTAATGCAGGAAGAGCAGTCTGCAGTCCTCAAGGGAATAAGTAGCTTGTTTAGTTGGCGAGGTTGTGGCGTAAGGCTAGAGCAGCCGATCTTTTAATCTGAGATGACATGTTCGAGCCCGATGTTCGTTATTCAAAAGGAATATATCCTGGGTAATGTAACTGGTGCCCATATGAAGCGCTCTGCGTTTGCGCTATACAAGCCCGAAACACGAGCTCCCTTGGAGTTGCATCCTCGGTGAAGTATATCTGAGGCAGTGACAGGCTGTATTATTCAGACAAATGGACCGATGGAAAGTGTCAGCAGGGGCCTGCTTAACCTTCCTCAAATGACACAAGCTTCTATTTATTTATTTTATGTATTTTATTTAAAGCATTTTTGATATAGCGCGGACTTTACCCGAAGGTGTCAGAGCGCTGTTCAATACCGTTCTACCCGTGGGTGTCTCCGCAGCAACTTGGTATGGTGAAAGTAAACAATTGGGCTGCACTGGGGTCCAGCAGAGAGCACCAGAGAGTGTATTTCTGTACGCAGACCGACACATTCAGGGAATGAAGGTACTCGCAACGACGTAGCGCAAGAAAGCACGGGACACTGTACCTACAGATGCCAAATCAAGTAATTCATTAGCTTTACAGCCTAGGGCCTTACCACCCTGAATTGGATGTGAGACCTCCAGGTGCTGTAAGCTTGAGTGTTTTTTAGGAATTGGATTAAGAGCAACGTTAAAGCTGTTGAGAAAGGCCAGCAAGAGTCTCCCCAAGCCCAGGTATTGACAGCAGCTGAGACCCAATACAAGTGGGGAAAATTCTCTCACTAAGTTTTGGGGGGAGCAGGAGATACCTCAGGTCCCTGGAGCATGTTGGAGGAGTTACTAAGAGAGATTAAGTCAATTAAAACACAGACTAAAATGGCAGGTGAATTAAAAGAGCAGCGCACCATGATGAGGGTACAGTAGGGGAACCTTTCCTCAAGACTGAATGAGATGGAGTAAAAAGTGTCTGAGTGTGAGGACAAGATTCACTCACTTGAAGAAGTTAATGACAAGTTAGAAAGGGAGATATTGTCTGTGAGGAGTTGGCCTGGTATATGCCGTCCACTAATTGAAGTGGGCACCTGGCTCCAGTCCAAACGACCCTTATTGATGATTAGGTCAAAGATAACCTGTATGAAAGCTATCCTAGTGGTAGCTATGGAGAGCAGCCTTCAGGCGAAGTCTTGAAGGAGTGTTAAGCGGCTTGTTTTACCGGATCACAACCTCCTGAGTAACTAAATGAAAGGAAAACCACACGAGTGTTATATAAAATATATGTATTTATTACTAAACACTCTCTACTAATCTCTACACGAGATTGGAATACATAGTACACAGTACTGAATCAATAGAACATTTGTAAAAAGCACAATACACAGCGGGCTCCAGGGGGAGACCGAACCATATACTAAGAAAGCGGTATATGAACCACGACTTTACTAGACACAGTGCCTAGAGCACATAGAATCGCTGGGACCCCCACCAAAATAAATAAATAAATAAATAATGGGGCGAATTCTCTCCTTACTAAATTGTAACTAGTTTAAGGGAAACACATTGTATCGTGATTGTGTGTGAAAGTGACTTCGAGCTAATATAAGAAATGTTATGGCAGGGGGCCCGCACCGTGCAATACTGTGTAACCCGCCCACCGCCCCCATGGGTCCCTGATTGGGGTTGAGGATACACACAAGTCCCAGCCCCCAGTAAGAGGATCCTAGTGCCTGCGGCACTCTGCCCAGTTCTCCAGGAGCTAGGGGAGGTCGAAAGGGGGAGGCTGTAGGCCGAAAGCGGCTGTTGATCTCACCGCGCATTGTAAAAAAATAAATAAATAAATAATGCGAGTCAATTCTGAACTGCGGACTGCCAATGTTTGAAAAAGGAATCAAGCAGAGTCCGAGCTTACCCGGTGGCGGGGCTAGCCCTTAGGTCGTAGAGTAACGGTCAGAGCTCCCGAATTCATAACTAGGGAACCAGGTCCGAATCTCATGGGTGGCTTAACATCCTGTGATGCTGGGGGAAAATCACGTACTAACGTGTCTAGTAGGAGTCTTTGACTCGGGGTAAGTTGTTATTCATGGTATGCAGCGCCGAGGGTTAATATGCCGGCTGCAAAGAACATGTAAAACGCAGAGCACAAAGGGAAGGTAATGGCAACAGGTCAGTGGGTACCGCCTTTTCCAGAGACTTCCTGTTAGTTCCAGTTTACAGCGAGCTATTAACTGTCAAAGAACTGCATGCAGATTCCAGTGCAGGTAGTGCAGATTTCAAGCACGCACTTCGCGCTGCTCAGGAATATTCCTAGGAGCACATTTTTTCAACCAGGTGGTGCGACACGGGCTGGTGGCATCAGTGTCACCGGGGCCAACGCAAGTCACGCTGATGACTTAGGGGCCATGCAATGCTGAATTTTTTCACTGATACGTATCAGCACAGGGGTCATCCAGTTGGATTAATCCCATGAATTCCAGTATGTTGTTTAAATAATACATATGGTATCTCGCACACAAGCGGTATCTAACTGTCTCCCATATTTGATTTCATTTATGACCCATGGTGAGAGGAGACAGTGCGGCAAGACTCCGAACGGGACACAAGTGGGCCACTGCAGAAAGGCAAGAACGGAGCACAGCACACCATGGCGTTGTGGGAAGATTGCCGTCAGAATTTACCAGATGTCAGCCTCCCGGAGACACAGCTAGAGGTTGGGATCCTAGCGCTCGAGCGGAGCAACGGCACAGGGCAGGCTCCACGGTAAGAGCAGCGGGAGGCGGAAAGGGACGACATAAGTTTGGGGGAGCCGCAGGAAGACGGAAGCCTCCCTGGCGGCGTGGCGGAAACAAAAGGTGTATTGGTTTGGTTACGGAAACACACCGACAGGGCGGTGTGTAGAAGGAGGGCCACTCACTCTGGGATGCCTCACGGCTGGGTGAGTGCGCCTGACAAAAATCGGGGTAGCAAATGGAGACGGCACTCGCAGCCCAGCCCCGCCAGACGGCAGGGCGCAGGAGAGACTAGCAAGGTAGCGAGTTGGGGCCTGGCTCCGGGGAAAGGCTACCCCCACACGCAAAGGGGGCGTGGAAAACAACAAAGAACAATCTACGAGCTGTCAGGGTGATTTACGACCCTAGGATATGCAAATGAGCAAAAGACTAACCAGTGATTTATGACCAGCCGATGATTTATGGCGGATGATTTATGATGCCAATGCAGAATGATTTATGACAACAAAATGATGACAGATTTGTGACAGAATGATTTATGACATCCCAATGATTTATGGCCATGATTTATGGCTGCTGATTTATGATGATCAGGCAGAGTGCTTTATGACAGCAAATAATAACCGATTGGCGGATGATTTATGATGCTCATGCAAAATGATTTATGACAACAAAATGATGACAGATTTGTGACAGAATGATTTATGATACCTGATGATTTATGACACCTGATTTATGATGTCCAAATGACACTGAGTGATACCCAATTGTGATAATGTATGATCATGATTTACGACCCCGGCTCCGAGAAGGTGTCCAGGGGAGTTGTACAAATATGACGTATGTAATGAGTAATAAAACTGCGGCCAACAACCACCACAAAAATGACTGTTGGCTGTGTGTAGTAATACAGATACAGAAGTATGGTACGGTTCCCGGAATGGGCGCAGTGCGGCTGTTATAGCAGATGCCGCCCCCGAAGGGGGCCTCGAGGGCCGGCGCCATAACGGTCGCCAGTAGCCCGCAGGGAACGGATCCGGTCAGCGCTGGTTTGCGCCGCCGGGAAAGGCCGCGCGGCGAAAAGCGCCCGAGGACCTCTCCTCCCCCTTCCCAAGAACAAAGGGAGGAGAGAAAGGGGGAGGAGGATATAAGGCGACGCTCCCCCTGGGCAGCTCACCTTTACATCAGGGAGCTGGGGAGCGCGCCAACGGATTTCGAGTCCCACCCACCCACACCTACAACAGCAGCGTCGCAGTGCTAACAGGGACGAGATGAACCAATGGTGCAATGATTGGCGATGGAGACACACCGGGCGGTGTGTGGGAGTAAGGCCACTCACTTTGGGATGCCTCACGGCTGAGTGAAGTGTTGCCACTCACTTTGGGATGCCTCACGGCTAAGTGGAGCGGTGTATTGGTTTGGTTACGGAAACACACCGACAGGGCGGTGTGTAGAAGGAGGGCCACTCACTCTGGGATGCCTCACGGCTGGGTGAGTGCGCCTGACAAAAATCGGGGTAGCAAACGGAGACGGCACTCGCAGCCCAGCCCCCGCCAGACGGCAGGGCGCAGGAGAGACTAGCAAGGTAGCGAGTTGGGGCCTGGCTCCGGGGAAAGGCTACCCCCACACGCAAAGGGGGCGTGGAAAACAACAAAGAACAATCTACGAGCTGTCAGGGTGATTTACGACCCTAGGATATGCAAATGAGCAAAAGACTAACCAGTGATTTATGACCAGCCGATGATTTATGGCGGATGATTTATGATGCCAATGCAGAATGATTTATGACAACAAAATGATGACAGATTTGTGACAGAATGATTTATGACATCCCGATGATTTATGGCCATGATTTATGGCTGCTGATTTATGATGATCAGGCAGAGTGCTTTATGACAGCAAATAATAACCGATTGGCGGATGATTTATGATGCTCATGCAAAATGATTTATGACAACAAAATGATGACAGATTTGTGACAGAATGATTTATGATACCTGATGATTTATGACACCTGATTTATGATGTCCAAATGACACTGAGTGATACCCAATTGTGATAATGTATGATCATGATTTACGACCCTGGCTCCGAGAAGGTGTCCAGGGGAGTTGTACAAATATGACGTATGTAATGAGTAATAAAACTGCGGCCAACAACCAAGACAAAAATGACTGTTGGCTGTGTGTAGTAATACAGATACAGAAGTATGGTACGGTTCCCGGAATGGGCGCAGTGCGGCTGTTATGAACATTCAAAGAACACACTGTGTAAGTGTTTCGCAAGCTATCGGAGACTACTTGCATTTGGGCTTGTTGCAGGCAATGTTTGTGGTAATATCAGGGAAATCCATAGGAAAAAACTGGCCCACCAGACCATAAAACATATCCACAAACAGTATTTAAAAAAGGCATACACATAACCTGTCAGACCCACCCTTCTGGCACTGCAGATTGCCGTATAGGTCAGGCCGACGCTAGTACAGACTGGCTTTTAATCTCATGCCTGAAATGGCCACATTCAGAACCAGTGAATGCTTTTCACTTAGCAAGCTTAATAGGTAAAACCGAGGTCATCATTTTCGGTAACAACCCGAACCTCTGGACGCCGGACTGGTGGCCAGAAGAATTGGGAACCCTCCCCGAACCGACCAAGAAATCGAGGAACCTGGGGGTCATAGTGGACAACAGACTCACTTTTGGAGACCAGATAAGTGGGGTTGTCTCAGCGAGTTTCTTCTTTCTTAGAATCATAAAGAAAATAAAGTCCTTTCTTCCGGCGGACAGTCTGAGGACAGTGGTCACGGCACTTATTATGTTGCGGTTAGACTACTGTAACTGTCTTTATCTGAACATTAAAAAAAACACCTAAACAGACTCCAAATCGTGCAAAACACGGCGGCCAGACTGCTGACGGGGACACCCAAGTTTGTCTCGGTTAAGAGAGAATTAAAGCAATTACACTGGCTCCTAGTTAAACAACGGACCCAATTCAAGGCCCTCTGCACGGTCTTTAAAGCCCTTAAGGGAGTTGGCCCCGACCATCTAATACAGCGGTTCCAATGGTATGTCCCCAGAAGGACCCTTCGCTCCTTGGGAGCAAAAAGAGTAGTTGTTCCCGCAGGCAAAAAAGCGAACTGGGGTAGTAGGAGCTTTATTACATATGCCGCCAAGGCCTGGAACGATCTCCCATTCCACCTTAGAAATGCTACTGAGCTCCTCACTTTTAGGAAGGGGCTGAAAATGTGGCTGTTCACCATGTAGTCACCTCACACCTCAGTAACCTGACAGGCAGTGCTCAGCGCCAGGACACCCATGGGTAACCGTTGCGCTTAAGAAATTTGATTAACATAACATAACGTAAGTAAGAGGTTTTTTGCTGATATCTCTCCTGGCCTACACAGCACATGTTCAAGTGCAGGTAAAACCAACTCATTCTATATTGTATCAGTATGTGGAGACCCGTTGCGCTGATTCATAGTATCACCTCTTATGTACACTCATTAGAAATGACTAATATGCAGTATGAACTGCAACATAAACCATAATTATTGTTTACAAATTATGTCTGTGTTCCCACTTTCCAATGAAATGCAATTAGGAAAGTGAATATTTTGAACTGGTGAAAAAGCAATTACTTTGGGCGGGATGTACAAAGTCCTTTTGAGATTGCAAACTGAGGGACAGCAACTGCTAAAAGTTTTTTCGCACTGTAGCAAAGCCTTTCTGACTGTAAAAGGGCTTCTGCAACTCTTTCCCAATTGCAAATAGGAGGGAAAGGGAAATGGAATCCACCTTCTATTTACGAACGGCAAAGATATGTATTAATGTGGTCACAAACCATTGATCAGTTACTGACCCCCCTAGCTGAGATGGTAACTTCTCTGCAAAGGAGAAGCAAAGTTTGAGTTGTTCATGATGTCACTTAAAACCCAGTGATGTAAAAAATCCTATTCTTCACTTTTTACCCATCTTTATTTGTATGTTACCCCCGCCCCCCACCTACCACCGAAATCAACTTCCCCACTTTCAACTGCTACACTGGAGTCATGTGGCCATGCATAACACTCCCTCACCACCCTTTGTGCCCCTTTCCCCGAAGATGTGCTATCTGCTGGAGCAGAGAGCCAGCGCTGCACTGACAGGCTCTCAGAGAGTCAGGTCAAAGCAACCTGGAATTTCTTCATGACGCACCACTGATACTACATCAAACCGGTGGTGCTCAGTGAGAATCATATATAGCAATAGCGTTTTCACCTTTGCAATTACAGAGAGACCACATGGCATTTTTGTAGTAATACTCAGCATTGCAGGTGCTGGAAATGCAAGCTACACTGTTTTGTAGAACAATCCAACATGTAATGAAAAACCCGGGGGAGAGACCCACATAGCATTTTTCGGTTCACAGATGCTGTATTGGGGTGTATGTGGCTGTAAAAATGCTTTTTCAAATGTACCAATCTGATTTATTTTAGATACCAGAAATTTTTTCAGCACCTAAAGTGGGACGGCGAATGGATACCAATTCAGAACCTGGAAGGTGCATGTTATAGGCGTCTCTTTCAAATACTGAATCGGTATGCTATTTATCAATCTATTTGAAAAGTTACAGTGACCTCAAAGGAGGTGGCAACCCATTTGCAAAGAACCACTGCCAACTCTCAAACAAACAAACAAACAGACAAAAAATTTCTTTTTAAATGCAAACCGTTTTCTTCAAGGAAAAAAGGCTGCATTAAAAATAATAACTTTGATTTAATTAAAATCCATCACAGGAATACAGTCTGCTTGGGAGCTGATGGTGTGGGTACCACAGAAGACTATCCTTCTTGTGATGGCCTCCAATCAAATTGAGTCACAATTTATGACCTACCTCATTAATATTCATGAGGTAGGTAAGCTTATCACCCACTACTATTGGGAACTTTAAGAACTGGCGTATTAGGACATAGGTCTGTCATTAAAATTCTTTAATGGTCACAAAAACACTGGTCACAATTTCTGACCTGTACTTTGCACCAGTGTTTGGTAAATCTTTCCCCTGGTTCACAGTCCATCGGTTGGCCTTCTAGTGGCTGTGTGTGAGAGTTTTGAAACTAAATTGACTTCAAAGGCTGTTTTTTAAAGATAGATTCAATATTGAATAGAATACTGATGCAGTACAATTTGTTACATGTCACACTATTGTAATCTGTAGAAAATGACCTTAGTATTAGTGATATTAGTAGAAGTATTAGTAGTATTCTTATTATTATGGCAATGTCTTGGTTTGAGTTTTGTTCATTCTGAGTATTACAAATGATAAGGGTTTCTAATATTCATTGTAACTAATATACATTTTAATTGCACTCTAGGTTATTGATTAGTAAAGGATAAAATGATGTGTTGGCTGTGCTAGGATTCAAACTTGTGACCTTCACTTCACATGGTTATTGCAAGGCCTCTTCCTAGTACAAAACTTCCCCTACATCTACCTCCTATTGGAGTTTCAGTTTCTTTAAGGTGCCTTGTGTGTTGTTAATCAATGTTTTATAGATCTGTGACACTACCTTCTGCGGTTGTATCTCAAGAGCACTGTTATAACTGCCATCCTTGGTTTGGTTTCCCCAAACTTTTTGCCTTCACTCCTCCTGTTTTGATGAATTTGTTTTTGTTGGCTCTAGGACTCTGCACACTTTGCCACTGATAATAACCAGTGCTAAAGAGCTTGTCCTCACTCCTATAAACATGTTAAAATCGGCTTACACCCAATATACTTTTTTAATTTACTAGTAAGCCCCTAGTAAAGTGGTATGCCATATACCCAGAGCTTGTAAATAAATGCTACTAGTGGTCTTATAGCACTTATTGTGCCACCCACTTATGTAGCCCTTTAAAACCTGTCTCAGGCCCACCATTGCAGCCTGTGTGCACTTTTAAACTGCCATTTCCATGTGGCAGAATAAACTGTTTGCCAAGACTAAGCCTTTCTTTTTAATACATGTAAGCCACCCCCTAGCGTAGGCCCTAAACAGCCCATAGGGCAGGGTGAGTTGTATTTAAAAAGTTGGACATATACTTTTAGCTTTTACATGTCCTGGTAGGGAAAAATCTACAATTCATTTTTCACTATTGCAAGGCCTACCTCTCCCATAGGATAACATTCGGTTTCCTTATTACATGTGATAAGTGCTAACATTCAGTTGGGAGCAGGTGGGAATGACATGTTTGGTGTCTGAGGAATTGTAATGTAAAACCGTCTTTAATGGGAAAATCAAATTTTAGTCAGAATTCTGAAAATGCCACTTTAAGAAAGATGGCAGTTTCTTTTCCTAACCCTTTGGTGCCTGCCACCTGTATCTTGGGACACATGACTAAGAGTAGTTGGCCTTGCTGTATTTCTCCCAGACAGCCACAAAATAGAGGGTCTCATAGTTGGCAGGATGGGCCATCTTGGCTTGATTAGGGGGTGGGGCTCTCACCTCTCACACTTGCGCTTCAAACATACTGCCTCAACTCACACATAAAGGACTTCACATTAATCTATTTTGCCTGTAAACAGACTGGGACCAGGGCAGGAAGGTTGGAAATTCCAGACACCTCTGGAGGGGGAAGGTTCCAGAGGTTTCTTGCAGTTGAAAGTGGGTCCCAGGTATAAAAAGGGGACCTTAAGACCCACTATTCAGTTCACATCTGGATATTACCGAAGAAGGACTGCCTTGCTGCCAGAGGACTGTCCAGCTGCTAGAGGACTGCCATGCTTCTTGAGGCCTGCCCTCCTATCTGAGAAGGAAGACTGGGCCTGCGCCCTTCATCCCAGGTTGAAGTGATTCCAAGGGTCAACTCACTGACCTCCTGTTCTGAGCTACAAGAACACAGCAATCTCCACTGGCCTCTCTGTAACTGCCCAGATGACCTGCTAGACTGAACCTTAAACTAGACCTGCCTGAGCCCTGCTTGCCTCTACTGGAGTGAGTTACTGAGCCAGAAGAGGTGCTCCCAGGTCCTGGTCCTTTCATGTGGCATCAGTTGAGTTCCTCCTAGAGGAAAAGGAGAAATCCTGAGGTTTTGGGCTCTTTGCGCCTGTTCCGACCGCCAGTGCGAAGCTCCGGTGAACTCGACAGTTGACACTACAGTGACGACCAGAAATGCAAGATCTACACCCCGCAATGACCACCAGTGCCAAGCTCCAGCAATGAGTGTCTACGGTGCTCAACAGGATCAACACGCTACAGTGATGACCATTTGCAACACCTGGCCTGCTGTTTACTCTACAGCAATGACCATCCATGACACTTTCCATGCACCTTATGGCCTCATCCACTGCGAACTAGAGTCTTTGCACTCAACTTTAGAAGGTAACTTTATCAGCAGGACTAACCTGGTCCCTGTATTTGTCCTGCGCTCCATCACGATTGGCCTGAACTTGTACCTTTCACCTGATCTCGCACGACCAGATAACCGCAAGTGGCAATTGGTGCTTTTAGGTGCTATACTTACCTTAAATCTTTAAAATTATATATCTTCAGTTTTATTGATTGGATTTTTCTCATTTTGGTGTCAAGTAATTTACTAAATCTTACTCTATTTTCAAAAGTTCTGTGGGATTTATCTAATGTTGTTTTTTCACTTTATTACTTACTGTTTGAGTGCTACATAAATACTTTACACATTGCCTTTCAGTTAAGACTGACTGATTTGTGCTAAGCTACCAGAGGCTTAAGCACAGATTAATTTAGTGGCTTTTGTGGTTCACCCTGATATGGATTGTGGCTTTTGCTTGACAAGGGCTCATCCTCCCCCCAACCAACAACCCAATTTCTCACAAGCACTCTGTTTTCTAAAGGTGTGCCATCTGGGACCTGGTTATTCCTAAGGACATGCAACTGTATTACACGGAAAATTGCTTGAATCTAAATATCTCTGATAGCACAAGTCTGTACTTTGATACTTTGGTGCAAGAGATTTTGGACCCCGTGGCCCCACACATCCCTCAGGGTAGAGATGCCTAATGAGGCCCAGTTATCAAAGCATTTTGGGTATCTCATCTCCCTTAATCGAAAACTCATCCACAGAGGGATGAAACCAGTCAGAGTTCCATCCCATCATACTTATCTTGTGTAATCTTCTTTAATTATTGTCACCGTGTGGGGGCAGATGCTTGATTTGGTGCTGCCATGTAATACCTCCAAACAGCCTGTGTCTCCAATTGCCTGCCAGGCTACATGCAGCAATAAGTTTTGCTGGGACACAAAGGTCCAATTATTCAAACCACAATTTATAAGGTATAATAATATATGTGTATGTCAAGGAGTGTGATACTGCCATGATAGGCCTGATTCACAAAGGGACTCCACAGTCATGGCAGTTGTGGCGAGGGGTCCCGCACTCGTGGCGGGTGCCCCACACGCATGGCGGGACCTCCGCATAGCAGTTAATCATTGTAGAGGTCCCGCTACGACTGTGGGGCTTCTGCCATGAGTGCGGAGGCCCCTTGTGAATTGGCCCCATAGACTCCACACGTCAGTGCTTCAAATGCGATTCTCGGACTACCATTCCACAGACAGACGTTTTGTTATCTCTATCTTCTAGAAAATTGTACCCCATATGGTGTATTCTGGAGTGAATAAAGAGATTTGGAGAGAATAATCATTGTGTAAAGTATAACTCTGCCTAGTAACGAGGGGTGTAATGTAGAATGGATTATGAGTGAAGTTTCCAAATATTAGAAGTTGGTATTCAGGCTTCTAATATGGAAGGCTTTTGAGCATGCTGATCTTGCATTCAATATGATGGACTTTACTAGAAAGGATCGACTGAGATTGAAGGCAGGAGACTTTCTGAGCTTTGACATGAGATGTGGACAGTATAGGAATAGTGGTGCTTAGGAAATCCCTACAAAAGCACATGGAACCCTTTCTTGCCCAAGAGTTCTGCTTCCCTTTTTGGGAGCATTCCGTCAAAGGATCCTGTGGCACATTTGTCTTTAGTAACACAATGGCAAGGATTCAGCTAATGTAATATGTTCTTAAATACAAGTAGGTGTTGGAGTTATGGGTTAGATTGGTTGCCAGTCCAGTTACTGCTACCCCTCCCCCTCAAGTAGCCTCTAAATTTGTGAGCACCCCTATGAAGCTACAAATATTGGAGTGTTTTTTGTGTCCATCTGTCTGATTGTTTCTAATTGATGGTAATGGCTTGTGGTGCAGGAAATTTGCAGTTGAATCTAGTAGCTAATCAGTTGATTGAAAGTTGTGGTTGGTGGTGGTTCTCCTGCCTCCCCACTGCAGGGACAGAAGAAGAAGAAAATGAGGACTGATGATCACAATGTTCATACCCACCCTTTGGTGTCAGAAGTGTAGAAGACCAGGCCATGCTGATTGGTCTCTTCTTTGGGAAATATTATTCAGTTGTATTTAGAGGAGTCTGTCTGAAAATTGAAGGCAGGCCTCAAAGGGCCATGATTTGAAGCAGAGCTTATAAGCCAATATCCTATGTAGAAAATGACAGCTATCTGTAGGCATTGTTTATATTTTTTTGTATGTGCACATCTATATAGCCCAAATGCTCAAAAAAGTGTAACTTGGGTCAGCACCCAATTTCCCTCCTTGGGGCATCAGCTAAGTGCAAAAAACCCATATCGCTCTGGCACCATACCAAAAACCATCTGCTTAAAGTGAGAAAGTATGGATTGATGCAAACAGCTAAATTTCTGATTTACATTGATTTGAATGCATACTTACGCATAGGATATTATTCAATTACATAAATAGTTGTTTGTTGAAAATCCTAGTCATAAGCCTCTATGTAGGTTTGATCTTTACCACCCTGCTTTTTTTTATGGAGAGTCTATGGCGCATGCTGTGTCGGCACTGTGCAAAGAATATGGAGCTAGATGTATCAAGCATTTTTCTGGTTGCAAATGACTAGATTGGCAGAATCGGCCCGTTTGCGACTGGAAAATTTGTTTTGGTATGTATCAATCCCAAATTGCGATTCAGTAACATGTTACAAAATCGCAGTTTGGAATTGCAAATGCATACAGATTCCTTTTAGGAAGGGTCGTGTTTAGGCCATCCCTCCCTAATACTGAATTGCAGTGGCATGTAAGAATGGTTTGCGCCTGAAATGCGGTTGCAAAACATTCGCATTTTACCACCTACTTGAAGTAGGTGGTAACCCATTCGCAAATGGGAAAGGGTCCCCAAGGGACCACTTCCCCTTTGAGAATGTAAATAAAATATTTTTTAAGGGTAGGCAGCGGGCCCACAGACTGCAGTTTGTTTTTTTCTTTAAAAAAAAAAAGATTGCTTTATTAAAAAGTAATCACAGAAAGGGTAGTCTGTTGACCTCAGCAGGCCACCATCCCTGTGATGGCTGTGATTCCTAATGGGTCGCAACCTACCTCATTAATATTCATGGGGTAGGTGTATTGGCCACACATTAGGAATCGCTAATGACACTCAAAAGAGTATCTTACATTAGGAATACCGGTTTCCTAATTGCTATTCAGAGAGAATCGCAATTAGGGAATCAGGGATTGGTATTCCTAATGTTAGTACATCTAGCCCATAGTTCTTCACTGGATCTAGGCTTAAGTAGTCCTGCATACACGCTATGCTTTTTCTGTTTCCCACAATGCCTGTCTAAGCGACCTGAGTTTAGCATTGGCCCATTTTGTCTTAGCTATCTTGCACTTATGCGAAAAATCCAACTATGAAGACAATTTTAATTTGGGAACCTACCTCAGAGACAAAAACATTGTTTTTTGTTTACAACAAATAAAGCTCTATGGATTTGTATTCTCATCCATTAGACTCAGGTTGGTTTAATAGAATTCAGTTATTTGCTCTGAAGCTTGGAGACTTCGTAGGAAAATAGTATTCAGACACCATAATTCAAAAATATCCTTTTATTATGTGTTTTCCCGGAATTTTGTCCCCAGGAGATTTGATATCACACAGATTGGAGGCCTGAAAGCACCGGAATATTAGCAGAGAAAGAAACCCATGTATCTTCATAAAAGTTCATTCGGTGGAAATGAAGGTCAGTTCGCAGAGACAGATTTATCAAATGAAATGCGTGGGTAGGGAGGCATTTTACAAGTGAAAAATGATTAGCACACTTAATGTTGCCCCTATGGCAATACTTTTTCTGACACTGCATTATCTTCACAGCAATTATGCTTGAAATTCATCATAATTTCTGAGTCAGAATATATTACAGGCATGGTCCAATTTGCGGGATATAGTAAATTTGTGTTTGAACAGACAGAAACTGAAATAGCTAACTAGGGCATTACAAAAACTGGTGGACTTCTGCCTACCTCTGCTGTACCACTTCGCCTTTCTTCATCTCATTCCCTACTGCTGATATATAGACAACCCTCATATTTCAACAGAAACGTGACCTGGGGCTATGCAGGTTTTTTGTCAAGGCAGGAAAAGTCTGTGGAAACTGTACTTCTACTGCAGTACTGTTTGTGAAGTGTGCATTGCGGTTGTGATGACTCACACGCAGAGGCAACAACAGCGGGAAGATGAGAACAGCTGACAGGTCTGAAAGTTGGATAGGTTTGTGTGAACACCTCTGGATATTAATGTGTGGTTTATACAGCAGAGGTCAGGCACTTATGGGATTCACCACACTGCCCAAGCCGTCATGGGATGCTGACAATGAGTGTCAGCGATAAGGGTCTGCATGACTTTTAAACATTCTCTTTAAGGGACAGAGGCCAATAGGAGCACAGTTGAATACCAGAATGAATGTAAAGGGCGTTTATAATAGTGAAAATTAGCTCACTGACATAAATGAAGAGTATCCAAATGTAGCTGCTACCCTAACTTGCACTTTATTACTCCTAGCACTGCTCTTGCTACCCCTGGCCTGAGGGATCATGAAGGCAGCAGGAATAGTAAAGAACAGCAGCTCTTAGAGCCATGTGTAACTTTTGCAGTTGCAAGACATTTGCAGTTTCAAGACATTTGCAGTTTCGAGACATTGCCCGTGCCCTAGCCCAGCAGGAGCAACTAGGAGGTCGTTGTGTGGCTAAGTGGAAAACACAATTTGAACTGTGTGTAGTCATTGGAGGTCAAAGGGAGTGTGTTTTCACTTACATGACCTCTGCCATTTTGGCGGATTGACATCCATGGATCTGCCTCTGTATGTGAAATAACTCCCTGATAGGAATTAAAATTGGCCTATTTGATTCTGATTTGGTACGCTGGCCGGCAATAAGTTGAAGTGAACTCATAGCCCTTTCTTTCTCAAAGCACACAATGTGAGAATCACAATCACTCACCTGCTCCTGCTGATTACCATCCTGAATCATTCCATTAAACGAATGAATGAATATAAGAGACTCAGACAGTTTCTATGATCAACTCAATTCCCGAATAATGCCCTATTACTTACCGGTAATCTTCATTACTCCTGGTCCTGTTGTCCTCGTGCCATTCAGCAAAAGTGATATTACTATCTCACGACAGAAAAAGAACGAAGGAATGTTGGCCCTACCCCCCCCTCCCTCTGAGAGTCCAAATTAGTACCATATCCAGAATTCCTCCTGGAATACCAAGCCCAGATGAAGGCCGGCAAGACCGGGAGGGAGGGAATCAATGAATGGGACGAGGACAACGGGATCAGGAGTAATGAAGATTGCCGGTAAGTAATAGGGCATTACCTCCCCGGTCCCTCCTGTCCTCGTCCCATTCAGCAAAAGTGAGACTACCCAATAAAACACCAGCATTCACCAGCAACAAACCACCGGACAACCAAGGACTGCAAACCAAGTGATTCATTGAAGAAACAGGAGAGAAATTCAGGAGCACACAGCCGGCAGAACCCCCAGACCAAGATGTGCATCCTCCCCCAGCAAATTCTGGATCCGATAATGTCGAACAAAGCTGTTAGAAGAAGCCCAAGTAGCCGCCCTACAGATCTCGGCCAGGGAGACCCCCCCCGAACCCCCACCCAGGAAGCAGCCACCCCCCCCGGGTAGAATGCCCCTGCACCCCAGCCGGAGGAGGGGCCCCAGAAAGGGAGTAAGCCAACACAATGACCTGCTTCAACCAACGACCAATAGAAGAGGAAAAAGCCCGCCCCCCACGAGAGGGCACTCCAAAAGAGACAAACAAGGAGTCAAATTTCCGAAAGGAGCTCGTCCGGTCAAGATAGATCTGCAACGCCCGGCACACATCCAGCAAAGGCCAAGGAAGATCACCATCCAACACCAGAGTGGCATCCAGAACAGGCAACACTAGTTCCTGGGAACGATGAAATTGAGAAGCAACCTTTGGAACAAAGGCCGAATCCAAACGAAGGACCACCCCATCATCTGAAAATGACAAAAATGGCTCCCTAGCCAACAAAGCCCCCAATTCCCCAAGGCACCTAGCCGAAGTAATGGCCACCTAAAAAACACTTCCAAAGTCAAAAACTTGACATCCACCTTCGCCAATGGTTCAAATGGAGGAGCCACCAGAGCCTGCAAAACAAGGGGCAAATCCCACAAGGCAAAAG
Source organism: Calotriton arnoldi (assembly GCA_963921515.1). Taxonomy (NCBI): domain Eukaryota; kingdom Metazoa; phylum Chordata; class Amphibia; order Caudata; family Salamandridae; genus Calotriton; species Calotriton arnoldi. The sequence continues at coordinate 613,674 of CAWUFW010004107.1, forward strand.
AGGGCCGCACCACAGGATGGGTCAACGAGAAACTCTGCAGCAAACGAGACACCAGATCGACCACATCCGACAAGTTCCCGCAAGGGGAACAAAATGCTTTAATCGCAGCCCACTGAGCCCGTAACGTGGAAACCGTCAAACGCTTCTCAAAACCTTCCCAAAGAAACTGAGGCACTTCAGGCAGAGAACAGACAAGAGGGGACAACCTCAGCCCCTCACACCAACGCTGGAAATTCCCCCAATGATGCCCATAGGATTTCAGGGTGGAAGGCCTGCGAGATTGTTGCAGAGCCAAGGCTAAATGCTCAGGGATACCGCTACGCTGCCACCCCTGCCTTTCAACTTCCACACCGACAGACGAAGACGTGGAAGAGAAAATATTGGAGCTGAGCGCAGAGAAGAAGGGAAGGAAGGGAGGAACCATGGATCCTGAACTGCCAACAGCCTCAGAATGGGAAACCACTACCAGCGAGGCCAGAAAGGAACCACCACCACCCTGGACTCCTGACAGAGGCAAGCCAAAAACCTGGGGATCAGTGCCAGAGGTGGAAATGCATACAGGAGGCGAGGAGGCCAAGGAATGGACAAAGCATCCACCCCCCAGGCTCCCTCCTGCCGCACTCGGGAGCAGAACCGGGGCAGCTGGGCATTGAGCCAGGAAGCAAAGAGGTTGAGATAAGGAAGACCAAACCTCCTGCACACAAGCCGAAAAGCCTCTCGAGTCAGAGACAACTCCTGGGAGGCGGGGAAAAATCAGCTGAGGGCATCCTCCACCCCCCGAATGTGAACAGCCGAAAGAGACAGCAGATGCCCCTCCACCCAACAAAACAAAGGAATCACGACTGCATTCAGGGATTTCGACCTGGAACCCCCTTGATGGTTCAGGTATGCCACAGTCACCATGTTGTCCAAACGGACCACCACATCGCGAACCAACAACTGGTCCCGGAACCCCATCACTGCGCGGGACACCGCAGTCAACTCCCTCCAGTTCGAGGAACGGTGCCCCTCTAGGATGGACCAACGACCCTGGAGAGACTTGGAACCCAGAGTAGCCCCCCACCCACAGGCACTGGCATCTGTTGTCAAAATCACCGGAGGCGAGGACTGCAACAGCAGCCCCTGAGAAAGATGTTCCGACAAAGTCCACCAGCATAGAGCAGGAATGAGGGAAGGGGCCACTGGAACGTGAAGAACCAGATTGCTGGACACTGGAGTCCAATGGGCCAACAGATACACCCACAGAGCCAGAGATGGAAATGAGCCCAGGCCACCGTAAACACCAATGCCGCCATCAGACCCAGCAGTCGCAACCACAGACGGACTGGGAACGAGCCCCCCTCCAGAAACCGCCGTGCAAGGGAACACAAAGTCACCACATGAGAAACCGAAAGGAAAACCCTGTTGAGGTCGGTGCGAAAGTGTGCCCTGATGAAAATCAAGTCTTGTGAGGGTTCCAACTAACATTTGGGCAAATTCAGAAGAAACCCATGAGCTTGCAACGCAGAACACACCACCTCCCGATCCACCAGCAGCCGCTCCCGAGAGGAAGCCTGAATCAACCAGTCGTCCAGATATAGGTAAAGGAGGGCCCCCAGCAGCTGTAAACAAGCCTCCAGAGGGGCCACTACCTTGGTAAATACCCGTGGGGCAGACCGGAGGCCAAAGGGCAGGACCTGAAACTGGTAATGATGTCTCCAAAGGCAAAACCTCAGGTATTGAAGACAGCTCGGGTGAATCGGAACATGATAGTATGCATCCTGGAGCTCGAGAGTGCACAGAAAATGCCCCAGGAGAACCAAGGGAATCACCCTCTGCAGAGTCTCCATTTGGAACAGCAGATGGACCACAAACTTGTTGAGAGCCTTCAGATCGAGGACCAGACGGAACACGCCCGTCACTTTGGGGACCAGAAAGATCAGAGAGTAAAACCCCCTCCCTGCTTCCAGAGGAGGAATCTCCTGAATAGCCCCCTTTTGAAGGAGAGATTCCACCCCCAGAGACAACTTCGACCTCTTGACTGGACAGGATGGCCAAGGAGTCGGACGAATCCCCGACTCTAGAGGAGTCTCTGCAAATTCGATTTTGTACCCCTGATGAACAATGTCCAGAACCCAAACGTCGGAACACGACTGCAGCCAAGCTGGAAGAAAGAACCGCAGCTGACCGCCGACCAACATCTCTGGGGCCCCAGCGATATAGTCAGGAGCGAGGCTTAGGGGCTGGGGATTTCGCTTTCCTCTCCCGACCCCTCCCTGAAGAAAAACTCCTGTGACCCTGGAGACATTTCTACGAGAAGGAGGATGAAAGAAAGACTTAGATTTGGGGGAAGAAGGCGCAGCGGAGGGCTGCTTGAAAGAAGAAGAGTGTTTCTTTTCTTTAAACAGTTTATACAACTTGCCCTCCAACTCCTTCCCAAACATCATAGTCCCCTGGAATGGCAGACGCAATTCACAAGCCTTTTGAGCCGAATCCGTCTTCCAGTCCTTTTGGACTAGGTTGCGGCGAGCTGCCACACCCACCCCTCCAGAAAGGGTTGAAGCCCGCACCACATCGAAAGAAATATCAGACAGGAACTTGACCTGACACTCGATGTGCTCCAGTAACCCGGAGCAGTCTGGAGAGTCATTCATGGATTGATACAATGCCTTGATATCAGAGATCAAGGACTGCGTGACCTAAGTGCCATAAATACCAGCCCTCAAGGCCAGATGAGATCCAGAGTACACCTTCCGTAGGGAGGCATCCACCTTTTTATCCACCGGATCCTTGATTACCGCATACTCAGCCAAGGATGTCCGACCCACCAGGCTTGCCACAAACGAGTCAACAGGAATTGAATCCGGCAATTCCTTGGACATGTCCTGAATAGGATAAAGTTTTGCCATAAACCTAGGAAGCAAAATACGATCCGGATCCTTCCACTGCCTTTTGAGACCCTCACGTATGAACGGGTGGACTGGCACATCCACTGCAGCAGAGCACTGAAATTGCCTAAGCAAAGAACCCCCCGAGGTGCTAGGCGCCTCATTCCCAGGAAAACCCATGTTGGATTTTACATGGCGGAGAATGTCAGGCAACATGGCTTTGTCCACATACTTGCCTTTTCTTTCCGCACCCCCCAACCAATCCTCCTCTGAATCAGATGATTGAGAGGACTGAGGAGGAACGGGACCCTTTTGACAAGCGCCTCCCCCCATTTCATGCAGGGTCTCCTTAATGAGTCTTTTCAACTGATCATACTCCCCCTCCCTGCGGCGTTAAGACTGCGTCGGAGAAGGGGACGAAGAAGACCTGGAAGAAGAGGAGGAGGAGCGCTCCACATGCCTGCGCTTCCTCCAGTGCTTCCCCATTTCCACACTGAAGGCTCCACACAGTCCCAAAACCCTTTTTTCTGATGACCCACACCTCAGGGAAAAAAAGGGGACTTTGAAAGTTATCAAAGGAGAGAAAAGTCCTCCAGGGAAATCGTATTGGCCAAGTCCGATCAGCCCTAGACCACCACGTCGATGAATGATTATCACAGAATCCACAGCCTCGAGTCCCCGCAGACACCGGAGCAGCAAAGAACCAGCAATGCAGGGACCCAGCAACCAACATAGCCACCCAACCGCTATGCGGTACTTACTTTTATCTTGTTCAGGACGGTATAGTCATAGGCTTCCAAACAGCTTACTCTGCGCCTCCCAGAGTGCCCAGCAGCCCGGGAGGCACAGACAGAATTCCCCCGCAATGTGTGTCGTCCAACTCCGCGGCGGGAATACTCCCAACGTCCCCCAAGCCCAGCAGGGAGGAAGTCGGGACACCAACACTCCACTCCACCGCCTGGCAGCGAAGCAGGTAAGTCAAACAGGAGCTCCCCAGCTCCTGCCTCCTCGTCCCATTCTGTCGAAGACAGAAAAAAAGAACAGGAGGAAAGCTGGGTACGGCACTAATTTGTACTCCCAGAGGGAGGGGGGGGTAGGGCCAGCATTCCTTCGTTCTTTTTCTGTCGTGAGATAGTAATATCTCACGTTTGCTGAATGGGGCGAGGACAGGAGGGACCGGGGAGGTAATCAACCTTTACCATTGATGGTGCTTCTTTCTTTACCAAAAATGTATCATTTTTTTTATCAATTTATCAAGTCTACCCAAAACGTTATTTTATCAGAGAAAGACATTCAAAGAATATTTCTCTCTAAACAATATAGGTTGAAATGATGGCGCTTGAAGTTTTGACATATTAACGTCTAACTCATTAGGTCCATGAAAGTGCCAGGAGGAATCTGAACAGGTGCAGTTCTTGTCTTTCAGATTTGTCCATTATCCGAGTGCCCGGTCTATACTTCTTCCCCCTTAGTATCTGTTTGTGTGTTACAATCTCTAGAGGTCTTTGCATAATGTCTGCCTTTTTTCTTCAACTCCAATGTACAATGCAATTTATTTGCACTAACTCGTATTTGTGTGTTCTTGCAACTTATTCGCATGGCCCTGATTATGCCAACAGCATTTTGACTGGTGCTTCATCCACACAGACTTTATGCATCCAGTTTTCATACTTACTGCTCACCCCTAAATGAGGCAGAAAGTATGTTTGCAATGCACTAAGATTTTTCAAACGTGTAGAGGATAATTTATTTCATTTTTAACAAGTTTGGATAACCAGAACATTATGTCAGGGATAGGGGTGGGCAATATTTTAATTACGCTGGTGTAATTAGTATAATTTTAGGTGGCAAAACGTACACGTAATTATCAAGATTCCGCCATTAGGCAACGTTGCATAATGAAAATCCTGTTCGGTGAAAATTCTTAATGCAAGATATACGTAAACCACGCCTTCAGCACTACCATGAGCTGCATCTTCCCAGTGCGAGTGACAATTCTTTAACACGGTCGATCAACAAATATTTCAGGTTGATATTTTACTCGAGCTGTAAGTTAATTATTTTAAATTATACAACAATTACGAATCTTCTTTTAACATGAGTGACCAGAAAATCAACTCGAAAATATATTTTTGAGTTGAATCTTTATCTTACTGGTAAAAGTTAGGAGTAGGGGCTTATTGTGGAAGTATGTTTTTTAAAGAATGATAAAGAATGTCTTTGATGGTGGAGGCCTGGGGTTATAAATACATTTTCTTCATTTCCTTGTGTTTTGGTGAAATGTGTACTGATTTATTAATCATTTTACTGTGCTGTCGTTTTACTGTTTGGGGGCCTACTCTGCCCTGCAGTAGGCCGTATGTGCATTTTTTAATGCATTTTTCACATTATCACTGTTGCTGTGTTATGTTTTTACAATGATTTAAGTGGTGCAGATGACCTTATATTAAATGCAAAGTTTAGGTTATTTTTTCTCTGCACATGCCTGTTGGTGGCTAAGGTTGGGTTGGTTGTTGGAGTCCAGGCCAATTTTGCCAGACATCTTCACTTTTATCTCAGCTACCTTCTTCCCCATGTGCTTGCCCACCATTAGTTGTGAGTTTCTGTATGCGTAACATCGTTGATATCGTGTTTTACTTTTTTAAGCAACTTTTAAAAGTATTTTGGAGGAGTAATTGATGTTGTCGTAGGATGTTTGTGGTTGGAGAATTTTCAAAGTTAATTTAATTTTGTTTTCTGACATTACTGATTTACTGGTGGTGGGAAAAGGGTAGTCCCATGTGGCGGCACAAACACATTTTGTATAAATAATATATATATGCTCAGTACTTGCCCTGCAATGCTGCAGGATCTTTGGGGTTGGGAAGGTGCGCTACGTCGGCTAGGGTAACTGTGTTCTTTGTTCTTCATATCTCCTTTTTTGATGGCCATGTGATGGTGGCCAATTTGTGTAGCTAGTATGCATGTTTGTCATAGCCTACCTTTTTTATGCTTTCTGTGCCTCTTCTTTTGCTGGCCATTCAGCGATGGTCATTTTGTGTAGCCAGCATCCTTGTGTGCCATAAGCTGCCATTTTGTATTTTGAGCTCTATTCTTTCTTGTTTGATGGCCATGCGGAGACCACTTTATTGTGGAGCCAGTGAGAGTGAGACAGAGAGAGAGAGGGAGAGAGAGAAAGTGAGTGTGTGTGTGTACGCCTGGGTGCGCAGTGGCCATTTTTACTTTGATTTTCATGCCTCCTCCTTTGCAGGACGTGGTAGATGAGCTAGCTACCACCATTTTGTGCAGCCAATCTGTGTTATAGTCCTTTTATTCAACTTTTAAAAACCATTTTCTAGGAACATTGATAGAAGAAGCTCTTGATATATATATATATATATATATATATATATATTGCATTTTTCTGATATATTTAGCTATGCTTGTGGTTGATTGTAGTGCATAGTGGTTGTTTTCGAATAAGTTTTTCAATTTCTTTGCCTGCCCCCTGCCTTGTGTAGGATATTGTGGGCTCTGGAGAGGCACCAGCAATTATTTAATTTATTCCTTCAATTGTTGCTGCCAGTCTTCCTGCCCCACTTCTCATATGGTCCCATAGGCCATAGAAGGACACCCGCAATTATTTGATTCATTTACTTTATGTTTGCTTGCCCTCTGCCTCCAATGGGGTCACATGGGCCCCTGAGGGGCACCAGCAATTATTTAATTAAAGTTTTCGATTTTTCCCTGCCTTCCACCTCTCATAAGGTCCCCATGAGCCCTGAGGGTACACCAGTGTAGCTTTCTTGTGTAATGTCTAACACAAAATAGTTAGTTTATGTGTGAGTACACTATTGTTAAGCATCTGTGATGATGATGTTTTGTATTGCACTGACTGGATTGCCCTAATCTCACTGACCTCCTCCTTCATTTATAGTACCTTCAGGTGCACGAGACATTTTGTAATGCACAATACTGAGAAGAAGTCTGCGAATAAGCTGACAGCGACTCCAGCGTCGTGTACTAAGTGCTTCTGCTGTTGCTAACCCATATAAAATGTAAAGAAGATGGCCACAAAGAAGAGGTTCTTGCCAAGAAAGTGGTCAGAGAGGATAAGAAGTCTGTTTCCAGAGCCATCACTGGCATCAAGTTCCCCTCATTTTTCTGGAAATGTGATGTACCTGCTACACACTCCTCTGGGCAGAAAGAGACTGGGAGTAGGATCACCCCTGGATCAATGACTCCATCACCAAAACCAAAGTCCATGTCTCTCAGCACTGCAGGGATTGCAGTTATGGAGAGCAGAGAGTCTGTAATCGAACTTTTGGAACAGCAAATCAAATCCTCACAGGAAAGTCAACAACAGTAACCACAGCCTGAAGCACCTGATCTTTCAGAAGTAAGAGCAGAGCAAGAAGTTGAGCTTGCTGTAGAGGAGGATGTTGTTGTGACTGCTAACCCATTGAACTCATCAGCTTCGCGATCTCCCACTAGGAAAAGAAAGAGCACCACACTATCTTTTCCAAGCCCCTCTTCCCATGACCTTGATATGAACTGGAACACAACTGAGACCCGAGTTCCAATAATACAGCATACTTTTATCTTTCAAGAAGACCCCAAAAACCTACAGCAACCAGCACCCCAACAACAGTCATAGCCCATCCTAGAGAAAGGCCATCCCAACTGCCTAGCTCCACCCCAACTAGTTCTTCAGGCTTTGGCACAATAAGAAAGCTCTACTCCCCAAGTTTTGGACTTCTTCACTCTCAGGCCACAAAAGGAGCACATCGCTAAATTCTCAATTAACAAAAAAAAAGTCTTTTTGTTATGCAAGGCTGACATTATGGTACCGGGGGCCAGCTGGCCCACCTGAGAAATCCATATGCAATTGTGTGGGAAGAGCATCTTAAGAACATAGTTGCTGGTGGTGAGAGAGAGAAGAAGACGTTAAAAGGTGGTGATTGCAGTGATGAAGCAGAGCAGCCCTGTGACTGTCACACGTAGTGTGCAGTTATCATCCAAGCAACCTCAGAATGGCAAAAGGGATAAAGATATAGTCACCCCAAAGCACCAAATCAGCCTACATGCTTCACAAAGGTCACTAGTGGAGGTATCATAAAGAAAACCATCACACCTATCAAGTCTATGTTCAGAAAGAATTTGCCATATCACCAAACCCATGAGAAAGTCTATTTATACGATGGGAACCTAACAATAAACAGGAGAGAGATGTATTTATTAGGAAAATGAAGACTAGTGGCTCAAGTAGCAAACTCTAATTAAGTGTTTGTGGTCTGGACATGTCACACAATGGGTACAGAGATTTTTTTTTTATTGTTTGGGTAATCGGCTGGGCACATACAGCTAGTTGTCTGTAGTTTTTCTGGGCTCTAGAACCAATATGACATTGACTTTTAGTTAATGATTAGGGATCCCAGTTTTATGGTATTTATTTTTTTAAGATTTACATCTGTATATATCCATATTTATTTTTGGGCTATCTTATTGGCATTTATCCATATTTATTTTGTGTTTTGAAAATAAATAGAGTATAAAATGGAATATGTCCACATTTATTTAACTGATATAAATACACTTATACCTTGATGTCACATTTTAGAAAATGAGGCAGGCAAATATAACAAAACCCTACACTCGCAAGTAAATATTAGCATAATATACAAATTTATGTTAACATATTCCTCTATTTAAGGTAATCTCATCCTGTTTTTTAACTCTATATGCTGTCTATATGCTCAGCCGTTGGCCTGGAATTCATGAAGGACAGAATGGAGAGTCACTCACAAGTAGCACCATTTTCTGTATTTTTCTCCTTTAAAAAATAAATACAGCATGAAACACAATGTTATCTGTCTGTGTGTATCTGTAAAAATAGTAAAAATGGAAAACTGGGAGCCTTATTAATGATACACCTCTGCTCCAGCCTATGCTCTGCCCTCTGACACTGACTCCTCATGAGCCATGCTTACCTTGACTCTCCAATATTGTCAGTTTCTTTTTGCATTCCACAGGCCTTCTCTTATGCAAGGAACCTTCATTGCGCTCCTACTCAGCAATTCAGTTGACAATGGCAGAAGAATGCAGATATACCATCCATTTGTACACAATATAATCTTTCTATTTTTGTAAATATTTTTGGATCTGTGCGATTTAACCCTGTTTTGCATTTTTACAGACTAGGTTATAAATAGCTAACTTGAGAATCTAGTGGTTTTTTAAAGAAAAAGACATAATAAATACAATGTCACCTACTATTCATGGACTTGATGAATGTTGTTTTTGTCTACCTCTCACCTTATCCCTATTTCCCCTCTACCCATCCATTCATGAAACCCCTCACCCTTTTCCCCCAGGTTGTGTGATTTGCTATGCTTTTAATTTCCACTATCAACAGATCTCACACTTGGGGTGGAGGGTGTGGTTAAAGTTACGCCAATCATTACAGGAGGAGGTGGAGGTGGAGGAGGTTACTAAAAAATGTTAATTTGCCCATGCCACCCCTCCTACCCAGGCAAGAAAGGGACATCATAGTGCAGAGACAATAGTCGTGCAAGGATAGATAGTGTACGCTGGTGATTAGATTTACTAACATTTTGCGCAGGGTTAACATCACAAAAGTGACTCTAACCAACACCATTTTTTTCCCTAATTTACTTTCCAGTGCTAAACTTGTTTTGAACTGGAAAGTACCCTGAAAGTAACGCAAAGCAGCGCAAAGCACTGCCTTGCTTTACTTACCAGCAAGGGAGCGTAACATGGGTCGTACATGGGCATTCCCATGCTACCATCCATGCATTTTGACGCAAAACCCTATCTACAAACAATAGTAGACAGGGTTTAGTGCCAAACGTTAACGCCATTTAAAAGGAGGCGTTAAGAGGAGAAATGTTTTTGTTTTTCCTTTGTTTTCCGACTTTGCATGCGTGCTGCACTGTGCAGCACACATGCACAGTAGGAAAAGTTTTAAAGTGTGTCTACGTATAGCATTTTGTGCTGGAAGGGTACCCTTCCAGTTCAAAACCTATGGTTGACTCAGGCATGCACCCTAGCACTATGGCGCTAAGGTGTATGCTTGACGCATGGCAGCTGAAATCAGAGCCAGTGCTATGGAGAGGGGAGGAGAGAGACATATCTCTGTAGATATGGCACTCTCCATCTCCCTCCCTGTCATGCAATGCAGCACAGCATTTCTGGCTGCTGCGCTGCGTTCCGTGACTTTTTGTGTAAATATGGGCCTTAGTGTTCTTTACCACAATCTATGCCTCATGGATTCTGCTGAAGTGACCTTCTCCTGAGTCCTGACACTTGAGGGCTTCATTATGCTTACTTTAGTTAATCAATATACACTATGTTGATAGTTTTTATTTTATCATGATGGCCTCTGTTTTGGATTTTCAAATCACACTGTATTTTCTTTTACCTTAGTTGCCTATGATGCAGTAAGAAAAATCTTGTTTTTCCTGTGATGTCTTCCCTGTTTGACAGCAGACCACTGCCCACCAGCATTAAGAAGGCCTTTTGGAAAATCCTGCATTAATTTTCTGGGACTATTTGGAGAGGTAGCAGACACCACTGTTTCTACTCAGGTAAGACAATAAGTTCTAAGGATGGGTAGGGAGTTTGTTGTTTTGACTCTGTGTAGGCAGACACCACTTTTGGTCAATAGTTACATAGGATAGGGCAAGGGCAATATTTATACAACTATTACCCATGGGAGGATGCGTGCGGCTCGGCTTGATCAAGCCATTAAAGGGGGGGATGGGTGTGGTTATGGTCAGTTTTCTAACACTGATTGCAGGGGGCTGGAATTGAGGAGGTAACATAAATATCTTACCTAATGTGGCAAGAGTGCTCATGTGGGTAAACACTCAAGCAAGGATGAATGTGGTGGGAACAGTTGGACAATTTCTTTGTGATGAGCCAAGTACAGAGCTCAGCCTCTGCTGTGACTACATTGGTGGTGATGCTACACTAACCGGTAATGCCTAGTAGTAAAATAAAAAGATACATATTGAAAACAAAACCACCCTTTCTTTATAAACAAATAAATTGTCATGTCCCACCCTCACAACCCTGAACAGGTCTACCTCCCTCTCCCCAAACCCTAAAAACCCCATTCCCATCTGTCCTTCTAACCATCACCTCCTGCAAATGGCCCATACCCTCTCTGCAAGCCCTAAAATACACTGTCCCCAAGTGTCCTACCAACCTCTCCTCCCACAACAGGCCCAACCCTCCCTAAGAAGTTCTCCCTTCATGGCCTCAAGGCTCCTTAAAATGCCCTGCAGGTTTTGTTCCAAACAGTGCTAACCCTCCCTGACTTTCTTCAGGCCTTTAGGCGGTTGCTGGATGTAGGCATCTGTGGCTGTGGGTGGAACAGGGCCTTGGCTGCCTGCGGTGGCAGTGATGGAAGGGTAGGTATCCATCCGACTGGTGAACCTAGCCACTGGTGAAGGTCTCCTCCTCTGCCTCCTAGAGGACCACCAGCTGGTGGTGCTCCACTGCAATGACATCCATCTTGTAACATATACAAAAAAGAAATGGTTGGAATGCTTGAATTAATCTCAGGGCCTCATCCCCGTCCTTGGTTATTGTGCACACGTACCACCTCATTTTGGACCCAGCCATATGCAAATCAGTGTTGACCCTGCTCCAAAGGGTCAGGTCTTAACTGCCAGGCTAGTTCCTCCCTGAACCAGAACACAAGCAACCCAAAACTGTTTTTCCCTACTTAGGGTTCAGCAGTTGGGTATAGCTTGGTTCCAGTGGTAATGTGCACGGGACCCACGTCTGGGCATACCCTTCCAACCTAGGTTGTGTTAGACCTGTCAGCCTTAGGGTGGTCTTCACCTAAACATTTTGCTTCCCCCCCTTATTTTTGCTGATCTTGTTTTTGCTTGCCTTAGAACTCTACCTACTTTACCACTACTAACCAGTGTTAAAGTGCATGGGCCCACTCCTTAAAACATGATAACATTGGCTTATCCCCAACTGGCATATTTAATTTACTTGTAAGTGAAACTACATGCACCCAGGGTCTATAAATTAAATGCTGATGAGGGGTGAATCCCTGAAATCAGTCCTCGGATGCTTGTTTCTGGTCCAGGGAGGACCTGGCTTGGCAGTTCAGGCTTGACTGTTCCCATGAGGAACATGGGCAAGAATGATTGCATATAGCTGTGTCTAAACTGGTGTGGCATGGTGAGGAAAAGAACGATGGATTTAACCCAGATCTCTTGACTGGGGGTGAATGTTTTGATTTGTTCTGCATGCAGTCCATCACTTGTGTGTCTTTTGCTTTCTCTCCCTAAGTGTGCCTGGTATGCCCAGACGTGGGTCCCGGGCTCACTGTGCCACTGGATTCAAGCTAGCCTGGCTGATATGGGGTGAAACCCCGAATCCAGTCCTAGGATGTTTGCTTCCAGTCCAGGGAGGACCTGGCCTGGCAGTTCAGTCTTGACTGTTCCCATGAGGAACATGGGGAAGACTGATTTGCATACAGTTGGGTCTAAACTGGGGTGACATGGTGAGCAAAATAACAATGGATTTAACCCAGATCTCCTGACTGGGGGTGAATGTTTTGCTTTGTTCTTCATTCTGCCCGTCACTTGTGTGTCTTTCGCTTTCTCGCCCTAAGTGCACCGGGTATGCTCAGACGTGGGTCCCTGGCTCACTATGCCACTGGATTCAAGCTAGCCTGGCTATTGAGGGGTGAAACCCCGAAACCGGTCCAGGGAGGACCTGACTTGGCAGTTCGGGCTTGACTGTTCCCATGAGAAACATGGGCAAGACTGATTTGCATATAGCTGGGTCTAAACTGGGGTGGTATGGTGAGCAAAAGAACAATGGATTTAACCCAGATCTCTTGACTGGGGGTGAATGTTTTGAATTGTTCTGCATTCCGTCCATCACTCGTGTGTGTTTTTTACTAGTGGGCTTGCAGCAGTGATTGTGCCACCCACTTACGTAGCCCTTTAAACATGTCTCAGGCCCCCATTGCAGCCTGTGTGTGCAGTTTTAAACTGCCATTTGTTTGTGGTAAAATAAACCTTTAAAAGAATGTTATATGGTGCACACCAAGTTTGCTGCTTGAAAAGTAGTAAACAAGGTGTGTGCTGCTCTGTAACGGAACCTGCCTGTGTCCGTATTTCATTGAGCAAAAACTAGAGAACCGAAGGTTAACTAGAACCAGAGTGCACAACAATGAGCCCGTAGGCTAACAATTTTTTATCAAATTATACAAAATTTGTTCACAATTATACTCAGGATTGAAAAAAACGAGTACAATGGAATTAATCAAATTTGAATGAGTGCTACTAAAGTCATAAAACAAGCCAACATGGGTGGAGCAGTAGTCGTATGGGCAAAAGACAATTACCTGAAAGACGGACAGAGACAGATTTACAATCAAGAATTCTGCCATCTAATACCAGCTGATCCAACCAAGGCCATCCAAGAGGAGATTTCAGTAATTCTTTAGAAGGCATTTAACAATGATTACATCGGCCCCAAAGAATTTGAGTTTCTTAAGAAATCGAACCCGAGAAATACAGTGAAATGTTTGTTAGGCAAAATGCAGAAAGACGAAAAAAAAGAAACAGGATGGCCAATTGTTTCTGCACGTGATTCAGTCTTGGAACCAATCTCTCAATATGTTGTTGACACATTTCTAAACTGTTAGAAATGGGATCTCTGGTTGGCTAAGGCTTGCGCCAAAGCCAGGCAGAGACCACCACTCTAGTCAGGGCGAGGGAGTTACACGCCAAAGATAATCCCTGCTCACCCCCTTGGTAGCTTGGCACGAGCAGTCAGGCTTATCCCGGAGGCAATGTGTAAAGCGTTTGCGCATGCACACAGCAACAACATACCAGGCATACCACAAAAGGAACTCCACACAAGGTTATATCCAAAAATAGCCTTTGTATTCTCATAACACATTAGAATAGTACTCACATAATATACATGGTGCCACCTGGCACTAGGTCATATCTACAAGGGATTATTTACACCTGGCAGGGCCCACTGGACCACTGTCAGAACCATCACAAAGTGAACTTAGTAAAAGGAAGACATATCATAAACGTACAACCAGTAATCACTGGTAACCACTGTACTCAGCATCATCCTGTAACATAAACCACATTATGCACAGTATCACATTAGGCGCCAAACACATTGTACGCCAACCTCATCAGTCTAACATATTAGACCCTAACCTCCTAAGTATCACTCACATTAGGGGTATACTCACAGTAGGAAATAATCTCACTGTCATAAACACATTACTCACATAATCTCATCCCTAAACGCATTTAGAGGCATGAATCACAGTAAAGCATCACATTTCCTAACATTATGTAAATCACTGACCCCCTGGCCAACTGGCCTTCTCAAAGGGGCTCAAATGCCCTGTGTCCAGAATGTCAGGGCTGCTGCCTATGCAGCGGAATCCAAAGTGCGCCATTGCGCTAGGGCAAAAGAGTGCATCTCACTCCTCTCTCATAATGCCCCAAAGAACTGTGGCCTAAACGTTGCAGCTGGCACTAAGTGCTGCGCAGCTGTAAATCAAGTGAAGACCTGGCACGTCTGTGCCCTTGGGGTTCCCACTGGGATTTCTCACACTCATGCCCATCTCGTTGCAGCTGCCTGCGCTGGTGCGGCGCAGCTGTGACATTTTTCATAAAAAGGGGGCCCGGCACCTCTGTGCCCTCTGGACCCCCACGTGGCACTAAGCACATGCCCCCATCATTGGGGCGGCCCGCTCCCTGGCGGGACCGCCCAGGTACCGACAATGTGCCTCGATATGCCCCAAGTCACTGGAGCCCTCTGGGCCCATAATTAAATAGACTGCCCCCCTCGTTGGAGCCACGCGGGCTCTGGGCTCAAACCTGCCCCTCGATGGAGCTGGCAGAAACCACTTCTGCGAGAAGACACGGGCATCCCGGTGCCCTCTATGGGCACCACACAACTCGAGCCCCACTCACCGGGACTCACTGGTGCCACTCTCGGTGCTGGGCGCGAAGGCAGGGCTCTCCTCTCTGCTGCGGGACCGGCCTCACTTCTCCCGGTCTCTGTGGTGCAGCCACACGCGGGGCTCCGTCTCCTGCACAGGAGCCCCGTCTGGATTCTCTCCGCACTTCACCCAGGCCCCCTCCTGGGACCCGGGACTTCTCTTTTCTTTGGCCGCCACAGCAGGGCTCTCCCTCACGCATGGGAGCCCCGGGTCACCACTCACGCCGGCCTCTTCACTCGCGGGGCTTCTCTTCCTTCTCGGAAGCCCCGCCTACAGGAACACAGCCTTGCCTGCCTTCCGGGTCACGCTGGGCAGTGGCCCGGAAGAGATTCTATAAGCGGCTCGGGCCGCAGCGGTGATTTCTCGCCGGCAACGCGGGGTGGGCACCCACCATGTAAATAAAGGTATAAGAGGGGTGGGCACCCGCAAAGCTCCAAAAGAATGCAGGGTGGGCACCCGCCATTCCCAGCATCATTGGGGGAATCCCTACGCCGGGGGATTCCCTTTCCCTCTCAATATGCAGCGTCGCACTGCCCAGCCCACGCGTTCTCCTGTTCCTCCCAAAGTCCAACGCTCCCAAGGCGTTAGAACAGGCAAAAGGTCTGGTAGGTAAAAGAATAAGTCCTTAGATGAAGGGGCAATGCAGGGCCCTGGAAGGCAAGCCCTCCTGGCAGCCCCCCTGGGCCCCCGCAGCAGCACGCCCCGCAGGTTCAGGAACAAATACAGAACAACATTATGGGGTCACAGCCCCTTCTTTTATACACCCTTTCTCCTTTGTGTCACAGCACAGGGCTTGGAGATACCAGTCAGAACTGGTTTAGGGGGGATTTGGAGCACTTTGTTTTGGAAGCTCCTCTTCCCCTTTGTCAGGTGGGGGCTCAGTGATCAGACACACCACAGGGGCGGAGCCAGCATTGTACAGCCTGGGCACAGTCCTATTCAGAGTCAGGGGATTACCCCTCCAACTACTCTTAGCCCAGGTGTCCCATTCAGCCTAGCTGACTCACCCTGCCCCTCCTGGAGCCACCCACACCTCTCAGCTCCTGTCACTCACAAGCCAGACATGCAATTCACATCAGGCAGGCAGACACACAGCACACAGAAATGCCAACTTCTAAAAGTGGCATTTCTCCACCAGTCACCATAAATCTGCGCACACCATTGCGCAGCATTTATCCTCACGAGTTCATACATACAAAACTCGACCCTGCACTCCTCTCATACCAGGAATTACCATGGACACACTTATCCCCCATGCATTCCTATGGGAGGGCAGGCCAACCTTACAAATGTAACACAGAGAGCGCACGCACTTTACACTGGGCCACAGTGCTAAAGTGCCCAGAGGCCTAAAACCACCAACACCATGTCAGACAAGGCAAAAAGTTTAGGGGTGAACCTGCCAAAAAGGGCCAAGTCCAACATAAACCAATTTATAAATGAGGTACCCTCTTATCTAAGAGACATAATGGACTTCATAAGCAAAATAGAAGGGTACCAATTCAACCCAATCACACAATGGATGGTCACATTTGATGTGGTATATTTGTATACACAAATCCCCCAAGATGAAGGCCTGGAAGCCATGGAATTCAATCTAGAGTTGGGACAAAGACCACATAGAGTCCTGACAAAATTCATTTTGACCTTGGCGGTCATAACACTAAAGAAGATTTATTTTAAATTTGAAGATGATTACTTTTTTTAGACCAAGGGGACTGCCATCGGCTGTTCCTTTGCACTTTCGCTTATGTCGGGTTGCATTATACTTTTTAACATCATTACCCAACCCGGTGGTTTGTTTTGCTGTAGCATCCTTCTTGTGGGCATGCATACGGAAAAGGAAATACGTGGCTTATGAATGAATCTTGGGGATCCTCTCACTGCTTGTGGCTTCTTTTAAAACTTTTTAGTAACTTTCTTTTTAATCCATTGTATCTTTTATGATCTTAAGTGCGTAGTAACGGGGCTTGGGTTTATGAACTTGATTAGGTCAGCCTTTTTAGGATATGAATTGTGTTTAGTTGTGATTTTATACAGTGGTTTTATGTATTTTTTATGTACTTTTATGATCTGATTTAATGAAAGATCAAATAAAGTTTTCTAAAGTAAAGTAAAGAAATGGCAGTGCAATATATGACATTATTTGAAGATAAATTCATCTATAACAACAACCCTAACTCTGGTCATATAAAAAAATGGCTAAGGTTCATAGACGACATCTGGTGCATGTGGAATGGAGATGAAGAAACATTGTGTTCTTTTTACATGTGGCCCAACACCAGAAGCCCAGATATCAAATTCAGTATGGCAAGACATCAGAAACGTATAACGTTTTTTGATGTGGAAGTCAACTGATAAGAACAATGCTTTGCCCTACAAAAGCAACCCCGGAACTTAAAAGACAATCGACCCTACCGGCAATTTTTGAGGATAAAGAGAAATTGTACTACAAGAGATGATTATTTTACCAATGCTGCTATACTTCAAGTAAAACTCAAAAAGAAATGATGCCCACATAAGCTTCTCAAACATTCATTATTAAAGAGAGCCTGGTACATACCAAGAGAGTGCCTGCTTGTAAAGAAAGATAAAAAAACGCAAGATAATCTAGTTTGTGTTTCTACATATTGTCAACGGGCAAATCATTTTAAAAAAAATGATGCGAGGCAATTGGCATCTGATAAAAAATTGTGCATGAGATTTTGATTGTCCACTATTTGCAATGAGAAAGAATGCGAGTCTAGGGAAACATTTAGTGAGAGCTTTTAGTACCTAAAAGTGTCAAAATCAAATCTAAGAACCCAATAGAATATGAAACCTTTAGAAGGCCACCACAAATCCGGTAATTGCGTGGCGTGTATCCAAACAATGGAGTGCACAGTATTCCATACGGACAACATAAAATGGAAACATACACATTTTTCCAACTGTCATACCAAAAATGTGATTTATGCAATCACTTGACCATGTCAGAAAATATGCATTGGGAAAACCAATCAAGAAATAAGACAAAGACTAGTGCAGCACAAGTCTTGCATAAGAACAAAAACAGTCACAGCACCTCTTGGGAATCGATTTATCACAAATGGACACACTGAGAAAGATTTTCAATGGACAGTACTTTGGGCAATACAACCAAATCCGAGAGGAGAAGATCTAGAAGCAACCCTTATGCAGAAAGAAGCACATTTGATACTGCACTATAACTGAGCTCAAGAAAGTGAAACCATCACAAGCAATTTTATAAAACACACAATGGAATCCATAAAACACAAAAAATCGTTGGCTGAAGTTAGATAACCTTCAAATTGAATAAAGAGGCATATTATCAACAACCGGCGATAAATATCGCTAAGCGCACTTAGCGCTAGGATATTTATCGCCAAGTGATCGATGAATTTTATCGCTGAGATAGCGTGCTATTAGCAACGCTTATCTCAGAATCGATAAAATTCTGACAAGTAAGCCGCCAAATGTCCGATTATCGCTGGAAATCCAGCGATAATCGCACGACATTTGGCGATAGCTTGTTGATAGGGCTGGGCATACTTAACCATGATATCCACCTTCCATTGGATATCATGGCTAAGTCAAACTAAAAGCATGCGTAAGGAAAGTAGCGTTAACCAAGGTTAGCGCTACTTTTCTCATCGCTATGCTTGTTGGGGATTCCCTTGATAATTGGAGAAATGTCGGTTAACGACATTTCTCCAGTTATTTTGGGACGGAACGCCCACTTTGCATCTCATTAGAGATGCAAAGGTGGCGTTATGGAAAAGGGCGATAGGGCAAGGATTCACGCGATAGCGTGGCCTTGCTAATACAGCGATAAAATTATCGCCGCTTTTCGTCTGAAAACAGACGCTAAAGCGGTGATAATTTCTTATCGCCGGCTTGATAATATGCCCCTAAGTAGCTACAAATATCTACAGTGCAACTCGAAATTAGGATACACAAACACCACTGAATACTAATGTAGTAAAATCATTACAACAACCAGCATTCAATGGGGGTGAAGTAGGTATTTGATTAGAGATGGCTGCGAACAGAACCCGCACCAACTAACGATCAAACAAGCTTGACTGCGTCCAAGAGACATCAGGAGAGTCAGAGCCCCGAAATAAGAAACCTGTCAAGTAAGTCTGGTACATTACTGCTAAAGCGACAATGTATATGTGAAAACTAGAAGCCAGCAGAGTAAAGAACTGTTTTTTCAAACCTAACCTAGACATAATGTTAAGAACCATGAGGCAATTTTGAAACACAGGGGCAACAAGCTATGCAAGTTACAATGAAACACAACGAGACAAATCCAGCGTGAGGCAGGCAGGCTTACATAGAATCAGAATTTTAAACTCTAGCGAAAGGAGTGCAGGTTTGCCGAAAGGAAAGAACATATCAAGGCAAGATAAAAATCAGCAGAAAGACCCTAGCAGTAACAAATGGGCTAAACAAAGTATACAAGCAACAGAGTATATAAGCAAAGTGAAAAATTAAACTAGTGCAGAGAGA
The DNA here is from genome assembly GCA_963921515.1 of Calotriton arnoldi. Taxonomy (NCBI): domain Eukaryota; kingdom Metazoa; phylum Chordata; class Amphibia; order Caudata; family Salamandridae; genus Calotriton; species Calotriton arnoldi. Next base: position 633,069 of record CAWUFW010004107.1, read on the forward strand.
ACTCTAACATAAACATTTTAAGCTTCACACAGTAAATGCGATGAAGGGAATACAAATCAGAATAGTTTGAACTTATTCAACACAGAAGAGAATTTTAAACTAAGTTTAATAAGACACCCTACACTATATAAAGAGTGTTAGCAAGCAGGGCACCAACTGAGAAATGCAAGCTGCAAAGAAGAAACCTATAAGAGCGCAGTCTGCTCAAAAATTAAGAAAATAAGAATACAATAAAAATAAAACATAGTTTATTCATAAATTTTTTTTTTACGGAGTTTTATATAGCGCGAACTTGACCCGAAGGTATCAGAGTGCTTTACACGAGCACCAGTTGCGTTACATGAGGACACATTCATTTTTGTTAGGCATGGGGAGATTAAGTGATTTGCCCAGAATCACAGGATGTTGCGCGTCCTTGCCGAGACTCGAACCCGGTTCCCCAGATTTGAGGTTGACCGCCCTAGCCGTTAGGCCAACTTCTCTCCCATTGCCAACCCTTTGTTATTATTATCCACAGCGGCAATAAATTTGCGAGGCAGTAACCAGATCAATAAGCTGTCCTTACAGAAGAAGGAACCAAGCAGAATCTGACAGGGTTCCCTCTATCACGTTCAACAAGTGGAAAACACAGGGAGAATGAGGTAACAGATCTATACAAGTCATAAGACTAAAGACTACTGCCCAGAATGAAAACATGATAAAACCATCCCCCTATTCATTATTCCACAGAACCAACCTCCTGAGGAGAGCCCAAAAGCAATAAGAGGTTCGAAACACTTTCACAACCAGACTTGGGGAGTTTTCAGTAAAAAGTGAAAACCTAATGTATGCAATCCTGCAAGAGACATTGGTGGCCTACTCAAATTGAGTGTGTCATGTAACCCCCAAGGGACAATTTGAGCAGGAGTTTCAGTCTTTGAAAAAATAAGACTGAAAATTTAAACCCCAGCACCATGTAAATTACAAGATTGATTTAAATGTAAGGTTTTTTTGTTTATTTGTTATATGTATGCAATTTTGAATGCACTTCATTCACTTTGTTTAGAAATATTGTGTTTCTATGTGATTTTGAGTAAAGTAAGGTTTTTCATATAGGGCTGTAAATATTGTGCCTTACACTTAATGGTGTCTGAAAGATATGTCTAAGTGTTTTAGAAATGTACAAAAATATTACAAAGTCTTAAAATTAAAAAAGGTGTATTGCTTTGCCCTCCTAAATAATAGAAAATACTGCTCTCCCACACAGAGGCACAAACAGGGCGAAGCAATAAAAACACCTGGAAAGGGATTTCACTCACTAACAAAAAGGCTTTCCCATATGTCAAATGAACAACATTCAAATGTCTATACAGATATATGTATATATGTATATATGTGCAAGCAATAATAACACACTTATAAGTAAGCAAATACAACTGTTAAATGCATGGAATAAAATACATGGAATGAAATACAAGCAGATAATATACTGGACGTCCGCTGCAAGAAATCAGAAAGCTATATACACTAGGGGCCAGATGTACGACCCATTTTTGCATGCACAAACGGGTTAGCAATCCTTTTGCGCATGCAAAAACTAAAAGGGCCATGATTAAACCCTGTTCAGCGAGTCGCAATTTATTTGCGACTCGCTAAATAGGATTTGCGACTCACAATTAGGAAGGGGCGTTCCAAGGGCGTCCCTTCCTAATTGCGACTCGCTACAATATGTAAGAATGTTTTGCAGCCGCAATTGCGGTCGCAGAACACTCGCAATTTACAGCCCTCTTCAAGAGGGTGGTAATGCACTTGCAAATGGGAAGGGGTCCTCAGGGGACCCCTTCTCCTTTTCAAATGCAGGGGAAAATATTCCCAGGGACCATTACCTGCCCTTAAAAAATGAAAAGAAAACGTTTCATTTTTTTTTTAAATGCATCCCGTTTTCCTTTAGGGAAAACGGGCTGCATTAAAAAAAAAACAGCTTTATTGAAAAGCAGTCCCAGACATGGAGGTCTGCTGAGCCCAGCAGGCCACTATTCCTAATGGGGTCGCAAATTGCGAGTGCCTCATGAATATTGATGAGGCATGCAATTTGCGACCCCATTGGGAATCACAAACAGTGTCTCTGACACTGTTGCACATGGCATTTAGCGACTCGCAAACTGCGACTCGCAATTGAGCGCAATTTGCGAGTCTCTAAATGCCCCAGTCGTACATCTGGCCCTAAATACATCAGATGATTATAACCACTGGAGACTTGAATGTGCACACAGACACACTCATACATCACAATGCCAATAGTCAAGAATAAAGCATCAGACGATTAGAACCACTGGAGACTTGAATGTGCACACAGACACACTCGCACATCACAAAGTCAATAATTAAAAATATAACACCACACTGGCTGCAAACACTGCATCTTAGCCTGCTCTAGACTGGGGTAGTCACAGCTGGGGTTAAGAGCCTCAGTAAGCCAGGTTCTGCTACACTGAAGTAAACGCATCTGTCTCCATTCAGGTCCAAAATCCCGGTTTTCAAGTCTACAAATCCAAGTTTTATAATCTCAAAGCACTAGAAGTTTCTGAGAGGATGTCCTCTGCGCCAAGGAAACTTACTGGAGTTGGCCACTCTCCATGCAAGCATTCCAAAGGCAAAAGAGTTCTCACGTATCCTTCTGCGCTCCCACATGTTCCAACCCCTTATCTTAACGAAGCATACAAAAGTCTCCATCAGTACTGAACAATCTCCAAAAGTACAGAAAACAACCTTGAACTTGAATAGCCTAAACAACTTGAGTGATCTGGGGGCCTGTCTGTGTGCGCAAAAGCTCAAGCTAGACAGAGTCAGAATTCAAGATGGCATGAGCGCATGTCAAATCCAATAGTAAGAACTTCATAATACTTCCCAATGTACAACACAATGCACATTTGTGCACCACTGCCAATAGCTCTACACACTTCATCTCCCACTGTACAACATAATGCACATTTAAGCACCACAGCATATAACACTACTCTTCAGGACTGAGAATTATATTTCAAACCTTTCTCTCTCTCATGCTTTCAAATGCACATCCCACACGTTCTGTTCCCGGCAATGCTGTTCTACTCTGTGAAAGCACTCCCACTCTAAAACTACAAACAGAGACAAAAGAAATCTTCAAGGAAAAAGGCACATGCAGAAAAAGTGCACATGCAGGAAAAATGAGGTTGTACATTCAAGAAAACACCTAAAGTCTATTTAAACAATGGTAGTCAAAGGTTATCACGTAGTTCCAATACATGGGAGTGCCTCTGGCACTACAAAAGGTAAATTAAATTAAATTACTTGAACTCACAGCAAAGAAGTGTTGACTAAATATTTACAGTCTGGTTAAACTGTATGCATACAATAAATTTGTGGTCAACCCAGCTGATTAAAAGGCCCAACCCCTTTGTATGTTACTATGTTTCTGTTAGAAAGTTGGCATTTTCCTTGCTTAGCCATTTAGTGCCTGTAGCCTGTCTCTTCATACTTTCTCAATAAAACTGTGCCTTTGTTGGACAACATAAACATCAAAACTGTGTACACACACACCATTGGGATATTCTGGCCTTAGTCCTGGCTAGCTCACAGTGCACCATCTGTCCTAACTTAGCAAGGCAACAGGTGGTATGTGCAACCTCAGAACATAACAACCCTGACTCCCCAAGGAAATCGTGGAAATGGATCTCAAACCCTTTCCTTTGTTAACTTGTGCATGCCCAAAGGTAAAGACAAGAAATACTTGAATTGGCAATCCAAATATTTATTGAAGCAATAGGATTCTTGTGTAAAATATGTGTACTGCAATTATCAATAGAAGGAAACAAAACAGAATAATCAGCATGACAACAATGTTAAAGAAAATGAACTGTTCAACCATTGTGCTGTTGCATAGAATATATGTTTGCATATGAGTATAGTTATAGGGATGTTACCACCTAGCGCACCCTATCCTATTGTGCCTAGGGTGGGTTAATCTGCCAGAACCCCTGAGGGTGATCTAACTCCCCAGTTACCTGTGAGTATGTTTCATCTGGGAGCCCGTCTTGGTGTAGAGCTGGGCACCATCCTTCTCAGGAGGTAAACAGGATTCAGCTGGGCTGGAATTCCGACATGGGGTGACCTCAACAGTGTCAGTGAAATGCCGCTCTAACTAGACCAAGGAGTCATGTAGTTTATATAACAAATTTCACCCATGTTGCCATGCTGAAGCCCCAGTAAGGCTGCCATTATTTATTCTATCTTTACAGAGCTGTCGCCGAGTGGACAATAACACACAACAATATTTTGTGCAGTGAATATAGCGCTTGTACAGAATGTTCAAGGCTCTGATAGTATGCCTTTGAAGAAATGTAAATGTAAGCGCAGTCATTTCAGAGAATATTATCCAATACAGGCATGCTACCAAATGTGTGTCAACTGTCAATGTTCAAGAAAGATGTTAACGTTAAAAGTGAGCATGCAAAATGGTGGCGTTCCTGCCTGGGCCTAATGTGAACACATAACAGGTGTAGATGACAGCTGGGCTTGGTTTATTCCTCCTAGACAAAAACACACAATAGAGAGCTTAGGTGTGCCTGGATGGGCCATCACTAGAACGATGGGAGGGAGGAGCTGGGCACAGCCCTACTTAGACTTGAATAGGCTGCGTCCTGCCTCCACACAAAGGGCTGCTTACCCCCTGTAGTTAGTCTGGAGCCAGGGCAGGGAAGGCAGGAAGCCTGTGCATTCAAAGAGAATTTCTACAAGCTTCCTCCACCTTCCAGAGAAAGGGCACCAGGTATAAATATTGGACCTGCGACACCACCTCTTCAGTACATCTCTGGACCTGTGAATACTCTGCCAGTAAGGACTGCTGTGCTGCTGAAAGGACTGCCACTCTGCTGGACTGTGCTCTGATGGAACTGCTGTCCTGCTGTGCTGACCTGCTGCCCTCTTGCCTTGGTGAGAAGGACTGGACCTGCATCTGTTGAACCCAGGACCGCAAAACAACTCCAAGGGCTAGTTGGCTGGCCTCCTGACTAGAGCCTCAAGGAAAAAAGGCTCCTACAACCTTAAACTCAGCACCTGCAAAGTGGTGCCACCCCAGTCCTGGGCCCTTGTAAGTGGGCCTGAAGATACTTTGCCAGCCCATCTGTGGACCTGGCAGAACTGACTGTGAGGGTTCTCACGAAGCAAAGGACTCCGCATCGACCCAGCAGCTACATCAGATCTGCCGCCTGTGTGAAACTTTCTCGACACAGACCATCTTATCTCTTGTTGATGGCAGCCTCGACGACGATACATGTTCTCGGATCGCAGCCTCACAGCTTCCCAGAACCGACGCATCGCCTTAACTGCAAGATGCATCCTCGATGCTGGACTTCGCATAGCACGCCCTCATTGACGGGATCCTCAATGAGGATGCATAACCTCGCATCGCAGCTTCACATCTCTGTAGAACCAATGAATTGCCTCGGCTGCGCAATGCATCTTTGGCTCGAAACCTCACAAAGCTCCGCAACCAGGACATAAGGTTCTTTGTTCAGCAGACTTAACTGGGTCCCTATAGCCAGCCCGCGGTCCGCCTGAACTCGTGACTTTGTCCTGGTCCGGTGCAACCAGATATCCACGGTTGGCTCTTTGTGCTTTTTGGCACTGTTTTCATTGAAATCTTCAAATCTGCATATCTTTGTTTCTACTGATTGGATTTTTGTTGTTTTTTCTTGTTTTGTTTAATAAAAAAGGACTCTATTTTTCTAAACTGGTGTGGGATCCTTTTGTTGTGTATTTTCACTTTGTTATTGCTTCAAGTGTTGCACAAATACTTTACAAATTACCTCTAATTTAAGCCTGACTGCTTTGTGTCAAGCTACCAGGGGGGTTGAGAACAGGTTAATTTGGAGTTTTGCTTGCGACTTCACCCTGACAAGGATTGTGGTTTCTGCTTGAGCAAGGTTTTACCCCCCTCAACCAGCAATGCAATTTCTTGCAGGGCGTGACTCTGAAGTATTCAAAAAAGCAATGGATTAAATGCTTGAATTAATCTCAGATACTGGTAATTACTAGGGCTGCATTCCAGTCCACTGTTATTAAGCACACCAGGCCACCTCTGTTTGGACCCAGACAGATGCAACTCAGCCCTGACCCTGCTCCAAAGGTAACAGTCCAGTTTGAACTTTCGGGCCAGGTCCTTCCTAAACCACAACAGTAACAACCTCAGACTGGTTTTGCCCTAATTAAGGCTCTTCAGTCGGTTATAGCGTGGTTGTTGTGGCACAGTGTGCACAGGAGCCACGTGTGGGCATACACTTCTCACTTAGTATGTCACACTAAAGTATACAAAAAAGTGATGGATGGAATGCTTGAGTTAATCTCAGCCACTGGTAATTACTCGAGCTGCATTCCAGTCCATTGTTATTTTGCACACTATGCCACCGCAGTTTGGACCCAGCCATATGCAAATCAGTCTTGACCCTGCTCAATGGGAACAGTCCAACCCAAACTGCCACAAATATGACTTACCGTTCATCCCAGCAGCCGTTTCATCCCTTCCCTCAATGACATGTGGTCCAGGCCCTACTCCTCAGCAGCAGGTTGGAGTACTTGAAGAGTAGGACCTAGACAAAAACATAATGCACATATTTCAAATACTACTACCAAGCACAGTATTTTTCACAATTTAAAAAAAAAATTAAGTAAACATATATAAATTTATATATACCCAAAGTATCATTTTGAAAGGTTTACTTGATATTTAAAAGGTCAAGTAGTCAACATTTCAACGTTATAAAAAATTATTTAATGACGTTCGGATTTGGCTGGGAAAGAATCAGGAAAACAATGATGAAATGAGGGGAGGGCAATGGAAAGGCATCCTGTCATGAATCCAGTGATGTCACTGATCATGTCATGAGTGATGTAATATGTGAGGTCATAAGCAGTGCATTACGAGGGCATGAGTTATAGTTAGCTCACTAACTATATGTGCAGAATTTCACTGGTTTCGTGCAAGTGTAACCTTTGTTTTTTTAGTGAATATGGCGGTCGCCAGTAGATAGTTATAGTTAGGATGTAGTTTCCATAGGAAAAACGTTTTTTGATTTGACAATAACTTTGTCATTGTTTGTCGAATCCTCACAAAATGTTCAAAACTAGTTTGATGTTCACTTCAGCTGCTGTGTTGAAAGTTTTGGGGTGATCCATCAAGCGGGAGCTGAGAAAAAGGAGGGGTGCAAAAACACATTTTCCCCAAGTTAATTTCTATAGGAACTTTAGACAAGGCTACAACCCAAACAGCTGAACTGAATTACACCAAATTTGGCAGAAAGGTAGCTGTTAGTCCAGAAAGCAACCTTTTTTATGAAATAGTGTAAATCTGTTCAGTAGTTTTGGAGTTATTTAAAGAAATGTTCAGTTGTATATATAGGGAGGCGGTGGATCCGCGACCCCTCCCGATCTTATGCTGAAATCTGATTGGCTGCCAACGCTTCAAACCAAGAACTGTTGGCTGCCATCTTGTGACTTGGTTAAACCGAGTCACAGAAAAAACTATTTAAAAAAAAGAAAACGGGGAAGGGTAGAAACACCCTGACCCCTTGGCCACTTGGGGGGAATCCTACAGAGACACAACCACCTCCCCTCCGAGCCAAACTATCATTTATTTGTTAATTTTTGGTGGGAGTCTCGCTGGATCCTATGCTTTTTTAATTATAGGCCCCCGGGTGGGCCAATTCCCAAGGGCATTTGTAATTATAGGAGGGGGTGCACGGGCCCCCCTCTTGGGCTTACTAATGCCCCAGGGACACCCACCTCCCTGGGGCTTCTTTATAAAAAAATGTGGGGGAGCCCCATATGGCCTCCCCCACGGCCACGGGGACCACCACCTCCCTGGGTCTTAGAATTCTATAAATGGGGGGCCTCTTGGACATCCCCATCCTCAGGGACCGGCATGTCCATGGGGCTTTTAGTGAAAATAATGCGGGGGACCACGTGACCCCTAGGAGGCCATGGCACTCTCACCTCCCCGGGGCTCAAATCATATAATGTAGCAGGTCCGTTAAGGACCCCCCGGCCGTGGGGACCACCAACTCCCTGGGACTACATGAAAGATAGGAAGGATACCGTGCTGCCCCCCTCCTGGAGCAAAAGATGGCCCTGGGGGCTGCCACACCCCGGGGCCGGCTCCAGCAATGTCCCGGGTGCCCATCCCCGGGACATTGCAGTTTGCTATGGCTTGGCGGGAGCAGTGCCATAGCAAACTCTGCTCTGCTTCAAATAAGCACGAGGAGAAAATGCTCTTGCTTACTCGAAGCAGAGCAGAATTGCTTTTGGGCAGAGGGACCTGCATGTTCAGCAGCTCCCTCTGCCCAAAAGCAATGCCGGCTCCCACAGGACTCGGGGAGCTTGCAAGGACCGCAGGGGCCTTGAGGCTCCCCCCGCGGTCCCCAGCAGATAAGAGTGGGTGCCCTGGGTGGGACCAGGGCATCCACAGTGGAGGCCTGGCCCCGGGGGATGGTGTCCCTGGGGCCGAAATCGGCCTAGGGAAGGGGGCTTCACAGCCCTCCTTCCCTAAGCTGGCAACTCACCGGAAGCCCCGCACCCATTCTCCACCACTCTGCAGATGTGCCTCCTGGCATACTGCGGTTTGGGGGATGAAGTCCCCTTAGATCCAGAGGGTCGGTAGGGGTCGACAAGCCCTCCTGTTACCTCCAGTAAGTCCCACACAGCGGGATTGCTGAGAGGTGTTTGGAGGCCACGCCCCCTTTCCCCACCACTCTGCAAATGTGCCTCCTGGTGCACTGCTGGTTAGGGGATGAAGTTCCTTTGCATCCTGAGGGCCTCAGGAGTAAAGTGAACTTCTTCCCTCAACCATTAGTGCACCAGGAGGTGCGTTCGCAGAGTGGTGGAGATACTATATCACTCATGACATGGTCAGTGTCATCACTGATGACGTCTCAAATGACATCACTGATGACATCATCCACATAATCTCAGATGCACCCACTCACACTCCCATATAACAAGGGGTGGGCAAAGAATTACGCTCTGCCGGCAGAGTTCATTGAGTTATGCCCACTTTGTTCTACACATGGAGCACGGAGTTCCGCAAAACTCCGCAGAGTAGTTTTTGCTCTCGGGCGGCTCACCAACTGTAAGTTGGTGAGCTCTCTCAAGACAAAAATTGCCCTGGACCTCCTCTCGGCGAGATTTCTCTATGCGGGGGGTCATGGCAGGTCGCGACCACTCACGTTGAGAAATCTCCCGCTCGCGCTTAGGAAGCTGCCGCTCGAGTAGATTATCTACTCAAGCAGCAAAAAGCAGCAGCGCCCTCCGGCGTGACACGGAGTGCCATTCCCGCTGATTGTACAGTGTGGGACAAACTCCTGGTGCTTAAAATCAGTGCGAGCAGCGCAATTTAACAAACTTCGCCGCTGGCGGAACTCCGTGGTTCGTGGCTGAGTTTTTCTGTCACTTTGCGGAGTTCCGTGGAGTAAAACTCTGCAAACTCCACCCAGGCCTACATACAACCTTTCATATACCCACTCTAACTTCCATACTACCATTCTCAAACCCATTCACACACCCATACCAGTACTTACACACCCACTCGCTTCACTGATTCATTGGTCTATGCACACATCCTCTCACTCACCCATACAGCCGCTCACCCACTCACTGACTAATACAGCCACTGACATATCCACTCATATACTCATACAGCTACCCACACACCGTCAGTCACCCATAGAACTACTCACACACCTACTCACTCACCCATAGAATCAATCACACAGCCACTTACTCACCCATACAGTTCCAAATACACTCACTCACTTATTCATACAGATATTAACACATACTCACTCACCTATACAGTCACTGACACAAGCACACACTCACCCATACAGCCGCTCTCACAATCACTCTCACCCATACAGTCACTCATATACTCCAACACTCACCTATACTGCCTTTCACATATGCAGTTACTCACTCATATACCACTGACAAATCCCCTAATTCACAGACACAGCCATACAAACACTCAGTCACCCATAGAGCCCCTCACACATGCCCTCACTAACCCATACAGCCACTGACTCACACACTCACTCACTCATCCATACAGGCAGTCACACACCCCCTCACCCACCCACACAGATACTCAGACACCCATACAGGTACTCAGACAACCAATCAATCACCAATACAGCCACTCACTTACCCACTCACACACTCATACAGCCACTTAGACACCAACAGTCAGACTGATACAGACATTCACACAACCAGTCACTCAACCATACATTCACTGAGGCACCTAATTACTAACATATACAGTCAGTCACGCACCCACTGAATCATCCATACAGGCACTTATACACCCACTGATTCACCAATACACCATGGTATATATAGTTAACACTCATAAACGTTTGAAAAACACTCACAGTCACTGGATGATGTCATCAGTGATGTCTTTTGAGATGTCATGAGTGATGTCACTGACCATGTCATGAGTGATGTTATATGTGAGGTCATAAGCAGTGCATTGCTGAGGCATGAGTTATAGTTAGCTCACTAACTCTAACTGCAGAATTTCACTGGTTTTGTACAAGCGAAATCTGAGCCTAACTATAACATCCCTGTAACCTTTGGTTTTTTCCAGTGAATATATATATTTCCAACCATGAATAAATCAAAATGCTGCACTCCCAGGGGGCTTCCAAATCATGAATTTTGATTGGCATCAGCAACTTCACCGAAACACTGCCTACGCGTTATGACCCTTGCGGTCTTGTTCACGGCAGCTGGATTTCTTTACAAATTGTCCTGTGCTCACATACCTTATATCCTCCATAGGCATTCTGGAACTTGTACTTTGGTAATTATTGACCTTTTGATAATTGCTGGTTTCTCACAATTATTAACAACCCCTCAATAACAATACTGATTAAAGCTTTGAAGGATGGCCTTTGTTTGAGTAATAACTGTGAATCCAGCAATTATCAAAAGGTCAATAATTACCAAACTACAAGTTCCAGAATGCCTATGGAGGATATATGGCATGTGGGCATATGAATTAACAAAACAGAAACAAATAATATTTGAGATAAAATTATTCTTGACATTACGGCAAAATATATTCCAGTCAAAAAAAATGAAAAAGAGACTTAAGACTGACTTGTGTTGGAAAAGAAAAGGGTCTGAATAGGTCATCAAAAGAGCTAGGAAGTAACTTAAATGTTAAGATTGGAAAAACGTGATACAATGCAGGGCGGTCCTTTTGCAAAAAACTGAGGAAATCTACACTTTACATTTATATCTGAGTGTAGATTTACTATTTTTCGCAAGTTGCAAAATCCTCAAGGAGTCAACATGGGAAGCTATACCTGGTGCAGGTGTCTTTCTGCATCCCATTAGAAATCATGTGTTTTCCTTGTTGGGAATGTATTTTCTTTATACAGAGTTCTCCATGGTGAGGGACTTCACACAAGAGGAATGAATTTCCCCATGCAAATGCACATTTTGTTTTTTTCTCTTTGGGGTCATATTTTTCCCCATGGAGAAACTCCATCGCCGACACCCCTATCAGATCTATGCAGAACCCATTTCCCTTCCCACCCTGGAAATGCTATTTAGACCAGTAATTGTCTGAGGCAAAAACACGACCTTTCATGTTGGAAAGTGGGATTGTAGTAGTTTGATAATGTCCACAAACACACTTGTTCAGAGGCGTTCACATACTTCCATAGTTAACAATGCCTTGGAACAGCCAGAAATGCCTACAAATCCCCTTTCTGATCTCAGCCGCATATCGTACCAGCGCTTGCGCAGGTCCTCCACAGTGCGGTGGGTTACACCTATGGCATTCACCTTTTCCTGGATGGCATTCCAGATTTTCTGCTTCCTTGCCTCTGGCACGTTCAGGGCTTTTTTCGCAAAGAGGAGCTCATGGCTGCCTACCATCTCCTCTATCAGGACTTCCTGCTCCCTGTCACTGAATTTAGGTTTTCTCTTCCTTCCTGCCTCCTCCTTCTCCTTCTCCTGCTCCTGGGGATTCATTTTGCCTCCCTGGATGTCAGTACAGTGCTCTTCCACTCTTCCCTCAGCCTCTGACTGTGCTTCTGGCAATCAGGTGCAGCTGTGCAGTCACACTTCCTGGTTGTGATGTCATCAAGCTGCACCTGAATGGCAGATTCCCCATTTTGCGATTCCTTATTAGCGAATTTCGCAAATAAGGAATAGCAAATTGGGATTCGCAGAATTATTCTGCGAATTTAGGCGAATCGCTAAATAATTGCGATATTCTTCATACATCGTATTTTGCGATTCTCACAATGCGATTCGCAAAATATCGCATTTTGAGAATCGCAAATTCCGATTTTCATACATATGGCCCCTATTGCATTGCAAATATTTGTTATTGTTTACAAGAGCCCAAGGCCACGATTTCATGTTAATAGAGGCCACGCATCCTTCTATAGACAAGCCGCATCTAAAAAAAGGGGCATGGTCGCCATTTAAGTGAAAGCGTGGTATGGGGCGCTTTTTTTTGTAAAAGCTCCCCATGCCGCAGTTTCACTTTAACCCCTTCGCTGCTAGGCCTTTGCCCCCCTTGTGCTAAGACTTTTTTGGCTATTTGGGGTAGTTCGCGCTTAGGCGCCTTTAACTTTTTGACCACATAAGGTATCCACGCCAAATTTGCGTCCTTTTCTTCCAACATCATGGGGATTCTAAAGGTATCCAGGGTTTGTTGTTTCCCCTGGAGGGACCCAGAATTTAGCCAAAATACAGCTACATTTTGTTTTGTTTGTGAAAAATTGGAAAAAAATGCTGCAAATTAAAGTGTCTGTTTTTTTTCCCTGCAAATGGTATCAACAAAGGGTTTGTGGGGCTGGAATCACCATTTTCCCAGCTTTTAGGGACTGACAGACTTTTGTCAGAAAACCAACATTTTTTACACAGTTTTGGCATTTTACTGGGATAGAGCCTATTTTTGCTATTTATTGTGCTTTCAACCTCCTTCCAGTTAATGGTAGAAATGGGTATGAAAGCAATAATGGATCCTGGAAAGCTATACATTTTAGAAAAGTAGACACAATTCTGAATTCAGCAAGGGGTCATTTGTGTAGATCCTTCAAAGTTTCTTTATAGAAACTAACAGTTAAATATAGGAAAAATTGAAAATTAGTTGGAAAAAAAGCCATTTGTGCCAACGTTTTCACCTGTAACTTCTTCTAATTGTAAAAACTATTTGAAAGCAATATACCGTTACATCCGCTGGACCTTTCTGGTTGTGGGGATATATAGGACTTGTAGGTCCACCAAGAACCCGACGAACCCAGAGCCAATAACTGAGCAGCGTCTTGCAATGGTTTTTCATTATGTACCGGGTATAGCAATTCATTTGGGAAAATATATGCATGGAAAAATCGGTATGAAAGACACCTATGTATTTCTGAAATTGGAACAAAATATAGAGTTTAGAAACAGTAGATATTTGCACATTTCCGAAATTGGGAGTACCCATACTAGCATGAGAATTATAGGTCATTTTTCAAAATGACTTCTTTTTCACACATTGTCTTTCATTTGGAAGGCAGAAATGCATCGAAAGTCAATAGGTAATAACAGTTGTTCTACAATTCTGCGTTACCCTAAGTCTCCCGATAAAAATGGTACCTTACTTGTGTGGGTAGGCCTAGTGCCCACGACAGGAAACGGCTCAAAACGCAACATGGAAACACTTTATTTTTACAGTGAAAACTGACCCTTTTTTTGCAAAGTGCCTAGCTGTAGTTTTTGAACCCTAGCTCTGCCGGCACCTAGGGAAACCTAGCAGACCTATACATTTTTGAATACTAGACACCCACGGGAATCCAGGATGGGGTGACTTGACTGGCTCTCACCACGTTCTGTTACGCAGAATCCCTTGCAAACCTAAACATTTGTCAAAAAAACAAATTTTCCTCACATTTCTGTGGTGGAAAGTTCTGGAATCTGCTTGGATCCACAAAATTCCACCCACCCCGCGTTCCCCAAAGTCTTCCGAGAAAAATGGTACCTCACTTGTGTGGGTAGGCCTAGTGCCCGCAACAGGAAACGGCCCAAAACGCAACGTGGACACACCACATTTTCACAGTGAAAACGAACCCTTTTTTTTCAAAGTGCCTAGCTGTAGATTTTGAACCCTAGCTCTGCCGGCAACTAGGGAAACCTAGCAAACCTATATATTTTTAAAACTAGACACCCAGGGAAATCCAGGATGGAGTGACTTGACTGGCTCTCACCAGGTTCTGTTACCCAGAATCCCTTGCAAACCTCAAAATGTGTAAAACAAACCACATTTTCCTAACATTTCTGTGGTGGAAAGTTCTGGAATCTGCGTGGATCCACAAAATTCCACCCAACCTGCGTTTCCCAAAGTCTTCCAAGAAAAATGGTACCTCACTTGCGTGGGTGGGTCAAGTACCCGCGACAGGCAAGGGCCCAAAACCTATTGAGGCGACATCAAAATTACCTATCGCAAACCAACCTGGTTTTGTAAGGGGGGTCCCATTTGTTTTTGGCCCCGGCCTCGGCGGCCATCTAGGGAAACCTACCAAACCCACACATTTCTGAAAACTAGACTCCCGGGGGAGTCCAGCGAGGTATGGCTTGCGTGGGTCCCCCAACATTCTCCTACCCAGAATCCCCTGCAAACCTCAAATTTAGCTGAAAAAATCACTTTTTTTTCAAATTTCTGTGTGGGAAAGTTCTGGAATCTGCGTGGATCCACAAATTTCCTCCTACCCAGCGTTCCCCCAGGTCTCCCGATAAAAATGGTACCTCACTCACGTGGGTGGGTCAAGGACCCGCGACAGGCAAGGGCCCAAAACCTTTTGAGGCACATCAAAATTACCTATCACAAACCAACCTGGTTTTGCAAGGGAGGTCCCATGAGTATTTGGCCCCGGGCTCGGCGGCCATCTAGGGAAAACTACCAAACCCATACATTTCTGAAAACTAGACACGTGGGGGAGTCCAGTGAGGTATGGCTTGCATGGGTCCCCCAAAATTCTCCTACCCAGAATCCCCTGCAAACCTCAAATTTAGCTGAAAAAATCACTTTTTTCTCAAATTTCTGTGTGGGAAAGTTCTGGAATCTGCGTGGATCCACAAATTTCCTCCCACCCAGCGTTCCCCCAGGTCTCCCGATAAAAATGGTACCTCACTTGTGTGGGTAGGCATAGTGGCTGCAACAGGAAATGGCCCAAATCGTACTGTGGAGACTTCAAAATTACCTATAACAAAACTACCTGGTTTTGGGGTGGGGCACCTGGGGTTTTGGCTCCGGGCTCGGCGGCCATTTTGGAAAACTACCAAACCCAAACATTTCTGAAAACTAGACACCCGGGGAGTCCAATGAGGTATGGCTTGCGTGGATCCCCCAACCTTTTCCTACCCAGAATGCCCTGCAAACCTCAAATTTAGCTGAAAAAACCACATTTTCCACATATGTTTGTGTGGAATCACCGTGCCGGCACAAATGTCCTAGCCCACAGCGTTCCCCTGAGTCTCCTGAGTAAAATGATACCTCACTTGTGTGGGTGGGGCAAGGGCCTGTGACTGGGAAGAGCCCAAAACATAGGGATTAAGGGTATAGCACCGAGAATTCTAAGCGCTACATTTTTTTTTAAAAATACGTTTTTAGCCAATTCTGCATTGGACACCCACACAAGTGAGGTATAATTTTACTCGGGACACTAAGGAGAACGCTGTGGGGTAGGACATTTGTGCTGGCACGGTGATTCAACACAGAAATATGTGGAAAAAGTGGGTTTTTCAGCTAAATTTAAGGTTTGCAGGGCATTCTGGGTAGGAAAACTTTGGGGGATCCATGCAAGCCATACCTCATTGGACTCCCCCGGGTGTCTAGTTTTCAGAAATGTTTGGGTTTGGTAGTTTCCCAAAATGGCCGCCGAGCCCGGAGGCAAAACCCCAGGTGCCCCCCCAAAACCAGTTAGTTTTGTTATAGGTAATTTTGAAGTCTCCACAGTACGATTTGGGCCATTTCATGTTGCAGCCACTATGCCTACCCACACAAGTGAGGTACCATTTTTATCGGGAGACCTGGGGGAACGCTGGGTGGTAGGAAATTTGTGGATCCACGCAGATTCCAGGACTTTCCCACACAGAAATTGGAGAAAAAAGTGATTTTTTTCAGCTAAATTTGAGGTTTGCAGGGGATTCTGGATAGGAGAATGTTGGGGGACCCACACAAGCCATACCTCGCTGGACTCCCCCAGGTGTCTAGTTTTCAGAAATGTGTGGGTTAGGTAGGTTTCCCTAGATGGCCGCTGAGCCCGGGGCCAAAACCTCAAGTGCTCCCCCCCCCCAAAAGCAGGTAGTTTTGTTATAGGTAAATTTGAAGTCTCTGCAGTATGATTTGGGCCATTTCCTGTTGCAGCCACTATGCCTACCCATACAAGTGAGGTACCATTTTTATTGGGAGACCTGGGGGAACGCTGGGTGTGAAGAAATTTGTGGATCCACGCAGATTCCAGGACTTTCCCACACAGAAATTTGAGAAAAAAGTGATTTTTTTCAGCTAAATTTGAGGTTTGCAGGGGATTCTGGGTAGGAGAATGTTGGGGGACCCACGCAAGCCATACCTCGCTGGACTCCCCCGGGTGTCTAGTTTTCAGAAATGTGTAGGTTTGGTATGTTTCCTAAGATGGCCACCAAGCCCTTGGCCAAAAACTCATGGGACCCCCCTTGCAAAACCAGGTTGGTTTGTGATAGGTAATTTTGATGTTGCCTCAATAGGTTTTGGGTCCTTCCCTGCCAAGGGTACTTGGCCCACCCACACAAGTGAGGTACCATTTCTATTGGGATACTTGGAGAAATGCTGGGGGGTAGGAAATTTGTTGTTTCTTTCTGAAGCGTTAACATTTTGGCACAATAATTCAAGGAAAATGTGACAGTCACATTTTGAGGTTTGCAGGACATTGTGGGTAAGATAACTTGTTGGGATCCACAAGAGAGACATCACCATGTACTCCCATGGGTGTTTAGTTTACGACAATATCTACAGTTGGGAGGTTTTTCTTAGATGGAATGTACACCTTGGCAGAGAGACAAAAAAGACAAAGATTACTTCACAGCCATCTATTCCTCAAGCACACACATACTGGTTGGATTTCTCACGAGGGCGAGTGATGGTTCAGTATATAAAATTTTATTAACAAGAGATTTTACAAAAATGAAATGCACTGTCAATAATTGAAAGGACAAAAAACTGAACCAGAGACTCGCAGCTCGTGAGCTGTAAAGCCACGTCAAGGCCCCAACCGCTTTACAGGCCATTCACACACCTTTCATACGTGATACACACAAGACCATTCACACCACCAGGCACGAAACCAACACATTACAACATTCACAAAAAGAGACAAGGTACACCCTGCTTGAGAAAGACAGAAAAGACAAATATTTCTGCACAACCACCTATTCCTCAAGCACACATACATACCGGTTGGATTTGGCATGAGGGTGAGTGATGGTTCAGTATATACAGTTGTATTAACCAGAGATTTCACAAAAATGAAATGCACTGTTAATAATTGAAAGGACGAGAAACTGAACCATTGACTCACAGCTCGTGAGCTGTAAAGGCACGACAAGACACCAACCTCTTTACAGGCCATTCATACACCTTTCATACATGTGACACATACAAAACCATTCACACCGCCAGCCGCGGGCCCAGCACATTACAACACTCACACCAGCAGACAGCGCCATTCAAGGGCCCATCACTTTCACATGCCCATATTCCTGACACAGCAACCACACCAGCTCATGGATTGCGTGGAGTGGCATTTGGCTAGCAGTGTGTGTAGTGACCAGCAGCAAGTCACTACTCACACACCGCCAGCCAAGCGCCATTCCACGCACACCGCCAGCCGAGCACCAGTCCACGCACACCGCCAGCCAAGCGCCAGTCCATGCACACCGCCAGCCAAGCACCAGTCCAGGCACACCGCCAGTCAAGTGCCAGTCCACGCACACCGCCAGCCAAGTGCCAGTCCACGCACACCACCAGCCAAGCACCAGTCCACGCACACCACCAGCCAAGCGTGAGCCTACACACACCGCCATCACATTTAGGATTTAGTTATACAAAAAAGAAAACACAAACAAATTGCAAATAGATACAAATCTACTAACACAAAATCTGAAACTAAATACATTGCACAAATGCCAACCTTGAAACTGAACAAAAAATATAAAACAATAGAGACCAGGCAGTTCACTTTACCACTCATGGATGCTCCCAAAAATTCTTTTGCGTGTGGTACATTCTAAAACAAGCAGGCACACACAGCGCAGGGTTAGAAGGACACTCGGGGCAGTACATACGAGTCTCCTTCCGCGTACCTCTTCGCCAACAGACTCTACATCTCCTACTGGGAAAGTCTTTGGAGGGTGTGGGAGGAATGTGATCAGGAAAGTGTCGATCTTTAAATCTAGCCACATCCTCCACCACTCCAACTCTAGGAACACTTGCCTGTTCCACTACAACAAGTCTGCCTATTACAGACTCCTGAAACTTAGCAAAAGTCATCTTTGACTCAGGACAACAATCCTTGAATACAACAAAAGCATTAAAGGTTGCCAAGTGGAAAAGATGGATAGCCAACTTCTTATACCAAATGTAAGCCTTACGAAGAGCAGTGTAAGGTTCCAACCTCTGATCTACTCTATCAACACCACCCATGTGCCTATTATAGTCTAAAATGCACACAGGTTTGCGCGCTTCAGCAACCTGACCCCAAACAGTCACAGGTGAAGTGCTTTCATCATGGATGGTAGTCAGCATGTAGACATCTCTCCTGTCTGAAAACTTCACAGCTAGAAGTTCCTCGCAACGCACTGCACTGTCCACGCACAAGCTTTTGACAAACAAGTTATTTTGGGAAACCTTTACGGTTAGAGCGGATTGTGCCACAAGCAACAGTGTCCACTTTGGCCAATTCCCTAAACAACCGCACACTGGTGTAGAAGTTATCTACATATAAATGGTGACTTTTGTTAAATAGTCCTCTACCAAGTTCCCACACAATTTTTTCAGTCACTCCAAAAGTGGACGGACAACCATGGGGGTTAATCCTGGATTCCTTACCGGTGTACTCCCTGAAATTAGAGACATATCCAGTCCTACTGTCACACAGCATATACAGCTTAATTCCATAGCGTGACCTCTTACTAGGAATGTATTGCCTAAAAACCAAGCGGCCCTTGAACAAGACCAAAGACTCATCCACTGCTATTTCTTTCCCTGGAGCATAGATCTCAGAAAATCGATCTATAAAGTGATCAATGACAGGCCGAATCTTAAAAAGACGGTCACAATCAGGGTGATCTCGTGGCAACGCTAAACCATTATCGACAAAATGCAGCATCCGAAGCAGAAGCAAATACCTATCATGACTCGTGACTGCCGGAAATATAGCCGTTGCCATCAAGGGACTAGTAGACCAATATGAAGACATTGATGGCTTCCTTAGCAAGCCCATCAAAAAAGTTAAACCCAAGAACTTCTTCATCTCTTCCAGATTTGTAGGAGTCCACCGGGTAGCTCTAGAGTGGGGCCTAAGGCTGGCACTGTTGTCCCTCAAAAACTGTTCGGCATACAAATTAGTCTGCCCAACAATCTCTGCCAAAAATACATCGTCCATAAACAACTGAAAAAAATGTATCGGCAAAAAGTTTTCAATATTCACTCTACACCCTGGAACACCAGTAAAGTCTGGCAATGCCGGCTGCACCATGCCTGGAGCAACCCAGAGGTCATCACTTCCAACGGGAAGCCTTGCAGCCCCAGCCTGCAGCCCTGATGCCTCTTGCTGCACTATCGGCACATCAATGTCCTCCTCTAAAATAGGCACTTCATCTGCACTAAGAGTAGCTTCATCCACACTGAGAGTAGCTTCATCATCCGATGATTCCATGTGGAGAGAAAACTCACTGCCTGAATCTTCCACTCCCTCCTCTGCCTCAGATGCAGAGTCAGTCTCTGAACCATGGTCAGAGGAAGACTCAAAAAGCATACCAACAACCTGCTGAGCAGTAATCCTGTGGCTAGCCATTATCCTTACTAAGAAAGGAGACTGCACAAACAAGTCAACAATAACCAACACTGTGCAAAATAAGTAAGTAAAAAAAATGTGTGCCTTTATCACAAAGATCTATATACTCAAAAACTATACGATTCACTTGCAAGAGACAGCTACACTCACTAGCACCTACTCTGCAGAAACACAGAGAAAACCAACGATATCCCACTAGAAAGAAAAAAACAAAACCAATTACTCACAAGACAACAAAATACACATCGAGCACAAATGCAAAAAGTTTTTGACACTCAAAAAACAGAAGCCAAACATACTGGTATTATTACACCATATTGCAAAAAAACACATTCATGCAGAGAAATGAAACTCATTTACATTGTACAAAAAAAAGTCTCTTACCAAACACATGCAACTACACAAACAGCAGAACCACCAGTAACGAAACCACAACCTGGAACAGTCTAAAGAGCAAAAGCCTTGAACTAGAACAAAAAGGGAGAAATAAAGCATTATAATTGCAATTCACAAGAAATAAAACACTTAACATTATAACACGCTATGTCACTACCCAAATGGTCAATCTGCTAGATGGGCCTTCAAATAGGGCTGAGAAAAATGGGGGGTGATCTTGCCCAAGGGATCGGGTGAGGTTGTCTGCCAGGCCGATCAGTCTCCCAGGTGGGGCAGGAAACAGCAGACAGAAATGTGCCCCCCTTGCAAAAGAAATAAATCCCTGATGCCTAGTAGGGTTTTCTGCCTCCCCTCTCCCGCCTAGGGCAGAAAGGCCAAAAAAAGGGGCAGATCTGTCCCCAGGAGGGGCAGCAAAAACATTAACCAAATTTTACCCCCTTGGAAGCAACCATGTTGCTTCCATTACACACAAAACAAAATCCCTGGTGCCTTGTGGGTTTTCTGCCCCACCCCCACCCCCTGGGGGCAGAAAGGGCAAAAAAACAGGCCGATCTGCAGAATACACATATAACAAAAATCTGCCCCCTGGAAGCGACCATTGCCCAAGGGGTCGCTCCCATTTTAATTAAAAAAAAGTCCCTGGTGTCTAGTGGGTTTTTCTGGGGGTAGAAAGGCCAAAAAATAGGGCTATCTGCCCACAGGGGGGGCAGAATACACACACAAAAAAAATCTGCCCCCTGGAAGCGACCCTTGCCCAAGGGGTAGCTTCCATTTTAATTTTAAAGAACTCCCTGGTGTCTAGTGGGGTTTTAAAAACGGGCCGATCTGCCCCCTGGGGGGGGGGGCAGAATACACATTAAAAAAATGTGCCCCCCGGAAGCGACCCTTGCCCAAGGGGTCGCTTCCATTTAAATTAAAAAAAACTCCCTGGTGTCTAATGGGGTTTTCTGCCCCCTCTGGGGGCAGAAAGGCCAAATAAATGGGCCGATCTGCCCCCAGGGGGGGCAGAATACACATTTTAAAAAATTGCCCCCTGGAAGCGACCCTTGCCCAAGGGGTCACTTCCATTCTATTTTTTTTAATATCCCTGGCTCTAGTGGGCTTTTCTGCCCCCCCTGGGGCCAGAAACGCCATAAAATACAGGCGATCTGTCCCCAGGGGGGGACAGAAAAGTCTTAAAAATAATTGGCCCCATAAGGAAGCGACCCGTGCCCAAGGGGTCGCTTCCTTTCACTAAATAAAGAATCCCTGGTGCCTAGTTGGGCATTCCTGCTTCACGATCGCGACGCCGTGCGCGATCGTGCAGCACGAATACCCTGCATTGAGACATCAGGGGAGAGGAAAAACTCTCTCCTCTCCCCCGATGCCTCAATACATCCCAAATTCCCCCCCCCCGCCCCACCGGAGCAAGAAAACTTACCTCGCTCCTCCTGGACGCCTGGAAGCAAATGGCTTCCAGCGCATCTAGGGCTTCCTGATAACGTCAGCGCATGCTGTGCGTGCTGACGTAATGGGATTGCCTGGGTGGGGTCAGGGGTGGCAGCGGGAACTCTTCCGCTGCCATCCCCCTTTGTGGGGGCTAGATAGGCTGCCCATGGGGGGCGCGCTAGCGCTTCCCCCATGGTTGGGTGCCATGACAGAGCGGTTCCGTCATGAGCACACGCCCACCGTGGTTCATGACGGAACCGCTCTGTCATGAGCACTGAAGGGGTTAATAGCGGCCGTGGACCTTTCTTTAGACGTGGCTCATCTAAAGAAAGGGGCACAGCTTCTATTAACGTGAAAGCGTGGCATAGGGCCTTGATTCTCTCTCTGGCAATCCGTCCCCACGATTATATGCCATTGAGCCTTTTTTTTTTAAATTATCAAATATTGTATACATTGACCACAGGAACCATTGTTCCTTGTTGCATAGTTGATACCCTGGTTCCTTGTGAGTAGGATTACCCTTGTCCTTGGTACATATTGCCTGCAACAGCAGGCAGGTGAAAACAATTTAATGAAATAGTGCTCGGAGGCTGTAATTAAAGCCTACCGAGTATCAGCACGGTAAGAGGACCAGTCCTTATGGGAGGTTACAAGAGGAGACAAGGCGGTACTAAGGAAGGGATACTAAGCCTATTGACCAATGAAAAGCTACAGTTTACAAAGGACAATAATACAAGCCAATGAAAAATATGGGCGGAGAGTGGACGGAGCTTCTAGTTCATACCTGAATACAGCATTCCTCACAGAGCAGCGCATGCACTGCCCAGGCTCGACCTAAAAACAAATCCAACAATTTGTATCACAATAAATCACAGTTAACATTAAAAGGTAAAAAAGAACAATTACCTGATTCATATAAATCCCACGTTTTCCACTTTTAACCCCTCTCCCTTCCCAACCCGCCAGTGGCATCAGCCTATTTAACAAACTGTCCTCTGCCAACCATCTCCTTTCTTTAAGCCTGGCGTGTAATGGCAGTAGCTTACTTTGCCAAATGGGTATAAGTGGTTTTTGAGAGCTGCCTATTATTATTGCTTTGTCGACAGGCAACATGGCATTTTCTAATTCCCTTCTCCTTTCTTATGGCTCTAACCAATTTAACTCGAGTTCTTTGTTCCAGGATCAGACAACTACAAGACAAGGGATATCCTCAATAAAAATACAATTTGCACTGACAATGTATTATTGCACTGACAATGTATCCATAGCAATGGCTTGCCTTCTCTTTTAAATTGTTAGTTATTATAGCTGCAGCTGATGGTTTCTTGCTTGTCTCCTTGTATTTGCCCTCCCCTGCTATACCTGTTGGTTGCCAAAAAGCGACTGCGATAAAAATGCAGCCCGTAATTTGCTTTGTTGCTCGCTGCTTTTGGAACTCCTCATCGCTACTCGCTCTTGCCCACTCCTGGATTGTGTTTCCATGTTCAAGTCATATTTTTAAAGCCATGGCCTTACGTAATATGCAGCTTTAATTCCAAATAAGTTGAAAATAAGGGGGGGGACTGAAATCATTGTGTGATAGTCCCCGTTTCTTGGGAATAATTCTGTTGTTATTTTGTGAATTTAAAATTTCTCACGTGCTAAACCATTTTCGTGTAGCACGTTTGCAATTACACATGCGTAACAATGCGCATTTGAACTTAAAAAATGTTTTCTGTCTTCTTATCATTTGGGAAAATATGTGTCCCCGTGGGAAATCCTCTTGCCGTTCTTTATCACTAAATTTCATAGTGTAACCGCACTATTCCACTCTGATGGGTATCTGTTTTCACAAAGGTTTCTAAATACGCACACGTAGGATATTTGTGAGTTTTCTCATACTTTCTCATACATGAAATGACTCCATACTTGTGTATATTAACTGTGGGCAAATTGCGTGCAAGGGTAAATTAATCTCTTGCAAATAAAAAAAGGTAAATTAGCAATCATAAATCAAGTCATATGCATCCTAATGTAAGCTTCAGTGCACAAATGACTGTGAGCATTGAGTTATAAATTGCCTAAAATGCCCGTATATAAGACTATCGAGTTATGAGGTTGTAGATGCTCAGCTGCCCATAGAGCAGCCTTGCAATCTGAAGATGTTTTAAACACAGAATCCAGATATGATTAATTTTGAAAAATAAATGTCCCTGTATTATCTTCTCTTTCTTCAATCATACTTCACCAACACCAGTGCCTGATCCATTTTTAAATAAATATGAAAGGAGCATTATTAAAATAATTAGCTCTGTATATTAAATTATGTCGAAATGATACACACAAGTATTTGAAGGACTGAGAAGTCCTTGCTCAATGATTAATACCACTTAAACTGCTAATTTTTACTCACAGGGCTCAAGGGCCTTTATCACCCCACCCTACGAAGCGCTGCTTTTGCAGACAGGACTTAGGTAGGACTTCTGCAATTTTTTTCAATTGCGCCTTTAAAATCTATTAATAGCTTTTAATGCACCTAAAAAAGTTGTAAAATGGAGCTGCATGCATTTTGGTCGACTTGAAGTCTATCTCGCACCATTTCTCTCCCCACACAATGCATACAGTTAAAAGCATTGTCTATGTCTCAAACAGCCTTCTACAAAAGGAAACCACTTCAATTATCTATAAAAAAGAATTCCAAAGCACTTTCCCATCTAAGAAAGTTTGCTCAGCTCATAGGTTACAATTGATGCTCGAGCACAAAACATTAGAGAGAGTGAGGTTGGGCTGGTTGCACCATTTCTGTAGTAGACGAAGTACGGTGAAATGATCGGCCTTTTCCACTCTTTGCAATCAAGGACCATCTGCCATTCGGGTGGCACTTACAGCCTTCCTATTCCCACAATATCTCCTTGTCTCAGGGATCGATTCCTTTCTATTCAGGTTTTCATAGTGACCTATGTGGGCGTTTGACAGATCAACCACAACATAGCATAACATCACACGGCGCTCGCGTTGAACACTGCAAAGTGCTCTCCTAAAGATATAAACATGACAAGAGATTGAAATTTTTGCATTGTTGTTGTCTCACTGATACACTATCCAGAGTACATCCTTGTTGTTGCTTCAGTTGGCTCCATGTTCTGATCCTAGATTGAGATGATCTGTTGTGTCAGTGAGATCTTTAGTGAATAAATGCATTACAGTAGTCATTTGCTGGTCAAAGCTGACATTGAACTAGTGGTCTTGTTTTGTGGCTGACTTGGGTAAAACAAGTTTGTAAATTTGAAGAAAAAGTCCACAAGCAGCCAAATTCATATTTGTAAGAGATCATGCAGTTCTGAACTTTGAAGATCTTTTCTTATTATGGAAAGGATCAATGGAATTGTTTGAAGCACTTTTGGAGACACTGAAAGTAATAAGGTCAACTTGAGATCACTTATGAGATCAAGAGCAAGGACATAATTTACTTTGATTTTAAGGTAACTATTAAAGGAAATGAGATAGAAACAACAATGCATTTAAGTAAATAGAGGGGATAACAGTCTCCCTCAAGCCCAGAGCTCACCATTTAACTGTATTTGAGGGGTGTCTTATGTTAGGGGAGTTCCTGCAACAAAATACAATTGAGGTAATATTGATGTATGTGAAAATGAATCAGACAGTATCCTAGAGATGCAATAATCTAGGCCAAGCTGAAATAAGATACGAAGAACATAGAAGATCTCATAGAGAAAAGAAAGGACACAATTGAGAAAAGGAACCATTCAAGCTCACATACAGTAATGATTACTATTAGATAAGAAAATTATGTGAAAATATTGGAATACACATTAGACATTTAGATTAATTATACATATAGTGGAACAAGTCCCAAAACAACATTCAGAAGAAGTACCTAACTCACAGATTTATTGGTCCTAGTCACCTATATGAAAACCCAAATAAAGTAAGACAAAAAGAGTGATTTTTATAGATGTATAGGATGCCAGTCTTACAAAAATGACTTTGGAACAACTGAATGATTGAGTCCCAATATAACAGATGAAGTAAGTAAAAAATATTTAACTTGCGTAAGTGATGTACTGTGACGTACTGTAATGTATGTGTAAAAAGTTTAATCTTTAAAATCAAAAACCTAAGGACTTTATTTAGAATTTGGAAGATGATAAACATCTGGAAAAATTTGGTAGATGATCTCTCTTCCCTATTTGGTGTATATTGGGCCACAATGCAATCTAAAAATGGTGAATGGGAAATCTGCTGCAGGTGTCCTGCGCTGAAAAAATTCATGCTGAGCAGCCATGTTGCATGTGGCAGCTGTGGTGGAAATTTCTGTGAAGGGGTGTGTGCCTACAACACATGCATCCTGGTGACCCACAGATTGATACCATTGGGTCGAAACATCATCAGTATCTCTAGGGTTGTCCACTAATTATTGTGACCATAGATCTTAAAATCATGTTTGACTGTTTTGTGCTAATCAATTGACAACCTTGGAAGACTTGCAAGTATTTGTTTGTACATTATTATGTACTCACTTTTTCTGAGCACTGCACCGTCTGCACTACTGTGTATTTTCATAGGTTGGATGCAAGCACAATAATTTGTCAAAAGAAGCCCCACAGAACCACAGTACATTATTTTGATATTCAGGGATAGGTATGTTATTTTCATTACCTTGTCATTCATCTTTCTGTTCCAGTTCTTACTTCAGTCAGTCAGGCTCCTGAGGCAGATTATCGTCCCATATACATCTGGAAAGTAGGACCTTTTTTCGTGCTTAATTGGGTGTGCCTTTCCTATTGAGATGCAACACCATCATAAGAATTGCTGAAGGATTGTGTGGCAGATTTCTGTTATCTCTAACTCAGCTGGAGATAGCAACGATATCTGGTCACAGTGGGTCTCTGTGGCTCAGCTGCAGTGGATGTACGCATAATTGAGCTATTTCTTCTTACTATTTTACTCCATGCTGTAGCAAGATGGAAGAGAGCACAATTTTCATTTAAATGAACTCTGACTCTCAGTCTGAACATTAGGAGTTCAAGTCCCTCTACGTCCTTGACCATGTGTTTAATTGAAGTAATATTTTAACCTTATTAGCCACAGTCTGAGTTTAACCAGAGGAGAGATGTGGTGTCTTTTCCCCTCTTATCTAAGTGGATATTACATTATTTTTGAAGGAATTGGGATGTGGTTGATTAGAAGCTGACTATTTTAGGAAACTTGACCCCTGAACCATCTCTTTTTTATAAATGAAGAGAAGGAATTATGGTATTCAGACAGAATATCGAGTTGGAAATGCCGACTTACACAAATATCGAGTTGGAAATATCGTGACACAGAAATATCGACAGCAAGAATATCATGGTCAAGAATATCGAATTTAAGGTAAGAAACATCATTTTCAAAAATATAGAAGTCATTAAAATCATTTGCAAAAATATAGCTGTTTATAATATCGATTTTTTTATTAGGGTTATCTATTTTAGTTTACAATTTAAATGTATGTGATGTATGTTTTTTTGTATAAGTATTGTTTATGTTTTGTGTTATATTTTTAGTAGTTATCAATTTTATTTTAAGTACATT
Source organism: Calotriton arnoldi (assembly GCA_963921515.1). Lineage (NCBI taxonomy): Eukaryota > Metazoa > Chordata > Amphibia > Caudata > Salamandridae > Calotriton > Calotriton arnoldi. Next base: position 660,593 of record CAWUFW010004107.1, read on the forward strand.
AAGGGGTCGATTCCGATCTCGGCCGGTAGGGCTCCGAATCGGACTCGGCATTACCGGATCCGATTCGGAGCCCTGATTCCCGACCGAGTCGGACGTGCGTCCAGGCGAGCGAGTACGATGCGAACGTACGCGAAATCGCCGACCGACTCGTTCGCGGGACCCAACCGCACCGACCGACTCGCACGGACACGACTCGCACCGCGCAATGGAGACGTTCCCCGGCCGGGTAAGTACGATGCGCGCCGCGAGCAGTCCGACCGACTCGCGCCGTCCGGCTCGAAAGAGCAGTCGGAGCCGCACTTTGGGGGTCCGTGTCGGACCCCCTGTACGCCTAGCCGCGCGAGTCGCACACAGGGGGGACCCATGGATCCCCCCTACCTGTGCGTGTACGGCACGACCCGCTTCGACGCGTACCCGCTATAGGGGGCGCCCTTGTTCGCCTTGCACCCATTGAGTCAATGGGAGCCCGCGTACGCGTTGTACGACCGGCTCCCATTGACTTCAATGGGAGTCCGACCGAATCGAGTCCGGTAGCATGCGAACGCATCGTACTCGTTCGGTCGGACTTCTAGGGTCCGATTCGGTCGGAAATCTCTCCGGGTCCGGCTCGGTCGGAGAGATTTCCTGCCCGAATCGGAATCGGCCCCTTAGTGTTTTTTTAGTTCTGTAGCAGGTTGTGGGTTTATAGGGAAATAGGGTGGGAAGTAATTTAATTATAATAAATTATTGATTATTTTTTATTTATTTATTTGAGATTTTATAGTGTTAATTGCGGGATATAATTTATTTGTAATTAATTATTAATTGGTTGTTTAATTAAAATTAATAAATTAATTGGTAATTAATTATAGTAATTGTGTAATTAATTCTAGGTGCGGGTTGTGGGTTTTATAGGGGTAAAGGGTGGGAAGTAATTTATGTTTAATTAATTAATAATTAGTCGTTAATTGATATTAATAAATTAATTGAAAATTAAATATGGAAATTGTGTAATTAATTTTAGGTGTGTGTTGTGGGGTTTAAAGGGGTAAAGGGTGGGAAGTAGTTTATGTTTAATTAATTAATAATTAGTTGATCATTAATATGAATTAATTAATTGATATTTAATTAGGGTATTTGTTTATTTTTTTGTGTGTGGGTTTTACTGTTATAGGGGTACAGTGTGGGGAGTAAATTAATTTTACTTACTTTATAATTAGTTGTTAAATACTATTAGTTTTTTAATTGAAAATAAGTTTTAATTGTATAATTAATTTTTTTACTGTTTAGTTTTAGCTGTGGGTTGTGGGAATTATAGGGGTTAAGTGTAGGAAGTCAATTAATTTTCATGAGTTTTCATTTGGTTTTTAATTAATAATATTTCTTTAATTGGTAATTAATTATTTTGATTAAGGAAGTACATTTGTTAAAAAATTTAGATGTGGGTTGTGAATTGTGTGATGTTATAGAGTAGGAAATAAAAAAGGTAAATTTATGTAATAATGTTTTTGTTTCTAAATAATTTCTAATAAAAATATTTATTTGTTTGAAAATTATTTTGTATTTTATTCAATATAGTATTTGTAGGTATTTGTCATATATATGTAACATTATAATATGTTTAAAAAAATAATATTTATTATATTTGTATTTTTTTCTTCATATTTATATATTTTTAAATTTATTTTGTGTTTTAAATTTTGTTGTTGTTAAAATGTTGTTTGTTTCTAATTTTGAACTGACTGGAGTGAGAATATTAATTGTTACCCCTCTGTAATCCAACACTTTCCCTACTGTTGCACTCACTGGAGTGTGAATAGTAATTTTTACCCCTCCGCTATCCAACACTTACCTACTGTTTCACTCACTGGAGTGGGAATAGTAATTTTTACCCCTCCTCTATCCAACACTTTCCCTACCGTTACAATTATTGGAGTGGGAATAGTAATTTTTACCCCTCCATTATCCGACAATTTCCCTACTGTTGCACTCACTGGAGTGTGAACAGTAATTTTTACCCCTCCGCTATCCAACACTTTCCCTACTGTTGCACTGAGTGGTGTGGGAATAGTAATTTCTACCCCTCCGCTATCCAACGCTTTCCCTACTGTTGCACTCACTGGAGTGGGAATAGTAAATTGTATCATGCAACTATCCAACACTTTCCCTACTGTTGCACTCACTGGAGTGGGAATAGTAATTCTTACCCCTCCGCTATCCAACACTTTCCCTACTGTTGCACCGACTGGTGTGGGAATAGTAATTTTTACCCCTTCGCTATCCAACACTTTCCCTACTGTTGCACTCACTGTAGTGGGAACAATAATTTTTACCCCTCCGCTATCTAACACTTTCCCTACTGTTGCACTGACTGGTGTGGGAATAGCAATTTTTATCCCTTCGCCATCCAACACTTTCCCTACTGTTGCGCTCATTGGAGTGGGAATAGTAATTTTTACCCCTCCTCTATCCAACACTTTCCCTACTGTTGCGCTCGCTGGAGTGGGAATAGTAATTTTTACCCCTCCGCTATCCAACACTTTCCTTACTATTACACTCACTGGAGTGGGAATAGTAATTTTTACTCCTCCACTATCCAATGCGTTCCCTACTGTTACACTGACTGGAGTGGGAAATTTAAGTTTGAAGATTTTTATATAGTTTAATGTTTTAATTTATAAAATAATTTTTTTTAATGAGATTTTATGTTATTTGTACATATATATATATACCTGCTGGTTCAGGCGAAACGCGTCCGACACAGCCGCTGATTAAACCCTGGTTTGAAGTGTCAAGACATTGCGTCGTCGTTCCTTTCGTGGGGAGGAGTTTGTGTATATATATATATATATATATATATATATATATTTGGACATTTTTATATAATTTTAAAATTATAAAATAAATTAAAATGAATAGTATATTAATTGTTTTAAAGTAAATGTATATATATAAATTATGTATTTGTATTTAACTTTTTTTAAGTTTATTTGCTATATTTAAATTTATGTTATGTTTACATTAAATCTACTTAATTTTTTATATTAATTTTATTATTTAACATAATTAATATTTATAATTTTATTTTATATATGTATAAAAATCGATATTTTGTACAACTATATTTTTTTTTGATATTTCTGTACTTATCTGTTTAAGTATAGGGAGTCGATATTTTTGCATTCTGTATTTTTTCATCAATATTTTTTTATCTATATTTTTCTAGTTGATATTCTGTCAGTGAATCAGAAGTATATTGAGAAAAGGCACAAAGCAGAGGCTATAAGGGGGATTTGTTTTCTGTCACTCAGGACTAAACAACTTGATAATGGAGGTGTCACTACCACATCAGTGTCTTGTGAGAATCCTTTGCAAAACATCTGGCTTCAAAATCCTCAATTTATTCTGCTGAAATTGAAGAAGATGACTCATATCCTTTGCCAAAAGGGAAATACACATGATTCACACTGTTGCACTTGGTTGTTTCTATCATTAAATGCTTACTGAGTTTTCAAGAACCAGAGCAGCCAATCTCTTTTATCTCCAATTTGATGGTCTTACAGTTGATTATTTTTCTTTAGATCACATTATCTAGAATTCAAGGTAAAAGAATGGAACAATTAAGATATGACTGACTTCTCTAGATCATTTGGTACTCCCCTGGCTCAATCATTTTATTTCCAAAAAAACCCAACTTTATTTCCCCAGGTTTGCTCAGAGGTATGGTCCCAGTAGTAAAGATGGAAGTAGATGTTGTGTCCCTCGGGTGGCAATGGGGGTGTGTCCAGGCCTTGCCCTCCCATTCATCTCATTTTAAGGGTACTGAGGAATATCTGGAGGGGAAGCAACAACAGTGAGATTATTTGTTCCATTTTGGTCACACCACCATTGGTTTCTTCTCCTTCGCAGCCTGGTAGTGGCACACCTTGTTCATCTTCACCAGAATCTTTCTCTGCTACATTTTCCTCCCCTGTACCTTCAGTGTTTTGCCTAACTTCACCAGATGGTGTGAAGGTTCATTAGGTAGACTTTCAATTTTTACTTTCATTTTTTTTACTAGAGAGGCAGGTTTGGATGGATATACAAGAAACACAGTGCCCTTCCACTGTAGCTTGTTGAGGTAAATAATGGACTCATTTTGAATCATGATGTTATTAGAAGGAGTTTAAATCCCAGATCTTGTAATAAACTTCTAATTTTGGAATTCCTTCGAGGTGGTTTTCCAAATGGTATAGACCCTTCTATCCTTCTATCCTAGTGGCAGCTGCTAAGGGTTTTCTGGATTCATGGAGCATGTTGCAAGAAGTAATTATCTCGATAGTTATACTCTGTAGAAGTCTCGGAAACAAAAACACAATAGTGAATTTTCCTATCCCTTCTTGGGATCTTCGTACAGTTTAACAGAGGTTATAGGATCCCCCATTTAGGCCCTTGCCTCCTACCTCTTTTTGATAGCTATTGGCTAAAAGGCCTTCCTTGTCATGATAAATGCGGTTTGCAGAGTAGGTGAACTGGATTATTCAGTAATCCCTGCTCCCTACATAAGGTTTCATCCATACAGGGTTGTTCTTTGACCCTGTATGGTCATGCTAAAGTAAATACTTTTATCTGTTCTTCATTTAGAAAATCAGGTATGCTTTGGATATGCCTGTCTGCGCCCGTCTATGCCTGGACCACACTCAGCAGCAGGAGCCCTGATCCTCTGCCCATCCACAATACGCCGCCACAGAGCTCATGGTCCTGGACCCCAGATGCCACAACAACAACTGCTGCATCGCAACTCCGCGATCAGCGGTAGACTGTTCACCTGCCACCGCTTTCGATTCACTTGCGACTCCGGACCTCCTGTCTGCACAGAAACCTCCACCACCCCCATGTCGCTGACCACGGATTGGCTCAAACGTTCCGTCCATCATCCCCTTTTGTATCGCTTTGTTCGCCCTAAGTTGGCGGGGGTATGCCCAGACGTGGGTCTCTTGCTCACTTTGCCACTGGATTCAAGCAAGCCTGGCTGATGACGGCTGGCTTGCCAGAAACCGGTCCTAGGATGCTTGTTTCCGGTCCAGGGAAGACATGGCTTGGCAGTTCGGGCTGGACTGTTCCCATGAGGCACAGGGTCAGACTGATTTGCATATGGCCATGTCTGAACTGGGGTGGTGGAGTGAGCTAAAGAATGATGATGGATTAAACCCAGATCAGTTGACTGGGGGTGAGTGTTTGATTGGCTCAAACGTTCCGTCCATCATCCCCTTTTGTATCGCTGACCACGGACACCCCAGAACTGCTTCACTGCATCCTGCTCAACACCCAATCCCTTTGAAAACATGCCACTGAAATATTGGACACCATCACCACCCTCACCCCGACGTGCTCTTCATCACAGAGACCTGGCTTAACCTCTCCTCCACCCCCGACATCGCCACTGCAATGCCCAATGGCTTCAAGATGATACACGGGACCACACCAACAAACATGGAGGCGGCATTGTCAACAAAGAGACACTCCGTGGCACCACCACCGAAGATGACATCACACCTATCAAGGAACACTTCAACTTCCAGCTCTAAACTGATGGCAGAACGACCAACACAGGCACCTTCACCTACAGACCCCCAGGACTGCACCCCATCTTATGAGACACCATTCCTGAATACATCACCCCCTAGCAATCGACTCCAAACATTACATCTTCCTCAGCGACCTCAACTTCCACCTCGACGACCGCAAAGATGATAACTCTGCCAACCTACTGGAAAGCATGAGCAACATTGGCCTCACCCAGCTAGTCACCGACCCCACACACTGAGCAGGACACACGCTGGACCCGTCTTCACCGCCAGTGACAGAATCAAGTACAGTCATGCCACCGAACTCACCAGGACCGACCACACCATTGTGCACTTCACCATCGCATGATCCCCTGGCACCACCACCAAGCCCCCTGCTCCGCCCACCATAGCTGGAATAAAGTGACTGAGACCCAATGGGCCAACGCCCCCAACACCACCCAACCTGACGTTGCAACCAACCTGCAACAAGCCGTCCAGAACTTTTCTGCCTGGATCACCAACTGCACTGACAGAGTCACCCCATTAAGCCAACCAAGAACAGCAGAGTCAACAAGCAAGCCAGCTGGTACACACCAGAACTCAGGACCCTAAAACTCAACTGCAAACAGCTGGGAAGAAGGTGGCTCACCAGAATAGACTCCACAGACTGAGCCACCTTCAAGTATTCCCTCAACAAATACCACCAACGCCTCAAAGACACAAAAAGACATGCCATAGCAGACCGCATTGCAAGCACCAACCACAGCAGGGAACTCTTCATCATCGTAAGAGAGTTCTTCTGCTCATCTGAAACCAAGAACACGATCCCCTCTGTGCTGTGACGCACTGGCAAACAACTTCCACAACAGGATATCCACCATCTACAGTAACTTCGAAGCTCAACCCACCGAGCTCCTCAACCTCCTCACACCATTGGACGCCATCCATCCGCTCACTGCATGGGAACAGCTCACCAACTAGAATGCCACAGCCATCATGAACTCCATCCACTCAGGAACACCCACAGACCCCTGCCAACACCGCCTCTTCAACCTCAGGAGGAAAGAAATCAGTGTGGCACTCACCTCCATCCTCAATGCATCTATCCCCACAGCTGTCTTCCCTGATGGATGGAAACCCACAGAAGTGTGGGCCCTCCTCAAGAAACCCTCCGCTGACCCCAGCGAACTCAAGAACTACGCCCCATCTCACTGCTCCCTTTCCCCTTCAGGGTCCTCAAGAAGGCCATCAATCACCAGCTCTCCGAATACCTGGAGAGAAATAACCTGCTTGATGCCTCCCAGTCCAGCTTCCATACCAACCACAGCACCGAGACCACCTTGATCGCTGCCACCTCTTGGTGGCGTTTGATACAGTATCCCACCACACCCTCATCAAGAGGCTCCACCACATTGGTATCCAGATAGATGCCCTCAAATGGATTGCATCCTTCCTCACAGGACACACCCAGAAAATCTGGGTACCACCCTTCACCTCTAAGCTCAAGAGCATCATCTGTGGCATCCCTCAAGGTTCATCCCTCAGCCTGACCCTGTTCAACACCTACATGACAACCCGGCCAACATTTTCAGAACCCATGGCCTCAACATCGTATGCTATGCAGACGACAGCCAGCTCACATTCTCACTCACAGAAGACACCTCCACCACTAGAACCAACTTCCACAATTCCAGGACGAATGTCACCGACTGGATGAAGTCTAACTTCCTGAAGCTCAACACGAATAAGACAGAAGTGCTGATTTTTGGGAGCAACACCTCTTCGTGGGACTACACCGGGTAGCCCGCTGAACTTAGACCCACACCCTCACTGACAGACCCAGCCCACAACCTCGGCATCATCCTGGACTGCAAACTCATCATGAAATGCCAAATCAAAGATGTCTCATCCACCTGCTTCCACACCATCCGCATGCTCTGAAATATCTTCATATGGATCCCCGTCAGCACCAGGAAACCATCACCCAAGCCCTGGTCACCAGCCACCTGGACCATGAAAATGCACTCTATGCTAGAATCACCACCCAACTCCTGAAAAGACTCCAAACGATACAGAACTCAGTGGCCAGACTCATCCTTGACTTCCCCAATTGGACCCACATCACTCCCACCTCAGGAACCTCCACTGGCTCACCATCCAGAAAAGGTGTCAAGTCAAGATACTGACACATGTCTACAAAGTCCTCCACGACCAAGGACCAGCATACATCAACCACTGCCTGAACTTCCACCGATCTTCATGATATCTGCGCTCTGCCTCCCACGCCTTCACACACACTCCCGCAAAACCGCTGAAGCCTTTCCTTCTACTTTGTCGCCAAAGCTTGGAACGACCTTCCCCTTCACCTTCGAACATCACCATCTCTCACTGACTTCAGAAAGGGACTCAAGACCTGACTTTTTGACTAATCCCAGCAAGACCTCATCGTTTGGATATCCTCATGGGTGAGTAGCCACGATTTATAAATACTACTTGATTTATTGATTGATTGATATATCTTAGATGTTCATAGAGTGTGATCAATATAGCAGAAAAGAACAGAGGTTTTTCATTCTACTGATTCTTGGATTTTTATTTATAAAGGAAAGAAACCCTTGACTGCTGTTTCACAGCTAGGCTTGTCACTTCACAAGCTTACATTTCTTCAAGCCATGAAGATTGCCAGAGGATACAGGATAGTTCTCCAAGAAATAATGCTGTCTTTTTGCCTGAAACTAAGGGGATTCTCCCTCATGAGATCTGAAAAGCTGCCACCTAGTCCAATACATGATCTTTATCCTTTGATGTACTAAATTCTGGAGATTATAATTTGGGTTCAGAAATACTTAAAACAGCTGCACTTTTATTTAATTTAAAAAAGAGTTCTTTTTTGTGCATCAGGGCTTCTATGTCATAATAAGTGTTCTTTGTTGAATGACCTTAGTTAAATCCTCAAGTAAGAAATGGCTAGGACAAGGACGATGGACGAGAAGGTAATGACATAATTACTTACTATAATGTTCCCTACTGTGAGTCTTAGGAGCCCATTAGAATATCGGGCGGATCGCCACCGCCCGCATGACGGTGGCTATCCGCCTGACATTCTCACCCGCCCGCATGCCAATTCCCCCGGCCATATTACAATGGCGGGGGGACCCCGGCGGACGGAAAGACCGTTCGCCGGTTTTCCGCCCGGTCGATGAGTCGACCGGGCGGAAAAGCAGTTAATATGGTGGCGGTGTCTGGTAGACACCGCCATCCATATTATAATGCATGCGGGGTTATGCCTTTCCGCGGCGGCAACGCCGCCACGGAAAGGCATACGGTCTTCTGCATTGGGGGCCCGTAGCGGGCCCCCAGGGATTCTGGGGTGTGGGGGGTACCTATGGTACCCCCCTGCATTTCAATGTACACCGCGCAGTGCCTGTCACGTTGTGCATTGAAAAGCACAACTTGCACTTTCAGCACCGCCCGCCGCAATGTCAGAAATGCGGGATGCGCCCGCCAGTGTGGCGGGCGCATCCTAATGGCATGTGCGGGACCACGGCATGCATTGCGGGCGGTCCCATTTCCCGGGGGTATGGTGGGCGGACAAAGTCTGCCCGCCATGCTAATGACCCCCTTAGTGTTCCCCGTCTGGGTCTTCTTACCTCCTCCCTCCCTTCACGTCTTTTCCGGTCACCTCTGTTAAAGCCGGGCTATTATGTCTCATTGGCTTCATATAAGGTGTTGAGGTGAAGTAGGGGGGATTTGAAGAGGGTGGGCAGACCTTTGAGAGTACAAAGTGAAGATGGGCGTTATGGTAAGAAAAGGAAAAAAGCTTTCTTCCCAGTTAAATTTAGAAGGGTATTCTGTCTTAGAAGGCTTGATGCCTCCACTGAAGTAATATCGATCACAAAAATATAATGATACAGAAATATTGTGTCAAAAATATCGATTACAAAAGTATCGTTTCCTTATACTTATAATGGTAAGTACAAAAATGTCAAAAAAATATATAGTTTCAAACCAATCATGTTAAAAAAACCTACAAAAATACATATTTTACATTAAATAACATTTGTTGTTTTTTATTTACTACTATAAAAACATACATATAAATAAATTACCAAATTAATTAAATTTAAAAAGCAAAAAGCATTTTTTACAAAACTTAAAAAAAAAAAATATATAAAAAAATATATAGACAAATAATATAAAATAAATAAATAATAATGTTAAATATATTTTAACAACATTAAAAAAGTATTGAAGCCTGGGAATAATAGATACACTATTCCCACTCCAGTCTGTGCAAAAGTAGGGAAAGCATTGGACTTTGGAGGGGTAAAATTTACTATTCCCATTCCAGTGTGTGCAACAGTAGAGAAAGCATTGGACTCCAGAGGGGTAAAATTTACTATTCCAAATCCAGTCTGTGTGACAGTAGGGAAGTTGTTGGACTTAAGAGTGGTAAAATGTACTATTCCCACTCCAGTCTGTGCAATAGTAGGGAAAGTGTTGGACTTCAGAGGGAGATACATTTACTATTCCCACTCCAGTCTGTTCAACAGTAGGGAAAGCATCGGAAATGTACTATTCCAAATCCAGTTTGTGCAACAGTAGGGAAAGTGTTGGACTTCAGAGGGAGATACATTTACTATTCCCACTCCAGTCTGTGCAACAGTAGGGAAAGTGTTGGACTTTGGAGGGATAACATTTACTATTCCACTCCATTCTGTGCAACAGTAGGGAAAGTGTTGGACTTCGGAGGGATAACATTTACTATTCCCACTCCAGTCTGTGCAAATCGAGGGAAAGTACTTCACTTCAAACACATAATATATATGAAACATAACCTTATTAATGTATAACGAGAGAATACGGGGGCGAGTAATACACCGGAGGCACCCTGCCTGACCTGCTAATGGCGGCTATCTCTTCCACGGGCGGACGTTCTTGACATCACGCGCCCCCTCTGAAGACATGCGAATCCTGGCTCTGTCCCCTTGAAGATCCACTGCTCAGCTTACACCCACGTTCCTTCTGGGTTATAGAGTGCAATGGGGACCGACTGAATTGAAACCTTAAGGACTCACCCCCCCTTGCCTGACCTCAAGATGGCCACCTCAGTGGGACCCTTCCTCGAAGCTCCTTGATGCTTTATCTCTCCTGATCTAAAATTAATGGTCATCGTCCTGATCTTGATCTGCCCTCACCCGACCCCGTTCCTGCTTACCTACCAGGACATTTACTCTGAGAACTTTCCCTTGACAGCAGAGACTTAGCCATTTTGACTGATGCCCGGTGGATCTACCTCGCGAGATATAGGGGAGATGGGCTATGGATACCCTCCTTGACCATCACCTACCCAGCCGGTCTTTGGGCAAACTTTCCTGCGTCTCTCTGGACCTTTATTTCCCTCCTCCCCCTTCACCCTACCCCTCTCCGCTCTACTCTTTCTCCTCTTTCTAGCTACTGACTCTTGCCCTCACCTGTCCTTGCTCATAGATCCCACCCTGGCTTATCCACTTGACTTTCTTTTGTGAACCTTCCCTCGTCAGCTGAGACCTAGCTATTTGACTGATGCCCGATGGAGCTACCTTGTTTAGCTATAGGGGAGACGGGCTGTGGATTCCCTCCTCGGTCGTCACCTACCCAGTCGGTCTTTGGGCAGACTTCCTCTCGTCTCTCCTGCCATCTTTTCACCCATCCTCCCCTTCACATTTCCCCCTCCCCCTCCGCTCTATCTGTCGCACCTTTCCTTCCTCTTTCAATATGTTGCTTATTTTTTTATGTAAAGTGTAATTTGTTTATCGTGTTCTGTAACATTGTGTAACCTAATGTAAAGCGCTCTGATACCTCCGGGTCTAGCCAGCGCTATATAAAACTCTCAAAATAAATAAAATAAAATAACAAATATGAAACTCTTAATATAACCTTTATTAATTAACCAATAAAGTCATATTTATAGCAAGAAACAATTAAACAATTAACATGATTACTAAACAATTTAATAATTATCAATTTTTTTCCCCATTTATTTATTACTTAAGTTACAACACTATGCCTCCACAAACCTAGCAGTCCACAATTGAAGCGAGGGGAACATGGCTACAAGCTGAGAGTGCTGGCGAGAGCTCTCCCTCTAATGCATGCAGCATGCAGCAGTGAAATGGTGGGGACATAGGCCATAACCGACCTTGGCTCAGTGAGGAGAGACAAGGGGATGTGCATATGGTGCTCGGGGGCATTATGGAGAGAAGCTTGATAAAGGAAATCTGGAGCAGCACCGTCTCGCTCTGGAGAGAAGCGGCGCGAGGGCTCCGCAATGGTCATGGGTCTCGGCTCGCATTCTCTTCCGGGAAGGGAGCGGCTGCATCAGCACTAGTGGGCGGCAGAAGTTGGCAACCACAGAGATGCTGGAGTGAGTGAAGGCGAGGAAAATGCACATGAGTGCAGAGCAAGAGAAGGCAGTTGTAAATGGTGCTGAGGGGGAAGGAGAGGTGCTCTTCATCTTCACTGAAAGAAGCACCCTTACAGGAAGAACGTCAGTGAATACTGGGACAATCTATGGATGGCAAGGAGATCCGAGGGGCAAAAATCAATTATGAAATTTAAGAGCAAGATCTGAGGCCTTAGCAAATTCAGGAAATAGTCTCCAGATTATTAGCCCTGCTTCCTTTGAAGTTGCAGCGATAGTAGCAATGGACAACCCTGTGAATATATCTGAGACTGTTAACTCGAAGACCTCCTTGCTGGTTTTACCTCCAGCTAGAGGCAGAAATAGGGCAGGTAGAACAACAGGGGGAAGCACAGACAATATCCAGCATAGTGCAAAGGTCACCCCTTGCCTTAGGTCCAGTCCTTGAAGGAACCAGCGCATTCAACTTTAAATCCACAAAGACTCCCTGACATGAAGCATAAGAATTCCCCCACAATGGAGACGAGGGGAGGCAAGTGTGAGAGCCCTTAAATGTTAAGGAGGTCGTAGCTGGGCTACCGACAGAAAACAGATTTCAGAGTTTAATAGAGGTGGTCCCCAATTTGGACCAGTATAATGCAACACAACCCCAAAGGGAGACCCCAGGGGGAGACCTCACCAAACCTTGTATGGCAGGAAGGGATTGAGAGGTTGTTGGCACACCTAACAGAAGAGATCAAATCTAGATTTGCAATTTCTGAGAAGAACCAAACAAGCATACAAGGTACATGTGAGACATCGGAGGGGAAAGGGGATAGTTTGATTCAAAGGATGAACATGATAGAGGTTTCCGTAGAAACTCTCAATGAAGAAGTAAAGTTAAACCGAGATGAGATTTATATGTTGAAGAAAAGCGAGAAAGACCTTCGAGACAAATTGGAGGCTTTAGAAAATAATACAGGGCGTAATAACCGGAGATTGTTGAATATCCCAGAGGGAGTTGAGGGGGAGGACATTATAAGGTTTGTGGTGAACCAAATATTAAAGTTTACTCCATCATTAGACTCCAGAGAATTATCTGCTGCTATTCAAAGAGTATACAGGGACCCTTTAAGGAACAACCCTAACAGGAAAAATGCTAGGGGGATCCTGGTTAACTTTAAGTCTTACTCTCTAAAAGAACAAATTCTTGCAGTGGCTCTAAAAGCAGGTACTTTCAAGACAGAAAGCTGGTTCTTCCATATCAGGTCGGATATTTTAAGGGCCACACAAGACCGACAATAGGAGTTAAGTAAACATATAAAAGAACTCAGGAAAATAGGCTCTACAACTCAGTTGAGGTTCCCTGCAACTCTCAAAAGCATGTGGGTAAATTGCATGCTAACTCTCAAGGAACCAGGGGGGCCGGAAAATTTAATAAAACAAATGTGTTGGAAACGGGGTTACCGATTCCGGCACTTCCGGGCTGTGGGAGGAGTTATGGTTTGCCGCCTTTCTGGAGGGTCACCTGACCTAGGGATATAATAGGCTTGGAGGGAAACTTAGAAGCCAGTTGGGGCACCACTGATCCTGGGAGAACCTCTGCCGGAGTACAGGCTGTAGGGCCTAGGGGGGAGACCTACACTACTGCTACTGACAGGGCTAAGGCACTGCTGTAATAAGTTAGCTGAGGAACGCCCACCACCCACTGACCTTGCCCAGCGTGAGGGGACCCAGGGAACCATCTTCAGCGTGCTGGGAAGTACCATCCAGCACCCCAAGAACCACCAACTCATTCCCTCCCCCATACGGAGAAACCCCAAGAAGCAACCAACCAAGAACTGCCGCAAGTAACCTTAAAATTGCAAGGCCTGACAGACCAGCCAGGCCAGAAACCTGAACTGCCAAACTGGGGATCACCAGGTAAAGCGCCATGCCCTGAAGCGCTAGACCTTCACCCCCCATCTACTCCTAACTGCTGCTGGGCTGCCCAAAGCCCTTCTGTATCCGCCCCCCTACCAGCCTGCTGCCAGCGCGCCCCGCGCTGTACCTCCACTTGGGAGGAATCGCCCCAAGCCACTGACCTCGTGGCTGGAATCTGCCCGGGCGGCCGCCGCCGCGTGTGGAGAGCTGCGGAGGTGTGCGTGGCCTCTCCGAGGCCTTGGTGGTGAGGTGCGCCATCCGCACCCTCACCGAAGACCGAGAAGCTGCCCCAAAGATCACCGCCGGGCCCGGGAGCCCCGCCGATGAAGTCGCGGCCTGAAAATCACTGCCGCGGCCCAGGAGGAAGATCGAGGCCTCCGGCCCCGCCGACGCCATTGCCAGGAGACCGGGGACGCCGACCGCGTCATCGGCCGTGCCCCCGGGAAGGCCGCCCAGCGATTGGACGCCGGCTCCCGCCGCACCCCCAGCACCGACGGAAGCCGGGGAGGAGCACCTCGTCAGGTAGAGGGAGGCGGGAAGCCGGCCGGAGAGGACTGCCGGCTCCCGCTCCTTTCCCCCGCATTCCTCAGCTGATCCAAGGGGGCCGGAGGAGGGTGATACCGGCCCCCCAACGTCACGCAAATCCCAGCCGGAGGGCTGTAGAACTCGGTCCGGGCCCCGCCCCGTCAATCACGGGCCGGCCCGGGAGGGAGCCAGTCGCTGCGAGGAGCGACCAACGAAACGCTCACAGGTGAGCCCAGGAGGCCCCTAGGGCCAGAGAAACGCCCCTGGGGGCCGGGGGCCAACCGTAACTCGATATTTGGAAAGGGGGAAGCCCCCAATAACTATACGCACGAGGCGAGGCCCTGGAGAGGAGGGGGCCTGGCCTAATTTAACCCCTAAACAGCCCCTGAGAGCAAAAAGGCCCTAATTGACAGGGAACCCCCAGAGAGAGAACATGTCGAGGGGTTCCTAAGTTGTTCACCAGCCTAGTTGTTCTGCCTGCTTTAATTACTGTCTAGGCCTGATGCAGGTCCCCATTATTGAAATGTCTTTGCCTAGGATAAGGGTGCTTAACTGAATTAATCTGCCCCATCTGATGCTGCATTGATTTATATAAAAGAACTTGTTTTTAATATACATGCCTGGTGTGGTGTCACGTTATTGCGTCCGCATTACTGAGTCAAAGTGAGTGTGTGCTGCACAACTGCCTTACACATTGCCTTCGGGTGCCTTTCCACCTCGCGCCATGCTACCGTGCCGGAATCGGTAACCCCGTTTCCAACAAAATGAAAGCACAAAAGCAGTAGGAATGGACCAACATTAGAGGGAGAACTCAAATGGATACAATGAGAGTATCCAACAGATTAGTAGGGAGGGTTCCCGGGGGGGGCAAGGAGGAGTCACAAAGAAGAGATGTGAGAGAGTCAAGGCACTGGTTGGGGAGCATCAAGGGAGAAAATATTTTTAAAAAAGATCCTCAAGACAGCTAAAGATGGTAAAAGTGTAGGAGAGGAGGGTGGAGGGCAGTCATCCACTAATGGTACTGCAGGCTGATGAGAGGAATGGTAGGAGGATGATAGAGTGGGCCCTCTGAGGTTTTTATCGTAGATAGTGAATGAGCTGAGAGTAAATAGCAGAAGGAGAAAGATCTTTGAGTACTTAAGGCTCTCGGAAACCAATATAATAATCTTACAGGAGACTCACTGAAAATAGAGTGTGTAGAAGCATTAAAGAAGCGAACATCGATTAGTGAATTTGCCTGTACACATCAGTTGTGCTGTGTTAAGGGTGTGGCAATATTGATTAAGAATTCAACACCATGCTACCCTTGGAAAGTGTGTAGCAGAAAGGGCAGGCAATGGCTGACGGCAAAATTCAGATTTATAGCATTGGTATGCAGTAGTGGGTTACTATGGCCCAAATGTTGATATCCTGAACCTCTCCAGGCTTTATGTTGCCAACTGTTGGAGCTTTCAGTTCCAATAGTAATAGCAGAAGATTTTATTGTAGTACTTGACCCTGTATTGGGTAAGTCAACTGTAAGATATACAGCTAACTCCCCAAAGATGGAGGTATAAGTGAGGCTCCTGATGAAGGACATATTTTTATGTGGAGGGACAAGGGCTACACTTTTCATAACAAAAAATACGACCATTTTTCTAGAATTTATTTTTTCTATTAGACTAAAGAATGTCAAATAGAGTGGAGAGGGTGGACCATCTCCCTGAGCACTTGTCCGACCACTCAGCTGTTAGGCTTGAGTTAAAACTGGACATGCAGTGTGAGCCTCCGAGGTGGACCCTAGAAGGGTCATTATTACTTGATCCAGGGGTAATTAGTTAGCTGAGACAGGACACAAAGACCTACTTCAAGACAAATGTGGGATCAGCCCCTCAGTACATAATTTGGGACACCTGAAAGGGCTTCCTTAGAGGGAAGATTATTAGTTTAGTGGCCTGGAAGCATAGAGAGTCTAAAAGCAAACTCGCTGATTTGGAGGAGAAAATAGCAAAAGTTCAGAAAGCAGTGAGTGTCCAGGGAGCAATGCAAGACCCTATTACATTTAACACTAGGATCAGGGAGGCAAGGGAAGAGCTCGCCACCCATGTGGATGGTACTTGGCACAAAGAGTGGGAAGCCAGTAAAGTAGCCCATTACAAGTATGGCGACAGGTGCGGAAAACTACTGGCTTGGAAAACGAAGGTGGAAAGTAGAAGGAATATCATCAGAGGGATTAAGGCTGAAGGAATAGGGGAATGGTGCACTGAAGAGACTGATAAAGGACAATCATTAGAACATTTCTATCAGAGCTTACACACCGAAGATTTGTAGGTGCCAGAGGAACAACTAGAGATTTGGCTAAGGGGGATGTCGGTCCCTAAGCTCAAACCTGCTATGAAAGACACTTTAAATCAGGGAATAACACAAGAAGAGGTAAGGGCAACAATTAGGGGGCTGAGAAAAGGGAAGGCTGCAGGTCCTGATGCTCTACCTAATAGGTGTACATGGCCTTGGTGGAGGAGCTACTTCCAATACTAGTTAGATTGTTGGAAGGCATCTTCCTAGAAGGAAACATCTCACCAAGGTCATGGGAAGAGGCCACAATAAGTGTGGTTTTGAAGCCCGGCAAAGAACCCAGAACTATGTGAATCATACAGATCAATCTCATTGCTGAACTGTGTTTATAAGATCTACACACATATAAAGCAATGAGATTGGACAAAGTGATTGGGTGTCTGATATACGAAGACCAAAAAGGTTTTATAAAGGAACGGCAACTATATGAACTTATGCATGGCCTGGTGGGGGTGATAGATAGGGCAATAGATAGGGAAGTTCCACTAACAGTTCTGACTTTTGACGCCACTCCCACTTTCGATAGAGTGAGTTGGCCCTTTCAGAGTAAGGTGAGTCAACATAATGATTTGGGAGAAATGTATTTAAGAGCAATCCAGTCAATTTATAGAGAGCAGACAGCAAGAATCATTGTGAATGGGACATGACAAGGCTGCCCAGTGTCGCCCCTGTTGCACGACCTGTACATTGAACCCCTAGTGATAAGGTTGAGGGAAAATTCAGGCATTATCCCCTTTATGTACAATAGCTGGAAGAGGAAGGTGGCACTATACGCCGATGACCTGGTGGTCTACAGGTCCAATTTAGCAGTTTTGTACCCTAATATCCAGCAAACCCTGGAAGACTTTTGCAAGGTTTCAGGCTATTTAGTGAATTCACAAAAAACTGATATTATGGTATGGAATACTCTGTGTGTCAGCCCCTTCTTAAAGAATCAGATACTAAGGGGTAACAGTGGTACAAGATCTAGACAGAATGACCCAAGTGAACTTTAAGAAGGTGATGTTGAATACTAAGAGGCTTTTGAGGGCTTGGTTGTGCCGCCCACTTACAATCTTTGTTAGAGCTAACATCAGTAGAATGTCGATCTTGCTGAAGTTTACTTTCCTCGTTAATGCAATACCATCATTGTTTAGTAAGGCTGGCATTAAAACTATCAGAGATAGGTGAGCAGTTTTATTTGGGCCTCTAGAGGAGTTAGAATTTCCTGGAAAAAGCTCCAAATGAAAATGATCCCGGATTTCCAACTTTACTGCTGGTCTTAGCTGCTAAAAAAACATTAGCGCACTGCTATGGGGAGAGAATCACTCATCAACAAGACCTAAGCTCCAAGCTATGCTAAAAAGTCATCCGGGTGGAGATAGGAACTTTCTATATAAATTTGGGAACTACAGATTTTTCAAGAAAGTTAGGCTAAGACATTGAATGCTGCATGCAGCCTCTGGGTGCAGATTAGGGGCCCGATTCACAAAGACAATCTGAGACAAAAGTCTAACTTCACGACTTTTGTTATTCACAGAAGTCATTTAGGAGTCGTATCTTTATGTCCGCAATCGGGCCGGAATCTCTGGCTTGAGCCGTACTCTCCGCACCCGGCCATACTCTCTGGCTCAGGCCTTACTCTCCGGCTCGGGCCAGATGAAGTATAATCAATGGGTCAGGATGCAGTTTTTACAAAAAGGAACATTAGGAATGTTTGATAAATGGTAGAAGAGGTCCTGAAAATCAGTTTGGGCAGAGAAAAGGGTGTGGCCAGACACTACTTCATATCCCAGAAAATTTTACTCCTCTGCATCATGATACATGCAGGGCCTGATTCACAGAACTAACTTACGTCAAAATCCTAAACTTACAACAATTTTGGTATTCACAGAATGAACTTACACATTTGGGTATTCACAGAATGAACTTACACATTTGGGTATTCACAGAATGAACTTACACATTTGGGTATTCACAGAATGAACTTACTACCATTTTGGTATTCACAGAATGAACTAACTCATTTTGGTATTCACAGAAGGCACTTACTCATCAATGAGTAAGTGCCTTCTGTGAATACCAAAATGTGTAAGTTACACAAAATGAGTATGTTACACAAAATGTGTGTTACACAAAATGAGTAAGTTACACAAAATGTGTAAGTTACACAAAATGAGTAAGTTACACAAAATGTGTAAGTGCCTTCTTTGAATACCAAAATGAGTAAGTTCATTCTGTGAATACCAAAATGAGTAAGTTCATTCTGTGAATACCAAAATGAGTAAGTTCATTCTGTGAATACCAAAATGAGTAAGTTCATTCTGTGAATACCAAAATGGTAGTAAGTTTAGGATTTTGTCGTAAGTTAGTTCTGTGAATCGGGCCCGCAGTCCACAATTTGCGCTCCCCTCAGTGTTGACTGTAGTGTAACCACTACAGTCAACACTAAGCGCACTCCACTTAGTGAACTGACACTAAAGTCAACACTGAGGGGAGCGCAAAATGTGGACTGCATATACTATGATGCAAAGGAGCAAACTTTTCTGGGATATGATGTAGTGTCTGGCCACACCCTTTTCCCTGCCCAATCTGAATTTTATGACCTCCTCTACCATTTATCACATGTTCCTAATGTTCCTTTTTGCAAAAATTGCATTCTGGCTCATTGATTACACTTCATCCGGCCCGAGCGAACGAGAGAGTACGGCCCGAGTTGGAGACTAAGGCCCAGGTGCAGAGAGTACAGCTCAAGCCGGAGATTCCGGCCCGACTGCGGATGTAAAGATACGACTTGTAAATGACCTCTGTGAATACCAAAAGTCATAAAGTTTGACTTTTGTCTCAGATTGCCTTTGTGTTCAGGCGCTAGATATTTACTTGGAATACCTTATTGTAGCAAATTTGCCCCCATCTGGAACTCTCCCAGAACTCCAGACTGTTTACAGGACATTCAAGCTAGACCTTTGAAAGTGGCAAACATAAGTACATGGGGCAGATCCTTAAAAAAGGCAGATTAATTTCATGGGAATATATTTCAAAGATAAGAGAAGGTAAACTGTCTAGATTCAGGTCCTACCAGCTGGCTACTTGGGCATGTGAACTGGTGCAGGATAGTAGAGGTGATATGGTGTTGGAGGGAATCCTACAAGGAACTACCCCCATAAAGAATGAGGTGGCCAAGTGGTACTAGAGGGTAGTGTGAGGCAATGCTGAAGACTTTACTTTACCGAAGGAGCTGTGAAAAAGGGATCTTCCAACACTGGATTTAACATACCTCTGGCAAGTATCTATGTCTATCTTACGTGAATCTATAAAATCTGCATCTCTCAGAAAAACATATATGTTTACCAATCTATGAAGCCCAGTCCCAAACGCGGTCAAGAGCTGGCAGATGCCTTACACATGTTCATGAAATGTTCTGCAATTCAGCACTTTTGGCATGATGTGGTTAAGGCTTTATCCAAGATGTTTGGCAACAAAGTTAAGGTAAGGCCTGTGCTGAAGTATCTTAGTGGATAACGAGATCAGTATCAAACTGCTTAAAAAGCAAAGAGTACTTTTATTTGCATTGATTTTACTGGCAAGAAGGGAGATTTGCATGAAATGGTTATCTCTTATCGCCCTGGATGTTATTGACTGGGCCATTTCTGCTAAGCAAGTTGGCAAGTTAGATTGTGATTGCACCACACTAAACAGGGCGAAGATGTGGGTTCTGTTAAAAAAAATGGTGGAAAGCACAATCGTCGGTAAGGGTTGGCTAATTACTTAATAATTGTCCACAGTGATTTAAGACCTATGTTCCAACCTGAGGTTCGACCAGGGTCCGGAGGATTAAGGAACCCGATGCTGGAAAGGTCTTGCTCAGGATGAGGTGTATAGGTAGAAGGCCAGAAGTTTCTGCTATCCTTCTCCTATGAAACTCCAACCTGCATAATGAGGACAAAAAAAAACAACAACAAAAAGAAAACTTAGCAGCCTACACTTAAAATATAACTAAAATAAATAAATGTAACACATTTAATATAACTCATAATCAATTAAATATTAATTAATAATTAATTATTATTTAATAAATTAATAAATAACTTCCCACCCTACAAACCCAGCAAACTGCACCGAATTTATAACTTAAAATATATAATTATTACACAACTTCCATGATTAATAATCAATTAAATAAACAATAATTAATTGTTAAGTAATTATTACTTAATTAACTTCCCACTCTATACCCCAACAAACCCAACAGCCCACTCCTTATATATAACTTAAAATATATAATTATTACCCAATTTCCATATTTAATAATCAATTAAATAATTAATAATAAATTAATAACTAATTGTTGGTTATACTTAATTAAATTCCCACCCTACGCTCCTACCAACCTTGCAATCCGCTACAACAACATAAATTAATATAAGCAATTAATTAAACAATTATAAATCACTTAGGGGTCGATTCCGATCTCGGCCGGTAGGGCACCTAACAGTATTCGTCCAGAAAAAATACAAGCCGAATGCGTGTTTCCCGACCGATTCGTACACTCGTCCGGACGAACAAGTACGATGCGTATAACAACCCAGTTTCCGAGCGAGCCGTACTCACCCAATCCAGCTCCTGTTCCCCGCCCGAGCCGGATCCGTGAACGCCGAATCGAGCCGCACGGAAGCAAATACACAGCACCTTCCGGCCGGACTAGTACGATGCGCAATACGTACGCGCCGAAGCCGTCGCTACGTCCGGCACGTTTGAGCATCCGGGCGAGCCGTACATAAGCTCCGTTTCGAGCCACAAGACGATCCACGGCTACGAGACGAACAAGCCAGCGACGAGTACGAGTCGAAGACACGAGAAACCCGAACGAGACGATCCAAGCATGAATCCCATTGCGCAGGTCCTACCTATACTCTACATCTATTACCGGGACCGGCACGGACGCGTACGGCGCAGACGGTAAGTCAAACACCAACAATACAAACAAACTACACGTACCCGAAATAGGTCACACACACATAGGGATGCACACATAACGTACACTAGCAACAGCAGAACCATAGGGGTGGGATGGCCAACACCAATGCCATACACACCCATAGGGGGATGGATGCCTACCACCAACACCACCCTACCACCACCCCTACTCAGGGGGGGCTGGATGCCTGTCACTACTACCATCCCCACCCTTAGGGGGCTGGATGCCTGTCACTACTACCATCCCCACTCATGGGGTGATGGATGCCTACCACTACCACCACCACTACTAATGGGTGCCTGGATGCCTGTCACTACTACCATCCCCACTCATGGGGGGATGGATGCCTACCACTACCACCACCCCTACTCAGGGGGGCCTGGATGCCTACCACTACCACCACCCCTACTCAGGGGGGGCTGGATGCCTGTCACTACCACCACCCCTACTCAGGGGGGCCTGGATGCCTGTCACTACTACCATCCCCACTCATGGGGGGATGGATGCCTACCACTACCACCACCACTACTAATGGGTGCCTGGATGCCTGTCACTACTACCATCCCCACTCAGGGGGGGCTAGATGCCTGCCACCACCAGCACCACCCTACTCAGGGGGCCTGGATGCCTGTCACTACTACCATCCCCACTCATGGGGGGATGGATGCCTACCACTACCACCACCCCCACTCAGGGGAGCTAGATGCCTGCCACCACCACCCCCTACTCAGGGGGCCTGGATGCCTGTCACTACTACCATCCCCACTCATGGGGGATGGCTGCCTACCACTACCACCACCACTACTCATGGGGGCCTGGATGCCTGTCACTGCTACCATCCCCACTCATGGGGGGATTGCTGCCTACCACTACCACCACCACTACTCATGGGTGCCTGGATGCCTGCCACCACTACCATCCCCACCCTTAGGGGTATGGATGCCTACCACTACCACCACCCCCACTCAGGGGGGGCTAGATGCTTGCCACCACCACCACCCCTAATCAGGGGGGGCTGGATGCCTGTCACTACTACCATCCCCACCCTTAGGGGGCTGGATGCCTGTCACTACTACCATCCCCACTCATGGGGTGATGGATGCCTACCACTACCACCACCACTACTAATGGGTGCCTGGATGCCTGTCACTACTACCATCCCCACTCATGGGGGGATGGATGCCTACCACTACCACCACCCCTACTCATGGGGGCCTGGATGCCTACCACTACCACCACCCCTACTCAGAGGGGGCTGGATGCCTGTCACTACCACCACCCCTACTCAGGGGGGCCTGGATGCCTGTCACTACTACCATCCCCACTCATGGGGGGATGGATGCCTACCACTACCACCACTAATGGGTGCCTGGATGCCTGTCACTACTACCATCCCCACTCATGGGGGGATGGATGCCTACCACTACCACCACCCCTACTCATGGGTGCCTGGATGCCTGCCACCACTACCATCCCCACCCTTAGGGGTATGGATGCCTACCACTACCACCACCCCCACTCAGGGGGGGCTAGATGCCTGCCACCACCACCACCCCTACTCAGGGGGGGCTGGATGCCTGTCACTACTACCATCCCCACTCAGGGGGGGCTATATGCCTGCCACCACCACCACCCCTACTCAGGGGGGGCAAGATGCCTGTGACTACTACCATCCCCACTAATGGGGGGATGGATGCCTACCACTAACACCACCCCTACTCATAGGACGGGTAATGCATGACACAACTAGCATACTCCCACATAAGGAATGACAGAAAATTACATCCCCCCCAACACCATGACAAGTGTGTGTAGTCTGTGTCAAATGCCTACAACACTGAACATGACATTGAACATACAATGTGACCCCCTAGCACATGTGTCACACATAAATGTGTGTGGCCTCCACAATGCAAGCAGACCATGGCCACTGTGGCAATGGGCTCGAACACCCCATCACCACAGTGACCAAAAGGGGAGTGTGGTGTCCATAGCTGATGCACATTTTGAACAGTGTGGCAATGTGGCCCAAAGCCCCATCACCACAGTGACCAAAAGGGAAGTGTGGTGTCCATAGCTGATGCACATTTTGAACAGTGTGGCAATGGGGCCTAAAGCCCCATCACCACAGTGACCAAAAGGTAAGTGTGGTATCCATAGCTGATGCACAGTTTGAACAGTGTGGCAATGGAGCCTAAAGCCCCATCACCACAGTGACCAAAAGGGAAGTGTGGTATCCATAGCTGATGCACATTTTGAACAGTGTGGCAATGTGGCCTAAAGCCCCATCACCACAGTGACCAAAAGGTAAGTGTGGTATCCATAGTTGATGCACATTTTGAGCAGTGTGGCAATGGGGCCTAAAGCCCCATCACCACAGTGACCAAAAGGGAAGTGTGGTATCCATAGCTGATGCACATTTTGAACAGTGTGGCAATGTGGCCTAAAGCCCCATCACCACAGTGACCAAAAGGTAAGTGTGGTATCCATAGCTGATGCACATTTTGAACAGTGTGGCAATGTGGCCCAAAGCCCCATCACCACAGTGACCAAAAGGGAAGTGTGGTGTCCATAGCTGATGCACATTTTGAACAGTGTGGCAATGTGGCCTAAAGCCCCATCACCACAGTGACCAAAAGGGAAGTGTAGTCATGGTAAAAGCTGCCAAAGCCAAACTGCATGGATGAATCCTGGTCACAGAACAACAAACACATCAGTGGCATAGTAGTGCTTGTGTCCCATAGCAACATAGATTGGTCGAGGAAAACAGTGCAGTGTCACTGAAACATCGTTTTGGCCATGTGCATACAAACATCACCCATGGGGGCCCACATTGTCAACATTCACAAATAACCCAATGACAGAAGTGACCATCATAATGCTGACCCACATATCTGCACCAATGGACACACAAATGTAGATATCCTGTGGAGACTGTAGATGTCAGGTGAACAAATACCATACCATGGCATCAATGGGACATACAAACCATGATTATTGTGCTGACTGATGACCTAGGAGTCCCAGGGACAGCAGGGGAAAGCCACCAAACAACATACAGCCAATGGCACACTCAAGATATGCCAATGCAGTGGTGCAAAGGCACAAACACAAACAGGCAGACTCACACTGCATATCAAAAACAACAGGTGATGGGGGGGGGTGTGCCAGTGTCCCCAGGCAACCACACAACAATTGAGGAGGCCTGAATTCCAACCACACAGATGTGTATACAGTGCCATACAAAAGTTACTCATGGCTCGGATACCCCTATGTGGGCAATCAGGCATTGTTAGATGAGAGGGAGCCCAAATTACACATGTCACACAAGCTTGTAGGAACAGCAACTAACACAGCAAGAGACAGACCCACCACAGCACTACCCCCAGGGACCCCACATTGTGCTGACACTAGCCTGCATGATAATCCCACTGTGATGACAAAGGTAGATGTCGTTCACACTGTGAACCACAGCCATGTGTCCTGAGCAACAAACTACCATCACACCTACACAAGCTCCAATCAATCAGCACGGCCTGCCAGCCAGGGCCAATATGGTAGGGGTCTAGCCGTGCAACAACTCACTTTTGCACACACTCAACACCACACACCCTGATCTCCACCAATGTGCAGCAGTGAAGCTCACATGGACTGGTGACATTGGACATGCACCCATGACAATACCAGGGATGGTGGTGGGAACTAAGGTGCAGCAACCCATCACACATGGCCAGTCAACAAGACTCGTGAATGTCTGACACACAGCACAGTATGCCGTACATGGGCATGATGTGAAATCCACCACAATCAATGGGATCCTGGCCATAGTCACACACCAACGAAGAAGCCAAGGTGACACACGAAGAACACACGTACACAACTTCCAACATTGCAGCTCTGACCCTGAGGAGTGGCAGCAGTCACACACACAACGTGTCACAATCACTGAAAGCTACCACAAACTGAAAATCACATGACTTGTGTAAACAACAAGTGCCAAGGGGAATCCTGAATGTGTCCCATCTGCGTTTGCCCACATCCCCAGCCCAGACAACAAAGACAACCTGGTATGACAACCTCATGAACATTAGTTTGCCATGCACCCACATCACGGAGAAACCAGGTCCAAGATTCTGGATGAACACAGAACAACTCAGCAAGCATCACAAACAGGAACATCCCTAGGGACACAACCTGTGTAGGAAAAGGGAAGGGAACACGCACAGACATGCTTACACAACACACAACACAGGCCCACGCAATGTCACGGGATTACACACTGCCATGAGGGCACTCCACTCCTGTGGAAGGTCCGCTGTGCCAAACCTTGTCTGTGCACGACCCAAACATGTCAGCAGAACACTCCGTCAGTGAGTGAACAACCACAACACACAGAAGCCTCTGCTCACATCAGCCTGGGTACGGGAGTGTCACGTCAGTCATCTGCATACACACAAAACACATGTCAAGCAAGTTGCACTGTATACACAGATGAGTCCTTCGACATTGATGTTCAAAACTGCATGTCCAGTGGAGCTGGGCACACAGTCAGGGAAATCGGAACATTGAACAGTGGTAAGCCCACCAGATGTGCATCAGTGTAAGACAAAGATGTTCATTTACAAATGCAAAATGTACATCCCTGTGTCAAATGCAGAACATTACACCCTCAGACTGCACGAAAGGATGCCATAGATCCAGACTACAACAGGACACATATCCCATGGACCACATGGAGTCCATCACAGCAACACTTCATTTTCCTGATATGAACACTATTACAACTGCAAATGCAGGATGCTGCTCATCCACATCATGTACATCAAAAGAAAAGCCACAATTAAACAAAAAGAGGCTTTATTCAGCAAATGGCAAGGAAAACTCTGAAGTCCAAAAGAAACTAAGGCCAATGGCCAGTCCAAAATCACAGTCCCAACAGGGTGATAAGTGACAACTGGTCACCCATTGCTTGCCTGCACTTGTACGGACAGGGGACATCCCCCTTGGAGGGGCATACAAGGGGCAGGCCAGGCACCGCAGGGACAGGATCAGGGGATGGCAGAAGGAGGCAGTGAAGGGGTGGTGGGTGCAGGAGTGTCACCGGCAACTGCAGTAAAGGTGTCTGACTCAGGGGGGGCCGGCACCACTGTGGTACACAAGTCAGTTGGTGTGGGTGCTGCAACCACTGCAATAGGCTGGTCTGATGTAGTGGACTGGGTCCCCACTGCAGTGCCCGAGTCAGACGGGGTGGTTGTGGACTCTACTGCAGTGCATGACTCCAAGGGAGTGGAAGGGGGGGCAGATGAGGTGGGCAGGACAGAGGGGGGACCCGGTCTCCACCCCAGGGGCACTAACAGGCAGAGCGTCTGGGTTGGGGGTGGAAGAGCAAGTGGCAGGGGGGAGGGCCTAAGCAGTCTGGGGATGCGGTATCAGTGTGTGGGGGAACCTGGGGCAGGGTGTGGCGGGGAAACCTGTGGAGTGGTGGCCTGGGGGATGGAGGAGAGAGACTGGGTGGTGGAGCTGCGTGGTGGTGGGGTCTTGCTCTTCCTGGTCCGGGGGGACTTCCGAATGGGGTCCTGTGTCTGCCTGCGCCTGGGGGAGGGTGTCCGGGGGTGAGGGCCACTCCCCTCTGTGTGGGTGGACTTCCTCTTCCCCCGGTATGCTGGATCAGCAGGATTGGAGGGGAAGAGGCCGAGGTCACACAGGAAGATCTGCTGTGTAGGTGGGGTAGCAGGTGAGGCAAGGGAAGGGGTCTTGGAGGGAGAGGATTTGGAGGACTGCGGAGTGACACTGGATGCCTGTGTGTGTGTCTGTTCCCCATCCCCTGTCTGTGTGGTATCAGTCCCCTGAGGATGCTTGTGTGCACGTCTTGCCTTTCTCTTGGGTGTGTCTGTGCTGCTCGTGTCTGTGTGCTTGGGTGATTGTGCAGGTGTGCATGTGCTTTGGACAGGTAGGGTGGCAAGAAGTGTGGATGGGGCAGAGGTGGGAGGGGTGAGGGACTGTTGGAGGAGGGACTCTGCTGCCGTCAGGGAGGAGTCCATGGACTTATTGCTCCTCTATAGGGCAGACATACCCGTCGAGATGCCCTCCATGAACGACACCAGCTGTGTCAACAGAGTGGTGTGTGCATGGAGGACACTCAGCATTGCTGTCTGCCCTACATGGAGCTGCCGAAGGAGGTACACAGACTCCTCACTCAGGGCAGCAGGGGACACAGGGGCAGGGGGTGCGGTGCCTTGCATGAAGGAGACACGCTCCCGAGCACGGGAGCCTCCACGGACCTCAGGAATGGGAGCCAATGGGAGGGCGGTGGTGGTGGTGGTGGTGGTGGTGGCGGGGCCAGACAGACTAGCTGGCCTTTGGTGGCTGCTGAGACCCGCCTCCACAAGGGAGTCATCCTCCGAGCTGCTGTGGTCCTCAGCTGAGGTGGATGGTGCTGAGGACTCCTCGGTGTGGCTCCCCTCGCCCTCCGTGCCACTGGGTCCCTCTGACCACTCGTCGGATGCTGACCAAGTCTGGCTCCGCTGCTCCTCCTGGTCCGTGGAGCTTCCCCTCCTGTGGCCGTGGATGTATCTGAAAACAATTAGGGAAACAGACAAACATCAGTCACCTGCACTGACCGCACACACCACAGTAAGTACAGCACATCACAGAGCAAGCCCTGGCATCCTTAGTTGAACATTGCCTAAAGTCCTCACACAGATTCGGGGAAGCCAATTGTCAGTCTGATGGTCAACCATGGGACTCACACCCCTCCTGCCCTTGCACCCATCTGTCTGGTGCCTGTCTGATGGTAAGACCCCAGTGTGGACACATGCAACACCTACACAGTTGTTGGACATTGCAGGGAACACGGTGAAGTATGTGAACATGCACACATCACATCTCTTGCCACTGAGTCAGTGCAGGTGTCCGGATGAAAGGGATGGCCAGAGTCTAAATAGAAATGCATGTGATGCATACCAGCACCAGACACCATGATGCACCCATGTCCGGATAGTCAATGCCACAATGGGGTGCATGTTGCACATGTCACTCCCCTGCAGGATCAGTCTCAGGAAGTTTAATGCCATGGCACAGGAATGCGTGCAAAGTCATACATTACTGTCTCCAGTCACATGGCCATGGCAGCCAGCCAACAACAGTCTGCACTGTGTCACAATCTGAGGGCATGGGGAATGCAAGTTATGTGACTGACAAGTGCACATGTCCATACCCCATAAACCACATCATCTGTACTACTATTTGTCCACGTCATACCAACTGGACATATGGGGGACATGAAACACAACTCTCTGAACATGAGCACCTCACAGTGTGCTGTGAATGAAAAACAGCTGCTTGAAAGTCACAGTCGCAAACACCTGTGTGCACAGTCAAGTGATCAGACACCGTCACAGAAGTATCGTCTATCATGGTCACATCTCCGATGGCATGCTGAGCCCTAACCGATAAACATACCAGTAGTCCTGACAACGAAGACACAGCTCAATGAGACAGAGGCAGACACCTGAGGGTACATTTCACTGATCACAACATGCCAGATGATACACAGGAGTGGGAGTACAGAGTGTATTGTATGCCCTGGAGTAGGCATGACTGTCCAGCTCCACCTGTAAGAGGGATGAGTCCTGGACAGTAGGCAGGTGGCTAAGCATGTGTGACACACTTGATACACATACTCCTGAGGCCCAAACATTGTTCCCACCAGCAGCATGGGTGTGTGCCAAATTCCACAGGGACATGTGGTGATTCAGATCAGCAAGTGGACCACATATCACAGTCACACCCAGATTACATGTCAGAACTTAGGCATTGTGTAAGCAATTGACCCACCCGTGAGTCGCACAACATAGTCACGGGAACAAATGCTGTCCCCCACCTTGAGCAAAGCTAAATGCAATGACACAGTCCCCAAATGACACAATTTCCTGACTATAAGGGCCACACATATGCGTATCAGAGGAGAAGTGGGCATGTCACAAATGAGGGACATGGGCCCTGGACCACATGATTGATGTACTGTGGAAGTTTAACCAGGCCAGAGGAGGGCACATAGCATGTCAGACAAAGTGCACAGTGCAGTCATGGACTCACCCCCTCCTTGCTGCTGTCTGCCCTTCAGCTGCCCATCCAGGTCAGGGAAGACCACCGCCAGGATCCGGAGCATGTGGGGGGTCAGGGTCCGGTGTCCGCCCCTCCTGCAAGGAGGCGACAGCTTCAGCTGGACCCTTGTGATCCTCCGGGTCCAGCCCCGAAGGTCCTGCCACCTCTTCTGGCAGTTGCGGATCCTGTGCCTGTAGACCCCCACGGATCTTACTTCCCGGGCGATGGTCAGCCAGATTTCCTGCTTCTGGTGGGCATCAACCTGTGAGGATGACAAAGTGAAAAGGCCATTACTACACATGCAACATATACGTGCATCACACAGTTGGATATACATGTCTCAATCACAGGGGCATATGATGTACACAGGCAGTGCAACAATGGCTATGAACAGTTTGCCAGCAGTCACTACATGGTATAATTGCATGGGAAGTAAACCTAGTTGGAATACACTGTTACTGCACTGTACCAGTTCAGTGCATGTAACTACACACTTTGGGGTGTGACAACTACTCAGTGAGCATGCTAGCCAGTGGTGTGCACACTGTAAGTCCTGCTAGTCAGACAACATGCACAATTAGTAAGGCAGTGGACAGCACACTCACCTGCTCCCCTGGTTTCCCATACAGCTTGCTGTACTGTGGAAGGAGGCTGTCCAGCAGGGCCTGGTTCTCCTCAAGGCTGAAGGCTGGGGCTCTCTCCACAGTACGTGCCATTGCAGTAGCC
This sequence comes from Calotriton arnoldi, assembly GCA_963921515.1. Lineage (NCBI taxonomy): Eukaryota > Metazoa > Chordata > Amphibia > Caudata > Salamandridae > Calotriton > Calotriton arnoldi. Next base: position 691,074 of record CAWUFW010004107.1, read on the forward strand.
AGAGGATGCAGAAACAGCAGCAGTGTTGGTGGCAGATGTCATCCTGGAGCATGTAGTGCAGGCAAGTGAGCTCTCAGGGGAACAGCCAGCATTATATGTGTGCTGCAGAGGCAGATACTGTCCCATGTGTCCCATGTGTCCAAAGTGATAGGTCCAAGTCGTTTGCATCTTCTGAATCTGACCAATCCATGGAATAGCAGCACTAATACACGCCCACAGCATCCTTCAAATCTTCAACTTCATGACACCCATGATTTTGCAACATTGTTGTGGCTGGCCAACTGAATTCACTGCATCAGACTCGTTGGAGCTTCGAAAACGCGTCCGTTGCCATGCCAGGCCCCAGCCAATGCGTGCACACCGATCGGTCCATTGCTGTACAACGCGTATTTCGGGATACAACGCGTACCCGCTCCCAACAGATGCAATGGGCTGGCCGGGCACACCGATCGGTCCATTGCTGTACAACGCGTATTTCTGGATACAACGCGTACCCGCTCCCAACACATGCAATGGGCCGGCCGGGCACACCGATCGGTCCATTGCTGTACAACGCGTATTTCGGGATACAACGCGTACCCGCTCCCAACAGATGCAATGGGCCGGCCGGGCACACCGATCGGTCCATTGCTGTACAACGCGTACTCGCTCACAACACATGCAATGGGCCAGCCGGGCACACCGATCGGTCCATTGCTGTACAACGCGTACCCGCTCCCAACTGATGCAATGGGCCGGCCGGGCACACCGATCGGTCCATTGCTGTACAACGCGTATTTCGGGATACAACGCGTACCCGCTCCCAACAGATGCAATGGGCCGGCCGGGCACACCGATCGGTCCATTGCTGTACAACGCGTACCCGCTCCCAACAGATGCAATGGGCCGGCCGGGCACACCGATCGGTCCATTGCTGTACAACGTATATTTCGGGATACAACGGGTACCCGCTCCCAACACATGCAATGGGCCGGCCGGGCACACCGATCGGTCCATTGCTGTACAACGCGTATTTCGGGATACAACGCGTACCCGCTCCCAACACATGCAATGGGCCGGCCGGGCACACCGATCGGTCCATTGCTGTACTACTGCGTATTCGGGATACAACGCGTACCCGCTCCCAACACATGCAATGGGCCGGCCGGGCACACCGATCGGTCCATTGCTGTACAACGCGTACCCGCTCACAACACATGCAATGGGCCGGCCGGGCACACCGATCGGTCCATTGCTGTACAACGCGTACCCGCTCCCAACACATGCAATGGGCCGGCCGGGCACACCGATCGGTCCATTGCTGTACAACGCATATTTCGGGATACAACGCGTACCCGCTCCCAACAGATGCAATGGGCCGGCCGGGCACACCAATCGGTCCATTGCTGTACAACGCGTACCCACTCACAACACATGCAATGGGCCGGCCGGACACACCGATCGGTCCATTGCTGTACAACGCGTATTTCGGGATACAACGTGTACCCGCTCCCAACACATGCAATGGGCCGGCCGGGCACACCGATCGGTCCATTGCTGTACAACGTGTATTTCGGGATACAACGCGTACCCGCTCCCAACACATGCAATGGGCCGGCCGGGCACACCGATCGGTCCATTGCTATACAACGCGTATTTTGGGATACAACGCGTACCCGCTCCCAACAGATGCAATGGGCCGGCCAGGCACACCGATCGGTCCATTGCTGTACAACGCGTACCCGCTCACAACACATGCAATGGGCCGGCCGGGCACACCAATCGGTCCATTGCTGTACAACGCGTATTTCGGGATACAACGCGTACCCGCTCCCAACAGATGCAATGGGCTGGCCGGGCACACCGATCGGTCCATTGCTGTACAACGCGTACCCGCTCACAACACATGCAATGGGCCGGCCGGGCACACCAATCGGTCCATTGCTGTACAACGCGTATTTCGGCATACAACGCGTACCCGCTCCCAACACATGCAATGGGCCGGCCGGGCACACCGATCGGTCCATTGCTGTACAACGCGTATTTCGGGATACAACGCGTACCCGCTCCCAACACATGCAATAGGCCGGCCGGGCACACCGATCGGTCCATTGCTGTACAACGCGTATTTCGGGATACAACGCGCACCCGCTCCCAACACATGCAATGGGCCGGCCGGGCACACCGATCGGTCCATTGCTGTACAACGCGTATTTCGGGATACAACGCGTACCCGCTCCCAACACATGCAATGGGCCGGCCGGGCACACCGATCGGTCCATTGCTGTACAACGCGTATTTCGGGATACAACGCGTACCCGCTCCCAACAGTTGCAATGGGCCGGCCGGGCACACCGATCGGTCCATTGCTGTACAACACGTACCCGCTCACAACACATGCAATTGGCCGGCCGGGCACACCGATCGGTCCATTGCTGTACAACGCGTCCCTGTACAGGTCAGTCGCATATGTCACCATGCTTGTCACTGGTGAACGTATGACAGCCACATATACCTGCCAGAGACCCAGGGGCTCACCTACAACACCACACCCAGTCCACACTGTTTCCTAAGGCATGTAAGGCTGCATTTCCTTCTCTGTGTATGGGGGTTAACATGTGGTTTCTGTGGTGGCACTTGTGGGCAGCCACACCCAGGCTGTGCATGTGTTCATGGGGACAGGGTCCTTTGTGTGTTGCGCACATGACCACTGTGATGTGCAACAGTTCATTTTGGAGCATGTGGCATGGTCACATTTCCAGGTTGTGTATGTGTATGACATGTCACATACCCCCAGGGTCCCATGTGGGAAGGCATGTACGTCACAGGATGACCCATTGCCACAATAGTGATGTCCCTCTCAGTCTGTGTGCATGTTGTGTTTCCGATGTCTCTGATTCCATGTGCACGATGGGAGACAGTCTCCACATCAACGTTGTTTGTGCATGGACTTTGATGTTGTGCGTCACTGGCGTCCATGTCTGTCCTGCGGATGAGACAGGGGACACTACCTGTGGGAGTCATGTTATATTTTCTGACGTGTACATGATAAGCCATGTCATGCCAGTGTCCATGTGGCAAGACAGGGTCACTGGGAATCTACCTGTCAATGAGCTGTGATGCCTGTGGCGCATCTGTCCAGACATGTCACTGTGGTGTGTGTGTGGAACGTGACAGCAGTAAATGGGTACTGTGACACAGCCTAATGGTTTCCCATAGCACAACCTGGTACCTGTTGTGCACACATGTTGTACTGAGAAGTTAGATGATGGCCATGTAGGTGCGAGTTATGTCCGACAGAACGGCACACACATCAAGTACTTGTGTCACGTAATGATGTTTCATGTGAAATTGTATATGGTGAATGGCACATATGTGGGGTGACTGACAATCTTTTTTCCTTCAACCTATGCACTGCAGGGCTCCAGCTGTCCATAGACCATTCCCTGACCTGGCAACGATGGTGGAACATGACAGCATCCGACGGTACCGCTTCACCAGGCAGCTGATTGAGGATTTGGCAGAGCGCTTGGCACCACATTTGCAACCTGGCCGGACGTACCCTACGGCGCTGACCCCCAAGGTGAAGGTAATGGCAGCCCTACACTTCTTTGCCACGGTACCTTTCAACACACTGTTGTGACTGCCGGTGGGATGTCACAGACTATGTTCAGCCGTGTGCTACGCGATGTTTTGGAGGCAATGTTGAGATGCCTGAACCAGTACATCTATTTCCCTACACGTCAACAACTCACTGACGTCAAGAGTGACTTCTATGCCCTGGGGAGGATGCCACATGTCATTGGCTCCATTGATGGGACACATGTGGCTTTGATACCACCACAGGCACATGAGCAGGCATACCGGAACCGTAAACATTACCATTCGATCAATGCTCTGGTGGTATGTTTAGCAGATATGAGCATCACACATGTGTGTGCCCGTTTCCCTGGTTCAGCACACGATGCCTACGTGATGAGAAGTAGTTGCATCCCGAGGATGATGGCACAGATGCAGAACCAGCGTGCCTGGCTTGTCGGTGTGTACTGACTTTGTACCATTGTGTGTGTTCTGATCTGTAGTATTCCACCCACTTTTCCAAATCAGCTAATGTGCACTTGTCTGTCCGTAGGTGACTCCAGATAACCCAACATGCCGTGGTTGCTGACACCCCTCAGGAACCCTGTGACACCAGCCCAGATGCGCTACAATGAGGCACATGGTCGGACCAGGAGAGTGATAGAGCGGACCTTTGGTCTCCTGAAGAGCCGCTTCCGCTGCCTGGACAAGACAGGAGGGGCCCTCCCATATGCCCCAGCAAAGGTGTGCAAGATTGTCATCGTCTGCTGCATGCTACACAACCTGGCAGTGTGAAAGGAGTTGCCTCTCATCCTGGATGACGATGACCAACGTCTGCCACCTGTGGAGGATCCTGGCCTGGACCACGATGCCAGTGATGATGATGATGATGATGGTGATGTCCGCACACAGCTCATCACCAACTTCTTCAGCTGAATGTGAGTATCCAGGGAGATGTAATGTGAATGACGTGAGTTTGCATGATATGTGTGGGTGGTGCTCTGGTGCTGTTTGAGTGTGGCCATGTGCTACTTGAGTGGATGCGTGCAGCAATGTGTCCTTCCAGGTAGTCTGAACTCCCCAACAGTTCTGACATGCTAACTTGGTTTTGTGTAGTTGTCTTGTGACATGTATTGGGCATGAGTATTGCAGTACTGTCCTGTTCTACAGTGATTTCAACTGTGTGTCATGTCTGTCCTTCACAGGGTGCTTACTGTGTACTTTGGTCAACTTGGATCCCCCGACACCATGATTCAGCTTTCAGGGAGGCAGCAGTAGTTTCCCTACAAGTGATGTGCCACACACCCCTGGACTTCATATCTTCTGCACTTGTTGACTGTGTGGCCACTGCCACGTGGGTAAACCTTGTATTTGTAGTGGAAACAACATGTTGCTAATGTGTAATAAACCTGTGCTTCACTTTGGGATGTGCGTTGTCTGTGGTCACACATCTGACTGACATTTGTTTACTGCACCTGTGGGCTAGTTGACACAGACTCTGAATAGGTGTGCATTCCACTGTATTTCCTGGCAACATCACTGTGGGCGATGAGTCCGATGGCCCTGGTGTCTGTGTTGTGTAGCCCTAGTGGTGTGTCTCCCTCATATGTGTCACGTCACCATGACTCACACAACGGTGTTGTACTTGCTGTAGCAGTTAGCATACACAGTGTAATTTGGCAGAACATCATCACCATAACAGTATCCACATTTGAATAACAACAGTGGCAAGTATGGTGTACTAGTGATTTTATTTACAGAAATGTGTGTGTATAGTGCACAGGATGGTGGGTGTTGTACATTGAGATTGTGATCCAAAGTTCACAGATGAGTTGGAAGTCTTGGTAGCAGAAATGTCCTGAGTGAAGTCCACAGTCATATGATACATTAGTCCAACTTGAACTCCCCATGTCATGTGGGAAAGTACTGTTGCATTCGACAGGGTGAAACGTTTGCACACAAAGGATAATTTCCGGAACAGGTGTTGGCTTCCTGGGGGATGTACGTGGCCATCAACCTCTCAGTTTTCCTTCCTCGGATGACCCCTCTTCTTTGGGGGGGACCCTCACGTGCAGGCTGCTGCGGTGCAGGGGAGTCTCCGCCAGAGTCCTCCTCCCTCCCTGTGGTGGTGTCAGTTGTTGCAGCACCAGATGTTGTGGGCACACAGGGAGGTGTGGCCATGTTGGTGCTAATCTGGCGGAGGCATGTCAATATGTCCCTATGCACCGCTGTGAGTTCTTGCAATGTGTCCCACTTGGACTCCATGCGAGACATGTGTGTCTCCACATGGGACATGTGGGAGTCCAAGTGGGCATGATGGGCAGCCTGCTGCTGTTGTATGTCCTTGAGGATCCCCACTACCTGTCTGACCTCTCCGGTGCTATCCTGGTACGCATCAGCGATGCGTGCCAGTTGTGGGTCATCATGCAGTCCAGACCCCTCTGCAAGCAGCGACCTATGTCTACCACCCCTCCCACCACCCCTGGCGACACGTGCAGGACCTGCGGTGGCACGCACAGGTGACCCGAGGCCCACTTGGGGGTTGTTAGTGGTGTTGTCATCCGTTGCTCCACGGTGGGCCTGGGGCCCTGTGCTGTTGTCAGCGGTGGTCCGTGGTCTGTCCGTGTCGGCGGGGGTGGTCTGTATGTTGGCAGTTGTTGGAGGGGTGGGTGCAGGGGGTGCAGATGTTGGTCCAGCTGGTGCTGCATGATGACTCACACCGGAGGTGCCAGGTAGGTCTTCGCCATCCGAGGAGGGCAGAGGCTATTCCACACCAGTGAGCTCTGTGTCCTCTGGAGCCTGGGACAGGGACTCCTCCTCGCCTGCTGCTGTGTCCCCATCATCATCACCTGTATTTGGAAGAGACACACATTGTATGTAATGTTTCTACAGGCATCAATGGTTCACACACCTGACAGTTGTGACTGTACCTCTGGATGCGGGCATGTACATTGCATTGTCCTAAGTTGTCACAGTAAGAGGTTGATATTGGTGTAGCACATTGTCATGCATACCTGGGGCATTTCAATATGAATGTTGAGGTGTGTGCATGGCCAGCATTGGTTGTATTTGGTGGACATCCGGCCATCCTTCTCCACCTGGCCCAGTTATCCCACCATGAAGCATGCCACCCTTGCAGTGGGTTCAGGTTGACTCTCAGGATGTCATTCAGTGGTGTTGTGCTGTTTGTTGGTGCACAGCTCCCAGCAGGGCCTTGTGCTCCCCACAGCAGTAGCCAGTGTCAGCCATCTTGTCAGTCCTTATCCACTCCCTGTGATGTGAGCATGGTTCAGAGTGGTGTTGATGGGCCAATTGTGAGGGTGAGCAGTATCTGTGACTCCAACTCCCATCATGCTATTGCCTACACCCCCTTCCCAGCATGCCCGTACTTCCTTCCTTTTGACTCTGCTTCCCTGTGGGGTAGTGTGCCTGTGCTGACAGGAAGGCTGACAGTGTTGTCCTTGCGTTTGTTTGGCTACAAGTCCCAGGTGTGACCCTGTGCTTCACACAGCATTACCCAGGGTGGTGATTCTTTGTGGGATCTTCATTTGGTATGTGAGGCATTGCATTCTCCCAGGTGGGTTATGTGGAGTTTGTGTTGAGGGGGTGTGTGAGGTGAGCTGCTTGTAACTATGGTCAGTGCTGTGAGTCCTCCTTCCCACCCAGCCAGATATCCCACCATGCAACGTGCTTGCATTGCAGAGAGTGCAAGTTGGCTTTCAGGATGTCAGGCAGTGGTGTTGTGCTGTTTGTTGGTGCACAGTTCCCAGCAGGGCCTTGTGCTCCCCACAGCAGTAGCCAGTGTCAGCCATCTTGTCAGTCCTTATCCACTCCCTGTGGTGTGAGCATGGTTCAGAGTGGTGTTGATGGGCCAATTGTGAGGGTGAGCAGAATCAGTGACTCCAACTCCCATCATGCTATTGCCTACACCCCCCTTCCCAGCATGCCCGTACTTCCTTCCTTTTGACTCTGCTTCCCTGTGGGGTAGTGTGCCTGCGCTGACAGGAAGGCTGACAGTGTTGTCCTTGCGTTAGTTTGGCTACAAGTCCCAGGTGTGTCCCTGTGCTTCACACAGCATTACCCAGGGTGGTGGTTCTTTGTGGGATCTTCATTTGGTATGTGAGGCATTGCATTCTCCCAGGTGGGTTATGTGGAGTTTGTGTTGAGGGGGTGTGTGAGGTGAGCTGCTTGTAACTATGGTCAGTGCTGTGAGTCCTCCTTCCCACCCAGCCAGATATCCCACCATGCAACGTGCTTGCATTGCGGAGAGTGCAAGTTGGCTTTCAGGATGTCAGGCAGTGGTGTTGTGCTGTTTGTTGGTGCACAGTTCCCAGCAGGGCCTTGTGCTCCCCACAGCAGTAGCCAGTGTCAGCCATCTTGTCAGTCCTTATCCACTCCCTGTGATGTGAGCATGGTTCAGAGTGGTGTTGATGGGCCAATTGTGAGGGTGAGCAGTATCTGTGACTACAACTCCCATCATGCTATTGGCTACACTGACTTCACCAGCATACACAGAATTCCTTCCTTTAAGTGAGCTTCCCTGTGAGGTGGTGTTCTAGTGGTGGCAAAATATCAGGCAGTGTTTGTTGGTTATATTTGTGCCACTGCCTTGCTCTTTTTGTTGTTAGGTTTGTACATGTCATGACACAGTTACATATCACTATGAGATGGCATGTATTGTGTTTATCTAACTGACATACACATCTTGGGATGATTATCTTTTGGTTGCTGTTGATTTACTAGGGGTGGATGGTTTGACTGTCCCCTTGACAGTGATGTGTGTGTATTGGCACACAATATTGTGTATATTAGTTGTGTACTCACCAGGCTCTGGGATGTCTGTTAGTCCATATACGCTCACTGGTGGTAGGATGGCCCGCACCTTCTCCTCCCAGGGCCTGAGGTATACTGGTTTTGCAGGAGGGCCACTGCCGGTGTGCTGGCTCAGGAGGTAATCCTTCTTGAGTAGGTCTCTGACCCTCCTGCGCACATCATACCACCTGTTCTGGATGTCTTCCTTTGTGCGCAAACATGGTGATTGTGCGTTCACCCTGTTGACGATCCTCACCCACATCTTGGTTTTCTGTGACATGGGGGTCTGTTGGACCAATGTGCCAAACAACTGTGGCTCTACCCTCAGGATCTCGTCTACCATGACTTCCAATTCACTATCTAGGAACTTTGGATTCTTCTTTAGGGGCATGGTGATGGGTGGTGGTGGTGGTGATTGATGTGTGTGTGAGGGTGCTATTTGTTGAGGTGCTAATGGTGTGTGGCTTTTGTGTTGGATGAGCTGTGTGTGTGTCTGTGTTTGCTGTGTGATGGTGTTCTGTGCTGGCAGGTCAGTGGAATTTGCAAAGGATCATGGTAGGGATTTCTGGGCTTTATGTAGGTGGAGTTGGGGGTGTGTCCTTGTTCCATTTTTTTCACCCCCTGTATTTATTGGCTTTGTCATTGATTGTTTGGCCCTTTTTTTTCATTTGTGATTATTGTGCATGTAGGAGTCGTTCTTCTGACCGAGTAGGACGTTGCAGTTGTCTCGTGCGCGCCTCTCTGAGTCGTTCCCGCTGTGTTTCAGCTCAGTTTCATATGCGGCGTACGCGTCGGTCGCGGAGTATTGTGTTTGTTCGGCTAGGTTTTGTATGCGTGTCGGTCGTACGGCTTGGGCTCCGTACGAATCGGTCGGAATTTGCACCCATTGCATCGTACTGCGCGGGTCGGAGTTCGCGGGTACGTTTCGTTCGGGTTATTTCCTGATGCGTGTCGGTCGATTCGATTCGCGTGGTTTCCCGGCCGGATAGCTTGTTTCCGTCCGGGTCGGTCGTTCGCCTTGTGTTCCGTACGAGTCGGTCATGATTCCCATGCATTTCATCGTACTACCCGGGTCGGACGGCGCCGGTACGTGTCGGTCGGACTAAATTCCAGTACCAAGTCGGTCGGTATTTTTTCCGGCCCGAATCGGAATCAGCCCCTTAAAATTACAAACTAGCTCTAAAAATATTACCAATTATATAAACAATAAAACATAAAATTTATATATGAGGTAACACACAGAAAAAGAATTAAAAAACAATATTTTTTACAACTATATTATTAAAAACGATATTAACAACAACAATATTCTTGAAAACAAAATTTCTTCCCTCAAAAATTGATATTCTCGACAACTATATTTCTGCATCACGATATTTTTATATCACAATATTTTTTCCCGATATTTCTGCAATATGATATTTAAAACTCAATATTATGTCCAACTACCTGGCTCAAATAAGAAAGGACTAGGACAGGGAAGGATAGTATAATATTAGAGATTATCAGTAACTAATTATTGTAAGTTTTGTTGTCGTTTTATTAATAATTTTTAACTGGAAAATTGTTAAAATTGTTGATGGCCACATAGAGGCACTATCTTGTATTGTTGGGCAATAGTGTATGGGAAAAGTGTTAACATTTCTGTTGGCCATTTTTTGCTTTTTTTCGGTCTCACCTAAAGGAGCCATTTTGCATTGTTGCACTCTAGTGTTTGGTATCAGATCAGCCATCTGACTTGCCTCCCGCATATAATGAGTGCTGCGGCACAGACTCACAGTCTGCAGGGCATTTTCTTACGGTATTACTGCTTGATTTTTTAATTCTTATAGTACATTGAATTACCTTGGAATTCATGGGGGGATTACTACTCTATCATTCATTGATTTTGAAATGACATAAAGCGCTGAAATTGAAATGAGATTAAAACACTCAGGAGTTTTTAACAAGAAAATTGTTGAAATTGTTGGAGGTGCAAACTGCACCAAATATATAACTTACAAAATATAATTATTACACATCTTACATAATTAATAATCAATTAAATAAACAATAATTAATTGTTAATTAATTATTACTTACTTAACTTCCCATGCTATACACCAACAAACCCAACATCCCACACCTAATATATAACTTAAAAACATAATTATTTCACAATTTCCATATTTAATAATCAATTAAATAATTAATAATAAATTAATAACAGTGTCGATTAATTATACTTTATTAACTTCCCACCCTCCACTCCTACGAACATTGCAATCCGCTACGACAATATAAATTAATATTAGCAACTAATTTAACAATTATAAATCACTTAAAATTACAATCTATCTCTAAAGATATTAACAATTGCAAAAACAATAACACATAAAATGTATATATGAGCTAACGCACAGAAAAATAATTAAAAAACAATATTTTTTACAACTATATATTTAAAAACGATATTAACAACAACAATAGTCTTGAAAGCAAAATTTCTTACCTGAAAAATTGATATTCATGACAACTATATTTCTGAATCATGATATTTTTATATCACAATTTTTTCCCCCCCATATTTCTGCAATCTGATATTTAAAACTCAATATTATGTCCAAATACCTGCCTCAATTAAGAAAGAACTAGGACAGGGGAGGCTAGAATAATATTAAAGATTATCAGTAACTAATTATTGTAAGTTTTGTTGTCGTTTATGACTAATTTTTAACCGGAAAACTGTTACAATTGTTGATATGCCACGTGGAGGCACCATCTTGTATTGTTGGGCTCTAGTGTATTGTATCCGATTGGCCATCTAACTTGCACCCCATATAATGAGTGCTTTGGTGTGGACGCGCAGCCTGCAGGGCATTTTCTTACGGTATTACGGCCCGATTTTTTATTCTTTCAGTCTATTGCATTACCTGGGTATTCATGGTGGGAATACTACTGTTCTATTGGCTGAATTTGAAATGAGACAAAAGCACTGAAATTAAAATGAGATGAAAATGCCGGGAGTTTTTAATGGGAAAATTGTTAACATTTTTGGTGGCCATTTTTCGCTTTGATTTGGTCTCACCTAAAGGCACAGAGCTCTAGTGTTTGGTATCAGATCAGCCATCTAACTTGCCTCCCACACATAATGAGTGCTGCGACGCGCACTCACAGTCTGCAGGGCATTTTCTTACACTATTACTGTTATGTTTCATATAGGTACCCTAACATAGGCCCGGGTAACATCATACCCTTTCACCTACATTATCTCCCCTACACTACACTGTGACGAATTCACGACGGTGCAGTGGTATGGTTATAGGTAAAATGGCGCTCCAAGAATGAGTAGCACTTACACTCTATTTAGATGTCTGAGAAATTTATATGGACGGTGCTGAAAGGTGAGAAGAACCACCAGTCTCCCCAAACACGTGGTCGAAACCAACATAAACATAAACACAATCCTCAGCACACGTCTTTTAAGTAATATGCAATTATCCAATTTGTTTTAGTCAAGCATAAATGATACAGAGAAATTTTCGAGCTTGGTTTCTTTTCTTTATTCTCTTTGTTCTTGCATCAGCCAACACGTGTTTCGTCGCACAAAGGAATTTTGTCCCGCGACTTTCTCAAGGCTGTATATACAAAACAAACACAAGCCCTTTGTAAAATTACACAAAACAGGTGTATTTAATACACCCATCAAACCTCACCCGTGTGCATAGCGGTATTCTATACGAATTTCTGCGGTAAGCACAGGGATCTTTGCCCAAGAGACCGTGCTCATTCCAAAGCATGAGAAATAATAGGTTGTTAAACGTAGGCCATCAGAATCTCGCCCGTATATTAAGTGGTGATGGAGAAAACCAATAAAAAGGTCCTGATTGTCGGTATCTATCTGCGTGCACCCGGTGTGTGTGCACTGATCAATACGTGTCACGATTAAAAAAGCACGATCACCTCCTGTGTCACACACACTTGAGGACCTAGTGCCAATTACTAGGTGATGGTGAGACGAGCAAAATCAGTGCATTAAGTGTGGTGGCTTTAAAATAAATCCCAAATCACTCACAAGTAAAAGATCAGAAATACCTTACAAGAGTCCAAAATGATCCCTGTGCTTGCCGCAGAAATTCATATAGAATACCGCTATGCACATGGGTGAGGTTTGATGGGTGTATTAAATACACCTGTTTTGTGTAATTTTACAAAGGGCTTGTGTTTGTTTTGTATATACAGCCTTGAGAAAGTCGCGGGACAAAATTCCTTTGTGCGACGAAACACGTGTTGGCTGATGCAAGAACAAAGAGAATAAAGAAAAGAAACCAAGCTCGAAAATTTCTCTGTATCATTTATGCTTGACTAAAACAAATTGGATAATTGCATATTACTTAAAAGACGTGTGCTGAGGATTGTGTCTACACTGTAACAAGTCTTTTTAGGATTGAACCTTTATCTAGTTCTAGTCCTGGGTGCAGAAGGAGGGTTTCTCCTTAACAATAGAGTCCTATAACTCCATCAATAGACTCACACAGTATGAATGGATATTCATAAGGGTTCCTAGAAACCAGGCTGGGGCTACACCACCTTCCTCCCCACATCTACGTACACGGTTCATCTCGTACGTCATCATCAAATCCAACAATGGCTAATACAAGCAACAAGGGACAAAGGAGCCCTAGATACTTTTGTATAAATATAGCACCTCTTGCTAGTGTTAGGCAGAGGGAACCGAGACTTCCAAGCCGACACACTGACCAGAGACGCTGAGGCTCCTGCATGCAGACGCTCCAGCTGACAGTGGTCTGAACATCCATCGCGGGGTGTCCACTTCGAGACCAAGAGGAGCTCCTACATTCTCACAATTCAGGTAATGGGGTTCAACTAAATCCTAGAGGGATTCTTGGCTTTACACCTACTCACATGCTAGGTACATTTAGGTACATCTAGATAGGCATCGTAGGAGTACGCGCTTTCTTTTATCAATGCATTTTATATTCATGTATTTATTCATGCGTAGTGCAAGATGGTAGAACTGTACTATCCATTTATATTCATAGTACTGCTAATCATATATCTCTGCTACTGTCTAATGGTTGTTGCAGCTCATATATTCTACACGAGAATAACAACTGTTCAATAAACCTTTTATTGAAACGCCCAGACTGTTTATTCTGTGTATCTCTGAGACAAGATAAGTGAGCACGGGTGACTGAGCGAAAAGTAGTACATTGTTTCCACGATCCTGAGAGATCAGGGTTGTCATGTTCTGAGGTTGCCAGAAACTATTATCTCCCCGATAAGAGGAGGCACTATGGCACTGTGAGCTAGCCTTTGCAAACAGGCTAACATTCTCGGTGGGGGTGCTCAGAATCAGTCTGCACCAAACCCACAGTTTATGTTATCCGAACGCGCAGGTCCTGTATGGGTAATATAGGAACTACACGACATGGCGCCACCAACGATGGTTGGACTCTTATTTAACAGTAGAATCTGAGTAGTTCAGTCGTGCTATTCTCAGAGACCCCTACTCACAAAACACCAGAGACGTCTGGAGTGGGTGGGCACAAACTCCGCCACAGCTGAGTAGGCGAGATATCCTATTTATTGGCTGTTGGTTAATCAAGCTTGAAGGGCATTTTGTTCCTAAAATTGTGCATAAAACACCTTATCATAGTCTCCTTGAAACAGTAGTCTGTGTTCTATACACAATGACTACTACCCTGGTCTTAGACCCAGTGCAAATGCCATTACCCCTCTCAGACGATGAGGAGGTGGACGGAATTCTCATTGCCCAAATTCAGATGTACTGTCACCCTGAAACTACCAGAATATGGTTTAGCACCTAGGGGTGGCTTAGTAGCTTTCGTGATTGAGGCACACGAATCAAACAAAACAGAGATATTTTATTTGTGGGTTACATTCCCAGCAGCAGATGCAAGAACACAGACATTTCACTACTATACAGAAGAAGATGCACCACAGGAATATGGTCCTTGCGAGGTCATAGAAATTCCACTTGCCTACCAGGAACACCTATACTGGTTTAAAGGCACCCTACCCCACATAATAAACAGAGTAAGATTAGGTCCGCTTGGAGGAGACGGTGCAACATGGCCAATATTAGCGGCCTACACACCACATCCTGACATTGAAACAATGCCGCAGCCTGACTTACTCTTACAACACAAGGATTTAATTAAAATCTACAGAAACCTGACACAGTATGTCATGAGGACTTTCACAGTCCAACCAACATCAGTTGCAACAAATGGAACTCAAAGTCAGGGTACAGCAACTAAAATTACACCACAAACATTACATGCGGTAATGGGCAAGATGCCCACGAAACATGAACAAATGCCATTCTGGGTAGCTCAGAAAATAACTCAGCAGTATTTCCGAATACTACCCCGTTTGAAAAACACAGAATGCTAACAATCTGCTTGCCCATGGGGATAACACCACAAATAGAGGACTGCACCTCTTGGGGAACAGTCTTTGCTGCCATATATATCAGGACACATGGTATTCCTTCGTTAGCAGTAGTACCAGATGTATTGAGACAAATACAAAACGAGTACGGAGCAGAACCTGCCCTGAACTTAGGGATGAAGTTATTAAATAACTATGATCAGGTATCAGCCATAACACTAGCTAATATTAAAGGGGAAGCAGCTTCAGTGGCAATCCGCCAACGCCTAAGGGAGTTCAGCCCGTTGGATCAGCAACACGAACTAACCAAAATAATTGAAACTGCGTATGCAGAATTAGGCAGAGACAGTTTGGGTGGGAAAGCATTAAACCACAACTGATAGGCAGTCCTGAAAAGGACACTACAAAGCTGACACCTGCTTCTTCTAAAAAGAAGTGGGAGAATAAAAAACAACAACATTTTAAAAACAGATCTCAATCCAGAGGTAGATCTCCTTCACAGAAGCACTCTGAAAAGAGGTATAACCTCAGGAATAGGGATAATATTAGGAAACCTGACAGGTATCAGGATACTGTTACATGTTCCTCTCATTCCTTTCAGGGCTCGACAAAAAACTCAGAGAGAGTAGGACGGTCAGAACACAAAGAAGAGCGTACGAAGTCCAGAGACAAGCAGCACGCTCAGGACTGTACTTCCCAAAAAGAAGAGAAGCCAAAATCAAAACCTCAGTTTAAGAATAAGAAAGTTGCAGGCATAAATATCAGATATGCCCAGAATTCTGAGGACGCAGCTTTTGAATGAGGAATGGGCTCTGACAATGCTAGACAGTGCGGCAGAAGTAACAATAGCTCACCAGAACCTGATGGAATTTCTGGTGACAGCGGACTTAAAAAATTACATCACGGTGGAAACACCAGACACAAGGGTGAGCGTCCCACATAAGTTACACGAAATAACACTCCAAATGGAGGGGGCAAGCCCAGGAAAGTTAAAGGTCTTTTTTGGGAAAATCTGCCATCTGGTTATGACATCCTATTAGCAGAACAAGATTGGCCGCCAACATTAGTTATGGAGTGCCCCAGGGGAGAAACTTTAACTTTTCCATCATTCTCAGACCTCGTTCCCATACATCTTAAACATGCATATGCACAGGAGTGGGCGGTTGCCCTAGCTCCAGCATTGTATAAAAATCATGCCGGTTGGGATGAGGATTCAACCCACCATGTGATCCCGTTAAAAGTTTCACCAAATGCTCAGAGGCAATACCCAATAAAGCAAGAAGCTAAAAAATAGGTCAGGGAGATCTTAGATCAACTTGAGTACCAAGGGGTGATTGAAACATGCACCTCACCAATGAACAATCCATTCTTTCCAGTATCAAAACCGGACAACACATATCATCTAGTCTTAGATTACAGACATTTAAACTCATGCACAAAGACATTCGCTGTCCAAAACGCACACAGTGCCGCATTAATGAATAACATTGTGCGGAAAAAATACAAAACCACACTTGATATCTCAAATGGATTTTTCTGCTAAAATATAGCGCCTGAAAGCAGGTAATTGACCGCATTCTCAGCATTGGGGACCCAGTGGCAATTTTGTCGTCTCCCCCAGGGATATAGGAACAGCCCGGGGGTGTTCTCAGCAAGAGTAACTGAGTTGCTCCAAAATTTTGATGAAGAAGCATTGTCCTATGTGTATGATATTTATCTGACGGACGATGACTTTAAAAGGCACTTGACCAGGGTGAGCACCATTATAATGGGATTCGCCTCTGAGGGCTACAAATTTAATTTTAAGAAATCAAAAATAGCCCACCTCAATGTCCTGTTTTTAGGATACGAGCTTTCAAGTGAAGGCAAAAGCCTGGCAGCAAACTTCTTAGAAAAGCGTGCGCTGCTTCAACCACCCAAATCATTACAAAATCTACAATCAATACTGGGATTCCTGAATTTTGGCAGAACACACATTTTAGATTACGCAGAAAAAGTAAAACCTTTCTACGAATTAATAAAACCTGACTTTTCAGTCCGACATCGGACACAGGTACATTCAAATATCCTACTATTCATTACAAGAAGACATGATTGCTTCAAAACACTTACAGACACGCGTAAATGTACGCAACCTAGTGATCCGTGTAATAGCGGGTCAATGCGGGTACACCTACTTAACCTTCAATGAAGGCGAAACTGTACCGATCACATAAAAATCACACCTGTACACAAACGCAGAAATGCGTTTTACTTCAACAGAAAAAATCCTGACCGCTGTAGCAACAGAAAGAGCACTGGCTCAGGGGAAACGCATAATTGTCGTGACCCCGGTACCAGCTTTAGAAGCTGTTACAAAGGCAAGCATTCCAAACGCAAAAGCCTTACATCCAAGATGGATACAATGGGCTAATTCTCTTACTGCAACGGACGTTGAATACAGATTTGACCCAAGTCTAAAAACACAAGCATTTCTGCAATACGAACAAGAATATCCTCTACCTAATGAAATATTGCCTCTCGATCAGTATGAGTATATTATTTACACTGACGGATCTGCTCAACCGGCCATAGGGAGTAAGCAACAATACAGCGCGGCATGTGCAATCGTTAAAGGTCGCATGCGGGATGGAAAGTTCCATCCAAGTTGCACAAAAACGCAATCTCTAGGAGACTGCACAGCTCAGTTGGCAGAGTTAAAAGCACTGATACTGGCACTAGTAAATACGGATCACGAATTCCCCACACTAATTGTGTGTGATTCCTTTTTCTGTGTACAGTCATACAATGAGTACTTACAACATTGTGAACTAAACGAGTTTAAAGATGCAAAAGGTGGCACAATTAAGCATAAAATGCTATGGGAACAGGTAGTGGAGTTGAAAAACGACCTACCAAGGGCTCATGTGATACACACACTGAGTCATCAGCATGATGGCGTTCACGTTGAAGGGAATTCATTGGCTGACGAAGCCGCAAAGGGGGCTGTGCGAACGGCTTCCGTAGCTGCAATCACTCGTTCAAAAACGAGGATAGACGGTGAGATTATGGTGGCTGTTATTGCTTCAAGCAAGAACAGCAGTGCAGTACCAAAGAAATTTCCACTCAAGTACTCCTACAAGTTAGATGCAAACAACATTCCATATGCTCAGATTCCTGGAGTGGGGGACAGAGTAATACCAAATATGGATCGTAGGCAAGGTTTAATACTAGCAGCACACGAGGGTTTGGGCTCTGCGCATACAGGCGTTACAGCAACTATTTCGTTACTGAAACAGCGATATTGGTGGCCCGGTCTAACAAAGCAAACTAAAGACTCTGGGGTCTATTCCGATCTCGGCCGGAAGCGCACCTAACAGTATTCGTCCGGAAAAAATACAAGCCGAACGTGTGTTTCCCGACCGATTCGAACACTTGTCCGAACGAACAAGTACGATGCGCATAACAGCCCAGATTCCGAGCGAGCCGTACTCACCAATTCCAGCTCCTGTTCCCCGCCCGAGCCGGATCCGCAAACGCCGATTCGAGTCGCACGGAAGCAAATACACAGCACCTTCCGGCCGACGAGTACGATGCGCCT
The DNA here is from genome assembly GCA_963921515.1 of Calotriton arnoldi. Lineage (NCBI taxonomy): Eukaryota > Metazoa > Chordata > Amphibia > Caudata > Salamandridae > Calotriton > Calotriton arnoldi. Next base: position 709,441 of record CAWUFW010004107.1, read on the forward strand.
TCCGTACGCGCCGAACCCGCGCTACTTCCGGCACGTTTGAGCATCCGGGAGAGCTGTACATAAGCTCCGATTCACGCCACAAGACGATCCACGGCGACGAGACGAACAAGCCAGCGACGAGTACGAGTCGAAGCCATGAGAAACCCGAACGAGACGAGCCAACCATGAATCCCATCGCGCAGGTCCTACCAATACTCTACATCTATTACCGGGACCGGTACGGACACGTACGGCGCAGACGGTAAGTCAAACACCCACAACACAAACAAACGACACGTACCCGAAATATGTCACACACACATAGGGATGCAGAAATGACGTACACTAGCAACAGCAGAACCATAGGGGCGGGATGGCTATCACCAATGTCATACACACCCATAGGGGGATGGATGCCTACCACTAATACCATCCCCACTCATAGGGGGATGGATGCCTACCACTACCACCACCCCTACTCATGGGGGCCTGGATGCCTGTCACTACTACCCTCCCCACTCATAGGGGGATGGATGCCTGCCACTAATACCATCCCCACTCATAGGGGGATGGATGCCTACCACTACCACCACCCCTACTCATGGGGGCCTGGATGCCTGTCACTACTACCCTCCCCACTCATAGAGGGATGGATGCCTACCACTACCACCACCCCTACTCATGGGGGCCTGGTTGCCTACCACTACCACCACCCCTACTCATGGGGGCCTGAATGCCTGTCACTACTACCATCCCCACTCATAGGGGGATGGATGCCTACCACTACCACCACCCCTACTCATGTGGGCCTGGATGCCTGTCACTACTACCATCCCCACTCATAGGGGGATGGATGCCTACCACCCACACAACCCCTACTCTTAGGACCGGTAATGCATGACACAACCAGCATACTCCAACATAAGGAATGTCTGAAAAATACATCCCCCCCAACACCATGACAAGCGTGTGTAGTCTGTGTCAAATGCCTACAACACTGAACATGACATTGTACATACAATGTGACCCCCTATCACATGTGTCACACATAAATGTGTGTGGCCTCCACAATGCAAGCAGACCATGACCACTGTGGCAATGGGGTCAAACACCCCATCACCACAGTGACCAAAAGGTAAGTGTGGGGCCATAGCTGAAGCACATTTTGAACATTGTGGCAATGGGGCCTAAAGCCCCATCACCACAGTGACCAAAATGTAAGTGTGGGGTCCATAGCTGAAGCACATTTTGAACATTGTGGCAAAGGGGTCTAAAGCCCCATCACCACAGTGACCAAAAGGTAAGTGTGGGGTCCATAGCTGAAGCACATTTTGAACATTGTGGCAATGGGGCCTAAAGCCCCATCACCACAGTGACCAAAATGTAAGTGTGGGGTCCATAGCTGAAGCACATTTTGAACATTGTGGCAAAGGGTCTAAAGCCCCATCACCACAGTGACCAAAAGGTAAGTGTGGGGTCCATAGCTGAAGCACATTTTGAACATTGTGGCAATGGGGCCTAAAGCCCCATCACCACAGTGACCAAAATGTAAGTGTGGGGTCCATAGCTGAAGCACATTTTGAACATTGTGGCAAAGGGGCCTAAAGCCCCATCACCACAGTGACCAAAAGGTAAGTGTGGGGTCCATAGCTGAAGCACATTTTGAACATTGTGGCAATGGGGCCTAAAGCCCCATCACCACAGTGACCAAAATGTAAGTGTGGGGTCCATAGCTGAAGCACATTTTGAACATTGTGGCAAAGGGGTCTAAAGCCCCATCACCACAGTGACCAAAAGGTAAGTGTGGGGTCCATAGCTGAAGCACATTTTGAACATTGTGGCAATGGGGTCTTAAGCCCCATCACCACAATGACCAAAATGTAAGTGTTGTCTTGTGAAAAGCTGCAAATGCCAAACTGCATGGATGATTCCTGGTCACACAACAACAAACACATCAGTGGCATAGTAGTGCTTGTGTCCCATAGCAACATAGATTGTGTGAGGCAAACAGTGCAGTGCCAATGAAACATCGCTTTGGCCATGTGCAGACAAACATCACCCATGGGGGCTCACATTGTCAACATTCACGAATAACACAATGACAGAAGTGACCATCATAATGCAGATCCACATATCTGCACCAATGGACACACAAATGTAGATATCCTGTGGAGACTGTAGATGTGAGGTGAACAAATACCATTCCATGGCAGCAATGGGACATACAAACCATGATCATTGTGCTGACTGATGACCTAGGAGTCCCAGGGACAGCAGGGGAAAGCCATCAAACAACATACAGCCAATGGCACACTAAAGAAATGCCAATGCAGTGGTGCAAATGCACAAACACAAACAGGGAGACTCACACTGCATATCAAACACAACAGGTGATGGGGGTGGTGTGCCAGTGTCCCCAGGCAAACACACAACACATGAGGAGGCCTGAATCCCTATTACACAGATGTCAATACAGTGCCACATAAAAGTAACTCATGGATCGGATTCCCCTATGTGGGCAATCAGGCATTGTTAGATGAGAGGGAGCCCAAATTACAAATGTCACACAAGCTTGTAGGAACAGCAACTAACACAGCAAGAGACAGACCCACCACAGCACTACCCCCAGGGAGCCCACATTGTGGTGACACTGGCCTGCATGTTAATCCCACTGTGATGACAAAGGTAGATGTTGTACACACCGTGAACCACAGTCATGTGTCCTGAGCAACTAACTACCATCACACCTACACAAGCACAAATCAAACAGCACGGCCTGTCAGCCAAGGCCAACATGGAGGTAGGGGTCTAGCCATGCAACAACTCTCATTTGCACACACTCAACACCACACACCTTGATCTCCACCAATGTGCAGCAGTGAAGCTCACATGGACTGGTGACATTGCACATGCACCCATGACAATCCCAGGGGTGGTGGGGGAACTAAGGTGGAGATACCCATCACACATGGCCAGTCAACAAGACTTGTGAATGTCTCACACACTGCACAGTACGCTGTACATGGGCATGACGTCAAATCCACACCAACCAATGGGATCCCGGCCACAGTCACACACCAATGAAGAAGCCAAGGTCACCCACAAAGAACACACATAGACAACTTCCAACATTGCAGCTCTGACCCTGAGGAGTGGCAGCAGTCACACACACAACGTGTCACAATCACTGAAAGCTAACACAAACTGTAAATTACATGACTTGTGTAACCAACAAGTGCCAAGGGGAATCCTGACTGTGTCTCATCTGCGTTTGCCCACAAACTCAGCCCTGACAGCAAACACACCTATGGATGACACCCTGATGACAAGTAATGTGCCATGCACCCACATCACAGAGAACCCAGGGCGAAGATTTGGGGGAACATTGCTCAACTCAGCAAGCATCACAAACAGGAACATCACTAGGGCCCCCAGCCTGCGTAGCAAAATGGAAGTGAACACACACAGACATGCTCACACAACACATACCTTGGGCTCAGGCAATGTCACAGAATTACACACTGCCATGAGGGGACTCCACTCCTGTGTAAGGAAAGCTGTGCCATACGTTGTCTCTGCAGGGCGCCATCATGTCAGCAGAACACTTGGTCACTCAGTCAACAATTAGCACAAAATGAAGGCTCTCGTCACATCAGCCTGGTCATGGCATTGTCACCAAAATCATCTGCACCGATCAAATACACATGTATAGCAAGTTGCACTGATACCACAGCTGAGTCCTTCCCCATTGATGCCCAAACTTGCATGTCCAGTGGAGATGGTCACACGGTCAGGGAAATAGACAAATTGAACAATGGCAAGCACATCTGATGTGCAGGGGTGTAAGCCACAGATGTGATATTGCAAAAACAGGTAGGGAATCCCACTGGCAAATATGGAAAACATGACACCCTCATATTGCTGCAAAGGATGACATGGCTACACACCAGGATAGGACACATTCACCCTGGACCACATGGGGTCCTGCACAGTAACACTTCATTTACCTGATATCAAAAATCACCATCACTGCAGCAAGGGCATGGTTAGCATCCTCAACATCATGTACATCTGAAGCAAAACCACTAGAGAACTCAAAGTAGCTTTATTCAGCATATGTTATTTGAAAATAGTAAGTCCAGACAAAACCCAAAGGCCAATGGCCAGTCCATGACAAAAGTCCAAACAGGGTGACAGTGGCAGATGTCACCCTTTGCTTGCCTGCACTGCTACGGACCAGGGACATTCCCCTCGGAGGGGCATACGGGGGGCAGGCCAGGCACCGCAGGGACAGGATCAGGGCTCACCAGAAGGAGGCAGGGAAGGGGTGGCTGGTGCTGGAGAGTCACTGACAACTGCAGTGGAGGTGTCTGACATGGTGTGTGCCGGCACAACTGGGGGCATGAGTCAGATGGTGTGGGTGCCGGCACAACTCCAGTGGGCTGGCCAGATGGAGTGGACAGGTTCCCCACTGCAGTGCCCAAGTCAGACTGGGTGGTAGTGGACTCCACTGCAGTGCCCATCTCCAGGGGAGTAGAATGGGGTTCAGGTAAGGTGGGCAGGACAGAGGGGAGGACACGGTCTCCACACCAGTGGCACAAACATGTGCCTCGGGGGTGTGGGGCTGGAAGAGCAAGTGGTAGGTGGAGAAGGCCGCATCATTTTGGGGATGGTGTATCTGTGGGTGGGGAACCTGGGGCAGGGTGTGGTGGGGGAACCTGTGTTGTGGGGGCCTGAGGGATGGAGGAAGGAGACTGTGTGGTTGACCTGCAGGGCGGTGGCGGGGTCTTGCTCTTCTGGGCATGGGGGGACTTGCGGGTGGGGGCCTCAGTCTGTCTGCGCCTGGGGGAGGGTGTCCGGGGGTGAGGGGCACTCCCCTCTGTGTGGGTGGACTTCCTCTTCCCCCTGTATGCTGGATCAGCGGGATCGGAGGGGAAGAGGCCGAGGTCAAAGAGGAAGAGCTGCTGTGTAGGTGGAGTTGCAGGTGAGGCAAGGGAAGGGGTCTTGGAGGGAGAGGATTTTGAGGAATGCGGAGTGACTGTGGATGCCTGTGTGTGTGTCTGTTCCCCATCCCCTGTGGGTGTGGTATCAGTCCCCTGAGGATGCTTGTGTGCACGTCTTGCCTTTGTTTTGGGTGTTTCTGTGCTGCTCGTGTCTGTGTGTTTGGGTGATTGTGCAGGTGTGCATGTGCTTGGGACAGGTAGGGTGCCAGGAAGTGTGGATGGGGCAGAGGTGGGAGGGGTGATGGACTGTTGGAGGAGGGACACAGCTGCCGTCAGGGAGGAGTCCATGGACCTATTGCTCCTCTGTAGGGCAGACATGCCCGTCGAGATGCCCTCCATGAACGACACCAGCTGTGTCAACAGAGTGGTGTGTGCATGGAGGACACTCAGCATTGCTGTCTGCCCTACATGGAGCTGGCGAAGTAGGTACACAGACTCCTCACTCAGGGCAGCAGGGGACACAGGGGCAGGGGGTGCGGTGCCTGGCATGAAGGAGACACGCTCCCGAACATGGGAGCCTCCACGGACCTCTGGAATGGGAGCCAATGGGAGGGTGGTGGTGGTGGTGGTGGTGGTGGTGGTGGTGGTGGCGGGGCCAGACATACTAGCTGGGGTGTGGTGGCTGCTGACACCCGCCTCCACAAGGGAGTCATCCTCCGAGCTGCTGTGGTCCTCAGCTGAGGTGGATGGTGCTGAGGACTCCTCGGTGTGGCTCCCTCGCCCTCCGTGCCACTGGGTCCCTCCGACCACTCATCGGCTGCTGACCCAGCCTGGCTCTGCAGCTCATCCTGGTCCGTGGAGCTGTCCCCTCCTGTGGCCGTGGATGTATCTGCAAACAATTAGGGAAACAGACAAACATCAGTCACCTGCACTGACCGCACACACCACAGTGAGTACACCACATTACAGAGCAAGCCCTGGCATCCTCAGTTGAACATTGCCAAAAGTCCTCACACAGATTAGGAGAAGCCAATTGTCAGTCAGATGGTCAACCATGGCACTCACACCCCTCCTGCCCTTGCACCCATCTGTCTGGTGCCTGTTGGATGGTAATACCCCAGTGTGGACACATGCACCACGTACACAGTTGTTGGACATTGCAGAGAACACGGTGAAGTATGTGAACATGCACACATCACATCTCTTGCCACTGAGTCAGTACAGGTGTCCGGATAAAGGGATGGCCAGAGTCTAATTAGAAATGCATGTGATGCATACCAGCACCAGACACCATGATGCACCCATGTCCGGATAGTCAATGCCACAATGGGGTGCATGTTGCACATGTCACTCCCCTGCAGGATCACTCTTAGGAAGTTTAATGCCATGGCACAGGCATGCCTGCAAAGTCATACATCACTGTCTCCAGTCACATGGCCATGGCAGCCAGCCAACAACAGTCTGCACTGTGTCACAATCCTAGGTCATGGGGAATGCAAGTTATGTAGCTGACAAGTGCACATGTCCATCCCCCACAAACCACATCATCTGAACTCTTATTTGTCCACATCATACCAATTGGACATATGGGAGACATGAAACACAACTCTATGAACCTGAGCACCTCATAGTCTGCTGTGAATGAAAAACAGCTGCCTGAAATTCACAGTCACATACACCTGTGTGCACAGTCAAGTGATCAAACACCTATCAGTCACAGAAGTATCGTCTCTCATGGTCACATCTCAGATGGCATGCTGAGCCCTATACGATAAACATCCCAGTAGTCCTGACAACGAAGCCACAGCACAATGACACAGAGGCAGACACATGAGGGAACATTTCACTGATCACAACATGTCTGCTGATACACGGGAGTGGGAGTACAGAGTGTATTGTATGCCCTGGAGTAGGCATGACTGTCCTGCTCCACCTGAAAGAGGGATGAGCCCTGGACAGTAGGCAGGTGGCTAAGCATGTGTGACACACTTGATATACATACTCCTGAGGCCCAAACATTGTTCCCACCCACAGCATGGGGGTGTGCCAAATACCCCAGGGACATGTGGTGATTCAGATCAGCAAGTGGACCACATATCAAAGTTACACCCAGATTACATGTCAGAACTTAGGCATTGTGTAAGCAATTGACCCACCCATGAAGCCCACCACAAAGTCACGGGAACAAATGCTGTCCCCCATCTTGAGCGAAGCAAAATGCAAGGCCACAGTACCCAAGTGACACAATTTCCTGACTGTAAGGGCCACACCTGCGTATCAGATGAGGAGTGGGCATGTCACAATTGAGGGACATGGGTCCTGGACCACAAGACTGATGTACTGTGGAAGTTAAACCAGGCCAGAGGAGGGCACATAGCATGTCAGACAAAGTTCACAGTGCAGTCATGGACTCACCCCCTCCTTGCTGCTGTCTGGCCTTCAGCTGCCCATCCAGGTCAGGGAAAACCACCGCCAGGATCCGGAGCATGTGGGGGGTCAGGGTCCGGTGTCCGCCCCTCCTGCGAGGAGGCGACAGCTTCAGCTGGACCCTTGCGATCCTCCGGGTCCAGCCCCGAAGGTCCTGCCACCTCTTCTGGCAGTTGCGGATCCGGCGCTTGTAGACCCCCATGGATCTTACTGCCCGGGCGATGGTCAGCCAGATTTCCTGCTTCTGGTGGGCATCAACCTGTGAGGATGACAAAGTGAAAAGGCCATTACTACACATGCAACATATACGTGCATCACACAGTTGGATATACATGTCTCAATCACAGGGGCATATGATGTACACAGGCAGTGCAACGATGGCGATGAACAGTTTGCCAGCAGTTACTACATGGTATCAGTGCATTCCAACAAAGTTTACTTCCCATGCAATGTTACTGCACTGTACCTGTTCAGTGCATGTAACTACACACTTTGGGGGGTGAGAACTACTCAGTGAGCATGCTAGCCAGTGGTGTGCACACTGGAAGTCTTGCTAGTCAGACAACATGCACAATTAGTAAGGCAGTGGACAGCACACTCACCTGCTCCCCTGGTTTCCCATACAGCTTGCTGTACTGTGGAAGGAGGCTGTCCAGCAGGGCCTGGTTCTCCTCAAGGCTGAAGGCTGGGGCTCTCTCCACAGTACGTGCCATTGCAGTAGCCAGAGGATGCAGAGACAGCAGCAGTGTTGGTGGCAGATGTCGTCCTGGAACATGTAGTGCAGGCAAGTGAGCTCTCAGGGGAACAGCCAGCATTATATGTGTGCTGCAGAGGCAGATACTGTCCCATGTGTCCAAAGTGATAGGTCAAAGTCGTTTGCATCTTCTGAATCTGGCCAATCCATGGAATTGCACCACTAATACACGCCCACAGCATCCTTCAAAAGTTAAACTTCATGACAACCATGAATTTGCAACATTGTTGTGGCTGGCCAACTGAATTCACTGCATCAGACTCGTTGAAGCTTCGAAAACGCGTCCGTTGCCATGCCAGGCCCTAGCCAATGCGTGCGCACCAATCGGTCCATTGCTGTACAACGCGTATTCCGGGATACAACGCGTACCCGCTCACAACAGATGCAATGGGCAGTGCGGGCACACCGATTGGTCCATTGCTGTACAACGCGTACCCGCTCACAACAGATGCAATGGGCAGTGCGGGCACACCGATCGGTCCATTGCTGTACAACGCGTACCCGCTCACAACAGATGCAATGGGCAGTGCGGGCACACCGATCGGTCCATTGCTGTACAATGCGTACCCGCTCACAACAGATGCAATGGACAGTGCGGGCACACCGATCGGTCCATTGCTGTACAATGCGTATTCCGGGATACAACGCGTACCCGCTCACAACAGATACAATGGCCAGTGCGTGCACACCGATCGGTCCATTGCTGTACAACGCGTCCCTGTACAGGTCACTCGCATATGTCACCATGCTTGTCACTGGTGAACGTATGCCAGCCACATATACTTGCCAGGGACTCAGGGGCACACCTACAACACCACAGCCTGTCCACACTGTATCCTAAGGCATGTAAGGCTGCATTACCTTTTCTGTGTATGGGGGTCAACATGTGGTTTTTGGGGTGGCACTTGGGGGCAGCCACTCCCAGGCTGTGCACGTGTTCATGGGGACAGGATCCTTTGTGTGTTGTGCACATGACCACTGTGATGTGCAACTGTTCATTTCAGAGCATGTGGCATGGTCACATTTCCAGGTTGTGTATGTGTATGTCATGTCACATACCCCCAGAGTCCCATGTGGGAAGGTATGTACGTCACAGGGTGACCCATTGCCACAATAGTAATGGCCCTCCACAGTCTGTGTGCATGTTGTGTTTCCGATGTCTCTGATTCCATGTGCACAATGGGAGACAGTCTCCACATCCACGTTGTTTGTGCATGGACTTTGATGTTGTGCGTGTGTGTGTCACAGACGCCCATGTCTGTCCTGCGGAGGCAACAGGGGCCACTACCTGTGGGAGTCATGTTTGTTTTTCTGACGTGTACATGAAACTCCATGTCATGCCAGTGTCCATGTGGCAATACAGGGTCCCTGGGAATCTACCTGTCAATGAGCTGTGATGCCTGTGGCGCATCTGTCCAGACATGTCACTGTGGTGTGTGTTTGGTACGTGACAGCAGTAAATGGGTACTGTGACACAGCCTAATGGTTTCCCATTGCACAACCTGGAACCTGTTGTCAACACATGTTGAACTGAGATGTTAGATGATGGCCATGTAGGTGCGAGTTATGTCCGACAGAACGGCACACACATCAAGTACTTGTGTCTCGTAATGATGTATCATGTGATATTGAGTATGGTCAATGCCACATATGTGGGGTGACTGACAATCTTTCTTTCTTCACCTATGCACTGCAGGGCACCAGCTGTCCATAGACCATTCCCTGACCTTGCAACGATGGTGGAACGTGACAGCATCCGACGGTAGCGCTTCACCAGGCAGCTGATTGAGGATTTGGCAGTGCGCTTGGCCCCACATTTGCAACCTGGCCGGCCGTACCCTACAGCGCTGACCCCCAAGGTGAAGGTGATGGCAGCCCTACACTTCTTTGCCACCGGTACCTTTCAACACACTGTGGCGTCTGCTGGTGGGATGTCACAGAATATGTTCAGCCGTGTGCTACGCGATGTTTTGGAGGCAATGTTGAGATGCCTGAACCAGTACATCTATTTCTCTAAACGTCAACAACTCACTGACGTCAAGAGTGACTTCTATGCCCTGGGGAGGATGCCACATGTCATTGGCTCCATTGATGGGACACATGTGGCTTTGGTACCACCACAGGCACATGAGCAGGCATACAGGAACAGGAAACATTGTCATTCGATCAATGCTCTGGTGGTATGTCTTGCAGATATGAGCATCTCACATGTGTGTGCCCATTTCCCTGGTTCGGCACACGATGCCTACGTGATGAGGAGTAGTCGCATCTCGAGGATGATGTCACAGATGCAGAACCAGCGTGCCTGGCTTGTCGGTGTGTACTGACTTTGTACCATTGTGTGTGTTCTGCTATGTTGTATTCCACCCTCTTTTCCAACTCAGCTAATGTGCAATTGTCTGTCTGTAGGTGACTCCGGATACCCCAACATGCCGTGGTTGCTGACACCCCTCAGGAACCCTGTGACACCAGCCCAGATGCGCTACAATGAGGCACATGGTCGGACCATGAGGGTGATCGAGCGGACATTTGGTCTCCTGAAGAGCCGCTTCCGCTGTCTGGACAAGACAGGAGGGGCCCTCCCATATGCCCCAGCAAAGGTGTGCAAGATTGTCATCGTCTGCTGCATGCTACACAACCTGGCAGTGCGGAAGGAGTTGCCTCTCATCCTGGATGACGATGACCAACATCCGCCACCTGTGGAGGATCCTGGCCTGGGCCACGATACCAGTGATGATGATGATGATGATGGTGATGTCCGCACACAGCTCATCACCAACTTCTTCAGCTGAATGTGAGTATCCAGAGAGTTGTCATGCCAATGATGTGAGTTTGCGTGATGTGTGTTGGTGGTGCTCTGGTGCTGTTTGAGTGTGGCCATGTGCTACTTGACTGGAAGCGTGCAGCGATGTGTCCTTACAGGTAGTCTGTACTCCCCAACAGTGTTGACATGCTAACTTGGTTTTCTGTAAGTATCTTGTGACATGTATTGGGCATGAGTATTGCAGTTCTGTCCTGTTCTTCAGTGTTTTTGACTGTGTGTCATGTCTGTCCTTCACAGGGAACTTTCAGAGTTGTTTGGTCAACTGTGATCCCCCGACACCATGATTCAACTTCCAGGGTGGAAGCAGTTGTTTCCCTACAGGTGATGAGCCACACACCCCTGGACTTTATTTCTTCTACACTTGTTCACTGTGTGGCCCCTGCCACGTAGGATTACCTTGCATCTGTAGTGGAAACAACATGTTGCAAATGTGTAATAAACCTGTGCTTCACTTTGGGATGTGCGTTGTCTGTGGTCACACATCTGACTGACATGTGCTTACTACACCTGTGGGCTAGTTAACACAGACTGTGAATAGGTGTGGTGTATGTGCATTCCACTGTATTTCCTGGCAACATCAGTGTAGGCGATGAGTCTGATGGCCCTGGTGTGTATGTGTTGTGTAGCCCTAGTGGTGTGTCTCCCTCATATGTGTCACGTCGCCATGACTCACATGACGGTGTTGAACTTGCTGTAGCAGTTAGCATGCACAGTGTCATTTAGCAGATCACCATCTCCATGACAGAAACCACGTTGGAATCACAACAGAGACAAGTATAGTGTATTAGTGAGTTTATTTCCATACATGTGTGAGGATAGTGCACAGGATGGTGGGTGCTGTACATTGGGATTGGAATCCAAAGTTCCCATATGAGTTGGAAGTCTTGGTAGCAGAAATGTCCTGAGTAAAGTCCACAGTCATCTGATACATTGGGCCAACTTAAGCTCCCCATGTCATGTGGGAGAGTTGGGTTGCATTCGACAGGGCGAACAGTTTGCACACAAAGTAGAATTTCCAGAACAGGTGTTGGGTTCCTGGGGGATGTACATGGCCATCGGCCTCTCAGTTTTCCTTCCTCGGACGGCCCCTCTTCTTTCGGGGGGACCCTCACGTGCAGGCTGCTGCGGTGCAGAGGACTCTCCGCCAGAGTCATCCTCCCTCCCTGTGGCAGTTGCAGTTGTTGCAGCACCAGATGTTGTGGGCACACAGGGAAGTGTGGCCATGTTGGTGCTAATCTGGCGGAGGCATGTCAATATGTCCCTATGCACCGCTGTCAGTTCTTCCAATGTGTCCCACTTGGACTCCATGCCAGACATGTGTGTCTTCACACGGGACATGTGTGAGTCCAAGCGGGCATGATGGGCAGCCTGCTGCTGTTGAATGTCCTTGAGGATCCCCACTACCTGGCTGACCTCTCCGGTGCTATTCTGGTACGCATCAGCAATGCGTGCCAGTTGTGGGTCATCATGCAGTCCAGACCCCTCTGCAAACAGCGACCTATGTCTACCACCCCTCCCACCACCCCTGGCGACATGTGCGGGACCTGCGGTGGCATGCACAGGTGACCGTAGGCCCACTTGGGGGTTGTTACTGGGGTCGTTGTCCGTTGCTCCACAATGGGCCGGGGTCCCTGTGCTGTTGTCATCGGTGGTCCTTGGTCTGTCCGTGTTGGCAGGGGTGGTCTGTGTGTTGGCAGTTGTTGGAGGGGTGGGTGCAGGGGGTGCAGATGTTGGTCTTGCTGGTGCTGCGTGATGACTCACACCGGAGGGGCTAGGTAGGTCTTCGCCATCCGAGGAGGGCAGAGGCTGTTCCACACCAGTGAGCTCAGTGACCCCCGGAGCCTGGGACAGGGACTCCTCATCGTCTGCTGCTGTGTCCCCATCATCACCTGTTTTTGGAAGAGACACACAATGTATGTTATGTTTCTACAGGCATCAATGGTTCACACACCTGACAGTTGTGACTGTACCTCTGGATGCGGGCCTGTACATTGCATTGTCCTAAGTTGTCACAGTCAGAGGTTGATATTGGTGTAGCACATTGTCCTGCCAACCTGAAGCTTTTCAATGTGAATGTTGAGGTGTGTGCATGGCCAGCATTGGTGGTATTTGGTGGACATCCGGCCCTCCTTCTCCCCCAGCCCAGTTATCCCACCATGAAGCATGCCACCCTTGCAGTGTGTGCAGGTTGACTCTCAGGATGTCAGTCAGTGGTGTCCTGCTGTTGGTTGTTGCACAGTTCCCAGCAGGGCCTTGTGCTCCCCACAGCTGAGGCCAGTGTCAGACATCTTTGAAGTGGCTTTTCACTTCCTGTGAGGTGTGCATGCTTCAGTGTGAGCTTGCTGGGCCATGTGGTTGGGAGATGTTGAGCTGTGACTACCACTCCCATCATGCTATTGCCTACATCCCCCTTCCCAGCATGCCCATACTTCCTTCCTTTTGACTCTGCTTCCCTGTGGGGTAGTGTGCCTGTGCTGACAGGATGGCTGACAGTGTTGTCCTGGCGTTTGTTTGGCTACAAGTCCCAAGAGTGTCCCTGTGCTTCACACAGCATAACCCAGGGTGGTGGTTCTTTGTGGGATATTTAATTGGAGTGTGAGGCATTGCATTCTCCCAGGTGAGTTGTGTGGAGTTTGTGTTAAGGGGTGTGTAAGAAAAGCTGCTTGTAACTATGGTCAGCGCTGTGAGTCCTCCTTCCCACCCAGCCAGATATCCCACCATGGAACGTGCTTCCATTGCAGGGAGTGCAAGTTGGCTTTCAGGATGTCAGTCAGTGGTGTCCTGCTGTTGGTTGGTGCACAGTTCCCAGCAGGGCCTTGTGCTCCCCACAGCAGTACCCAGTGTCAGCCATCTTGTCAGTTGTTTTCACCTCCCTGTGATGTGAGCATGGTTCAGAGTGGTGTTGATGGGCCAATTGTGAGGGTGACCAGTATCTGTGCCGACAACTCCCATCATGCTATTGCCTACACCCCCCTTCCCAGCATGCCCATACTTCCTTCCTTTTGAGTGGACTTCACTGTGTGTGAGTGTGACAGCAATGGCAAGATGGCTGACAGTGGTATCCTGCTGTTGGTTGGTGCACAGTTCCCAGCAGGGCCTTGTGCTCCCCACAGCAGTACCCAGTGTCAGCCATCTTGTCAGTTGTTTTCACCTCCCTGTGATGTGAGCATGGTTCAGAGTGGTGTTGATGGGCCAATTGTGAGGGTGACCAATATCTGTGCCGACAACTCCCATCATGCTATTGCCTACACCCCCCTTCCCAGCATGCCCATACTTCCTTCCTTTTGAGTGGACTTCACTGTGTGTGAGTGTGACAGCAATGGCAAGATGGCAAGATGGCTGACAGTGGTGTCCTGCTGTTGGTTGGTGCACAGTTCCCAGCAGGGCCTTGTGCTCCCCACAGCAGTACTCAGTGTCAGCCATCTTGTCAGTTGTTTTCACCTCCCTGTGATGTGAGCATGGTTCAGAGTGGTGTTGATGGGCCAATTGTGAGGGTGACCAATATCTGTGCCGACAACTCCCATCATGCTATTGCCTACACCCCCTTCCCAGCATGCCCATACTTCCTTCCTTTTGAGTGGACTTCACTGTGTGTGAGTGTGACAGCAATGGCAAGATGGCTGACAGTGGTGTCCTGCTGTTGGTTGGTGCACAGTTCCCAGCAGGGCCTTGTGCTCCCCACAGCAGTACCCAGTGTCAGCCATCTTGTCAGTTGTTTTCACATCCCTGTGATGTGAGCATGGTTCAGAGTGGTGTTGATGGGCCAATTGTGAGGGTGAGCAATATCTGTGACTACAACTCCCATCATGCTATTGCCTACACCCCCCTTCCCAGCATGCCCATACTACCTTCCTTTTGAGTGGACTTCACTGTGTGTGAGTGTGACAGCAATGGCAAGATGGCTGACAGTGTGGTCCTGCTGTTTGTTGGTGCCCAGTTCCCAGCAGGGCCTTGTGCTCCCCACAGCTGAAGCCAGTGTCAGACATATTTGAAGTGGCTTTTCACTGCCTGTGAGGTGTGCCTGCTTCAGTGTGAGCTTGCTGGGCCATGTGGGTGGGGGATGTTGAGCTGTGACTACCACTCCCATCATGCTGTTGCCTCACCCCCCTTCCCAGCATGCCCATACTTCCTTCCTTTTGACTCTGCTTCCCTGTGGTATAGTGTGCCTGTGCTGACAGGATGGCTGACAGTGTTGTCCTGGCGTTTGTTAGGCTACAAGTCCCAAGAGTATCCCTGTGCTTCACACAGCATAACCCAGGGTGGTGGTTCTTTGTGGGATATTTAATTAGAGTGTGAGGCATTGCATTCTCCCAGGTGAGTTGTGTGGAGTTTGTGTTAAGGGGGTGTGTGAGAAAAGCTGCTTGTAACTATGGTCAGAGCTGTGAGTCCTCCTTCCCACCCAGCCAGATATCCCACCATGGAACGTGCTTCCATTGCAGGGAGTGCAAGTTGGCTTTCAGGATGTCAGTCAGTGGTGTCCTGCTGTTGGTTGGTGCACAGTTCCCAGCAGGGCCTTGTGCTCCCCACAGCAGTACCCAGTGTCAGCCATCTTGTCATTTCTTTTCCACTCCCTGTGATGTGAGCATGGTTCAGGGTGGTGTTGATGGGCCAATTGTGATGGTGACCAATATCTGTGACTACAACTCCCATCATGCTATTGGCTACACTGACTTCACCAGCATACACAGAATTCCTTCCTTTCAGTGAGCTTCCCTGTGAGGTGGTGTTCTTGTGGTGGCAAAATGTCTGACTGTGTTTGTTGGTTGTATTTGTGCCACTGCCTTGCTGTATTTGTAGTTAGGTTTGTACATATCATGACACAGTTACATATCACTATGAGATGGCATGTATTGTGTTTATCTGACTGATAGACAAATCTTGGGGTGATTATCTTTTGGTTGCTGTGGATTTGCTAAGGGTGCATGGTTTGACTATCCCCTTGACAGTGATGTGTGTGTATTGTCACACAATATTGTGTATATTGGTTGTGTACTCACCAGGCTCTGGGATGTTTGATAGTCCATATACGCTCACTGGTGGTAGGATGGCCCGCACCTTCTCCTCCCAGGGCCTGAGGTATAGTGGTTTGGCAGGAGGGCCACTGCCGGTGCGCTGACTCACGATGTAATCCTTCTTTAGTAGGTCCCTGACCCTCCTGCGCACATCATACCACCTGTTCTGGATGTCTTCCTTTGTGCGCAAACATGGTGATTGTGCGTTCACCCTGTCAACGATCCTCTCCCACATCTTGGTTTTCTGCGACATGGGGGTCTGTTGGACCAATGTACCAAACAACTGTGAAATGAAATGAATGAATGAAATGAAATGAATTTGTACTTGTAAAGCGCACTGCTACCCTGAGGCTTCCTGGCGCTGAACGCATACCGCTGTGGAACCCTTCCTGGCTTTTTCCCTGTGAAATGTCCACTCCTGGGCGCCCCCAAGGTGAAGCCAGGCATCCCAGCGCTGGTGGGGCCGTTGTGGAGATTAAGCAAGCTATTGCCCAGAGTTGCAGAGTGGGACCCATGATTAGAATAGGCACCGAGGCGAGAATTATCAGGTCCGAGGAAGTTGAGCCCAAGACCCGCCGAGGCGGGAATTGAACCCTGGTCCCAGGCCAGATCTCTGCATCAGGGTCTGCCGCTCTAACCATTGAGCCACACTTCTCCACTGTGGCTCTACCCTGAGGATCTCATCTACCAGGACTTCCAATTCACTGTCTAGGAACTTTGGATTCTTCTTTGGGGGCATGGTGATGGGTGGTGGTGGTGATTGATGTGTGTGTGTGTGCAAGTGAGGGTGTGTGAGTGTAGGTTTTGCTGGGTGTATGTGAGGGTGCTATTTGTTGAGGTGCTAATGGTGTGTGGCTTGTGTGATGGATGGGCTGTGAGTGTGTCTGTGGTTGCTGTCTGATGGTGTTCTGTGCTGGCAGGTCAGTTGAATTTGCAAAGGATCATGGTAGGGATTTGTGGCCTTTATATAGGTGGATTTGGGGGGGTGTCCTTGTTCCATGTTTTTTTCCCCTGTATTTATTGACTTTGTCATTGCTTGTTTGGCCCTTTTTTTTGTATTTTTTCCTTTGTATTTTTTGTGCATGTAGATGTTCTTCTGACCCAGTAGGACGCTGCAGTTGTCTCGTGCGAGCTTCTCCGAGTCGTTTACGCTGTGTTTCTGCTAGGTTTATTGTGCGGCTTACGCGTCGGTCGCCGAGTATTGGCTTCCTTCGGCTGGCTTTTGTATGCATGTCGGTCGTACGGCTTGAGCTCCGTGCGACTCGGTCTGGTTTTCCACGCATTGCATCGCACTGCGCAGGTCGGAGTTTGCGGGTACGTTTCGTTCAGGTTCATTCCTGGTGCGTGTCGGTCGGTTCTATTCGAGTGGTTTCCCGGCCGGATAGCATGTTTCCGTCCGGTTCGGTCGTTCGGCTTGTGTTCTGTACGAGTCGGTCGTGATTCACATGCATTTCATCGTACTACCCAGGTCGGGCAGCGCCGGTACGTGTCGGTCGGACTATATTCCCGTACCGAGTCGGTCGGTATGTTTTCCGGCCCGAATCGGAATCGGCCCCTATGTCTTGAAATGCGACATCTGCCAACAGATGAAAGGCTCCACCAGAACACGCCCGGCGCAGACACCATTACTAATATTTGACAAACCTCTCGCATGCGTGTATCTGGACCACTGCGGCCCCTTACAAACTGATGGGGCTTACAAGTATATCATGGCTGCAGTGGATTCCTGCTCAAGATTCCTATGGGTTTGGCCTCAGCGCTCGGCTGACGCTCGAACTGTTATAAAAGATTTGCAAGTCTTTATCGGGACATACGCAGTTGGCACGTTACATTCTGACCGTGGTCCGGCGTTTAGCTCTCGGGCTTACAAAGAGGCCATGAAAAGTATGGGCGTTGCACTGCGGTACTCCTCTCCATACCATCGTGAGGGAAATTCGGTTGTGGAGAGGAAAAACCGGGACTTAAAGCAATCTTTAACAGCTAGGGTATTAGGCAAGGGCAGTAGTTGGGTCAGTCACCTTTATGGGGTCCAAAGAGCACTTAATAACCAGCCAAGAAACTCTCTAGGGGGTGTCACTCCATATGAGGTCCTATTTGGGACGAGAATGTGGGTAGCTGATCTTGAGTATGAAGGCACAGTGGCGGATGAGAAACCATTTGATATCCATGATCGTTTGACTGTTTTACAGGATCTAAATGAATCCAGGACACAACAAAGCAACGTTGTCCAGAAACAGACCTCCACTGGGAAGTCAAGGCAAACACGGCAAGACCTGTCTGGATCCCAAAATCGGGGATCTGGTCAGAGAGAAAATAGCGGACAAAAAGAATTTGGACCATCATACAGAGAAAGCCTGTACCTGTCCTAGCAATTCAAGGAACACAAACTGTTCTTTTGCCGCCTCTTGCCGGGAAAAAAGAGAAAAGATTTGTCTCAATCGACTTAATCAAACCACACTATGTGGCCGATACTGAACAGTAGGCCTTGTGGACTCCACAGTAGCAGACGCCCTCCTCTAGCTACAATCCAAGAAGTTGAAACAGAAAGACTCATCACGTTTGAAGAGCCTCCTGTGAGGAATGAAGGACTAAGCAACAACGCTATGGAACTCGTTCCCCTTGAACCCGAAGTTCATCTACAAAATGAAACTCAGAATAACACACAAGTTGCAATCAGACCAAATACAGACGTCTACATCAACATGCCTCGACGAGAGCAAAATGCGATTTCAACAAATCCCCATGCAATTCCTACAATTGATCGAACTGCTTCTGGCTACTTCATGAACTTTGATACGTTTTCTTTGGATCCAAGTGAACCGGAAACGATGCCAGCCCAAAAATCACGTAAACAGCAAGCCAAAGACTTTGTGAACTTTCTTAAAAAGACTTACCTAGTATCTCCTTGTGTAGAACTATGGGTAATTACTGGGATTCTATTTTTCCTTTTCTGGCTAGGCTTAGTAATAACTTTTAGCATGGTTATTAATGGACGATATCTTCAGCACAGCTATACACCCCCGAAAGTTAGTTTGATTTTAAAGCCACATCGATCATCTCATCGTGAACAGAGAGACTTGTTATAAGAGAACATCACAGTGGTTCCTATACCGGATGGTATAGTGTGGGACAAGGTTGATTTCGAAATATTCGGTACGACTGAACTTTTAAAAATTTCTCATTTATTTAAAATTTCATTAAGTGATATCATTACCTCCAGTACATTTTCTGATGATTGGGACTCTGAAACTGTTAATAACATGTTGTCTGATTTAGAAAAAACTGCTGCATTTCCGAACACTGAAATGTTAGAAAGTAATTCAGACTATGACACTTTGTACTGTTACCAACATTATGGTCATCATTTGCTGCACAAATCTATTTCAACTAGAAATGTGTTTGAGTACCATCAGTGGGAACATTGCCTTACACCACCAAAAGGTAGTTTGCATACATTTGCACAGAAAGTTTCATATTTTTCAGGTTTTAACACCACTGACCCAACCTCATATTATTATAAGTTTACACCAACATCAGCACTGAAAAGTATGTTGACAAACACAAAACAGATTTACTCTGCTTCCTTTATTGCCCAACTGTCTGAACAGGGTTTTGACCTATGGAAGGAGACAATAGACTTAAAATCAGTCTGGGCTTCTAGGGACTGGCAAGTCCAGGGAGCAGAAGCGCTATTTAGAGCATGCCTCATTCCACAGCAGATGATATTTCTAAACGAAACTGTGCAACAGACATCCTGTCTTGGACTGGCCAAGAACAAGGACCTGAACACACCTCGACTTCCAACACCGTCACAGGTGGGAGGGTGGCAAAATTTGACTTCACAGGAAGGGGCAACAGTAGATGACATTTTAAAGTACAATAGATCGGACCCAAATTGGGAAAAATGGGTCGTTTGGCCCTTAGACACAAACATATGTCATAAACGATTCTTGGGTATCACCGAAGGGTACAGTATCCACAGGCCAGACCCACGTTATGTACAAAGAGAACATCCAGGGGAAGTGACATCCTACAGTGTTGGGAAGTTGTGCCTTGATTGGCTAGAAACCTCAACACTAACAGAAGTGAAACAGCACTTAGCCTTACTCCCACAAGACATGGATCTTAGGGATTTTTTACAAGGTCCCAGGAAACAACGTCAGAAACGTTTCATATATGCTGGCATTTATGCGGCCTATAATGAAAATTGGAAAATATCACAACAAGAGGCCGCAGAGAGAATACGGGAAATAGACCGTATTAACTTAGAAAAATCATTGGCTGTGGTAGACAACGGGTTAACAACTTTGTCCTCCAGAATATATTCTTTGGGCAACATAGTGTCTTCTGCGATAGATATCCTAGAACAAGATTTGGCCATATTACAACACGGGCAATCTCAATTACGTTCTATCATGTTATTGAGCTGGACGTTGCAATCTTTGCGTGCAGACTTTGTGCCTTGGCGTTTTATAAACAGTACGTCTCTGTTTTCTGAATATAATCTGACAGATAAACAGGTTGAAATGGCACAAAGGGGAGCTAAATATACAATGTTGCGTATTGAAAAACTGGATCGACTACCATTTACAGTAGCGGAAGCTCCGTCTACTGAATGGCTAATCCATGGCCACATAACTCTACCGGTCACTACTTTCCAGTTTCAATAGTGCCTTGAACAACGGCAGGCGGGCAAATATGAAAGAATGGGTAAGGCATACATTAGGGAATCCTGGGATTTACCGTATAGATTTCGATGCCGGAGTGGGGATCGAGAAGTGTTTCTAAGTGGTACAAACTGCAAGAGCGCTTTGAGCGGTTCTCTCATGTGCCGGGACATTACATTGCACGGAGCATGTAATGGTTTGATAGCAAACTTGTCCTGCCACATGAAAGGGACTCCAGCTGCCGTGATCAAACCGGTATTTGAGCTGCTCTCAAATGGGAGTTACTTGATGCTGAACGATCAAGGTTGCTGTGGTATGCTTCCGGGCATTGCCTATCTGGTCACTGTGAACTCCAGGGTTACTTGCTGTATGCAAGTATTGTTTTCCCCAACAAGTACAGTCAGGGAGGCGCCGTTATGGCCTTCATTGAATGTTTCCTTTATACAATTTGATACATTGAGCAGACTGAAAGCCATGCTTTTACAGCAAACCGTACCCTTAACCTCCGCTCGAGAGACCTTTGATCTTCAAATCGCAAGGACCTCGGCTGAGATACAGGCACTTATATGTACAAACTGCCCCATTCGTTTAGCAGAAATGGTGGGTCGTATCTTTAGTATGTCTGATACGAGTGGTATTGTACACCTATTTAAGACCATTGGGTCAGGACTTCTTAGCACCTTTCAGACAATCCTCGGAGTTATCCCGAACTTTATACACTCCGTATTTGGAAGCATTTTTGGAGGTCTACCTCTGATCCTGCTATCAATAGCGGGAGTCCTGATTGTCATTTACCTACTACGCACGTGGACGGCCCAATTACCAACGAGATGGCAAAAGCGCTCCTGGAGCGGAAATACCATGAACGCATGGTACAACATCTGGGCACACCTCGCCTGAGGGAACTAAGTGCCTCTTGGTTCCTATCGTTTAGACCAGTCTGGATGGACTGCACCCTACCTGTTCTTCGATGCCTGTTTTGCGGTGAAGAATGCGTGTTGGACCTCTGTTTGACACTTGTGACGGACACGCCTGCGGACTTGAATACCAGGCTGGAACCCTTGAGGGCCCATGCTCGGCAATGTCTCCAGGGTATTCCAATCCTGATGGCTGCATTCCTTGAGAATCCACAGGTGCCTTTTAGAACTGGGGTGAGCTTTAGCTCCACCACTAGCACCGAGGTATCGACTACAGCACCGGCTGCCTCTACACCAGCTATTGGCAGTACTGAATATCATCTGTGCTCCATTGACGTACTCTGTGAGGTGTTACAAGGACCGTCCCCGGCAGCAGAAAGCAGCGATGATGTTGCGTCTCCCAGCCAGGACATTTAATCTATAATTGGCTCATCATGCGCTAGGAAAGAATTCGGATTTTCATTTTCTCTACAATTAACTAAATTTGGAACACTTCGTAAAATTGACACTTTCTGGCTGAAAAGCATGGCCTTTTGACACTTGTGGACATTCAACTTATATAAGCGAACTCAATTAGGACTGTGGCTTAAGTGCCAATTCCGATTTTTTAATTTTTTAAGATCATTTTAATACAAGATTTTAACGGAGCTCATTGAAAAATGTTCTATGCGCTACTATCTAACAAAAAGAATAGTTCACTAGCATTTTTGTCATTGTTGACTGTTCGGAAGAGGAGTGGGTGTTATGTTTCATATAGGTACCCTAACATAGGCCCTGGTAGCATCATACCCTTTCACCTACATTATCTCCCCTACGCTACACTGTAACGAGCCTTTTTAGGATTGAACCTTTATCTAGTTCTAGTCCTGGGTGCAGAAGGAGGGTTTTCTTCTGAACAATAGAGTCCTATAACTCCATCAATAGACTCACACAGTATGAATGGATATTCATAAGGGTTCCTAGAAACCAGGCTGGGGCTACACCACCTTCCTCCCCACATCTACGTACACGGATCATCCCATACGTCATCCTCAAATCCAATAATGGCTAATACAAACAACAAAGGACAAAGGAGCCCTAGATACTTTTTGTATAAATATAGCACCTCTTGCTAGTGTTAGACAGAGGGAACCGAGACTTCCAAGCCAACACACTGACCAGAGACGCTGAGGCTCCTGCATGCAGACGCTCCAGCTGACAGTGGTCTGAACATCCCTCGCGGGGTGCCCAGTTCGAGACCAAGATGGGCTCCTACATTCTCACAATTCAGGTAATGGGGTTCGACTGAATCCTAGAGGGATTATTAGCTGTACACCTACTCACATGCTAGGTACATTTAGGTACATCTAGATAGGCAACGTAGGAGTACGCGCTTTCTTTTATCAATGCATTTTATATTCATGTATTTATTCATGCGTAGTGCAAGACGGTAGAACTGTACTATCCATTTATATTCATAGTACTGCTAATCATATATCTCTGCGACTGTCTAATGGTTGTTGCAGCTCATATATTCTACACGAGAATAATAACAACTGTTCAATAAACCTTTTATTGAAACGCCCAGACTGTTTATTATGTGTATCTCTGAGACAAGATTAGTGAGCACGGGTGACTGAGCGAAAAGTAGTACATTGTTTCCACGATCCTGAGGGATCAGGGTTGTCATGTTCTGAGGTTGCCAGAAACTATTCTCTCCCCGATAAGAGGAGACACTAGTGACACTGTGAGCTACCTTTTGCAAACAGGCTAACATTCTCGGTGGGGGTGCTCAGAATTAGTCTGCCACAAAACCCACAGTTTATGTTATCCGAACGCGCAGGTCCTGTATGGGTAATATAGGAACTACATGACATTACAGCTTGATTTTTTAATTCTGATAGTACATTGCCTTGGAATTCATGGGGGGATTACTACTCTTTTATTTATTGATTTTGAAATTAGATTAAGCGCTGAAATTGAAATGAGATTAAAATACTCCGGAGTTTTGAACAAGAAAATTGTTGAAATTGTTGGTGGTCATTTTATACTTTGATTCAGTCCCACCTAGAGGCACCATCTTGTATTGTTGAGGTCCAGTGTTTGGTATCCAATCAGCCATCTAATTCGCCTCCCCCATATAGTGAGCGATGCAGCATGGACACACAAGGGGCACGCCAAAGACAAGCCTGACTGCGCCCGTCCGCACTCAGATCGCGAGGCATGCTGCCTGTTTACATAGAAAAAATAATGCTGCCATCTGATAGGGAAAGTCTACCTGTTTTAAGGAGGGGTAGCAACGGCAAGTGCCATCTCCACCCGGCCAAGTCTTTTAATTTTAAATCTCAAGTTTGCCACTACAAAACTGAACCTTTACATAGTCGATCATGTGATTTTAATAACAAAGAGGTATCTAAATACAGAATGCAATTTTCGCCTTGTTTAAGCAGAGGTTTATGCTACTTTAAAGCAGGTCTGATAAATATCAGATCCATTCGGAAGCATAAGTTTGACATTTGAATCTTCTTGAAATTGAAAAATGGCATGCACCGTTCCTCATGGAAACCTGGTTGGATGTGTCTTCTGGCCGGCACATTTCTCAAGCAATACCAGAGGGCTACAATGTTTTTCACCTTCATCGGGATGCTTGAAAAGGTGGTGGTATTGCTATTATTTTCAAGTCTACCTTGATCCGTTCAATGCGGATACTTGATGGGTTGGAGGCAACAGAGCGTCTCTCTTTTCCTTTAAGCTATTCAATAATGTTTCTCTAGCAGGTGGTTTCCATGCAAATAGGTGACTCAGCAGGCGTAGCCAGGAGATGTCTTTAGGATATTTATTGAGTTGTAAAGATCCATAGTACAGCCCCACCAGGAGCAGCCTGCTAGCTGCTCAGCCCATCTTCCAACTGACAACATCCACACCAGGCACCCAAGTATTCCACTCATGTCAATCATACCAACATTCCACACAAACACTCACACTGGCTGAGCAGCTAGTTACAAGGTAAAGTTGAAGACAATAAACATAACATGAAGATACTACATTATCTTCTCTCTTTACAATTTAAAATTAATTAAACCATACAAAAATGAACAACAACTATACACAAAATATACAGATGAAAACAATAGTCTAAAACCCAGGGGTAAATGGTAAAAACCACCCCACGAGAGGGAACAGACTAGACTAAGGAAGAGAAAAGGGTGAAAAGATAAACACAACCTAACACCATCCTCTTCCTTAAATAAAAAAAAATCATGAAGCGCAGGGCGACACACAAAACATAAACACATGAAGCGCAGAGCGACTTACACAGAGCAACACGTGAGGCGCAGGGCGACTTACACACAACAAAAACACATGAAGCGCAGGGCGACTTACACAGAACAACACGTGAGGCGCAGGGCGGCTTACACACAACAAAGAAAGACGTGAGGCGCAAGGCGACTTACACACACACAAAGAAAGAGGTGAGGCGCAGGGCGACTTACACACACCAGACAGAAAGATGTGAGGCGCAGGGCGACTTACACACAAAGTTAAAATGGGACAACACCCATAACCACACACCCTCTGTAGGGACGTACCCTTGTACATGTAAATGGGGCTAACACCCATAACCTAACCCTGTGTAAGGGTTACCATACTAAACACGTGTGAATGGGAACTAACCCATGAACCTACCTCTATGTAGAGGCCACCAACTGTAAAATGTAAATATGGGACTAACACCCATGCCTGTCCCTCATGTAAGGGAAGAGACTGTGACTGCCACCCACCAAAACACATGAGCCACCCATATGTAGAGAAGCGTACACTGTGGCATCAAGAAACACGAAAAATGATCCATAAATAATGCAAAAACATTTCCAAAAGAAGTACATACAGTTTCATTCTCAGGGGCTTTAATAAACCACCCTCAGGGTTATGGAGAAAAGTTTGGAGAATCGCTAGCTAAGGTAGTTGCTCCTATCCTGCTTTGATTCTTTAATTTTACAGTCTTAGGTCACTTTAATGTACACTTGAATGACCCATCATGTAAGGCTGCAACCCATCTTCTTAGGCAGTGCAGAAAATTACTCTTCAGCAGAGGGTGTCTGGTTCCACTCTTAAAGGGGGTCATACGTGAGACTTAATTTTTTCTAATTATTCAGAGATGGAGGTTAAAAACCCCTGCCCACCTACTTGGTCAGATCATTTGCTTGTGCCTATCTCAGTTACATTATCTGGTGCCTTGCAGAGAAACTTTAAATCTCCAATTCCAACATCACTATGATATAAAATCACAGAGACCGAGCTAATGAAGGCTTTAGATCCAAGTGGGCTAAGTCCTAGGGGCGATTTGGATACTAATGTCAACTCATTCAATTCCTCCCTACTACCAGCCATAGACAAGTTGGCTCCTCTGTGAAAGGGTTCAATAAAAAGACAATATTCCTCCGCATTCTGGTTTAGTAACATTTTAAAAAGAATGTTCTTTATATGTATTTAGCCAGTTTATGTAGTTCCACTGTAGTACCTAGCGCGTACTGTGTTTTTTACAAAACGTACCTTTTTTTGTTAATTTTGGTAGCTTAAATTAAGTGGTAATAGGTAGGGAAAACATATAAATCCTAATACTTACCTATATTTAAGGCAATAACTCAGAACACTAGCAAAGTACCTTAAAGCAACATGGCTGCAGTGAAGTTGTGGAAAGGCAGTCATTATCCAATCAAATAATGATTTATCATCGCTTAGCATGTGTATTTGTAAAACGTACATTCACTGAGAAAGGTATCTTGGTGCAGAATAACAGATGTTTATTGTTACTCAACGGTACTCCTTTTATTGACCACAGAAGGTTGGAAGACTGAATGGACCCCCAGGATTTGAACATGTGACCATGAGGTCAAACACAGGCCCCTACAGTGGACGCATTAGTCCAGTAAGCCGCCAGACCCGGCATAGACAACAGATATCACTAAGTTAAAATTGCTAATGACTTTAACAATACTTTCCCCTTTTATTCACAACCACAAAAGGATCATCTGCATTCTGCACTCAATAATCTTCAATCCAGCCAAATTTCATCAAAACGACTGACCATTTTTGCGCTACGTTCAATACAAAAAGACTATGTTAAATGCATTGGGGTACAAATCTGTTTTGGGACCCCTCACTTTTCTTTGCACCTCCTTGACCAAACGTTGTGCAACTTTCCATCCTCCCAATGTAATAGGAGCAATAGGTTTGCAAAATTTGTGAAGATTTGTGCTAAGTTTTTAAGAGACATAAATCAGAGGAATTACTATCTCTGGTAACCCTAACTATAACTACAGAGTGGCTACCTCAATATATATATATATATATATATATATATATATATATATATATATATATATATATATATAACAATATATAACAAAACAACTGTCATAATGAACAAATAATAATAAAAAGCCATTTATATCATAAAAAAAGACTTTTAATGATATAAATGGCTTTTATTATTATTTGTTCATTATGACAGTTGTTTTGTTAGGATACTCGATATACACGTGTTGTTTACCAATTGCTTTTTGTTCATCAATTATTACCATTTTTGTTCAGTCTTGAGCGGATATGTGATTACACATAGAATACTGACTTATTCGCTTCAACGAGGGAAACCTACTATTATCCATCCTGACACATGCACATATTTGCACATTCACGCAATTTTAATAAACATTTCTGAAAAGGGAGCCCCTTTCTGCTCCTGGTCGTGATGCCTTGTCCCTTTTCTTTACAAAGGGTAACTCTCTTGAGTTTTTTGGTGCTACATGCATAGTAGCCACCTGCCATGCCAGGTCGAGTGACCTTATAGTAGCCCAACTAACAGCAAATAATCAATGTGAACTGCTGGGAAAAGGAGACACCTACACCCAGAGAGTAACCACAGGAAAGGGAAGTGAGAAAAGGGAAATAAAAAACACAACCTTGCCTGAAACAATGAGGTTAAACATAGTTCCAAATACACGGAAGGGAGGCCCCTCTGAAAGGACAAAGCGATAGGGAGATACGGATTCAGCAAGCTGTCCCGGGGAACACAGAATGAAGGAAAGCAGTGGCTCACATTTCAACCTAAGTGCACATGAAGCTCCTCATCCTGGTTGATGCCACCCGGCTGTTTACTGTGTAGACGGATGATGTACTCCGACTCTAACCTCCTCAGAGCTCGCTCTCTGTCTCCCCCTCTCGTAAGTGCCAGTACCCTGTCAAAACCAAAGAAGGAGATCTTGAGATCCTCAGTGTTAGGGCCATGTAGCATATTGCAGTGTCTTGTCATGGTGTAAGATGCAACATTATTCCCGATAGCTCTCAAATGTTCCAAAATTTTCTTCTTTCTGGAAAAATGGTGCTACCCACATAGTGCAGGCCACAGACACAGACCAGAACATACACCACAAAATCAGTATTGCAATTGATAAAATGTCTGATTTTCCATTTTCTGCCGTTAGGTAATGCCACCATTTTCACATTGGTGCAATGTGTGCACGATTTGCACTTACCACACTTGTAAAAACCTGGGAGTTCCCTCAACCAGGTGCTTCCAAGTGAGTGCCCTGTATCCTCATATGAGTGCACCAGCATATCCTTGAGTGAGCCACATCTCTGATAAGTTATCTGTGGGCTGGAACTAACTAACTTACCAATGGTTAAGTCAGATTTCACTAAGTGCCAATGTTTCCTCACAATAGCCCAGAAATCAGCAGATTTGGAGTTATAGGTGGTAATCAACCTCACTGTTTGTTTTTCTTTTACCTTGGGTTTGGGCTTAAGGAGACTGTTCCTGTCCACTCCCCTTGCTTTTCTAACTGCTGCTTTAATCACATTGTGTGTGTACACCCTCTACTCAAAAATAACTCCACCCTCCTCTTCTCTTCCATTTGATAGGATTGTACAGTACTATAATTCCTCTTTGCTCTCAGGAGCTCCCCATACGGGATGCTCCATTTGAGTTTAGCCGGATGATAGCTGCGGGCATGCAAAATGCTGTTTCTTGCAGTGGCCTTTCTATGCTGTCTAGAATGTATCCTGTCCTCTTTCTCTTCCACCAAAATATATAGCAAATCTATTCTGTTGGTATCAGTTTTGCTTGTAAACTTCAGATCATTTTCTGATATCTGAACCAAAAAACTGTCCAACTTCTTCTGTGGACAATCCCATATCAGAAAAATGTCATCGATATATCGTGTCCACAAAATTAGATGTTGCCAAAAATCCTCAAACTTCTCTGATCAGATATACTCAGACTCCCACCAACCCATGAACATGCAGGCATAACTAGGGGCAAAACAACTTCCCATGGCTGTCCCGGTAAGTTGTTTGTACCACTGATTACCAAACAAGAAATAAATATGTTCCAGACAGAACTGTAACATCTCAATCAGGGCCATGGTATGATTATATGTTGCTAGCGCTCTGTCCCTAAAGAAGTATCTGAAAGCCTTCAGCCCCAATTCATGCTTTATACACATGTACAGGGAAACCACATCTACTCTCGCCAGAATATAGATAGATTTCCAAGGGATGTCAGTAATCTTAGAGATAAAATCCATACTGTCTCAGCAATATGAAGGAAGGCTGCACACAAATGGGAACAGAAAATAGTTGAGATAGATGGAAGCATTCTCAAGAAGACTATTCTTGGCGGAGATAATAGGTCTGCCCGGTGGCTCTGTGCTGTGTTTGTGTACCTTCGATAATATGTAAAAACACAGTGTGATGGGTTTCTTAACAGTTAAAAACAACAATTCATCCCTACTCAAAATGCCCCTCTCATGCCAACTTAACACCATACTATGAACAAATCAATTGTTAGGCTACATTGAGCAGCATTGGACTTCTTGTAACTACCAGAAAAGTCCAATTGTCTTTTGAGCTCAGCTGTGTACTTCTTCACATCCCACAGCACAACGTTACCCCCTTTGTCTGATGGTTTGATGACAAAGAACTTGCCTTTCTGTAGTGATTCCAAGGCTGCTCGTTGGCTCTTCTGATGCCTATGTATGTTTTTAATACAGTGGAACAGTCTTTCTTTCATTTTCACACCTTGGCATGTGTGATGTTTCTTAAGGTAATAGAAGTGTTTGGATTGATTTGACAAAGACCTTGGTGGTCGAAACGCGTCAGCTTGCATTAAATCATGTTAAAAAACTTCCACCTGGAGTGCGGGCTTTCTTTGCTGCCGTGGTGCGTCTGTACCGGCATTATTGTTACAAACACACACACATATATATATATATATATATTCCAAATGCAAAGGCGGCGTTTCGGGACGCCACTGCCACACGGGTCGGGGCCTGTAAGGCGCATCACCACCTACATATTTCCAAAGGAAAACACGTCCTCTTCAGTCCGTGAAATCAGGCCCATCCAGACATGCTTTCATATAAATCTTTTATTGAGGCAGGTCTCACAGCATTACGTGTTTCGACTATTACAAGTCTTAATCATATGCAGCTGAGAAAATGCGAGTGCTGCTGTTTGATCTTTTAAACATAGTTTAAGACAGCAATGAAGGACTACGGTGTACCAGCATCATACATCAGTTTTCCTTAAAGTTGCAGTGGACACATCATTAGGATATTACTCGAAATTTCACCATGCAAAATAGAAACTATGTTTAAAAGATCAAACAGCCGCACTCGCATTTTCTCAGCTGCATATGATTAAGACTTGTAATATTCAAAACGCGTAATGCTGTGAGACCTGCCTCAATAAAAGATTTATATATATATATATATATATATATATATATTTTGTTTTTTTGTTTACATATATGTGTATATGTATATGCAACTCACCTGCATCGTAGAGTCTGAGATGTAATGACTCCTGATGTTGAACTCTCAAAGTCATGGGGTTTACTCCCCGGACGGTTTTTATTTTATGTCCTTGTTTCCTAATAAGTAACCATTAACAGGTGTGACATATATGTAAATATTTTTATAAGTATGACCAGTGCCAATATGAATGAAGCAAAGAGGAACTGCATGAAAGTTTGTTTTGACAGTCTGCCTCAAAAATACTTTTATTTACTCACTGTTTGTACTCATGTATAAGAAAGTGTAAGAAGGAAGCATGTTCATTTTCTGTCTTGATAAAGAACCCATCACCTGTGAATAACAAAGCGAAAGTGCTTGATGGTGGCTGCTTCCTAGGAACGGTAAAGAACTTCATGCTGACTGTGGTATAGTATTCTTTTTTTTTTTAATTGTTCATAACATGATTGATCCCCTAATACTACATACTTCATCACCTAATACTGATGCCCTAATACTTCATCACTAAGGGTTCAACAAATTAGCAAAACAATAAGGGAGGGGACAATGGACAATCCTGCTTTTACTTTCCCTCCAGAGCAAGTTGATTCCCTAGTAGATCTATATAATGCTCCATTACATCCAATGGAACTTTCTGGGAAGTAAAATTCACTTAGTGCCCTTTGCAGTAAAGGAAAAACCACCACCCCACTTTGCTTCCAGGTAAAGTGCATTTCTTTATGAAAGTAGTCCTAGCATAACTGCTCAGCAATGAATCCCACCTGGTCTGCATCAAATATGCTCAGTGTAATCACTTGTGCCTGCTGTACCAAGGTCATAGTAAAATATTTGTTCAATCTTGAAATGAGAAAACTCGCTCCTCCTTTTGCCTGTCTTAATATCCATGTCAATGCTGCTCAAATGGATGGAATTAGGGGTGGCTCCTTCTCTCAGATATTGATTGATATAACTCCCAAGGTATTTCATAAGTGTCAATGCAAACATTGCAGTATTCTCTGATGATGTCATACAAACAGACCACTCCAGATTTTTTATAAAAGAATTTCATAATAGTGGTAATTTCTTTGTGAATGGAACAGAAGATGTTGCGACTACTGGCGGACTATTGGTGGATACATACTGGAACTAGAAGAGCTTACAGGCTCCAATAGAATTTATCAGTTTTCTCCTGAGATTCATTGCCTATTTTTCATTTCTCATCTTTTAATGGCACTCTGTGTCTTGGAGATGGTTCGCACTTCATGAGGTAGGCTAATAATCTTCCTTACATATTTTACATCTCAAAACATTTTAGTCTTCTCCTTATGTGTTAAAAATTGTGTGTGGCCTGTGGAATCTGTACAGATGTATGTGGTATATCTCTTATCTAGTGTGACCATAGATATAAAACTGTGTAACTGTACATGATGAGGTTTTGGAGTGGAGTGTGCAGACAATATGCTACAGCAGGGGATTACAGTAGACGATGGAAGGATTTAGTGATAAGGACTACAGGAAGGGTCTGAGCAGTGAGGAGAGTGGCAAAGCTGTGGAAAGAAAATAATTGTGGATAGGGGTTGAAAGTGAATGTCTTCATCAGTGGTCTGGAATCTAAGTAATTACCAATTGATGAGATGCTGCTTGAAAAAATGGGGTTTCATCCCCTTGTGAAAGTTTGGAATAGGGACACATAACTGCACTTACTATGCTCCAAATCTCAAAAGACTTCACTGATAGTGACTACAAACAGGAATAAGAGCGTGTGTTGTTAAATTAATAACCCGGACAGTGTTTTGTGTCATTGACCACATGATATCATTGAGCTAAAGTAAAGGCAGCATCACATTCCCTGTGCCTCAGGCTTGTACTCAAATGTAAATGCTTCTGACCTGACAATCTGACAGGACGTGAGTATACAAATACCCAATACCTTCTCCTTAAGAAAATGTGCATTGGCTCATAGAGATTATTGTTGTCTCAGCATGTTCTATTCGAGGTGAAGGACATTTCAGCTGTATCATGAAAAGTGAAGTAGAATTCTACGATTAAGATGTGAAATGCAGTTGGGCAATTTGTGCTTGAATGGGGTCCTGTTTTAATGGTTTGATACTATCACCATGGACAAAAAATATGCTAAAAATAAAATAACACATGTTGGACTTGATCCTCTCTCAGTGCCATCACCAAACTTTTTGCCCTAACCTTCCTGTTTTCTGAACCCATTTCTGTTGGCTTTAGGACTCTGTGCACCTTACTACTGCTAACCAGTGCTAAGGTGCTTGTGCTCTCTCCTTTAAACAGGGTGAAATTGGCTTACACTCATTTGATACATTTAATTTACTTGTAAGTCTCTAGTGAAGTGGTACTACTTGTGCCCAGGGCCTGTAAATGAAATGCTACTAGCGGGCCTCCAGCATTTATAGTACACTCTGCAGTCCTGCTGCTTCAGGCCTGTCCTGCTATCTGAGAAGGAAGACTGGATTTGCACCCTTCACCCCATGCTGAAGTGACTCCAAGGGTCAGCTGACATGCGGCCTGGATCTGTAACCGGATCTGCCACTAGACCTGCTTGATCCCTGCTGGCCTCTGGTGGAGTGATTTCCTGAACACCAAGAGGTGCCTCCCAGGTCCTAAACCTTTGATGTGGCATCAGTTGAGCTCCTCCTTACATAAAAGGAGAATTCCTGAAGTTTTGGGCTCTTCCCAACCGCAAACAGGCCCAAGATGTTGTTGCCCGCCTATGCGAACCTCCAGTGAACCTGATTCTTTGTGCTACAGCCAGAGATGACCAGGGATGCAATATCCGCACTTAATGCTACAACAGTGGTGGCCGCCAACGCGAAGCTCCAGCAATGACTGTCCACAACGCCCAGCCTGATCTTCACGCTGCAGTGACGACTACCCACAATGTTCTTCCTGCTCCTCGCGGCCTCCTCCACCTCAAACTGGACTCTTCTTGCTAGACTTTAGATAACAACTCTTTCAGCAGGACTAACCTGGTCCCTGTATCTGGCTCACGCTCCATTCTGGATGGCCTCAACTTGTGACTTTCACTTCGTCTCGCACAACCAGATAACTGCGAGTGGCGCTTTGTGCTTTTAGGCACTATACATAACTTAAAGCTTTGATATTGCATATTTCTGGTTCTACTAACTGGATTTTGTCAAATAACTTATTAAATTTTACTCTATTTTTATAAATTGGTATGGAATTTGTCTTCTGTTGTGTTCATTTTATTACTGTTTGTGTGCTGCAAAAATACTTTACACAATGCCTTTAAGTTAAGCCTGACTGCTTTTGTGCCAAGCTACCAGAGGGTTAAGCACAGGTTATTCGAATGACTTTTTGTAGTTCACCCTGACAAGGATTGTGGTTGTTTCTTGAGAAGGGCTCACACCCCTCTCAACCAACAACCCAATTTCTCACAACACATCTTTAAGGTCAGGTGAAAAACAGAAAAACCACTACATCAGTTGTTTATCAATGGTACCTATGCGGTGCATTTTTGGTAATTCCTATATGTGATTCATGTCATTCTGTATTGACATATGTCCACACTATGCAAATGATGCAAATATTTTTTCCTAAGATCATCATGAGAAATATGTTTGTATGTGGGTGTGGAGAGAAAAATAAAGGGAAACAAATAGAGATAGGTAGAAATACAGGGAGGGAGAGAAAGAAACGGGTAGCAATACAGACATAGAGAAAAAGAGATGGGGGCAGGAAAGAGACACTGTGGAGACTAGACAGCCAGGTGCTCCCATGGTGGAGGACCACCCACCACATTTAGAGACAGGCAAAAATGTCCATCCCACCAGCAGATCTGCTTCCAGTACAGCTCCATTGAGGGCACAAAAGCGTGTCTGAGTGGGCAGCATGTTTGATGCACCCGCTCAGCAAAAGTTTTGGTTTGTCAATAAATATATCCCAAAATAGGAGTTTGTTACTTGAAAATAATAAGCATTGTCCTCGAAGAATTGGGAGTTTTCTCTGAATGCATGGTGGTCCTTTCTCCTACTTCCTGTTCGAGTTTTCCTTGGTGATACTGAATAGGAAAATGTGCATCGAAACAACTGCACTAGTAAGGGCAGACATTCCGATTTACATTTACTGTTGGCTGTGTGGTGGATGACCCGCCATCAAAGGTTTACTTTCAAGAATGTGACTGAGGCTTGGCAAGTGGAAAGGTGGCCCTTGGCCCACCTCTAAATGGGGCGGGCAAACCGCAAGTTTAACGAATGAAGCATCTGCCAGTTTTTGGAGGCTGCCGGCTGCAGCCCGTGCAGGTAGGAGCAGTGGGGCCGGGTGGGGAGGGATTTTGACAGACGACGATGAGGGGAAATTAATTATTTATTAAATTTTTCCTCGTCTGTCGAAATCCCCCCTGACCTGGCCCTACTGCCCCACTGCCCCACAGCTCTTTCCTGCACGGGCCGCGGCTGGAGGCTGGCCCACATCTACCAAGCTCTAAATGACCCCTTTGGTCCATCACCATCAAATACAGCTTCTGAAGTACGATATGTGATGGGTTTACTAGGGTTTATCTCTTGCTCTTACAGGACGAGCACATGGAAGGTAAGATGAAAAGTAAGAAAAAATTAATTCCCTTCTACTCTAGTAATGACATATTGTACAGGCCTCTCTGGATGCTTTTACCATTAAAATTTCTGCATGAAAAAACTACCCTGCACAATGCCAACAATGCCTGGCATCAGCTATTCATAACTTCCCACA
This sequence comes from Calotriton arnoldi, assembly GCA_963921515.1. Classification (NCBI taxonomy): domain Eukaryota; kingdom Metazoa; phylum Chordata; class Amphibia; order Caudata; family Salamandridae; genus Calotriton; species Calotriton arnoldi. Next base: position 744,472 of record CAWUFW010004107.1, read on the forward strand.
TCTGCAAAAGAGAAACTTGATTCAAGAATTAATTTCATGCACTCAGTGTAGATTTCAGGAAGTAAAAGCAAATGCGAACATCTGATCGTTATGGAAATTATATTTCTTGAAGAGATATTTCTTCTGCCAGGTCTACACGAGATAATAAAGACTAGCTGAATCGATATCTCTCAAATGTTTTAATAAATAATTATAGTGATTTAACTAAACTGAAAAGACAGGCAAGGGTAGTGTAGGCTGAGCCAAGCGCTACAGTGTTATAAAGATAGAGAAAAACTTATATTTAATTAATTAAGCCTTGTAAACCCAAGCTGCAGTCCTGTCAAATGACTCACCAGCCATACAAAAAGATTTCTAGATGGGAATAAACTTTCTTGCAAAATTTATAGCGAGTGCCAAAAATGGCTTTTGAGAGCATCAAACTGTATACCATTCCTTATACAGGCAAGTGTTTGAAGATGCGATCTGGCTTCAATACAAATCGCAGAAAAGCAGATATTTTTTATTGTCAAGACTTAAAGCATATCTGGAATGCTTAACTTGCAGCGTAGTTACTTGGAGCAAGTTTGTCTTGGTAGCTGAAAAGGTCTATACTAACTTTGTGCCAAGAAATACTATGTTTCTTTGAACTCGAAATTAGTGCATTTTTAGGACAAGTCTTTGTGACTGAATCAAGGCATAATAAAAAACATTGGCAAAGCAAATAGGTCTTGCTTTTGCGAGAGTTAGAGCTATTGGGGTTGTAAATGACACTGTCTTTTACCCATGTGTTATGGAGTGGATGTCTGTGGTGGGGAGTGGATTTGTGTAGTGAATTTATGTGCCAAGGTGTGCAGTGGAATGATGTGGATAGTAACTATGTGGCATTGAGTGTACATAAATTATGTGGAGTGGGATTGTGTGTCACAGAGTGTAAGTATGTGGATTGGTATTTTGTGTTGTGGAGTGGTATGTAGTGCAGTTTAATTATGTGATGTGCTCTTGGATTTTGTGGCATGATGTGGAATTCTGTGGTGTGGATTGGATGTATGTGGTGTGTTATGTAATTGTGCTGTTGATTTGAATCGTGGTTTGTTGTCAAATTATGTGGTATGGAATGGAAAAGTTTTGAGTTGAATTGTGTGCCATGGAACTGTGTAGTGATGAGTGAAACAATGCTGTTTGGAATTATGGGGCATGGTGTGGAGTGTATTTATGTGGTTTGTTGCTATGTAGCATAGAGTGGTTTTATGTGGGGTGTATTTATCTGGTATTGAGTATAGTGTTATTATGTGGAGTTGAATCATGTTGCACTGAATGGTATTATGTGGAGTATAATTATGTTGGGTGGTATTGAATAGTGTGGTGGTGAATTTTGTGGTTAGGAATTGTGTGGTGTTGTATGTCACACTTAACATCCAGGTATGTCACAGGGTACCCAGGCGAGTGGAGCGTTTCTCTTTAATCTGCATCTTCTTCAGACTATTCAGATAGGATTCATATTAATGAAGATTACTGGATTTGCCCAAGGTTACACAATGTAGTCAAGTGAGAGTCGGGATTAAAACCTAAGTCTACTTGTTACACTGTCAACAATTTAAGCTCCAGGTCTTTTCTAAGAAATCAAATGTATGTATGGCTGAAGATGCGTGCCTTAGTGTGCACCTAAATTGTCATGCAGTGCCTGCCATTTTGGCATATTATTTTAAAACTTTCATTTATATTTCCAAGATGGCTGATTGGTACTTAAGAACAAAAGAAACCCCAAAAAACAGTTTGCCTGATGCCGCATAAATGTGCTCATGTAAGAAGCCTCGGAAAAGCTTGCAGGACTGGGGTAGGCCTGGGCGGAATTTGCGTAGTCGCGTTCTGCAAAGTTCCTCAAAGATGTAAAAAATCTCCGCGAGCTATGCAGAATTCCGCGAGCAAGCAGAATTGCTTGTTCCGCCCGTTCACGATGCGTTTTTCCTGTTCGGGTACGCTGTTTGCGGGCTCGGGGGGAAATATCTCGCGAACTTGCCCATGCGGTCACCAATTGGCACAGCCATCTTGTTTCACTTGTCCCGCCCGTTCGCGATGCGTGTTTCCTGTTCGCGAATGCGGATGTCCGATGGCGCATCCGAATGACGTGTTCGCAATCGCACACTCTCGCGGGATCGCGCAGCCGGCTACCAAAATCTCGTGGCGCACGCGAACGGATAGGAAAACTCGTCGGCGAACGCTGGGATCCCGGTAAGTCGCTACCACATGCGCGAACACGCATTTTGAAAGTGCGAACAAGGAAAAAATTCCACTACGCCGCAGATCGCAGAATTTTCAGCAATTCCGCGTTCTCCGCGGAACGCGGAATTGCCAAAATTCCGCAAATTCCGCGAGCGGAGCGGATTTTACTGCCCAGGCCTAGACTGGGGCAGAGTGCTTAGCAGAGAAATCTGCAGCTGTAAAAACGCCCATGAAGCGCGTGCTAGCATTTCATAGGACTCTCACAGCACAGTAGAGCAAACTAGCAAGTAATACAACTTTCAACTCACCACAGAGGATTCCAAAGCTAAGGGGAAAAAAAGTAAATAAAGTGTTAAAAAGGCGACTCACATCCAACCATCTCTACATCCTTTATGCAGTGCCGCAACATTGACTACAACAGCGTTGTAATGTCATATGAGAAGCTCCACCAAAATTAAAGTGTGCGAGAAGCAGATCAGAGGCAAAGGTTTAAAACAATGTGAATATTTTAGCATACTATCTCCTTACTTGCACGAATAAGTGGCCGCTGCATACGGTGCCTGCTGAAACATGCCCCAATACATGTGACTGCACCGAAACACACTGCTTGTTAAAAAAAAAAGAAAAATCCTTTGCAATAATATTAAAGTGATTAAAAAGCATGAACCAACAAAGTTGTTATTGCAGAAATGCAGAAACACTGAAACAGGAAACTCCCACAAGAACAGAACATATAGAGCTGGGCTCTGTGGCCTAAAATTCTGTCTTAGAAAAAGAGCAGAGCAAAGAAAATAACAGAAGTGTACCTTCACTGCTCGCCTCTTATAACCAACGCTGTCTACAGAGGACATCTGTTGGTGGAAGACGCACACCATTTCATATACACTTATTAGATGATGCCGAGCAAAGCAACCTCGTTTCGATTCGACGCCCGCACCCACTCGGGCAGCTGCTGCTGAGACAATGTTTACATCTGCAGGAATTAGCGGTTTGCAACATCTCTCTAGAGCCCACACCACTACGCAAACCAGTCTATCCGCAGCTCAAATGTTGGAATCCCACCTGGAGGCCCACTGAAAGCCTCGACTTGCACCCACCCAAAGTGCCTGAAACAGGCACATTCCGTGGATTACTGAAGTTGGAATTAAGCAGCGAACCAGGGCCCCAGACCTCAGTTCACTGCACAAACCTACAGACAAACCCCTTAAACTCGACAAAACGCATGCACCCAATCCTGCAGAAACAGAGATAAATGCAGGTTCCCCCCAAAATGAGGCCTCCTAGCAACTAGCAAATGAGAACAGCTATGCAGCACCCTGCTACGCTGTGTGTGCAACATTAATATCAGCGGCTCATGTAGTAACAGGCAACAACGTCCACCATCATGTCAGGAGCCCTGTCTGGAGCAGCAATGCGTTCAGCTCAACAGGACAGGCAGGAATGGACCATACAAATGCAAATGAGAACAGCTATGCAGCACCCTGCTATGCTGTGTGTGCAACTAATATCAGCGGCTCATGTAGTAACAGGCAGCAACATCCACCATCATGTCAGGAGCCCTGTCTGGAGCACCAATGCTTTCAACTCAACAGGACAGGCAGGAATGGACCATACAAATGCAAATGAGAACAGCTATGCAGCACCCTGCTATGCTGTGCTGTGCAACTAATATCAGCTGCTCATGTAGTAACAGGCAGCAACATCCACCATCATGTCAGGAGCCCTGTCTGGAGCACCAATGCTTTCAACTCAACAGGACAGGCAGGAATGGACCATGCAGAACAAAACACTACACCCCCCATTCCAACCAATTCCAAATTCTATGATTACACTAAGATTTAACATAACATATTCCATACTGAGGCAGTTGGGATTACAGTACAAGTGGAGTCACATAAGAATAGGATCCGATTACATACGCAGTCTCAGCGCTATTCTGTTTACTGGGTTGAATCCAAAATTATCACTTGCTCTGGTAGTTACAAAATTACTGCTGGGCTAACTACCTAGATGAGACTATTATACAAGCTCATGAGAAAATTACAGGATATGTAGTCGGCCAGGTTTTTTTTTTTTCTGGGGAGGGGGGGTGCTGAAAGCACCTTGCCAACATAGGTTACAACAGTAAAACAATACCATATTAATTATTAACAAGACTAGGTCTTCCTCATTACTTAAGCACATGGTGTATAATTCAATGCATTTGCCTCAGAAATGTCTTACATCCAGATGCAGCGCTCCTTCAGGCGCTCCTTACAGTTTCCACCTTTGGCAAGCAGCGTGGCACTCCATGAACTCATCGAGTTGGAGACCAAAAATGCTGATTTATTGCATTAAAATGAGATCTGTTAATGAAGCCCTTACACACACACACACACACACACACACACACACGCACACACACCCACACACACAGACACACACCCACCCACACATACACACACACACCTACACACACACACCTTAGCAGGAAAACAGGCCTTCCTGTGGCAAAAGTCTGAGTGAATGAACATCTATATCCCTAACCTAAGCCATAACAAATGAAGACCCTTTGTGGGCTTTAGCTTACTGCAGGACGCAGCAGGTATCAACACAATGTAACAAAGCACATTCAAGCAGTCCCCAAGCAAACTTCAAAGCGCCAAGCACGACTGGGTACCTACTTTCGATGAATGCCGTAAGGCGGAGCCCAGTTTTGGAGCAGAGAGTCCACCTTTCAGAATCATGGACATTTTACAAATTCCTTTACCCCAATCTAGGATAGTTTTTGCTTAAAGTAATCATTGTCTTGTAGAAGAGGAGTCCTTGTACAAGCTAGGGTCTGCGAGCCTGCAAGAGGTGCAGATGCCCACTGTCTTCGGAGTCCACGACACAACCACTTGAAGCAGTATTGTTGGAACTGCTAGCCCCTCTTCAGTGTCTACGGCTGGCCAGCCCCCCAAGGTATATGAGCAGCACTGCTGACCAATATGTGATCTTCCCTATCACTATGATTTACACGAGGAGTGGGTATCACAGAGTAATGCCCAGTGGATGACAGCACACCAGAGCTACTAACCTCTGCCGGAAACCCCTCCCTTGAACCCAGTAAGAGACATTGTCCATGCGGACAATTCACTGCTTAAAGAATTGCGAGAACATTCAAAGTTAAGTACACTAAAATAAGATCAAAAACAAGTAACAGGCCGAACAAGAGAAGCAAAGTATTTGCTTCATGTTTAGGTGACAGAAAAAAAGTTAACATAGCATGTGAGATGTAAAACAGAGCTGCAGCACTCATCTTAATTATTTCTCATGTACAATTAGAGTTCTGTGTTTTGGATTGTTTCTCTTATTAAAGCCTTGAACGAGTAGACCCTAGCATATGTAGGCTTTCTTCTATTTCTATGATTGGCGTGCCCTCTCCACATGTCATCCTTCATTAATGCCCACTCTTGACATTCACTGCATTTTTATGGACACCAGTATGTAGATGAACGCACTTATGTCGCAGCACGGAGTTAGCGACGAAACATCAAGATGGCTGCTACATCAATCCTATAAATGCGGATGTGGCGTAATGGCTAGAACGGCCAACTTTTAAACTGGGGAACTGGGTTAGAATCTCGGCGGGATGCTGAACATCATGTGATTGTTAAGAAAAAAAAGCTGCAACAAAGAGTTTGATAAGTCGTAAGGACAATGAGGGGGTTGGGGCATGAACAGGCACCCTCTGGCATTTGATCTCAGTCTTTAAATGCAAATATGAGCAAGATAACAGCATGATTTACAGCCCTGTTTACAGAAATAGCGTTGGAAAGAAGAATACTCTGCAAATGAAAAGGGAACATTCACCAAACATAGGCATGAAACTTAGAAAAAAAAGTCCCTCAAATGAACAGATCAAAAACCAAAGTGTAAATATACAGTGCATGGTCCCTGGTCCGTGGGAGAAAAAGAAATACCAAAAGGAGGAACAAAGAGGCAGGACTGACCACTAGCAAGCAAGGATCTTTAAAGGACACTGAAACAAACAAATGAAAAGAAGGGGGCAACTTTAAGCTCACACTAGTATATACTAAAGTATATATAACAGGTCTTGAAAGCTCGACCTAAAAATGATTGGGCTCGACTCGACTGCTCAATTTGGTGAGGAGTTTGACTTTAGCACCCCTATCCCAGAGTGTTTAGGGGATCACAAAACAATATGCACAGTTACACTGGAAAAGAAAATAGAACCGAGCACCAAATTAAAAGTGGCTCCCATTAGCGAATCCAATATCTAACAAAAGTGGCCCACATTTGCAAATCAGCACAGTTTGTAACTTGTAAAGACAGTTTGTATAGTCAGGGCCACTGGAATTATGCAGCCGGATTAAATGAAGCAGCATTAGTTGACTAAATTATGTGACCTAATGGGACACATTTTGAGATAGTATTACTTCATTTTTTTTTTAAACAGATTTTATTTGTCAAATGACACATATATAGCAGGGCTCTGTACCCCAGAGGCGTCTGCACAATCAAAGCATTTTATACTGACTTTGACATTTTCATCTTGAAACACAGGAAAATGAAGAGCAATACAAATAAAATCTAACTCTCCCCGCCCCAAACCCCTCACCCCGATCGCACTGAACACCCACGTCAGACAAAACCATTTCAATAATACGATAAGTATATCCACCGGAATTCCCAACCACACCACACCCCCTGGATCCCCTCAATAGAAGAAGAATCACTAAAGATGGGGGTTCCGTGCCACTGAGACCGGCTCTAACAGCAATCCCCGATAGTCTGCCCACCTTTTCCATATTTTAAAGTGTTTGTGCGGGCACCCCCTGGCAATGAATTTGGCTTTCTCCAGGCCCATACAAAAGTCCAAGCCATTCTTCCACGCAGCCACTGAAGGGGGTCTCGGTGCTTTCCACGCCCTCGCTATGTCCCTTTTCGCCAGGGTGAGACCCAACTGCAATAAGTGTTGTTTGTAGATGTTGCCTCATATCCCCTCCATGACATGTAACAGGGCAAGTTTCGGTGAGCGGGGGAGATCCCAACCCAGTACTTCTGACAAACAGGTATTAACCCCCCTCCAGAAGCGATCTAAGGAGAGACAGTGCCAAACCGTGTGTATTAGCGTACCCTCCTCCCGATTACATCTAAGGCACACAGGGGAGGCAATCAACCCTGCCCTCCACAGGCGTACCCGCGTATAATAAGCCCTATGCAAATACTTAAACTGGACGAGGCTCAACCTCACCGCTATGGCAGCCCCCCGTGGAGCAGCCAGGGCCTCCGTCCAGTCCTCTTCATCTAAGGGACCCACATCGCCCTCCCAATCTCCCCGGAGTTTCTGTAGCGTGGAGGAGCAATGGATAACTAGGGATTGATAGATCTTGGAGATCTTGTGATCCTGAAGGTCACCCATAAAAACGTTCGCCTCGAGGGGGCTGAACTCAGCCAAGGATTCCAAGCCCTCTAGGCTGGGGGACAGAGCATGCCGAAATTGAAGGTACTAATAGAATTGGGATTTCGGCATGCAAAATTCTTTCTGGAGGTCCTGGAAGGATTTCAAAGCCAGACCCCTCATGACGTCTCCCAAGACCGAGATACCTACATGATCCCACCCCCGGAATCCCTGCATGGCCGCAAGTTGCGGCAAGCGCCCATTATTCCAGAGGGGAGTCTCCTGCGTCAGTGTGTTCCACCATCCCATCCTCCGCAGCGCCTGCCTCCAGACCTGAAACACAACCTTTGTTGCTGATGGCAGCGAGCCCCGCAGCGATGCTGAGTACAATATCGTATGCAGCGAGTGATCTCCCATAAGCCGCCGCTCGACCGCATATGCCGGATCCTCCCTACTGCCATACCACCATTCGTTATGAATGAATGTCAGAAGACGCTAGCCCCCCACAATAGGTAGATAAAAAGCACGTCCGCAGGGCCACACGCACCTTGCACCCCTCCCACAAGAACTGCCAGAGAGCTGCATTGACTTGCCGGAACCATTGAGGTGGAATCTGATAGCAGTGGTTCTGCAGCTGATATAGGAGAAGGGGGAGCACAACCATCTTAAATATAGCCGATCTGCCATATATGGACAGGGGCATGCGGGACCAGGTCTTAAGATCACCACGCACACGCTCCCACACCGGAACCAGGTTGCGCTCCCAGGAGACAGCGGGCAAGTCCGATATAAACACACCAAGATATTTCAGTCCCCCCATCGCCAACTGGACCGATGATACCCATGCGCCCATTCCCGCCCTATCTCCAAGAATCCACAACGTAGATTTGCGGGGGTTCATATACAGTCCAGATGTCTCCCCAAAGATTTTCATAATGCGCAGGAGCCGCGGCCCCTTTCTGTCCACATCCGTGAGGAAGAAGAGGACGTCGTCCGCGTATAATGCAATCCTGTCCGACAGTCCCTGTGCCCATTCAAAGCCCTGCACCTGTGCATCTATTCGCACCCATGCAGCCAGAGGCTCCATTGCGAGGGCAAATAAATAAGGGGACAGGGGGCAGCCCTGTCTTGTGCCCCGTCCGATAGAAAATGTGGAGGAGGCTGCGCCGGCCACCCGCAGTGACGCTGTTAGGTCGGTGTTTAGGAGGGTCAAGTAGGATAAGAATCTCGGTCCAAAGTTTAGCCTATGTAGTAATGCAAATAGGTACACCCAGCTAAGGGAGTCAAATGCCCTATCCATATCTGCTAATAATATCGCCGCCAGTTCTCCCAGTTGCTGGATGGCCGCCACCGTCACATGCGCCCGCCTAATGTTATGCCTGGTCGCCCTCTGAGGCATAAATCCAGCCTGGTCGGGATGGACCAGAGTAGTGATATGAGCCAATAGGCGATTTGCCAGAGCTTTAGCCAGAATTTTGGCCTCTACGTTCAGAAGAGAGATGGGACGATATGATGCGTGTTGATCCGGGGGCCTGCCCGGTTTGTGAAAGACAACCACCTCCGCATGCCTCCAATCTAGGGGAAGAGAGCCTCGCTCTCGCGCCTCCTCCACCACTGAGCAGTAGTGAGGTCCCAACTGCAAAATGTATCGTTTAAAAAATTCACTGGGAAACCCATTGGGCCCCGGGGCCTTCCCGGAATTAAGATCTCCCAGCGCGGCACCCAACTCCTCATCCGTCAGTGGGAGCTCCAGCTCTTCCCTCACCTCGTCCGACAGAGCCGTGGGCGGAGGTCATCTAGGAAACGATCTATCGCGGCGGCCGGCAAACATTCTCTAGGGGCGTATAAGTCTGCATAATATGTGGCAAAGCTCTCAGCGAGGGCCAGCGGGTCCGTGAGCGGCTTGCCTGCCGAGCCCAATATACCAGGAAGGGTCTGGGAATGAAACATACCCTGGCAGAGCCGGTGGAGCATCTTGCTGGATTTATCCCCCCACTTATACACCCTGCTACGCGTCGCCAACCAGGCCTGGCGGGCCTCGTACATCAGTAGCGCGGCATAATTCTGCTGAGCCATCAGCAATTGCCGTCGGACCTGGCCGCCTCCGACCTCCCGACCCCGGCATTCAAGATCTTCAATGCCCGCCTCCGCCTGTAGTAGCACCTCCCTACACGCTCTACGAGCCGCCGCACAACAGGAGATGTCCGCCCCCCTCAGAGTAGGTTTCATCACCTCCCACAATGAATCAGCCCTGGAGACTGACCCCACATTAACTGTCAAGTATTGGTCTATGGCGTCACTCATGTGTTCTCTATAGTCATCATTTTGTAGGTGCCACACTGAGAGGCGCCACCGAAACGGCTGCCTCATCCGCCCTATCTGTAAGGTGAGGGCCACTGGGGAGTGATCTGACAGGCCCCACGGAAGAATCTCCGCTGCCACCACCCTACTCACCGCTACTCGGGGGACAAAGAGGTAATCAATTCTGGAATAGGAGTCGTGGACCGCCGAGAGATATGTGAACTCCCGATCATCTCTGTGCAAGCGACGCCATGTGTCTACCCAGTCAAGCCCCGTCACTAAGGAGTATAGCCTCGTAGTGCGACTACCCTCTGGACCCCCCCTTTCCCTCCAGCGATCCTTGGCCGTATCCATCACATCATTCCAGTCCCCGCCAAACACAGACAGGCTGTCCGGCATATCCGCCCAAAGAGTCATGAGGCGCTCCACCAGGTTCCACTGTAGCGGAGGGGGTGCGTACACACTACCCAACACCAGGGAATCCTCCCCCACCTTGCCCTGCAGGAATAAATATCGCCCCTGAGTGTCTGTCCACTGCTTGACATGTGTATAGGGGACTCTGCGGTGAATCAATATTGCTACCCCCCGTGATCCCCTCACAAAGCCGGAGTGAAACACATGTTGATACCCATATTGTTGAAAGCAGAGGGCCCTCGATCCCATGAGATGCGTCTCCTGCAGCATAAGGACATCTGCCCCGGCCTGTTTGGCCTGCTGGAGTATAGCCCCGTGTTTGATCTTATCGAGGGCTCCCCTCACGTTCCAACTAATGATGCGAAGTGTGCCCGGGGGCACCCGCTCCCTATGGGATATTGCGGCCATCTGGGGCTGTGTCTGCGAATACAAGGATAGGGAATACTATCCGGTGCATGTGCGAATGTCTACTGTCTGTGAGAGAAAGTGCGATCAGAAAACAAAAATAACACCCACCCAACAAACCCCCCACCCTACACCTCAAAAACAATGAAGCATCTGTCGCGGCGGGAGTGGCCCGCGACCCCCAATGGGAGGACATGGCCCACCCCGACCAATTGATCCCCAACTTACAGCCCATTTATCATAGGCACACTCTCCGCTAGCAAAAGTCCAACAGAGAGCCCGGCCCATAAACAAGCCCCTCGGATCAGAGCATTGTAGTCCACTTTACCACCGCCCCTTGTGGGCTCGCAGGTCAGGCTGCTGATGTCTGCCGTCCAGAGGCCGAGCCAGCCCGGGACGATGCGCCACAGGACAGGGAACGGCGCCTGGATCTTGATCTTCTGGTGCCCCTCGGCTTTAGCGGGGGCCCCCTCCGAACCGCCTCCGATGATGAGGAATCAGACTCCCTTCCAGGCGGTGTGTGAACACGCACCCGCACCGTCTCATCAGTCCATTTGAATACCTCTTCCGGTGCGGGAGCGGTATACTACTCGCAGGCGGGCAGGATATAATAGTGCATATGGGAGCTTGAGGTCTCTTAGACGGGCCTTGGCCGCCAGGAACGATTGCCGCTGTTGCTGGACCAGTCTTGTGTAATCCGGGAAAATTAGGATGCAAGTGTTATCATAGAGCAAGGGTTCCTTGACCCGGGCCTGCTTCAGGATCGCGTCGCGATCATGACAGTTCAAGAGCTTCGCGAGGTACCTTGCCAGGTAGGTCGCTCCCCCACCACACAGCTCCGCCTGTGCTGTCCACCCGCTGCTGCTTCTGGTAAGCTCGCCCCTCCGCTTGTGGCCTCGGTGCCTGTATTTTTCCTCTGTTTTGCCGTCCATTTTGCCTTCTGTGCCCCCCCCGCCCCACTGTACTGTGCCCGTATTTGTTCTGTTTTGCCGCCCACTTTGCCTTCTGTGCCCCCGCTGCCCCACTGTACTGTGCCCGTATTTGTTCTGTTTTGCCACCCACTTTGCCTTCTGTGCCCCCGCTGCCCCACTGTACTGTGCCCGTATTTGTTCTGTTTTGCCGCCCACTTTGCCTTCTGTGCCCCCGCTGCCCCTCTGTACTGTGCCCGTATTTGTTCTGTTTTGCCGCCCACTTTGCCTTCTGTGCCCCCGCTGCCCCTCTGTACTGTGCCCGTATTTGTTCTGTTTTGCCGCCCACTTTGCCTTCTGTGCCCCCGCTGCCCCTCTGTACTGTGCCCGTATTTGTTCTGTTTTGCCGCCCACTTTGCCTTCTGTGCCCCCGCTGCCCCTCTGTACTGTGCCCGTATTTGTTCTGTTTTGCCGTCCATTTTGCCTTCTGTGCCCCTCGCTGCCTCTCTCCATTCCCGCCGCTGCGTCCCCTGCGGCCCCGCCCCCTTGACTGCCCATTCGCTGCCCCTGCCTCCCAGCTGCTCCTCTCTCCCACCTCCCCATATAAGGCGGCCGCTGCGCGGTGAGGAGAGCGACCCTTGACCTTGCCAGGTAGGTCGCTCCCCCACCACACAGCTCCGCCTGTGATGTCCACCCGCTGCTGCTTCTGGTAAGCTCGCCCCTCCGCTTGTGGCCTCGGTGCCCGTATTTTTCCTCTGTTTTGCCGTCCATTTTGCCTCTGTGCCTCCGCCGCCCCACTGTACTGTGCCCGTATTTGTTCTGTTTTGCCGCCCACTTTGCCTTGTGTGCCCCCGCTGCCCCACTGTACTGTGCCCGTATTTGTTCTGTTTTGCTGCCCACTTTGCCTTCTGTGCCCCCGCTGCCCCACTGTACTGTGCCCGTATTTGTTCTGTTTTGCCGCCCACTTTGCCTTCTGTGCCCCGCTGCCCCTCTGTACTGTGCCCGTATTTGTTCTGTTTTGCCGCCCACTTTGCCTTCTGTGCCCCCGCTGCCCCTCTGTACTGTGCCCGTCTTTGTTCTGTTTTGCCGCCCACTTTGAATTGTGCCCCCGCTGCCCCTCTGTACTGTGCCCGTATTTGTTCTGTTTTGCCGCCCACTTTGCCTTCTGTGCCCCCGCTGCCCCTCTGTACTGTGCCCGTATTTGTTCTGTTTTGCCGTCCATTTTGCCTTCTGTGCCCCTCGCTGCCTCTCTCCATTCCCGCCGCTGCGCTCCCTGCGGCCCCGCCCCCTGACTGCCCATTCGCTGCCCCTGCCTCCCAGCTGCTCCTCCCTCCCACCTCCCCATATATGGCGGCCGCTGCGCGGTGAGGAGAGTGACCCTTGACCTTGCCAGGTAGGTCGCTCCCCCACCACACAGCTCCGCCTGTGCTGTCCACCCGCTGCTGCTTCTGGTAAGCTCGCCCCTCCGCTTGTGGCCTCGGTGCCCGTATTTTTCCTCTGTTTTGCCGTCCATTTGGCTTCTGTGCCCCCGCCGCCCCACTGTACTGTGCCCGTATTTGTTCTGTTTTGCCGCCCACTTTGCCTTCTGTGCCCCCGCTGCCCCACTGTACTGTGCCCGTATTTGTTCTGTTTTGCCGCCCACTTTGCCTTCTGTGCCCCCGTTGCCCCACTGTACTGTGCCCGTATTTGTTCTGTTTTGCCGCCCACTTTGCCTTCTGTGCCCCCGCTGCCCCTCTGTACTGTGCCCGTATTTGTTCTGTTTTGCCGCCCACTTTGCCTTCTGTGCCCCCGCTGCCCCTCTGTACTGTGCCCGTATTTGTTCTGTTTTGCCGCCCACTTTGCCTTCTGTGCCCCCGCTGCCCCTCTGTACTGTGCCCGTATTTGTTCTGTTTTGCCGCCCACTTTGCCTTCTGTGCCCCCGCTGCCCCTCTGTACTGTGCCCGTATTTGTTCTGTTTTGCCGTCCATTTTGCCTTCTGTGCCCCTCGCTGCCTCTCTCCATTCCCGCCGCTGCGTCCCCTGCGTCCCCGCCCCCCTGACTGCCCATTCGCTGCCCCTGCCTCCCAGCTGCTCCTCCCTCCCACCTCCCCATATATGGCGGCCACGCGCAGCGGGCGCGCCGCTGGCGTGCCGAAGGCGCGCCTAAGGCAAGCCCGTCTGCGCCCGTCCGCGACTGGACCGCGCCCAGCGCCAGAACCCCTGGGCCGCGCGCCCCCGCTCCAGCCCCGAGGACCGACGCCGATACGATGCCACCACACTCCACGCTCTCAACCCCGGACGGACGCACAACTGCTTCAAGGCCGCCCCGAAACGCACCCATGGTCCCTTCACCTGCCGGAACTGCAGCTACACCAGCCTCAGAGCCACCGAGGCGCCCGCCAAGAAGGACCTCAACCACCTCCGGTGCATCCTACTGAACACCAGCTCCGCACGCAAACACGCCGTCGAGCTCTGGGACCTGCTCGACACATCATCACCAGACGTCGCCTTCCTGACTGAGACCTGGATGAACGACTCCTCCGCCCCCGACATCGCCATAGCCATCCCAGACGGCTATAAGATCACCCGCAGAGACCGCATCAACGCAGTAGGAGGAGGAATCGCCATCGTCCACAAGAACACCATCAGGGTCTCGACCAGCACCGACGACACTCTCAGCACCGCCGAACACATGCACTTCCAGATCCACACGGACCCCAACACCACCCTTAGAGGCACCCTTGTCTACAGACCCCTGGGCCCCGACCCCAGTTCAGCGACTCCATCGCCGACTTCATCAGCACGCACGCCCTGACCTCTACCGACTACATCCTCCTCGGAGACCTGAACTTTCACCTGGAGAACAACAACGACAGCAACTCCACCACCCTGATCGACAGCCTCGCCAACCTCGGCCTGAGCCAGCTCGTCACAACACCGACCCAATCCGCCGGCCACGCGCTTGACCCCATCTTCTCCTCAAGCTCCCACGTCTCCTTCAGCCACACCACGGAACTCCTCTGGAACGACCACCGCTGCATCCATTTCACCTTCCAGAAACCCACCACACACCACCGCACCCAACAGATCCCACGCCGCTGCTGGAGCAAAGTCACCGAAGACCAACTCCGGGCAACCCTCGCTCTCAGCCCTCCCCCCGACCCATCCAACACCGACGACGCTGCCTGCAACCTCAGACGATGGATGGACGACTGTGCCAACACCCTCGCCCCGCTGAAAAAGCTCACCTACAGCGACACCACCAAAAGAGCCAGCTGGTTCACCTCGGAACTCCTAGCTTCCAAGCGTACCTGCCGGAAACTAGAGAAGAAATGGCACAGTGATAAGACACCGGACAGCCACACAGCCCACAAAGACGCCATCCGTAACCACCACCACCTCATCAGGTCCGCTAAGAGAATCTCCTTCAAAGACCGCCTCGACAACAACGCACACAACAGCAAGGAGCTTTTCAACATCGTGAAGGAACTCTCCAATACCAGCTCCAACACCAACGACATCCCGCCGTCGCAACCCCTGTGCGATTCCCTCGCCACCTTCTTTCACCGCAAGATCGCCGACATCCACGACAGCTTCAACACCCAGACAGCCCCAACTAAGATCGATGCACCAGACCCGCCACACACCATCGACCATGACCCCCTGCCAGCCTGGGCCAGCGTGAACATCGAGGACACCATCAAGACCATGAGCACAATACACTCCGGCTCCCCGTCAGACCCTTTCCCGCACCACATCTTCAACAAAGCCAGAAGCTCCATCGCACCCCACCTGTGCAACATCATCAATCTCTCCTTCGAGACCGCGACCTTCCCAGAGAGCTGGAAACACTCAGAGATCAACGCCCTACTCAAAAAACCCAAGGCGGACCCGAGAGACCTCAAGAACTTCCGGCCCATCTCTCTGCTTCCGTTCCCAGCCAAGGTCATCGAGAAGATCGTCAACAAACAGCTAACCCGATACCTCGAAGAAAAAAGCATCCTGGACCCATTCCAATCAGGGTTCCGCAGCAACCACAGCACTGAGACTGCCCTCATCGCCGCCACCGACGACATCAGGATCCTGCTGGACAATGGTGAGACCGCAGCCCTCATCCTGCTGGACCTCTCCGCCGCCTTCGACACTGTCTGCCACCGCACTCTACGCGCACGCCTCCACGACGCAGGGATCCGAGACAAGGCCCTGGAATGGACCACCTCCTTCCTCGACGGCAGAACCCAGAGAGTCAGCCTCCCACCTTTCCGATCCGAAGCCTCCGAGATCATCTGCGGCGTACCCCAGGGATCGTCCCTCAGCCCAACACTGTTCAACATCTACATGGCCCCACTCGCACGCATCGCCAGACAGCACGACCTCAACATTATCTCCTACGCCGACGACACTCAACTGATCCTCTCCCTCACCAAGGACCCCCTCGCCGCCAAAGCCAATCTCCATGAAGGAATGAAGGCCGTCGCCGATTGGATGAAGATCAGCCAACTAAAGCTGAACACGGACAAAACGGAGGTCCTCATCCTCGGCTCCAACCCCTCAGCCTGGGACGACTCCTGGTGGCCAACGACGCTGGGAGCACCCCCGACACCCACCGACCACGCACGCAACCTGGGAGTCATCCTCGACTCAACGCTCTCCATGGCCAAGCAAGTCAATGCAGTCTCCTCCTGCTTCAACACCCTCCGCATGCTTCGCAAGATCTACAGGTGGATCCCGACAGACACAAGAAGAACAGTCACCCAGGCCCTCGTCAGTAGCAGACTTGACTATGGGAACGCCCTCTATGCGGGAGCCCCGGCCAAGCTCATCAAGCGACTGCAACGCATACAAAACGCCTCCGCACGCCTGATCCTCGACGTACCACGCCACAGCCACACCCCCACTTGAGGAACCTGCACTGGCTCCCCATCGACAGGAGGATCACCTTCAAACTCCTCATCCACGCACACAAGGCACTCCACAAAACTGGCCCAGCCTACCTCAACAGACGACTCTTCTTCTACGTCCCCAACCGCCAGCTCCGCTCCGCCGACCTCTCCCTCGCCAGCGTCCCTCGCATTCGAAGAACAACCACCGGCGGCAGATCCTTCTCACACCTCGCCGCCAAGACCTGGAACACCCTTCCACTAAGCCTACGGCAGACCCAAGACCTGCTGACCTTCAGGAGGCTACTCAAGACCTGGCTGTTCGACCAGTAGCAGCACCCCCCTTCCCTCTCCCCAGCGCCTTGAGACCCTCGCGGGTAAGTAGTGCGCTCTACAAATTCTGTGATTGATTGATTGATTGATTGATTGATGACTGGCTGCGGGCAGGCCCCAGGCGGGGGCTTCTGCATGAGCGCTCGGTGGGCCCGCTCCACTACGAAACAGCGGGACATAGACTCCGGACGGAGCCAACGCTCCAGCCACTGCGTGAGGAACAGTTCCATATCACCCCCTTCACAGCCCTCCGGGAATCCAACGAAACGGAGATTATTGCACCTGGCCCTCCCCTCAGCGTCTTCTACCCGCAGCGCAAGGCCCCGCTGAGTGGTCTCCATGGCGGCCACCCGCTTCTTCAGCGTAGTAACATCGTCTTCCACTCCTGATATGCGGGTCTCAGCCTCAGTAATGCGTGATACAGCGTTTTGCAGGTCCTGCCGCAGGAGCATGACTTCGGAGCCGACTGCCCCAATTTTAGCATCTAACATGTCCCTCGACTGAGTGATGGCGGCCATGAGTGCTGCGTTATCCGGCATAGCCCCCTGTGGTCCCCCAGAGGCCCCTGCAGCAACACCGGGCCGGTGAACTTGCCGATCGGGCATTGTTTGGACGAGCCTCCACCCCCCTTGTCTCTCGTAATGGCCGTCTCCGGTTCTCCCGGCACTGGCCGAGTAGGCGTCTGAGGGCCTAGGGGGGGTCCCACTAGGATGGGACGGAGGGGGGAGGGGGAATTGAAGGAGGCTCCACGCAAGACTTCTGTGGCCTGACCTAGCCGCCGAATGGGAGTGTGCAGTCTCAGGGGGAGGAAAGAAGGGAACCCAGAGGCCTCAACGTGTGTGTCCCAGTCAATTACAAGCCGATGCCACTGTCCGGCCACCACGGGCCCACCAAGGAGCACCAGGGATCGGAATACACTCCACGAAGCGCAATGGCCCAGGACCACGGCCAGGAGCCCTGAAGGAGATCAGCGTGGCCCGATCGACCGCCGATGTAGGCTCTCCTTGTATGGGAGGAAAGAGGATGGAGCACAAAGTCTGCCCCGCGCCGGGCAGCAGGATACGGCGAGTGGCGCGACCGACAGCCCCCAATGCAGCGCGCACACCTCACAGCACCCCCAATAGGCACACCCCCGTGGCTCGATAAGACCGCCGACTGATGCAGTGGATACCCCGCAGGGGGTGGAGGAGGAGGAAGAAGAGGGGCCGCAGCACCCGACTGGATGGATGGGCAACCGCCCAGGGCCAGGCTCCAAACCCCACCGATGGTGCTCGCGTGGCCCTATTCGACCGCCGAACCAAGGAAGGCACTCGCACGCCGGCCCCCACCGGGATCACCACCTCCACCAGCCGCACGCCCAGCGCAGCTCACTGTTGTATCCTAGGGTGGGGTAGTAAGCAGGCACTGCGGATGAGCAGGCGCAGCCCACCCCCAACGGGATTCTCCAGCGCGGTCCGACTGACCGCCGATTGACGCTCCTCGGGGAACGGGGGGAGGGAGGGAGAAGGCACAGCGATGCACACCCGCCCAGTGAAGACTCAAGTGGGCTATCTCTCCCCTCGCCCGCAGGCCGAGCCCGCCCACCTCAAGGCTCCTCCGCTGCACACCCCCCGCGGCCCGATGTGACCGCCGAGCCCCCGTCCGATGTGTGTGTAGGGGGGGAATGGAGAAGTGCGGGAGCATCGGTAGATAGTGGGCCCCCACACCCAGAAGGTGCGAGGTGTGCTCGCGCCCCGGCCAGCAGCTGGGACAAGGAGGGCGCCTGATGAAGAGGGGACACCCCCGTCAACCAAAGTCTGGCCGGACCACCAACTCCAGCATGGTTAGGGAAGCGGCCAGACACCTCGTCGCCGCCGCGGCCCAACACGGCCGCTGAGCCGCATGGCGCTCCCCGCCGGGGTCTTCAATCAAGGAGGGACAGCCTACCCTCGGGGCACCCAATCCGGGGGCACTCACCGGAACCGCAGCTGCACGCGGCGCGACAGCTCTTCCGCGGTAGCGGCGGCACTCCCAGTTGGCAGAGGACCAAGGCGACGCCCCGGCTTCACGCGAGGCCACGCCTGCAGGAGGCCCCGTCTTCACACCACCGCCTTACACCCGCCACCAGCCACTCCACGAAGCCGAAGACGGCTCAGGTAGGGGACGCCAGTCTCCAATATCAATGGGGCAGCTTCGGGGCACAGGAGGGGATCAGAGAAGCAGGATAGTTAAGGATCAATAATGGGCTGGACGGAGCGCTCTCAGCACACGTCCGCCATGCTGGCTTGCCAAGCCACGCCCCGTATTACTTCATTATTTTGTCTTGTTTTCTTACACATGTAAACTGCTAGATCTGGCATCTGTGGCATGGTTTTCCCCTAACTTTTTGCCTTCAGAATTCCTGGTTTTGCTGTCCTTAGGAGTCTGCACATTTTACTACTGCTAACCATTGCTAAAGTGTTGAATTGGCTTATACTTAATTGGCTTATTTATTTTACATGTAAGTCACTAGTAAAGTGGCACAACCTGTGCCCAGGGACTGTAAATTAAATGCTATTAGAGGGACTGCAGCATTAATTGTGCCACCCACTTTAGCACTTTAACCATGTCTCAGGCCTGTAGTGTCTTGTGTATTATAGAGCACGGGACCCTTATGTTCCCTAATGGACTCCGTAGTCTAGTGACATATGTGTTTGGGTGTGGTTAATAAAATTCATGACGCAGTACATTTCAGTTGCTGGTTACACTCTAGAGAATAAAGACATGTAATACCGAGCTCCATGTGTGGTGTGATTCATTTACATGCTACTCGGCTGGGAAGGATGCTACAACTGGTGATGAGATAGGGGATATGTAAACTCCGCAACCTGAAGAGTCAAAAGTGCTCTCCCAAAAAGTTTGCTGCGGTCCAGCAAACAGCTTGTGCATGCCACATGCGCCTCATTTGAAATGAAGAATCTACTGTTGGCTTATGTGGAGTCAAAGTGCAACTCCATCCAGTACAAAACCTTTGAAAAAAGTGAAGGCCCACAGAAAGTTTAAATTACTGTTGGTCCGAAAATTGCTACTACAACCGAGGTAAGAAGTGCGATGCCACAACTCAACACAGAGACATCATTCATCCAGTATTACAACGCTAAAGGCAGGTACAACCAGGTACAGAAAGCGTAACAAGTGGCGACAGCCAGGCGCATGACAATGTAGCGAACAGAAGTAGATGAACACAAAGAGGCAGAGGTCAACCAGGTGTAACGAAGCATGAAGGAACACCAAGTGCGAGGCGCCTCAGAAACAAGAAAGAATCATCAACTTACCAAATATCTAGAGTAAAGAGGGTCAACCGACCACAGCGCCCGGCACAGCAACCCAGGTACAAGCAAGGGGTCTATGCTTGTGAGGCTGTTGAATTCTGACAAACTGAACCGTCAGGCCATGAACAGCGGTTGGAACAGTGCAATCTTTCAGCTCTTTCACAGCTGCCAAAGAGAGCGCACACTACGGCGCTGCCACCTTCCTAAAACCACCATCCATTTTCGATGTTGCCAAGAAGCAGAATATTGGTGCAAGATGGACTGTCTGGATTAAAGCTTTTGATGACTTCATTGATGCACTGGAATAAGCAGATGACAAAAAGGTCATCAAATAGCTCAAAGAATTATCAAGTGATGGAGGGAAAAGAGTGACAAAGAAATTACCCAGAGGTAAAGAAACTTCATAACGTAAATTTATTGACATGCTGAACACCAAAATCAATCTGCTGCAGAACGTTGACTATGAAAGATACATCTTCAATTAAGAGAGATAAAGAGATGGTGAAACAATGGAAGAATTTGTTGAGAGACTTGAAATGCTCATCAAACACTCTAAGTTCAATTAATTCAATTACAAAGAAGCCATTCGTCTCAGAGTCTTAGATGGCTGCCTGTCCGATTCCTTCAGATGCCGAATGCTTAGAGAAAAGCTCAGTCTGGAATGTGTGCTCATGGCGGCCAGAGCTGAAGGACGTGCCCACAAACAAGCCGCTGACATGGAGGCCAGAGAAGCCCAGAGTGAATCGGCATTGAGTATGAAAATCCAGAAAAAACACAAGGCCACAAAGTGATATCTCTGGAGTAGAAGAAGCTGTGTTTTCGTTTTGGATTTTCCTTTCCACATGAAGGTAAATGCCCTGCCATGGGCAGATGTGTAAATGCTGCAGTAAAGAGAACCATTTTGTCAAGTGACAGTGAAAAAGATGGGTGTGCAGTGCCGATGCTTACCACTTACAGATGTGTGCATGTAGGTCTGAATTCTTGAAAGAAAGAATACAAGTTGAAAAAGAATTGACAAGTGAAATCACGACATTCATTTGGACATTGTTCCAAAATAAAATTGGAGGTTAATGGCTGCTATATACCGTTTATCATAGACAGTGGTGCACCGATAAATATCATGCCAGCTGAAAAGTGCCATGAACTGTCTCCGATGCCCCGTCTCACACCATCGAAAACTAAAGCATTCACATGGGCAGACTCAACACCATTGCAAAGTCATGGTTCATTTATGGTGACTCTGAAACATAAAAAGATGAAGGTACAAGCCCCAATCCATTTCCTTCAGGGCACTTCATCGAGTGCATGTTTGCTCAGCTTCAGCACTGCTGCTGACATGGGACTAATTTCTGTGAATTACATCATCAATGCTCATCATTCACGACATAGTGAATCAGTTTCCGTCATTGTTTCATAGATTAGGAAAGCTTAAGCAGAGCCGTCTTTAGGGCGGTGGGACCGGTGGGGCCACATTGGGTGCTGACTTGGAGGGGGAGCAATGAACTCAGGAGGGGGTGCTGTGCTTATCAATAACGTATGATTTAGAACCACCTGCTGCAGAGTTCCTTGTGCATCCAGCTTTCGGCAACAATAAAAATGTCCAGAGAACTCTTGTGATTAATGTTCATGCTTGAGAGAAAGATCAGAGTTTTGTCTAGTGGCAGTATGGACTCGCCATAAAGTAGCGGAGAGGGTTAATATGCCTGCTGAAAAGAACAGATCTGCATTTTATGTGGATAGCTGAGTGAATTAGTACAGCCAGCCTTTACCAGTGCTTTAAAACGAATTAAATGCATTTGAGAGAGGGGCTATGGTGAGATATGGGGCACGTTTGCCAAGTGGTAGTGAAGGAATCAGAGGAGGAGGTCATGGGCAGAGGAGGTGCCAAAAAAGATTGTTGCACCAGGCACCACCAGCACTAAAGCCGGCCCTGAACTTAAGAGAATGGAAGTGCAACTCCACATTAATGAGGACATTCGTCCTGTTGCTCAACAACATTGTCGAATTGCATTTCATCTACAAGAGGCTGTTGATAAAGAAATTGAGACTATGACAAATCAAGCACTCTACTGTTGCAATGCCATGGGTGTCGCCAATAGTGGTGGTACCTAAAACGGACAGTGGAGGGTCTGTGACAATCTGTGTTGACAAGCATCAAGCAAACAAAGCAATCAAAAGAGAACAATATCCAGGTCCACACATTGCCAATATGATTACCCAGTTGAATGGTGTCAAAGTCTTTTGCGCCTTGAGCTGAACAAAGGATATCATCAGCTCAAACTAGAAGAAAATTGCATGTACATTACTACCTTTTCGACTCATGCTGGTTTTTTCAAAAACAAAAGATTGAGTTTCGGAGTATCTTCAGCTGCCGAACTTTTCCAAGATGTCATTTGTCGCTTTATACAGCCTGTCACGCAAGCTTTTAATTAAAGTGATGATATACCAGCATTTGGGGCCACACAAAAGGAACAGGATAGAGCCCTTACACAAGTGTGCTGTCTACTTGCTGAGGCAGGTCTTACGTTGAATGCTGAAAAATGAGAATTTCACAAAACAAAACTGAAATTCTTTGGGCAAATTCTTTTGGAAAGGGGAATGACTCCAGATTCAGGCAAGGTCCAGGCTTTGTCATCTACCTCTCCTCCAGAAGATGTAACCATGCTGCGTTCTTTTCTCAGTATGGCCAGCTACTATTCCAGATACAACCATGAATTTACCACTGTGAGTGCCCCATTGAGACAGTTAATGAAACGTAATGTTTCATTTCAGTGGTCGCTGGAGTGTGATCAAAGTTTAAAGACGATTAAACATGCAATTGAAAATGCTACTGAGATGGCTTATTTTGATCCAAAATTGCATACAGAGATTGTTGTGGATGCCAGATCAGTAGGCTTAGGCACGATTCCTGCCCAACATGGTTGAAATGCAAACGAGCGAAGGCATATTGTAGCTTATGCTAGCTGAAATTTGTCACAGACTGAATGAGCTTACTTGTAACCTGTGAAAGAAAGCCTGGCTGTTGTGTGGGCTTGTGAACACTTTCAAGTGTTTCTGTACAGAAAACATTTTATGCTTGTTACTGATCACAAAGCATTGCTTACCATCTTTTGCAATCCAAAGGCCAAGATGCCCCCTCACGTTGAAAGGTGGGGGCTGAGACTGCAAGAGTAAGACTAAACCATTGTGCACTGGACGGGAAAAGATCAAAACCCAGCTGACTACTTTTGTCACGTGCCCAGCCAGCGCCAGGGTGTCCCTTTCAAAATGGCTGAGGCCTATGTTAACTTTATTGTGAGCTCCAGCAATCCTTCATCTGTGTACATGGGCCAAATAAGTGCTGCTGCCAATGGAAACGGGCATATGCTCACCCTCAAAGACATTTTTATGCATCAATCCTGGAGAATATATGCTCGACCTCTCGATAGTAAAAGTGAACATCAAAAATTCAAAAATGTGCGTGATGAACTGTCCATTGCACACAAAGGGATTATCTTGCGAGGGTTTGTCATTCCTGAAAGTCTACGATAGCAAATCATTGAAGTGGCACATGAGGGAAATAGTGGAATTGTCACCACAAAGCAAGCCCTCTGAGATCATGTTTGGTTCCCTCATCTTGATGAGCGAGTTGAGAGAGAGCTCCAGGCTTGTCATATGTGTACCTGTTTATCTCCCAAAACAACACAGCATCCTTTGAACATGTCGGATCTTCCAAGACACGTCTGGGAGAAAATTGCGGTTGACTTCTTGGGTCCCCTTGAAAATGGCCATTACCACATGGTAATTATAGATGAGTACTCCCGGTTTTCTCTGATGGAAAACCTTTTAGTCAATCACTCAGGATCGAGTAATTGAAAGATTAGAAGGCATATTTGCAACCTGTGGTGTTCTGTCCATTCTAAAATCTGACAATGGCCTACCATTCAATGGTCGGGAATTCAAGGATTTTCTTGCTTATTTGAATATCAAGCATCAGAAAAACACAGCTTTATGGCCACAGGCTAATGGCATTGCTGAACGTTTTATGAGCATTCTTAAGAAGGGAGTTCATTGAGCTGCACTAGAGGGACTTGAGCTCAAGCCCAATCTTCATTCTACTCTTTGTGCCTACAGATCTACCCCCCCATTCTACCACCGGCGAAAGCCTGGCCACCCTGATGTTTGGGAGAGCCATGGGTACCAAGCTGCCCCAGTGGACCAATGAAAGAAGAATTGATGCTCCGAACGTTCGACTCACTGGTTCATCTCACAAGTTCAGAATGATTATGCAGACAAGCGTTGATGTGCTAGGGACATTTACGTTTCAGAAAGGAAACCATGTCCTTGTCAAACAGAGGTGGAAACGCAACTCTGATGCTCCATTCAATGCTGATCATTGAAAGTTGTGACTAGTAAGTGATACATAGTAACTGCTCACTATCCTGAAAAGTCCATTACAAGGGACTCCTCACATTTCAAGCTCCTGCCTTGGGGTCTGTCGGTTACAGACATCTGTGAGAATCTGTCATCAGAGGGCCAGGAGAGCCACTGCCTCAGTGACTAGCTCACCAGTGCCTACTGCTGCTGTTTCTCCTGGATCTCCTCAGCCTCACACCACGAGATCTGGAAAACTGTTCAAGCGCCTCGACGACTCATCTATATATAATTTATATATATATATATATATATGTATTTATTTGTTTTATTTATATATATATGTTTTGTTTGCATCTTTTTATTTAACAAAGGCGAGATGTAGTGTCTTGTATATTATAGCGTGCAGGACCATTATGTTCCCTAACAGTCTCCGTAGCCTAGTGACATAAGCGTTTGGGTTTGGCTAATAAAATTCTTGACGCAGTACATTTCAGTTAACAGTTACACTCTAGAGAATAAAGATATATAATTCTGAGCTCTGTGTGTGGCATGATTCATTTGCATTCTTCCGGGCTGGGGAGGACGCTACAAGGCCTGCCATTGCAGGCTGTGTGTATGCCATTTTAAACTGCCATTTCGGGTTGGAAAAATAAAACTTTTGCCAGGCCCCACCCTTCCTTTTTAATACCTATACGTCACACTTAAGGACAGCCCCAAGGGAGGGTGCAGTGTATTTTAAAAGTTGAATCATCCAAAAATCAAAGGGGGGGAGTGAAGAGGAAAAAAAGTAGAATCGTCCACCTCATGATATCGTAATTCAACAAAGGGATTCTACCAATATTTACATAAAGATGTATATGTATAAGTGTATATTCAGTTTTACTGCAGGTGTTTTTATATGTTCCAATGATGATGTCTAGAAACATCCTTCTCTAGTTGGTAGGAAGGACAGTATTCAAAAAATTGTAAAATACCCCTCACACACTGAAACCTGATTCAGTGTCATGATTCATCATTGGGGTCTTCCCGCCCCTCTACGGGACGGGCCGTGCTACTACCTACGTAGACGCGGGAGCACTTAATTTAGTGATTAGTGTATATGTGTAGTGCGTGGGATCGTGAAAAAACTATATATATGTGATGATTTAAAAATTCCCTGGCTAGTGGAAAAAATAGACTTTATTTGCTTCCCTAGCTGAGAATAATAAAAATGGGGAGGTGTAGAGAGTGTACTTTGATGGGTCACTTTCTACAGGGTCGACATGTTTCAGAAGCCATCCCCTTGGCTTACTTCCTCAGGACCAAAAACGATCCCTATTGCACCTCACTGGGTGATATAATAAATGTACATATGCCTACTGGTCACACATACTCTTCCATGCACCCAAATAGGGTAGTAAACACAATATTCCAATTGTATATCCTGTAATGAAACCTGTAAATGAAAAAACATTGTGGATAAACAATAGTTCTTATCGTTTATCCCCTTCATATTCACATCACCATCACGTGGAAACGATAATATTGTCTGTCACTGTGATATATTTTCCGTTTTACCCAATTGGGTATTTTTAGCTATAGAAACACTCCTCTTGTTGTTTGTATCTGGTATTTTCTGAGCCCAGCAAAGAGATAAGGTTCCAAGATGGGACGAGATGGGACCAAAGTAATTTCACAACATGTAACTCAAAGAATGTGGTTTATCTCATTTCTTGCCCGTGCCTTTTAGAGTACATAGGAATGACCACACGCCCGTGAAAATAAGAATAGGGGAACATAAAAGCAACATAAAATGCAAAAGAAGCACCACCAAAATGGCAGCCCATTTTTGGGAAAAAGGTCACAAGTGGGAAGATCTCTCGTGGACGATAATTGAACAAATCCAAAATGAGAAGTATTTAATCGAAAAGGAACAGCGGTGGATGTTCCGTCTGAGAACTCATGAGAAAGGGCTAAATGATGACA
This sequence comes from Calotriton arnoldi, assembly GCA_963921515.1. Taxonomy (NCBI): domain Eukaryota; kingdom Metazoa; phylum Chordata; class Amphibia; order Caudata; family Salamandridae; genus Calotriton; species Calotriton arnoldi. The sequence goes on from CAWUFW010004107.1 coordinate 770,890, forward strand.
TTCCTTGGAATCAGCTATAAATACTGAGGATTACATTTAAATCCCTTAATAGATGCTCTGCTAATGAATTATGAAGCTATCATATGGCAGGATTTCTAAAGAAATAGCCATAATGAACAAGCCCTGAAAGCCATACTGTACTTTACAAAGGCTCTTTTTCACCGTTGTCTTAACAATTACTGGTTCACTTGTGGGAGAACACGGAACCAAAAAACCCCCTTTTCAAATGAGCCATGTAAAACATATTATTTATTTTTTCATTTTAATTAACTAATTTACGACCCTTTAGAACCATTTAGACTCTGGTTTCTATCTCTGAACCTTTTTTCTTTGGCGTTTCTCTGTCTATATCAACGATCGAATAAATCCTCAACAAAGTTTTTCATCAATACCTTCCAACAGGAAGTGTACCAAAAAGAACTCTATTTTCACCCCGTTTACAGGCGGCCATTTTGTTTTTTCCCGGTCTAGTTGTTTCTTTTACAGCTGCTTTCAATTGAAGGCGTTTTCCACGCAGAGTCCTTCCTTTAAGAACCGGGGCTTGCACAAATCTCATTTGAGTTCCCGGAGAGCCACGAGAAGGTAATCCCTGGTGATTGAGCAGCATCCAGCATGTAAGTAAGACAAGGGCATGTCTTTAAAAAGCCCAAGATACCGCGACCAACACAGAGGAGAAACTACTCCGATGTTTAACTTAGCCTTTCCATCTATGTTTCCCCACGTTTACAGTATCAATGTGAAGGCGCCTTTACACCCCTCGTGGCATCTCATGGAGCGGACACGTTAATATACGAATGTATGTATTATTTTTTTAAATATAACATTTAACGGCCTTGTCTCTCTGAGAGCATGAGTATTAAAACCCCCCTTTTTTTTTTTTTAACGGCACCCCACTGGATAACTTCCTATTAAGAGAGCGGATGCACACATAAGGGGATTAATTTACGCCGATAGTGTACACATGATAGATCCAAGAATCCTGTAAAAATTATATCGTATTTCTACTTCCACGTGAGTGTGAATGTATGATTGGTCAATAAAAGGAGCTTGTATAAAAGCGGCCTTTTTAGATGTATAGAGATCCTGTATGCATGGGAACCGGATGCTGACACCATAAGGATTCCTTTAAAAACCACTACTTTGGATGTATGAAAGTTCTGGGCTCAGAAAATACCAGATACAAACAACAAGAGGAGTGTTTCTATAGCTAAAAATACCCAATTGGGTAAAACGGAAAATATATCACAGTGACAGACAATATTATCGTTTCCACGTGATGGTGATGTGAATATGAAGGGGATAAACGATAAGAACTATTGTTTATCCACAATGTTTTTTCATTTACAGGTTTCATTACAGGATATACAATTGGTATATTGTGTTTACTACCCTATTTGGGTGCATGGAAGAGTATGTGTGACCAGTAAGCATATGTACATTTATTATATCACCCAGTGAGGTGCAATAGGGATCGTTTTTGGTCCTGAGGAAGTAAGCCAAGGGGATGGCTTCTGAAACATGTCGACCCTGTAGAAAGTGACCCATCAAAGTACACTCTCTACACCTCCCCATTTTTATTATTCTCAGCTAGGGAAGCAAATAAAGTGCATTTTTTCCACTAGCCAGGGAATTTTTAAATCATCACATATATATAGTTTTTTCACGATCCCACGCACTACACATATACACTAATCACTAAATTAAGTGCTCCCGCGTCTACGTAGGTAGTAGCACGCCCCGTCCCGTAGAGGGGCGGGAAGACCCTAATGATGAAGCATGACACTGAATCAGGTTTCAGTGTGTGAGGGGTATTTTACAATTTTTGAATTCTGTCCTTCCTACCAACTAGAGAAGGATGTTTCTAGACATCATCATTGGAACATATAAAAACACCTGCAGTAAAACTGAATATACACTTATACACATATACATCTTTATGTAAATATTGGTAGAATCCCTTTGTTGAATTATTTTAAAAGTTGGACATGTACTTTTAAGTTTCACATGCTCTGGTAGTGAAAAACTCTTAAATTCATTTTTCACTAGTGCAAGACCTACCTCTACCATAGGATAACATTGGAACTACCTTTATAAGTTTAATTTCTAAATGGGAACAGTTGACCCCTTCATGTTTGGTGTCTCTGGAACCGCAATTTAAAATCCTAACTTGTGTTGAAGTTAAATTTTAAATTACAAATCTGAAAATGACACTTTTAGAAAGTTGTAATTTTCTTGCCTTAGCTATTTGGAGCCTGCAGCCTGTCTCTGTGTCACATGAATGGGTGTGGGTGACAGTTGGGCGTTGTTTTATTCTCCTAGACAGACACACACAATTGGGAGCTTAGGTGTGACAGGATGGGCCATCACTGGCAGGATGGGAGGGAGGAGCTGGGCCCAGCCCCACTTACACTTGTATAGGCTGTGCCTGTCTCCACACAAAGGGCTGCATACCCGCAGTAGTTAGTCTGAAGCCAGGGGTAGGGCCAGGAAGGCAGGGCACCTGTATACTTTAATGGCATGCCTCTAGATGTTTCTCCCCACTTCAAAGGCACAACTGGATATATATATTGGACCTCAGACACCACCACTTCAGTACATTTGTAGATCTGTGGCTACTCTGCTAGAAAGAACTTCAGTGCTGTTGAAAGGACTGGCACTCTGCTGGACTGTTGCTCTGAAGGAACTGCTGCCCTGCTGTGCTGACATACTGCCTGCTGCCTTTTTGCCGGGGTGAGAAGGCCTCTGTGGATCCAGTGGAACTCACGCATCACTTCTGCTACGCATTGCAACCATGAGCAGAACCCATGCATCTACTCGCTGCTACATTGATTGGACCTGTTGCAAAGACTTGCATCACCTCCACAACACAGTCAGAACTGCCACTGCATGATGCATCCTTGGTGCAAGCCCTTGCATCTTTCATTGATGGCAGCCTCAATGACAATTCTGGACTCTGGATCGCAGCTCTTTCGAACCGACTTATCACCCTGACTGCGTGCCACATCCTCGATACCGGACATCGCACAACAAGCCCCGTCGATGGGATACTCGACGATTACACAGTCCCTCACATCGCAGCCTCACCGCATCTCAGAACTGGTGCATCGATTTGGCTGTGCGACACATTTTCGAAGTGGATCCTCGCAACGCTCTGCAAACCAGGATTTAAGGTACTTTGTTCAGAGGGCTTAACTGGGTCCCTTTAGCCAGCCCATGCTCCATCGCGGTCAGCCCTAACTTGTGACCTTTTCCTGGTCCGAGGCAACCAGATATCCACAGTTGGTGCTTTGTGCTTTTCAGTGCTATTTTCACTAAAAGCTTTAAAATTGTATATCTCCGGTTCTACCGATTGGAGTTTTGTCTTTTTGGCCTTGTTTTATTTATTAAAGAAAGGTCTATTTTTCTAAACTTGGTGTAGGATCATTTTTGGTGTAGTGTTTTTACTTTATTACTGCTTAAAGTGTTGCACAAACACTCTATACATTGCCTCTAAGTTAAGCTTTACTGCTCTGTGCCAAGCTACCAGGGCGCTGAGCACAGATTGACTTGGGGTTCACTTGTGCCTTACCTGGCAAGGATTGTGGTTGCTGTTTGACCAGGGCTCCACCCCATTCAACCAGTAACCCAATTTCTCACAGTAACACATTCAAGGAAAAGATTTCACCTTATTAGTACCATTTTAATACCGAAATAGAGCAATTGCAAAATGACCAGTTAACCTTTGAGAAGGGTCTTTGACTGCACAGGAGCATGTGTGGCCACGTTTTAGTAACCTTTTATCAGTTTTAGCTAGAAACAAAATGTGTTTTGCTAAAATCTGCAGATTATACAGCAAGTAATGGAATATGCATCTAATACACAATTATGCGAAAATGCAGTGGATGCATAATTGCATAATTCAAGTGGCCCTGTGTTTGGTGTTTTGCAAGGTATTGACGAATGCATGCATTTGTGCAGGCAATGTTGGTGGTGATATTTGGAAACTATACTGTAAAGATCTGCCCACCGGACCATAAAACAGGCACACAAACAGCAAAAAAACAGTCCACTCACTGACCTGCCAGACCAGCCCTTCTGGCAATGCCAGATTGCCCTATAGGCCAGTCCGACCCAGACCATGTGGGCTGCTGGTTTCTTCATTAGGCTACCCGTTACCCTTAATATTTAACTATGTTGTGAAAACGCATGGTTCAGGTCAACCTGGGAATAATACAAGGGTTCTGGAAAACACGGGCCCTTTCCTATGTGATTCCCGAATTCATGCAAAGTTCTACACTGATACACAAATTGAGTTACCGGGTGCACCGGGTAGAAACTTGTAACCCTGCTGGGTTGTAACTCCTGCAGTGGAACCTCTCAGCAGGATGGTAATCAAGTCCAAACTGTCCAACTATGCTTCATCAGGAAGACAAATCAAAATGTGCAACTGTCCCGTCACTACATATTAACTCTCATAAGAGGCCATTCTATATCTTTGCTTCTTAATAACGTGCTACTCATTTGAAATATATGCAAAGTCATTGCAAAATTAAATAGTCTAATTTTTCCTTATTGCTATTTTTTAACTTGTATTCTGTTTCTAAGTGAACCTAGTTGTCGATAAATAAGGGAAATGCAGAGCAAATTGAGAAAGCCCATTCTCCTACGGTCGTACAATTTAATCAACTTTGAATGCTGGTATCAGAACTGAGATCATTAGGCATCACAGTCATTGTGTTCCCACTAACCTACATCTCACTTCATAATTAAAATGACTTTAGATTGTTCTTCTTGCTTTCACCAGGCCCCATCAAGTCACAATGCAGGGCCTTCAACTTGTAGGCCAGCTTTTCTCTGTTCCACTGCTTTGACTCTTAACCAGACAGTTCTTGCTTCCTACCTCATTCTTTACGCAACATTATCCAATGCAATAGTGCTATTTTAAATCATACCAATAACATTTTGGCTGTGAGATATATATATATGGCACCAAAGTTATTTAGAATTCTGAAATTAGTTTGGTGGTTGTCCCAGATGTATGCCAACATTAATTTACATCTGGTTGATGGCTAGCAGCAGAAGCCTGCTTCAAAAATTGTCCCACAAAATGTAGACGTTATACAAGAATGTTTAAATCCCTGACAAAACTTACAGTAAAACTCTGATAAAAAGCTAAACATGTGTGGGCTGATGAGAGAGTTTACTTTCACACTTGTGTGGGCTGATGAGAGAGTTTACTTTCACCCTACAATTGTTTTCAAACTGAAATCGCATGTACAATATTTGTACGTTCTTTGGGAAAATAATGAATCCAAACTACCCATACCCCTGGTTTGGATGACCACCTCGCCATCACTAGCTCCGTTTTCAATATTCAACCAAAAAACTAAGGTCTCCCAAAGAGAATGCAAAACCTTCTGATCCTTTAATGACTTCTCAATTGACAACCTAATGCTTGAACTGATTTTTCACTCTGCCAACTCAACATCAATGTCAACACTCTTCTAAGTAACTTGAGTACTTTTCTGGAAAACGATATGATCACCCATACTCCAACTGAAACATTTAACTGCAAGCTAAAGCTTTCAGCTCCTTAGTAATACAAAGGTATCACTGACAACAAATGTTCAATGCACAGGCAGAAATGAAAAAGGAAGGAAAACTGAACCCCTCATGACCTCATATTATTGAATCCCCTATGTGCAACACAGTGACAAATCATTAAAACAGCCAAAGCAAAGTATTATGCCAATACCATCAATGAAGCTACCAACAGAAGCAGAATGCTCTTCAAGACTGTCAATCACTGCATGAAGCCTCTGCCTGACTCTCCTATCAAATTCACTGTTAAAAAAACCAAAAATCCAACAGCACATCAACAACATCAAGCCTGCTATTCCTCTTAGACCCACCCCATCGCGTAGCGTCCTCTGATGGTTATCATTCATAACTGTATCTTTCGCAGATCCTACCAACATACTTGACTCTGTCAAAGTCACCTCCTATGAAGATGATGTCATAACCTGGTCCTTCATCAAATCTCTCTCCAGAGAAGATCTCTCACCCCCAGTCACCATTGTCAACACCTCCCTCATGCAAGGCATCTTCACACAAGTTCAGGAGTTAGGCCACTTTCTCCTTAATGAACCTATAATATATCCTGATGACTTTTCCAACTACCGGCCCATCACTCAGCTATCCTCTTTCTGCAAGATCATAGAAAGGGTAGTCTATGCTTAACTTCGAGATCAAATCAAAACCAATTATCTCCTATACATGGAGCCCCTTAGTGCTCCATGTAGAGGAGCATTAAAATTCACTAATATGCAGACATGCACAACTCTGCTCGATAGTCTTCTCTGCACCAGACATCAAGGATTCATAACCACTGCCTGCACCTCATCCGGATTTGGATGTCCATCCTCTACCCAAATTCAACTCCACCAAGACATAATTCTGGGTATTGGACAAGAAAATCAATCAAGAAATAGTGCAGGCCTTGCTCAATGACATGAACCTTGACTGCTTTGCCTAAACCTAAGGCATGTGCTTTTACCTACGAAACCCTCAAGAAACACATTGCTAAGAAAACAAGATGGCCTTGTGCCAATGCTCTCTACTGAAGAAATTAAATCATTCCTCCCAGAAAGCAATTTCAGGACATCTGTTCAGGCCCTTATACTCTTGCATTTTGATGACAGAAATGCCCTGCTTCCAGCCTCCTCCATAAAACCATTCTAAAGACTGCAACTCATCTCATCCAAGGCCTGAAGAAATAAGATCAGTTCACAGCCATCCTGATAGAACTTCAGTCACTCTGCTTGTCAACTATTACCATCTTTAAAACCTGTTGCATCATTTTCAAAACCATCACCTACCCATCTGGATGACAAGCTCTCTCTCTCCGGTGGAACTGGGCACACTTCAGCCAGGACACTCTCCAAATGGAGACGAAGTGTAAACAGGAAAAAAACAAGGCAACAGGCCTTTTTACATTAATTCACCCAGAATCTGGAACAATATCCCCCTCTGTCAAGTAGGACTGGTCCAAACCTGGTCAAATTCAGGAAAGCATTGTAGACTCACCTCTTGAAAGATATCTACATCATGATATAGTAACCAGCTTTCTCCCAATCACTTGTTCACTATGTATTTGCCCCAGACTGACTCAGACGCTTTTTGGCTAAGGTTGCACGACATAAATACCACATTTATGCATATACTAAAACACATGCATAAAAATAAACAACTTTCAAATTACTTGGGAGTAAATTCACTTTAAAATGAATTGAAGACAGGACAATAAATATTTGATGTGCTAACTAAACTCTTCTTTTTTTCAAGTAAGTATTCCAATTTAGTGGCTACCAATTTGGCTAGTATTTTGTAATATATTTTGAGGAGTAGCAAAGGAAATGTGATGTGCATTTTAGGGCATCCTGGAATGGTTTATAAATTACTATTGCTCTTGATTTAGCAATGTCTTTGTTGTTGACAGGTCAGATTATATCAGAGTGGAAAATCAAGTTTAACAATTTCAAAATAGATGGCAATGTTATTGATCTATTTTTCACGGTGTTTCTGTCAGACCCTAGTCTTTGTTCAAATAAGCATTCATAACCACCAGATAAAGAAAGGAAAGAAAAACAAATTGTCAAAGTGATGTATTGGCAGTTCTGGATTAACAAATAGGCAAAGTAGGCCCCGGCCTATGGTCCCCACTCCTTTGAGTGGCCCGCGAGAACGGATCAAAATAATATTGATTTTTATCTTGGAAAAAAAATTACACTCAAGCTTTCTTAAATTGTTCCCAATTAATTTTTGTTGAATAACATTAATAATTGTTAATGTTTATTTATGTGTTATAAAATTGGTTTATTAAAATTGTTGGTTGGTAAAATTAAAAATGTATTAGGAGATCCCATGTGGGGTGGGCGAAATTTCAGCTTCCTAGGGACCTCCACAGGATTTAATCCGGCACTGAGTATTGGCCCACATGCCCTGGTGTGCTTCTCTTTTTAGGCAGCTACACACATGTGATCAGTCAAATTGTCTCTAGGCCAGACCTAAATTGGATATACAATAGTTCAAAAGAGTCTTGTGACTGACAAGGACAACTTTAGAAATGTAAAATCACAGGATTGCTCACTGATGATTTAATCTATAATGCTTCTAAACTTGTCTTCCCTCCATGTTGTCCCATGACATTTGGCATCAGTTTATGTATTCTGGCATATATATCCCCTTTGATTCTTTGACATTTCACTTTAATGGGTTCATGCAGAATAGCTGTTAGGGCAATTTCTGCCCCATTCCCATTCCTACATTTCTACAATGTTTCTGTGAGTAGTGATTCTATGTTGACTAAAATAGATTTTCTAATTTGATTAGGTCACCATTGCTGTTTTTGTTTTATTTCGGGTGCATGCTTTCTCCAATTTTTGATAATAATCATCCTGATAAAAGTCCCTTTGCTTGGGCTTCCGTTTGTCGCTAAGGACTGTGGTTCACAGTTTTCCATTTGTCAAAAGGCCTCTAATTTGTCTGCTTTTCTTGACTATCAGCTGGTCCCTGATTTCTTTCAATTAAGGCGGCCTTTATGTTTTGATTGTTTTGTCATAGATGTGCTCCCCCAAAACTGAAATGTAGGTCATTTTTTCCATTAGCTACTTAGAATTATTTATTTTACTCTTAAACTAAGAGTCTCAGTGTCACAACGTGCGCCTCCTGCGCCGTCTGTACACCTCATTCCTACAATGACCCTCTCCCTATGGGTGGTACTTTAATTGGTCAAATACTTAATGACCCCCTAGGCCTCCCTCCCTCCACTACTACGCAACTATGTTTTATGGCTATGTATGAGTGCATGTGTTAGATCATCCCCACAACTCGTGCCTTTCGCATATTGCTGATCGGTCCTTTAATTACATGACCTTGGCAGTCGGCTTGACCCCACTAAAGATGAAGTAAACAGGAAAGATGAGTAATCCCTTGGTACTCAGCTTGACCCCACTAAAGATGAAGTAAACAGGAAAGATGAGTAATCCCTTGGCACTTGGTTTGACCCCACTCAAGATGAGTAAGCAGGAAAGATGAGTCATCAGTGCACACAGTAAACAGGATGAAGTAGGCCGAAAAATGAGTAGGCAGAAAATGTGAGTCATCAGCACAAACAGTAAACAGGGTGGACTAGGCTTATCAGCACACACATGTAAACAGGATGAATGAGCTCATCGGCACACATGGCCTTGACCCCAGGGTTGGCCCTGCCCAGGATAAGTGAGCACACAATACAAATTCTGTTTAAATTACCCCCACTGCCGTATTCAGTTGCTTGGCTTCGAGATACCTACCTCCCGTTTGAGCCCTGCTTGGACAGCCGTGGACTTTTGCCTTCTTCATTCATCGAGCTTCCTCTCCTCAGTCGTGCAAGTTCCAGGGCAGCGAGTCACTGGTGCGTCTTCTGCTACTCGACTCAATCTCCTTGGCAGCGGCATTTCCAGATCCTCATCCTCCAGGCACCACTGGCTGAAACCCTGCAACAGGAAAAGACAAAGACTCATGAAAACCCTTCCTACACTCTCTTACTGAGAGAACAAGGTCAGTGCATTGACCGCTCAGTTTTGAATCAGACTTGTATAAGATTTGTGACTATCGTAGTTTGTTTATCTTCTTGTGACAATAACAAAATTCCTCCAGAAAAAACTGTAAGAGCTTTATTTTTAAGAGGCACCTCTTCATTTCATTTTAAAAGACTGCCTATGCTGCTAAAGGGCCTCCTGTGCCCAGGATGACAATGTGCTTGAATTAAAGCATCTTCAGAATCAGCTCTCATGTGGAGATAAAACAGGATAAAGACATAGGAGCAAATAATGAAAACTCAGCAACTGTGGAAGGCAACAATTATATGAAAATTATTTTGCATGCGCTCCTATTGATGCCTGAAATCCTGACTTTCACTGTGCCTTGTACCCAAAAGGAGCCAAATGAGTAATATTGGTAAGTGTCTAGAAAGCCATACCAAGTTACCAGTGAGTAAAAAGGATAGTTATGATGATTGGGGAAGTTTGGTAATCTGACTGTGTTTTTGTTTGTTTCTTTGTAAGGTAAACCCAAGGGCTCCTCAAACTCTGCAAGTCACGATCCATCCTGTGAGTCACCATGCATCCGAATCACCAGTCGATGAAGTTACTGATCAGCGTTTTTCATCTCCTTCCACCCCACTCCCTGTCCCCAATGCCTTTCCCCATGGGGCTAATGGCTCACATCCTGTTTCCTCCAGGTAGGGAGGACTAGCTCATGGGGGTGGGCATGCAGGCTTAGCTCCTGCGAACCCCTGGATTTCAGGTGAGAGGTACTGGCCTGTCACTAGGCAGAATTATTGTCAGACGATATAGATCTGCTTTTGGAGCCAGACCAAAGGATCTGTGATGGTGTATTATGTGCAGTCTTGTATCGAATTTGGGTTCATAGTTCCTGATTAGGATCTTTGTATGGGGTGCCAATTTAGTCTATGATAAAAATTAAGATATTTGTCTTCACATTCTGTTTGATATGTCCTCTTGTCTAGCCATCAGATGTTTGCTTTATTTGAATAGGTAGAGCAAAGCTTTATTCCTTGGGTTGTTATTGTCATCAATTGTATTTTTTTGTTTGCTGCTTACACAAGGATTTACATCTCTGTATCATCTTCTGCTTGTCAGCCTGCAAATATATGTTCATGGGATCCATTCTTACCTAAAGTGTGATACTTAATTATCTCCAGGCTCACATTCTTCATGTTATTGGAGTCACCAGGCACTCTTTCAGTATTATGTGCTTTAAAGTCCACTGCTTTTTTGCTTGATGTGTTTAAAGGCAGGCCCCTTTATATATATATATATACATGTGGCTTTTTGTTTCTGTCTTGGCTTTTCATTCCTTTACGTTTGACCCATGTATGGTTTACAAGGACTGTGGAATCTTAGACTCTGTTGCATTTGCACTGAGGCTGAACCCTTACATTTATGTCTTGTCTTGCTGAAGAAAGTGTATTAGGATTCCATATGGAAGGGACAAGCAGGAATATATAATGTGTGGCTGTCCGGGAGAGATGTGGTGCTATCCATTTTGCAATGCAAGGGAATATATCTATCAATTGAGAATCCCTCCTATAAGTTTAGATCAGATCTGCTTTGCTCTCCTCTCATTCATGAGCCATGCATCTGTACAGTACCATGTGGTGCTCCTTTCATGCAGCACTACACCATACATAATACGTAGAGTGCTTTCATCAGAAATGAATGCAGGTTGGGCAGCTATTTTATGCCATTCTGCTCAGTATTTATGGTCTCTCAAAAGAATACACTCTCAGCTTGGGACTGTTTCTGAGACATAAAAAACAATGTACTTCAAGTGCAGAAAGTTTTCTTAATACATGTTGGGCAATATTGAGTTTCCATGTTCAACTGCTCCATGCATTGCATGGAAGAGGTGGGCTGGGAGATCTTTAATTAGAGTGGTATCCCAATGAATGAAAGGCAGTGGCCCTGTGTTGGATTGGATACTGCCAATAGTTCACAAGCAACAGAACCAGTGGACAGTCCACTGGCTGTCCATCAAGGGTTCTTGGGACATTTGAAACCACAGGTTTGGCAGAGTGGGGGCTAGAGCAATTTAGGGTTGGAGCTCCCACTTTGCCAAACCCTAAATGATCCCTTAAGTCAGAAACTAATATTGTTGACCAGGGTGACCAGCTAGGCTTTACATGGCCTGCGTTCTTTTATGGTCAATCTGAAAAAGCACTTAGGACCCCGTCACTTCATAGACTGATATTGATGTTTGCCTTCCCCATTGTTTACTATAGGTGTTCTTCACTTGAAAAAAATGTATAACCTCTGATCCCCTTTACCAATTGTTATATTGCAGTCATTTTAACCATTAAATTGTATTCTTAGTTATAAATGTTGTCTGTCTTCTTTATTTTTTTTCCTAGCTTTAATATTGTTTTGGTGCTGCTAACATACGTTGCACACATTTTTTATGAGCAAGTTGCATCGCTTTGAGTCACAACTACAACTAGTAAGTCTAAGATTCCTCACTTAAACCTGCTTTTATTCCTGGGTCCAATATTAATAGATTGCTTCATTTGTGAAAGATCATCTGTGTTCTCTCTCTAGTTAATAATCCAGTTTTCAGAGATATCCTTCTAGCAAATGGGGGGAGGCAAAGGTAGCGTGTCTGCTACAATTAAGTTCTCACAATACACTTCCCAGAGGATGTTACAGAGGAAAACCAAAAGAAAACCTTAGCAACTTTTTTTTTCTACCTCTTGGGTGGTGTAGGCTAAGCTCTGATAATATTCAGAAGGAGGTGCTGAATGGGGAAAGTATCAATAATTCAAAAAAGCAATACAGTTGATACAATAAGCAAGTGATGTTGCTATCAAGTATATAAATAAAATATATATTCTAAGACAAAACATTTGAGGAAATTCAATAAAACATGGTAACATAGCGGATAGTAGACCAGCAGAAATTAATGAAGCCATTGGTAATTTATATCATACATATAGGGAACGGTGAAAAATCCATTCATATGGAATTGGAGCAAAACCTGGGCTGAGTAATGTAGAGGGCTTAATAATTTTATCCAGCAAGCAACTTTACCTTTAGACATAGAGACTTATTTAGAGTTGGACATAAACGGAACATCTATCAAAAATTGACAGATGTCCCTCTCTGCCCACATCTCAGTTCCAGGCAGGGAAGTGCTGTGCTTCTAACAGCAACGCCACAGTCGGCACTGCTATTTGAGACACTCTCTCTTCTGCTGGAATGGCAGTTGATTTGGCATGATAATGCATGCCACATTTACAGTGGGCCCTTGAGAGCCTTGTCCATGACTGCCATAAATAACTTGCTGGTATGTGTCATGGTAAAAAAAGAGCTTCCAAAACTTTTGAAGAAAACTTGCAGCATATCAGGGAAGTTGCTTTTCTGGTTTCAAAACTAAACTCTTACTTTGGGGTGAAAAATAATTAATCATCCACTAAACTGACATGACATGGTGGACCAGCAAAATTATTTGTATTTGCCAAATAGAACCGCCCATGTAGCAGTGTTGATAAAAGGTCCTACCAGCCCAATGGCTTCCTTGAAATAAAGCTGTCTATTTCCAAGCTGGTGGGCCAGTTCCTTCGCTGTCCAGGCCCTTTTGCAGTCAGGCCATCATTGTCTAAATGTGGACCTGGAATTTTTAAAGATCTCAATTCTTTCCATTAATGTTCTAAACAAAGACGAGTAAAATGAAGTCTTCACAAAACCAGATGCAAGGTTTGGGGGGGTCAAATACATTGGAATGAAACACAGACAAAAGCTTAGGTGAGGGAAAATGCTTCTCTGTGTGTGAGCTAGAGTCTTGGTTGTCAGGTGTGGCAGATAGCTTCCCTGGAGTTGATTTTGATAAAGTGAGACAAGGAATCAGCAGTTGACCACAAAGTGGTGCTTACTCATCATCCATATAAATTCTGAAGAGCTGTTGTTTAAAGTATTTAATTCCTGCAACAATGACCAAAAGTGTAAGTAGATGCCAGCCCACATAGAATGTTCCAGCTGGTCATCTTAGTACAAGGCATCAACACAGCAAGCCTCTGTTAACACCCTTCACTTCCTCTGTACTAGGCTAGGCATGGGCTTGGATCAGACTGACTGAGGGGTTTAAGGAGCTGGCTCCATAGACTTTTACTTTTGTCTGTTTGTCTGTTTGCCTGAAAAGCATTGAAGGAGCGGAGATTTAGTCTTCGGGTGTAATCATTAAATAACCCCTGCTACTGGTTGTATGGACGTTTGTTCGTCGACGAAGAGAAATGAGGAGCAATCATCTATATAATCAAAGAATTCTTAAAGACTTTATATCCAGTCAATAAAGACAGCTAGTGTGAGATAAAACATTTTTATTTTCAGACCTTTTAGTCTTTTATCTATTTATTCATTAGGCATTAATCTATATAGTAATAATACAACAAGCATGTTCCATAAAGGATATTCCCTAATTTAAATTAATTTGGGATTAAGAGAGAAAAAAGGTGTCAGTTCAGAACCAAATAGAGTTCTGATGTGAGAGAAATCTATTCACAAGCATGATGCTTTTGCAATACAAGCTGGAAAGTATTCTCAGCTCAAAGATATCAGCAGACAGCTCAGTAAGATCTAGGTAAGGCAGCCTCTCATAATGAGAAGACATCAGAAACTCAAGAACGAATCTCTTGTCAGAGAGTCGGAAAACAATCTGGACTCTGGGTATCTGGAGTTTTGAGGTTTGAGCATACTATATTTGGAACAGACACTAATATAAACACACAAAATCTATGTTGTAACATTATTTTCTTTCATCTTCTTCATCCTCCAATAGAATATCCCCATTTTCTCATCAGCACATAATAGACTTTCAGACCTTTTGTCCTTGAAAAGTTACAATGTTGTGGTCCAGATGCTTCTTCCCATGAATCATCCTTCCTTTTGCTTCTTCTCCTCCCAGTGAGAACCTTACTCTCAGTTGTCTAATACAAAACAAGTGTCTATTCACTAGCTAACAGCTGGCTTCAGAAGTTGAAACAGATGCAGCAAAGAGAAGAAAAACATCTTGCACAAACAACTATTCAATGTGAAAATGTTCCTTTCAGTGTTAATACATTATTTTTCACTTAACCTGGCATCGACAGTTAGACTAATTTAATGAAAAGAGGCGAGCAACGGCGGACCGCAGTAGCCGCACTTCCCTGCTGTACTCCTCTTATAAGTTATCAGAAAGTGATGAGAGTCGGTGTGCACATACAACTCCTGCACCTGCCGTTGTTGAGTGCCAACTGCCAAGCAGAATAGGAACTGAACAAAGATTGGAGTGGTGCACTCCCCAAAGGATCGTCAATAATGCTCGTAGTGGTCGTCCCAGAATACATCTGTGCTGTAGGTGCAAATTAATGCATCATGTGAGGCCTCCCTGATAAGGGCCTGGAACCGTAGTTCTGAAATGCAGCACGCCTAGGCTCGTCCTTCTCGGGTCATCAGATCTGGACCACTACGAGCATTATTGACGCAAGCTCCTCATCCCACGTATCATAACACCTGGGGATTCAAGGATCGTTTCTCCCCATCGACTATATATTCACCAATGCCCTGAAGAAGTTCATTCCTTAATGAACGAAACGCGTTGGCTGGAACTCATGTTGTCGGATGACATTGAAAATAAAGGATTATTTGACGTAAAGAAACAAGTCAACATGATTTATTGAAAAGATCCTTTGGGGAGTGCAGCACTCCAATCTTTGTTCAGTTAGACTAATTTAATTCAACACCTAATTCATGTGCAGGGCTAGAACATTGAAGTATTTTAACAATGGATAAAATTTGCGGCAGCAGCATAAACAGCAGGCAACAGTCAGATTACGTGTAAAACTGAAATGTAAGAAAGGGTCCTAGGGATATTTATAGACCAACTACGGACTAATTACCATACAAACAACGTAATCCGTGGGTCTACTGGAGCAAAATCCTGTCAGAAGAAGGGACTGAGAGAGAACGTGCCAAGTTAAGCACCAACAGAGGAAAGTATACAGAGTGAGGAGACCCTAGAGAATAGATCGGATTCCCATCACTCACCAAAGTGATCAGTATCATCATCTGGGCATCCTTCCTACCATCCACTTTACCTCTTGATCATAGAGGAAATCGTGGTGGATTCATCCCTCAAGGGTCATGAAGGGAGAACAGAAAGAGAAGGGATAGCTCTTCTAAATCACACAGATGTGATCACAGACAATATGTGGGAATGATAGGCGCAGTGCATAAGTGTGAAGGTGAAATTAAGAAAGGATTATAGGAGAGAAGAACTTTTATTTAGATATCACCTATAATCCTTATTAAAAACAGTGCAAAAGCAGTTTTCAAACATGACTGCTTATAAATGAGGTCGACATGTTTCAGCCTAATGGACTATTCAGTTCCAGGCTTTCTTCAGGACCTGTCTATTATTGGCGTTGCTACTGCGTTAAAAAACTTGTAGTGAAAAACAGTGAAAAAACTAAATAGGTTGGAATCTGAGCTGGAAGTGGAGTTCGAGCCGGAGGTACCGACGGGTAGAGCGGGGCCTCTTAGTCCTGAGTTGTTACCAGGCGAGGTGAGGTCCACTCCTCGTAAGAGACGGGTGCCATCTGCATCCCGTTGATACGGAGGATTCGAATTTGGTTCAGAAGGTTGTATTGATTCCAACCTATTTAGTTTTTTCACTGTTTTTCACTACAAGTTTTTTAACGCAGTAGCAACGCCAATAACCCACGTTGTTTGTATGGTAACAGTCAGATTACACCATTGGCCTGGGGATTTTATTAGACCAATTATGTAAAATTCTCTGGTAGGAAAGTTCAGTCCAGAGAGAACATTAGTACAAATAAGAACAATTATAGAGAAAAGGAATTGGGTTTTCACATATCAAAAAATATCTCAGAATCTCTAGCAATTGGAGAAGAGACACTGATGCAGATTTAATATCTTTTTTCTAACTATGCCTAAAATATCTCCCAAAGACAAGTTAACAAAATATCTCCCTTAACTGCCCCATCAAAACTGGGCCCACTTCAAACTTCAGTGAATAAACATATGCAAACTGGTATTGCCGTTCATTCTTAAAGGTTAAGTTGAGTTCATGAATATATAATAAAAACCTACTCTTCCACCAGGCTTTTGACATGTTAGGCCAAACAAGCTATCATTGATCATTCTTTCCTAGTCAACAACTGTACCTGAAACGAGATCAAAATATTACCATCCCGTAATGTTGTCATATATTGTAAAAGCATAACATCAAACTATTTCTTGTACTAGGGGGGGCGTGGCCAAGCACCTAAGATGGCGGACGCGTTTTGATTGCGCTCCGCATCCTATCCCCCATTTATCCTGTGCCTCCTCGCTTACTACCAGCCTTTACTGACCTTATGTACACGTAAGGTGTGTGCGAAGGTCCGCTGCATCCAGTGAGGGCTTACCAGATTCTGGAGACGGACGACAGCGGCACCCCGGACAGCGCGGCCTGTTCCCTCGCGGGAGTCTGGCCCCAACCCACTCCCCGGAGCGGAGACAGAAGAATCGCTGCCGAAGTCACCCGCGGCTGCTCCAACGAAGGGCCTGCCACCGCAGTGCGGGACGTGCCCGATGCAGAGTGCCCCCCCGGGGAGAACAACCCATGGCTGGTGGCGGCCTGCGGAGCTGCGAGGGCCAGTTGTGAGACCCAAGAAAATGGCGCAGTGACCCCTGGCCTGGCCTGCTGCATAGCGGGCTGCGGCCGACTGCTACTGCGCCTGACGACAGCTGGCGGGGTGACTGCGGCGGAGGTAGGCCCGCACATCGTGCTTGCGGTGCCCATCATGCAAGGGGGGGCCACGGAGGTAGGTCAGGCCTAGGGCCCTCACGCGGGCACAACAGGTAAGTGACTGCGAAGCCTGTCTAGGGTCGCCCCTGAATCGAGGCGGCCCCCGGGATGAACACTCCACGACTGGCGGTGCTCCTGCCCTTGAGCATACACAATAAGGCTTTGACCTCCCGGGCCATCGGCCGGGGGATCGCCCGGAGGCTGCATCGAGGCCCGAGTGGGGTGCCCCGAGAGACTCCAGGTCTGTATCGCAACAAGGGGCCCCTCAGCCAAACCCCCAGAGCACCGGAGCCTGCGCGAGCTTGCTACGTGCCTGTGGGGAACTAGTGCGCGGCTGTTTCTCTTCCCGCTCCCCCTGATGCGACTTCTGCGGTGGTGCAGTGTGCGGCAGGGCCTGTGCTGAAGCCGCTGCGCCCACTACATCGTTTGCAGCCAGAGTACCGTGGATCCCGCCTTAGCCGCCTGAAGGTGGGGGCGCGCTGTCCTTGCCCCCTTGAGCTAGAGAAGATGGTGTGAGGCGGCCAGGCTGAGCGCTCCGGGGGCGAGATCCTTCCTTTTGGTGCCCTTCCCCCCCTTCTGGGTCCAGGGGAACCGTGGCGGAGTCTGGAGCCCAGGACGGCCACAAAGATACCCAAGGTCAGAGAAACATAGACACGGCCCTATTGATTGGAGGTGGGGGCCTGCTGGGTCTGACCTCCTGCGGGATCATCCTTTGAAGGCAGCAACGAAGGTGTGTCAGCTCACGCTGCAACCGAGCAGGGCGCTGTGCGCTGCCCCCGGGGGCGGTGGGCCTGCATCTGGAGGGGTCCCAAGGATAGCAAGGACAGAGAGGGCCCTCACCCGGGCTGAGGGGTGCCATCCTGTGAGGTACGCAGCCACGGACAACAACACATCAGGTGAGCCTGCGGCGGCACTGTATAGCTGAGGTGGGTGGGTCCGGGGGTCGGTCGGGTCTAGGCCTCCCCACCCTCTCCCAAGTGCTGGGTGAAGTAGTAGGAACTGCCTGAGCGGTGTGGTGTGGGGACCAGCGTGGGGGCCGGTTCGGGCCTACGCTGTTCCTGTCTCTGTCGTGGAGGTTACCTTCGGAACCTGGGGGAGACTGGTCAGGGCAGAGGGTTCCGGGGGACGTTCGGGCCTAGCTCCTCCCTTCCAGGGCCTTGCCTGCTTCCGTCTGGCTGGGCGGTGGCAGTGCTAATGACTGGCTGGAGTGGTCCCTACTCCACCAAACCCTCTGCTACAACGGATGCATGCTTGACTCATTTAGGTGTCCTCTGGAGCAGGGATAGCCCTGAGAAGCTGGGAGGAGAAGAATGAGTGCTGCGCAGTCCACAGGAATTAGACGTTTATAGCTCGCTCCCTATGCGGAGCGCCCAGCAGATCGTCATGGGCCGCTTACGTTCCAATACACACCAGGATGTCCCCTCCAGGGGTCAGTCCGAGGGAACACTCACGGCTTCGGGACCCATAGCAGGGGTGAGCCAACCGGACATTGCAGCCAAATTGGACTCTGTCCTGGCAACGGTCGAAAAGATCGGCAACACACTGGAACTGACACGTACCTCCCTAGGAGGCAGGATGGATACCATCACCTCCGACTTCACACTTCTCCGTGCCGACCAACACAAGCTATCGGACAGGGTTCATGATGTGGAGACCACACTAGCAGACCTTCAGCCCCGATCTCGAAATTGCGCATCCACGCTGCAGGATCTGTTGGACCGCGTATGCACCCAAGAGGAGAAGGTACATGACGCTGAAGGGAGGTCGCGTCGCAATAATGTGCGGGTGGTTGGACTACCGGAGGGGGCAGAGGGAAGGGATCCAGAAGGCTTCACGGAAACCTGGATGAGAGATCTGCTGCCCTCGGGGTCGCTCTCCCCGCAGTTTGTAGTGGAACGGGCCCATAGAGTGCTGGCCCGCAAACCCCCTCCGGGGGCTCACCCTCGTCCTTTCTTGTTCCGAGTGATGAGCTTCAGGGACAGAGATATCATACTGCGGGAAGTTGGCAAACACCCCGGCCCTAAAGTGCAAAATGTCACCGTCTCCTTCTTCCCGGACTATACTGCTTTTGTTCGAAGGAGGCGAGCCACTTTCGGAGCAGTTAAAAAACAACTGAGGGATTTGGATCTCCGATACTCTCTACTCTTTCCCGCCCGCCTTAGAGTTATCAGGGACGGCAACACCCGGTACTTTGATTCCCCCTCAGAGGCTTGGGACTGGCTCGAAGAGAATGGGCTGGCAACGGTGCCCAAACCAGCAGAGGATTCTCGAGCACACGAGCGACCCCGTCGTGGACGGAGTAGGAAGAAAGGCAGAGATGTGCGATCGCTCGTAATGGCCCCAGACCCAGATCAGATCAGATTGGAACGTCAGGGGGCATTGCAGACTGTAGCGGCCCTCCAATCTACCAGATCGCCTTCACCCTCCAGCTCCGTCGGATCCTTGCCAAAGTCCGGAGATGCTGGCTCCACACCGGAGTGGTCGACTGACGAGGGCTCGCCTCCGCTACCGGACATTACCCCTCAGACTGCAGACGGCATTATCTGAATACATGTTGCCTATCACCCCCAATTTGTCTCGCTTTCATATGGGGCAGGGATCATAGGTTTTAGATTGCACGCTAGTCCTTACTGATGCATGATGTACTACTGGGACATGCCATAGATAATTTCACACCTGATGCTCTATCGCCTACTGTACAGGGGTGAATAAGGGGGATGGACTTTGTACCCGCTTTCACTCTCCTCCCTCCTTTGTTACATTGGTGCTTCCCCCCAAAGTCAAACAACAATGTTAATCTAGTTGCCATGACAAGGCATGCTTGTTTGGGTCGATCTCCACGTTGGGGGTCCGCTCTTATGCTGTTTCAAGGTGTTCAGAAGATACATAATATCATTTTTCTTTTTCCCCCCGCAAGAGTCGCTTCGCTCAGAGACCTGCTGCCCCTGCATATACCCTTCCCGGGGATGTTCATCACACACGGGGAGACACATTATACGGGCAGGGCCCGCTAGCTTAGATCGTCACAATGACTAATCTCAATATTGTAACGTCATGGGCATTCACACACCCTCCAGGCGGTACGCCATATACGCTTACCTGCAACGTAGAGCGACGAGCGTTGCGCTATTGCAAGAGAAGCATCTGACGAGTCTTGAGGCTGCCCGACTGCACTGTCGCTGGAGGGGTCAGATATACAGTACTAACTATTCATCCATGGCTGGAGGAGCGGTTATATGGGTCAAAGCGGGGGTTCCCTGGGAAGAAGAGGAAGTGCTGGTAGACCCAACGGGGCGGTATGTGTTGGTGAGGGGTAGACTGAATGGTCAGCCTGTCTTGTTGGGGTCCATCTATGCCCCCAATACTGCGCAGGGCACCTTTCTAAACAAACTCTCGGAGATACTGCTCCGGTGGAAGGAGGTCCCATGGCTTCTGGGAGGAGATTTTAACCCTGTGTTAGATGTTTCTCTTGATCGCTCCTTCCCCCCCTGAATCACACTACGGCCTCCTCCAACGCACAACGTTTACGAACCTGGATGGGCCATTGGGCACTCTCGGACGTCTGGCGAGAACGTCATCCGCATTCCTGAGTTTACTCCTTCTATTCCCCGGTCCACGACCTGCATGTGCACCTAAATCGCATGTTAATATCCGCTGCTCTACTCCCCCTGATACAGTCTACAGACTACCTGGGCCGGACACATTCGGATCATAATCCACAAATAATGCATCTGGCCTGGGAGATGCGACCGCCTCCGACCCAGGCCTGGCGATTGCAGACAGCGGCCCTGGAGGACCCTGTATTTCGAGGCTTGCTGGAGACTGCGGTGGCTAGTTATTTCGAGCTCAACACAGCTTCTACAGACTCAACTCTGACTGAGTGGGAAGCTTATAATGTGGTGGTCAGAGGTCACTGTCAAGGGCAGACTTGGAGTATTCACAGGCAGCTAGACACATCACTGTCAGCTATTGAGAGACAACTGCTACAACTCAAATTGCGGACCGTCACTCGTCCGGACCAACAAGGGCGACTGGACGATGCCCATACCAAAAGGAGGGCACTACTGGAGAGACTGCGGTACCATAATTACTTGGCGCACTCGGCTCATTCTCATTCTACGGCGGACAAGGCCGGGAAGTTGCTGGCCTACTTGATACGGCAAGAACATCCCCAGCGCCCAATACAGATGCTAATAGATGACCTCTGGTGCATGCGAGGTACTCAGAAAGACATTCACGCAGTAATGACAGAACACTACGCTAGGCTATATGCGACCCGGCAGGTACGAAACGGCCAAAGTGAGGAGTCATTCCTTGACACAGTAGAGCTGCCCACTCTCACAATTGATCAGTTCCTTGCTTTGGACTCCCCATTGACGGAGGATGAACTAAGGGAAGCACTGCGATCCCTGGCCTCCGGCAAGACACCGGGTCCTGATGGACTCCCAACGGAGTTCTTTAAAACATACGCAGAAAGATTAGTACCTCCTCTACACTCGCTGTACACCGCTGCAATCACTAACGGGATTCTGCCTCCGACCATGCGTACGGCCAACGTGGTCTCTCTGTTGAAACCCAGTAGGGACCCCACGTCCCCTGGTTCCTACCGACCGATTGCAATACTAAACACGGACTATAAAATTCTGGCAAAACTTTTGGCCAATAGGCTGGCTCCGCTTGTTCCTGACTTGGTACATTCCGACCAGAACGGATTTGTTCCCCACCGTAATACTGCTCTGAACATACAACGCTACTTTCGGGTGGCACAGTACACCCCTATTGATTGGCCTCACTCAGGTTGCATGGTGTTGGACCTCAAGAAGGCCTTTGAGTCGCTGGCTTGGAATTTCCTTTTCGCCGTCCTGGCCCGCTTTGGATTGGGACCATACTTTATTAGCATGGTACGACTGCTATACCGCAGCCCGACGGTCCGGGTTAGAAAGGGCCCTACATCTCAGATCCCATCTAAGTGCGACGGGGGACCCGGCAGGGATGGCCGCTGTCTCCTCTTTTGTTCATGCTGGCAGTTGAACCGCTGTCGGCTCATGTCCACGCCCACGTTGACATGGGTATTGTTCTTGGAGATGGCACGCACACTATTTCATTATACGCGGACGACCTGTTGTTGTATGTCCGTGATCTTCACAGCATTCCGCCCTCTCTTGATCAGGCCCTAAGTCATTTCGCACAAGCCTCGGGACTACGGGTTAACGCAGCAAAATCTATTCTTTCACCGTTCCTACAGGATACTTCTGATCCGGGATATGTCCTGTGGGGAACCCCAGTAACATGGTGCATAGATCCTTTCCGATATTTGGGGGTGCGTGTATAACGCACCAGGGCAGACCTATTCGAAGGGAACGTACTTAGGGCCGCCACAGCCATTCAGTCACAAATGAGTTTCTGGAAAACCCTTCCGCTGGCCATCTCCGGGAGGATTGCTCTTATTAAAATGGTAGCCCTTCCCTGCCTCCTCTACTATTTCACCACTCTACCTATTATTATCTCCCCTCCATTCTTCAGACAATGGGAAAAGGTTGTGAGGGACTTTATATGGGGGACATCAAGGCATAGGGTGTCCATGAGGAAACTATATTTGCCTGCCGAACTGGGAGTACTGGCGGTGCCTAATTTCGAGCATTATTACTTAGCCTCCCAGCTGCAATGTGTTGCTAGGTGGCTTTCATCCCGATATGTAGTGGACACAGCCTCATTACAACCCCCAATGGCACACCACGTCTTGCTACAAGTTTTTCACCCATGCACGAAGCCCAGACCCCCAGACACACTCCTACTCACCGTAGCCTATAAATGCTTTGGTAGGAGCCTCTTCCTCACCAGAGCCACCACCCCATATGCACCCGCTATACCATTGCTAGGAACACCTCGAGGGGACACTCCCACCACAGCGGCCGAGCAACGACACTGGGCCTCGGAGGGCAACCAAGACGTGGGAGATCTTGTCCAGGATGGCTCACTCATCCCATATCAGGAACTCATAGCAGAAGGGAACTTACGCCCTGGACAGTTTTTATTGCATCGAACACTTATAGCTTTGTTATCATCTAAGTGGGGTACACTTGCTCAGGAACCGCCCACACACCACACATTGCAATACCTCCACGTGATGGGAACCAGGAGGCACTTGACACAATGGTTTGCGTCCTCCATTCATCAGCACACTGAGGCCAACCTCACTCATCTGAGGCACCACTGGGAGGGGGCCTTGGGGAGGGTATTCACGGATAGAGAGTGGACTACTGACCGGGGCAGCTTGACGTACATCCCGCGTAATCAGCGGTTTAAGCAAATCCAGTTCTTTGTGTTACACCGGGCTTATCTCACTCCAGCTCAAATTAATAAGTACTTCCTCCGTACGGATGCGGCCTGCCCTTGATGCCGGCAGTTAGATGCCAACATTCTCCATATGCTGTGGCATTGCCCGGTCCTAGAAGAATACTGGAGTAATGTGACAACCACACTGGCCGCCTGCACATCTTGCGCTGTTCCACCTAGATGGGAGGTGCATATATTACACCTATTTAGCAGGAATAAAAAGCACAGGGCCGCCACCCGTTTTCTGGATCTGGGTCTAATAGCAGCAAAACCCTGGATTACCAAGCGACGGAAATCCCCTCTGTCACCTCACACATTAGCCTGGCGCCGATCTCTACTTAACTGGGCTAGGGCGGAGGGAGTGCTGCTACGCAGGGAAGACCTGCTTGGTATCCGTATGTTCCCCCTGGCATCTCAATGGGATACTATGGTGTCGAAGTTACAGGAAATGGTCACTAACACTGGGGAACCCCGGGTTGATATCCAGGACTGACACCCAATGCTCATCCCCCCTTGGTATGGGTGTTGAGTAGCACTGACTTCCAGGGAAATATGGCCCCTTTTCATAATCCCGTTGTCATTGGGCCCTGATAGGGCTGGCTCCCTCGGTTATACTTGGCACGGCAGCAGGTCTCATGAGACTCCCTTACCCCTCCTTGGATTAAGTTGTCCTCCTTTTGTTGTACCCTATGTCCACAGTTTGGCTTAAGATGCACCATGTCTGAAACGTTCACACGCTGTCCAGTGGTCAGATTCTTAGGCACCGCTACGCCCTCTATACAGGCTCTGTCATGAGACTCCTCTTAGTATCTGTTGAACAACTCATCTGTCCCTTTTTTTACAGATTGGTACTGGATAATGTAACATTTGCAAGCAACTATCCATGGTATATATGCATTGTTCTGGTTGTATGCTTAAAATGTGAAAAATGTTAATAAAAAGATTTAAACAAAAAAAATCTAACTATTTCTCGTACTATACTGCATTCCCTGTATTAGTTGTACTCTGGACTGCTGGCCTTTAGACTCTTATGAGCGGGTCAGTTAATTCCGACCTGAGCCTAAACCCCTGGGTATGCACGGGTCGGAATTACCAGTTTTGTTTAATTTAATGCATCCGATAATTATCGGATGCATTAAATACCTCAAGGTGGATTAAATTTCGGCAGCTCAAACCTGCTGAAATTTAACAGGGGGAAAGTATAAGGTATTTACCATATCATGTAGATTTTGGTGCTTCAAACACCAAAATCTGCATTTTTGTCCCTTTAGACTCTTAATAGGTGCTATTTATCGCACCCGATAAATAACATACCCCATGGTATCATTATTTATCAGGTGTGCTAAACAGTGCCTACTCTCATAATTAGGGCCCTAGCCTCGTATACTATGTTCTTCATCCTAAAAGCTTCTTCTATGACGTGAACAAGCAGAATGAATCAACATGATGGGCAAGAAGATCCCACCATGATGACATGTGAAGAAAAGGATTATTTGACTTCAAAATCAAGACTGTAATAAATGTTTTCCAGAGATCATTGGCTTCAGAATCAGTAAAGAAAACAATTTGAGTGATACTATGCAAAGTATGGTATGAAAATTCAACTATTAGCAGAACAGATATTCAAGCAAGGAAGATTCTGCATAATTTATTCCAAGAAAATATAATTACTGCTAAGCAATTGTAGATCCATGCAACCTTGCCTATTTCAATGTTCTATTAACATGTTTTTAAGTTGTATTTGTTGGAAAGTTTTAATTGCTCTGTGGGAATCAGAAACACCAAATCATCAATTATTTGAAACCACAACCTCTTTGAATCCATCCATATTGTAACAGATCTGTAAGAGTGGCTATCTGAAGAATGCAACAGCTATTTTAAAACACAATGAAAATTCTAATGGATTACACAGACAAAAATAAATTGCAGAGTAAATACACCTTCCTATTTAAGTAAATAAAGAATGTTCTTTGTTTGTTTCCCACCTTCCTAAATTTGCAGCAACACAGACATGAACATTAGAAAGTTATGGATTCTAAAGCTGTGTTATTCAGCAACAAGGCTGCCTGTGCTGAATGATTATGTGAATAAGGGAGCACTCCAGTTCTTTGTTCACATATAGTTGTTATGCAAATATGATGTAGTGATTTGTGTGTTGTGCTTGTTACAAGGATTCTGTCCATTTCTGACTACAATAGTTTCTGTTAGATATTGACCTAATTAGACTCAAAGAAATATATATCTTAAAACCATACAGCTGTCTGATTTGTAGTCTAGCAGAGAAATTTCTGTATATATGCAGGTACCAATCAAAGAACCAATCTACATTTCTGATATTCATTCCAAAAACGCATTACTTAACTAAGTGCAGGTAGGTGCAGGGGAAGATCACTAGAGATACATTTGAAAACTCTGAGTTAGTGACACAATCAATCAAGTACTCTTAAAGAAGAGCATAATATGCACATTAACCCTTTCCATGCTCATGACGGAATGGTTCCGTCATGAGCCACAGTGCTCATTTGTGCATGACGGAACCATTTTGTCATGTGCACACCAGCACTAAATCCCTCTGCTGTAAACAGCAGAGGGATTTCCTTTTTTTTTGCCTCAGTAGGTGGGGAAGAGCTTTTGCAAACTCCAGAGGCAATTTTTTTTCAGTGAAATGATGATCAGCGTGCATGGCGTGCTTATGTAATTTCACTGAAACCGAAACTGAAACGAGCCAATCAGCTCGTTTCAGTTTCACTGTCTACGTGCTTGCGGGGTTATCTCAGCCCCAGAGCACATAGACGGACAGGAGAGGTATATTTGGAAAGGGGAGAATCTCTCTAGTGAATCCGTGCTTGGGGATCGCTACCAGAGGGTGATTCCCAAGCAGGAATCCACCCACTAGGCACCAGGGAGGGCGGAACGGCCCCTTGGGCAAGGGTCTTTGCTCCCCATATGTAAATAAGCATATTCAGTCTTTCTGCTCCCCCCTGGGGGGCAGATGGGGGCAGTAACCCCCAATATGCCCCCCGGGGGGCAGAAAGAACACTTGACACCAGGGATTATTTACTTAGGGGTGGGGGCTGCCCAGAATGCCAATGCCCCAACCACTAAAAAAATTAGCCACAGTCTTTCTGCCTCCCCTGGGAGGCAGATGGGGGGGAATAGCCACCGATCTGCCCCCAGGGGGGCAGAAAGCCTACTAGGCACCAGAGATTATTGTATTTTATACGTAGGGGTGGGGGATGCTGAGAATGGGCATGCCAATGCCCCCATCCCCCAAAAAAATTAGCCACAGTCTTCCTGCCCCCCAGTGGGCAGATGGGGCAAGAGACCCTGATCTGCACCCCGGGGGGCAGAAAGCCCACTAGGCACCAGTGATTTTGGCTTTTTTTTTTATACGTAGGAGTGGGGCCTGCCCAGAATGAACATGCAAATGCCCCCACCCCCAAACACAAATGGGACAGTTTTTCAGCCCCCCGGCAATTTCTTGGTCCCCTCAAGTGGAACCCTCAAACCCTTGGTACCTTTAGAATCCTCAAGATGTTGAAAGAAAAGGACGCAAATCTGGCATGGATACCTTATATGGACAAAAGGTTATAGGGGCCTAAGCGCAAACTACCCCAAATAGCCGAAAAAAAGGCTTAGCACGGGAGGGGGAGTTCTAGCAGCGAAGGGGTTAATACAGAAATCACAGAAGTGGAATTTACAAAAATTGTAATGCTGGTCCTGGGTACGGAAGATATCATAGCTGGTTTCGTTAAAGGGTCTCCAGAACACTAACAACTGAATTCAATATATTCTTCCAATCAGGGAAGAACAAATTTAATTCATGGATTGGTAAGGTTAGGGATTGGCAAGAGGAAGGCTCCCTACTGAATTCCATGATCATAAATAGGGTTTCCAAAGATAACTGAAGATGACTGATGGTTAAATCCATCCAATTATGTACCATATTTGCTTCTTTCTCAAGTTTATATAATCTTTTCAGATTTTTATTGTTGTCTTTCAATTCATGAGACAACCCTTGAAGACTCAGACACTGGATCAAAAGGCCATTCCCAACTTTTCTCCATAAAGATTAGCCAACCTCCTGTTTAGAAACTCCAGGACAGTGAATAGAACCTAGGGCTAGGGAAGAGGGAGTGGTGATGTGGGAGAGAAAGAGAACACTTGTGCTAGCAGGTTGGATGGTAGAAGACTTGAACTGGACTCTCAGAACTACAGGAGTAACAACGTCACACATATGAGAACCAATTATATGTTGAAGCACAGAGTGGAAGACAGTAAGTATGTCACGAGATAAAAGGCAAATCATATTACAAAACTGTTACAAAGTACAAAGGCAAACTGGGAAACTTGCCCTATAACTGAAGAAGGACAAATTCCACAGGTTCGGGCCAGCTAACCTATGTAGGGTTCCAAAACAAGACCACAGGCGTGAAGACAAATGTACAACATGTACAGACCATAACACTGGAGGAAAGTCGGGAGAACAGTCAATGAACACAAGGTAACAGGAGGGACTAATGGAACTGGGTGAGGGAAAAACAACAAACCGGTGGAAACAGATCTTAAAGCGAGAGAGTTGTAACAACCACTGTTATCAGACACCTGCTCTCAGTTCAAATTCATTCTTTAAAAGCCTCTATCTTTCTTGATTTGGAAGAGCATTTGACCTTTACCAGCTGTTAGACCTGGCACCATTGGCGTGGGTCTCCCTTCCATCTTTCGCTTTTTGTCTCCTCTGTGTTTGCTGGTGTTAGATGCTCTGGGCGCTGTGCCACTGCCATTCAGTGCTACAGCGCGAATGCTCCCTATTGTAAATTGACTGGATGAATTGGTATTCCCATAATTGGCTCATTTGATTTACCTGTTAGTCCCTAGTATAGTGCAGCGTGCGTGCCAAGAGCTGGTAGACCGAATGCTGCTGGTGGGCCTGCAGCGCTGATTGCGCCACCCACGTAAGCAGCGCGTAAAGTGTGTCTCAGACCTGCCATCGCAGAGTCTGTGCGCGGTCCAGAACTGCCATTCTTTGACTGTGAAGTGAACCCCCTTCCCAGTCCCTCAACCTTCCCTTGGCATCATGTAAGTCATCCCTATGGCAGGGTGCGTTGTATGTGAAAGGTAGGACCTGCCTTGGTCTGTGTGGCATGTCCTAATAGTGAATTACACCCCATTTCGTTTTTCACTATTGCAAGGCTATGTGTTCCCTTAGGCCAGAATGGGCAGCTTTGATTATTACATCTTATAATCCTAGCTGACCCAAGGAACATGTTTGGAAAGTCGAATTTAGTATGCCTGAGCTCAGAATATTAAAACACACCTTTTCGTGGGGATTGTTTTTATATTCTGTGTTCGAAAATATCACTTCTAGGAAGTAGGTATTTTCATGCCTCAGTCGTCCAGGGTGCTCTGCTGTTATGTGTATTGGATGTCTGGTCTTGGAGGGTCAGGGCAGGCTGAGCCCGACCTGGGTCGAGTAGCGAGATCTGCAGCTGGAATATGGGGAGGGGTGACCCTTTGATCTGAGCAGGGCTGGGCCTGGCAAGATGAATGATGGCTCCAGCCCCCACTGTGCGTCTGATGGCAGACCCCCTCTTCCTCAAAGGCAGGATGCAGCCTCGTAAATAAAGTGCTCCAGGACCACTCCGAACTGGTTCTGGCTAGGTTCAGTGACTTGTGACTTTTGAGAACAAAGACCTGCGGGGTATAAAGATCTGCGCCGAATCCCCTACAGGGTGTGTTACTTCTGGATGTCAAGACGAACCTCTGTCCATGTAACGAGAGGGAAAGGACTTTGAAACTTTCATCCATCTTGCTGAAGCAACTACCCAAGGGCCTGATTCAAGCTTGCCTCCTGCTGAAGTCTCAGGGACATTAGACTTCACCCATCAGCCTTCTAAATTCCTAGTGAGGGGGGGTTCTACTCGCAGGTGAGGCCTCTGTCGAGAATTCTAGAGCCTCTGGGTCTACTGCGGGGAACGCGGGCTGAGAATCATCGCTATCGTTATTGTGGGCCGCCGTAGCTGAGGAGCTGTTGCCGCTGAGAGCCCGCATTTGTCTGTGCTACGAGAATCATCGCTATCGCTATTGTGGGCCGCTGCAGCTGAGGAGCTGTTGCCGCTGAGAGCCCGCATTTGTCTGTGCTACGAGAATCATCGCTATCGCTATTGTGGGCCGCTGCAGCTGAGGAGCTGTTGCCGCTGAGAGCCCGCATTTGTCTGTGCTACGAGAATCAGCGCTATCGCTATTGTGGGCCGCTGCAGCTGAGGAGCTGTTGCCGCTGAGAGCCCGCATTTGTCTGTGTTACAAGAATCATCGCTGTCGCTATTGTGGGCCGCTGCAGCTGAGGAGCTGTTGCCGCTGAGAGCCCACATTTGTCTGTGTTACAAGAATCATCGCTGTCGCTATTGTGGGCCGCGGCAGCTGAGTAGCTGTTGCCGCTGCGAGCCCGCCTTAATCACCATCTCAGGATCAGCGTGAGTGCACGCCGCGGACCGCTGCAGCTGGGAGCTGTGGCCGCTGCGAGTCCGCCTGTCATCATCGCGGCTTCCTCCTGAAGCTGCGTGCCGTGCCCCCTTTAAACCTCAGGTACATTGTGCATCACCGGGTCGCGTAGACCCCGGTCTCGAACTAAGCTCGTTTCACCCGCTTTTGAGTGTTTCTATTGCTTTTTAGTGAAACTACATTTACGTGCATTGTGGCTTTTTGATCGCATTTGAGCCTTGTGTTAAGCTTATATAAAGATACTTATTTTTCTATAGCTACTTGTGTGGTGTCCCTTTGTGGTGTCTTCACTGCGTTATTGTGTATGGTCATAAGTGCTTCACACACTGCCTCTGAGATAGGCCTGTCTGCACGTGCTACGTTACAACAGGGTTGAGCAGGGGTTATCAAAGGGTATGGCCCCCTTACTCTGACTTAGGAAGAAGGGTCCCTTCTTGGACATAGGCTCCAGCCATTGCCAACCAGGGATCCCCATTTCTAACACCAGCCAATTAGCACATGGGACAGTGTATATTTAGTAATGTCCTGGCAGTGCCTGTCCAGGATGACTGTAGTTTCCATTGCCCCAATCATCGATCTCGTCCACGTATGAAGCTTCTTAGACATTTTCTGTGGTGTTTCTCACAGAGATCTGACAAGTTAAAATGCGGGTTCATTCAGCCACATTCTGCAGGCACCAGAAAGTTCCCAGGCCCTTGAAAAATGATTATAGGAGGTGAAAGGCTTTTAACAAAGCTGTTTACTTCAAAGTTTTCTAGAGGTTTTAAGGATAATCCCCTTACTTGTGAGGTAGAGTTCTAGAAACACCTGGGTGACATTTGTGTTACACTAGCGTAATTAGAGTAATTTTGGAAATTTTGCATTTCACTTCTTATGAGAAAATCACAAAATTACATTATTATGCTACATCGTGTAATTAGGTGCCATAAAGGGTAAAAATGCGCAGTTTGCATGAAAACATTTCCAATAACTTGCAGGAAGAATGCAAACAACAGAGCACAAGTGGCTGTTGTTCATGGTGCTTCTGAGGTTTGTTTGCACTTTTTTGTGAGAAATGCATCACTGCCACCAAAATGGATGCAAGGACTAATTTCACCCTAAAATACAGCACAAATTGCCAGTTTTGCATTTCACGTAATTATGCTCCTTATCAAAAATCAAAGGAATATGGCCATGTAAATAATCCTCCTCTGTGAGCTGTTTCCAAGATAAGGTTTTGCCGCGAAAATCATTAAAAGTATCTTGGGCACATACCAACTCGCCAAAGTGATAGGATCAATGGCCTAAGTGCAGATTATTGTCATTTACATAGAAGTACAATCTATTGTCCCATCTATTGTCCATCTATTGTTCATCCTTACCACTGAGCCACTGCTTTCAAACAGCAGATTTTCCACTGGTATTAACCAGATTAAAATTGGTTCAGCATCAATTAAAGACGAAGGCAAAACAAATTATACCAGTCTATTTATTTCAAGTGTTGAAAAAATCCTTACAACTGCTGTTGAGGAAATTGATAATTATTAATAGAAATCAAGATACTTTTAAAATACCAACGAATTAAGGGACAAACCACTGCTTCTTCACTGTATGAAAGCTATGACCAAGAACTCAGGACATTTATGATAAATAAAAATATTAAATGCTTTGCCCTACTCTTTTGTAGTGATCCGGATAACACAGTGATTACTAATGAAAGACAACACATCCTAAAGGATATATAGGACATATAACGTAGATGTTCTTCAAAATACCTCACTTGGTGGGGTAGAATAGAAACTAATCAAGATAATTGTGTAAGCAATTTTTAATTATATTGACAAATGATAGCATTTCCAGCATTTGCTAAATTTTTTAAGAATTCAGACCAGTCCATCTTACATTTCAGGATAAAGGATGAAGGATAATATACAGAAACACATGTGTCTAGAGATTGACAGCACTAACCTGCACCAACTTTGGTGAAACACTTCCACAAAAATTCAAGTAAGTATTTAAACTGGACTGCATTTACCAGGATGCTAAGGGATGAACTGTGCTGGGAGGTAAAACAGTGTGCTCCAATCCCCCTTCTGTTTAAAAAGGCTCCCTTGAGCCACTGAGCTGACGAGCTCTTGGAAGCGCACCTGTGCGCCAGGGAGAGGTAAAGAAACCTGAGAGGATTGTGACAGCTTTCTCAGCAACCCCAGAATTTCGTTTTTTATCTCTACTGATGAAGGATAATATCCAGAAACACAGGTGTCTAGAGATTGACAGCACTAACCTCCACCAACTTTGGTGAAACACTTCCACAAAAATTGAAGTACGCATTTAAACTGAAATGCATTTACCAGGATGCTAAGGGGTGAACTGTGCTGGGAGGTGAAGCAGTGTGATCCCATCCCCCTTCTGTTTAAAAAGGCTCCCTTGAGCCACTGAGTTGACGAGCTCTTGGAGATGCACCTGTGCGCCAGGGAGAGGTACAGAGACCTGAGACGATTATGGCAGCTTTGTCAGCAACCCCAGAATTTCGTTTTTTATCTCTACTGATGAAGGATGATATCCAGAAACACATATGTCTAGAGATTGACAGCACTAACCTGCACCAACTTTGGTGAAACACTTCCACAAAATTTCAAGTAACCATTTAAACTGAGCTGCATTTACCAGGATGCTAAAGGGTGAACTGTGGTGGGAGGTGAAGCAGTGTGCTCCCATCTCCCTTCTGTTTAAAAAGGCTCCCTTGATTCACTGAGCTGACGAGCTCTTGGAGATGCACCTGTGCGCCAGGGAAAGGTACAGAGACCTGAGAGGATTGTGGCAGCTTTCTCAGCAACCCCAGAATTTAGTTTTTTATCTCTACTGATGAAGGATAATATCCAAAAACACATGTATCTACAGATTGACAGCACTAACCTGCACCAACTTTGGTGAAACACTTCCACAAAAATTCAAGTAATCATTTAAACTGAACTGCATTTACCAGGTTGCTAAAGGGTGAACTGTGCTGGGAGGTGAAGCAGTGTGCTCCCATCCCCCTTCTGTTTAAAAAGGCTCCCTTGATCCACTGAGCTGACGACCTCTTGGAGATGCACCTGTGCGCCAGGGAGAGGTACAGAGACCTGAGAGGATTGTGGCAGCTCTCTCAGCAACCCCAGAATTTCATTTTTTATCTCTACTGATGAAGGATAATATCTAGAAACACATGTGTCTAGAGATTGATAGCACTAACCTGCACCAACTTTGGTGAAAAACTTCCACAAAAATTCAAGTAAGCATTTAAACTGAACTGCATTTACCAGGATGTTAAGGGTTGAACTGTGCTGGGAGGTGAAGCAGTGTGCTCCCATCCCCTTCTGTTTAAAAAGGCTCCCTTGAGCCACTGAGCTGACAAGCTCTTGGTGATGCACCTGTGCGCCAGGGAGAGGTACAGAGACCTGAGAGGATTGTGGCAGCTTTTTCAGCAACCCCAGAAATTCGTTTTTTATCTCTACTCATGAAGAATAATATCCAAAAACACATGTGTCTAGAGATTGACAGCACTAACCCGCACCAACTTTGGTGAAACACTTCCACAGAAATTCAAGTAAGCATTTAAACTGAACTGCATTTACCAGGATGCTAAGGAGTGAACTGTGATGGGAAGTGAAGCAGTGTGCTCCCATCCCCCTTCTGTTTAACAATAGCACAAGCTGAGAATATGGCCCTTCACAGAACCCACAGGATTGCAAAATACAGACCTCTTACCCTTGCTTTCTTTTTTGCACAGTCACTCAGAAGATGGCCACCTACCCCATATGTTATATCGATGTTAATTTATGGAAGCACACTGGCTGTGGGTTGGGAAATAATTTGAAGATATTTTGAATTTCAGTTGTACTTACCCTAGCTTCAATGTCTGGGAACTCAGGCCAAGAATCACAGGCAGTATCCAATAGTAGAATCTATGTCTTCTTTTGAAAAGTTAAGGGAATACAGAGACCCCATCCACAGCATCAGCTCTGGTCTGTATCCTCTTCTCAACTGCCATACATACCATTCTAATCATTACATTCTAGTGATGATGTGTTAGTTACAGATGACACATCATCACCTCATAGATACAGAACACCTGGGTAGCATATGGTTAATGTGACCTTAGATACAGAATACCACACATACCACCCACCTAATAATGACTTCTATCTGCTTAATGTGTTTCTTGAATTGGCTTTGAAAAGTATTCACTCACAATTGAAGCCCTAGGATACATTTTCAAGATATACATGTTGATCCTGAGTCATCTACATTCATAATTGTAACAATATTGTCTTGGAAAATAAAGATGTAATTGGAAGATAATGCCCGTTCTGAGACACTCTAGTTACATTTTTTCAACTGGCTCAGCCCCCCTTCTTTTATATATTCACTCAACTTAGATTGCCTGGTATAGACGTGATAGACCTGTCAGCCTAAGGGTGGTTTTCGGCCAAAAATCTTTTGCCTGCTTGCCTCCAATTATGCTGAATTTGTTTTGTTGGCCTTTGGACTCTGATCACTTTACCTCTGTCAACCGGTGCTAATGTGCATGTGCTTCTCTCCTAAAACATGGTTTGATTGACTTATCCACAATTGGAATATTTAATGTATCTATAATTCCCTAATAGAGTGCACTACATGTGCCCAGGGCATGTACATTAAATGCTACTAGTGGGCCTGCAGTGCTGATTGTGCCACCCACACAAGTAGCACTTTAAACATGTCTCAGGCCTACCACTGCAGAGCCTGTGTGTGCAGTTTACAATGCCATGTTAACTTGAAATTTAAAACCCCTTGCCAAGCCTTAAACACCCCTTTTCTTTCTTACATATAAGTCACTCCTAAGGTAGGCCATAGGTAGCCCATAATTCAGAGTGCTGTGTAATCAAAAGATAGGACATTTACTTTTACGTTTTGCATGTCCTGTTAGGGAAAGACACCCACATTTGATTTTCACTACTGTGAGGCCTACCCCTCTCATAAGTTACCATTGGGAATTCCTTATGACATTTTATAAGCTGTAATCCCTGATTGAGAAGGAGTAGTTCTGTTATGTTTCATATCACTGGAATGGTAACAATAAATCCTATTTAGTAGTAAAGTCAAATTTATCACTACCCTCTTAAAAATGCCACTTTAAGAATGATTACATTTTTCTGCTCTTAGTCCTGTGTGTCTGCAGCCTATCTCCAATAAACATCTGGGGTGGGTGACAGCTGATCTTTGTGCATTCCCTCTGGACAGCCACACACAAAAGGAGCTTAGGTGCAGAGCTGGGAGGAAGGACCTCTGTGCACTTCAAAGCCCTTCTATGAAGTCACCCCCACTTCAAAGGCACAACTGGGTATAAGTATTGCGTCTCTGACGCTACCGAATCAGTACACTACTGGACCTGTGAAGAACTCTGCCAGTATGAAGGACTGTGACTCTGCTGGTCTGCTGCTCTGGAAGAACTGCTTTCCTGCTGTGCTATCCTGCTGCCTGCTGCCTGCTACCTTCTACCATGACAGAGGAAGGAGTGGACCCATCTTACTTGAATTTGAAGCTAGAGTGACTCCAAGGGCATGTTGGCTTGCTCCCTGTTCTAAGTCTCAAGGACATCAAAGACTTCTCACCAACCTGCAACAGCACATGAACTTTGCTTGCTGCAAGTCTTACCCCGCCAAGTGGTGCCAAACCCATCCTGTGCCCTTGGAAGTGGGAATAAAGTGTTGCAACTGCAGAATCCATGCATCAACGATGTTGTGCTGATCGTAACCAGCACATCTCCCCCCTCAACACAGACGCATCACCGCTTCTGCATGGGCTACAGACATCGCATCGCTGACTGTGCAGTGCATTGTCTCCAGGTTCCGACGCATTTACAACTTTGCACAGCTCTGCACCAATGCATTGCCTTCAGGCCTTCTCTTTGATGAAGACAAATTACCTTTTGCTTCCTGCTTCTCGGCTCTGTCGATGACGTATCTAAGGTACTTTGCAGCGAGCCAAGACTGATCCCTGTATCCGGCCCCGGTCCATCGTGGTCAGCCTGAACTTTTGGATTTACCTAGGTCTAGCTCAACATGATAGCCAGAGATGGTGCTTTAAGCTTTTAAGCACTACATTTTCATGTATTCTTTAAAAATTCATAACTCAGGTTATACTCATTGAGGTTTTGTCGTTTTGGTCTTGTTGTGTTCATAAAAAAATTACCTATTTTTCTAAACTGGTGTGGAGTCTTTTTGTGGTGTTTTTACCATGTTACTGCTTGAAGTGTTGCACAAATTTCTTACACATTGCCTCTTAAGTTAAGCCTGCCTGCTCTGTGCCATGCTACCAGAGGGTGAGCACAGGTTAACTTATGGTGTGTATCTGACTTACCCTGCCTAGGATTGTGGTTCCTGCTTGGACAGAGTGCATACCTCTGCCAACCAGAAACCAGAAATTTCTAACAAGATATTAAACATTAACTACTTCCATACATGCCACCTATGTTACTTCCATAATATTGCTTATCACTCATATGAATACATGCTATCTGAACCTCTGACTCCCTTTCCCATCTCGTCTCTTTCACTGCTCTTCTTTTATTGACTGTGTTATTTCCATTTCTGGCTTTCAGATGACAATATTCTCACAAGCAAAAGATTTGGGGAAGAAGCAGATTGAATGAAGTAGGCAAAGAGAAAGAAGAAAAATGTAAAACTTTGGCTACCCCCATTACTGATTTACTAAAGAACATTCTTAAGGAAGTGTGGAAAACGACTCCTTCTAAGGAAACTTGGGGAGAAGAAAGTGAAGCTGGGAGGTCCAGGTCACAAAAGTCTATAACTATCTAACAGTATCATTAAAGTAGAAGATACACTTATTTTGAAGGAAATCAATCTAGTCCAGAAATGAAGAGACCGATCTTTCACTTAAGAAGCTTCTACATAAAACACAATATTTAGAAAACAGATCGATATCTGCGCTTTGTGGGGATATGCTCTTTTTCGGGATCCCAGAGGGGGAGAAAAGAAATCCAGACTGGAGGGATTTTTACCAATATGACACATGAGACCATGTTGGGAAATTCCAGTGAAAAGTCAATTATCTGACAGTTTAACAAAAATATCTTTGAGGAGAATAATATAACAGGATAA
This sequence comes from Calotriton arnoldi, assembly GCA_963921515.1. NCBI lineage: Eukaryota > Metazoa > Chordata > Amphibia > Caudata > Salamandridae > Calotriton > Calotriton arnoldi. Next base: position 808,230 of record CAWUFW010004107.1, read on the forward strand.
CCCCTGAATTGGAAAATTAAAACTATGTCCATCTCTCATAAAATTAACAGTTTCAAGAAATTATAGACTGGTGCATTAGTAAGAGGTCCCAAGAAATTGCTGATATTTTTCTGAAATACTATTAGAATTTATATCTTCAAATGAGGCAGATATAAAAGAGCTCTTGGAAAAAGCTGGGCAAAGAACTATCGAAGTTAAGTAAACCTACTTTTTACAGAGGAAGAGATTAGTAAAACAATTAGATCTTTGTCATGTACAAAAGCTCTAGGTGAATATGGGATAACAGGAACACTGTTCAAAATATTTACAGCACTTCTGTTATTGCAGCTGAAATTATAGTTAGATCCCATCCTGTGAGAGCCACTGCCATTCACTCAAGGAAGGGATACTTATAATCATTCTTAAGCTGAGCAAGAATCCACTGTGATGTGGGTGTTAATGGCCCTTTGCTATTTGTGGATTACAATTTGTTATGAAACAGATTTGATGAGTAGGATCCATACATCGGTTAGTCAAAAATCAAACAGGCGTAGTTCCATGCAGATGCCTGGTTTAAAACATTCATTATTATTGGGAAGAGGTAGATTACAGTAAAAACTAAAAAACAATGACCCCTATTAGCCTTCTTGCTGGATGTGATGTAGAGGAAGGCTTTTATGTAGGAACTGGGAATATTTGCCCAGCTTCCTAGAGGGCATGAACTTCTCTGCCCAGGTTACCAGGCTACTTAGATATTTATTTCAGGGCTCCATTGCAGATTTAGTTCTGGGAAAGAATCATACATCCACCATAACTATTAAACGTTGGACCGGACAAGGATGCCCACATCACACATATTATTTGCATTATTAACTGAACCTCTTTAAAGATATTTAGCCAGGAGTTAATAAATTATTCCAAGTATTCCCTCTGAATTGAAAATTGTATTGTACTCAGATGTGGCTTTTTTGCTCTGAACATTGAAAGCCTGGCTAGCTTTTTGGGAATGGAACAATTCCCAAAAATGTCAGGATGCCAGGTCAATAAGACTAATACCAAAGATGGCTTAATCAATGCTCAGAAATCTGATTTAAATTGTGATTGTGTAACGCAGCAAATGGTGCTATTAACTCCTATCAGATTCCTGGTTATGCTACTAAGTGGTCAGGCTTCAAACATGTACAACCTCACATACACATAGCTATTCATGAAAAGATGAGATGGCTTTTAAAATGTAGCAATGCATACCATCCAATGAGTCGGGTAAAAATGGTTATTGTACTGCAATGTTAGTTCTTATTATAATGAGTACCTTGTATGCGAGAGAAAATATCTTTATAAAGTTAAGTGGGTAGCTACCACTTTCATGTTTAAAAGAAGAAATTGTGTCCCTTTTAAACAAATTGAGGAGGATCTACCAGAATTTAAACAATATTATTTGTCTGCTTCAGCATTCTTTGCCCATCAAGTGGTTATTATCCATCTTTAGTGTCTCATTTGTTTCTGTAATACAAATTAAAATGATAAACAAAAATTAGAATATTGGTTTGTTCCAAATTTCTGTGGGCACCATTTAAAAAGCATATTCAAAACTGTGTGTTCCTTTGTTAAAGATATGCTCTCTGGAAAAGGAAATAGAAATCAGAAGAGAGTTATGTGCCATGAAAGGGCAATTGCCCCCTCAGGAAGAATTAATAATGGTGCTTAGAGATAGTTGTTTTTAGCACAAGTATATACATTGATGTGTGAGGCCCCGACTCTAGACCATACAAAAATCATGACACTATTCCACAAAATTTGCAAATAGATCATTCAGAAGATGAGTGGTAGAAATTAAACCTAAAATCACATCATTTTCCTGTTAGTTCGGATTTGCACAGTCTGCAATATTTTTTGTTGTTGTGTATGGAATGGAAACTCAATGATAGAAGTATAAAAATGGTTCATTAAACAATAAAAGATCATACGATATTCACCAGGATCAGCATCATTCATTACCAGTGTTTCTGAGGGTGAAAGAGCATGTACCTCTTTCTCGTTGGCATGGTACCTCCATGGCTATAATGTAAAAGCTGTATCACCCACTCATGAAGCCATTTGAGAGCTACCAACTTGTCTCACCTTTATAAATTTCCACAATGTACAGACAAATCAGCCTAACATTTTTATAATTGTCCAACAAATCATGCTTTCTCTTTATGCACAATAATCCTTTTCCCAGCTTTATCTTACTTCATCTCAGCATCCTCCTACAATTATTTTTTACTACTCTGCTTCACCCATATCACCTCTGCAATATATTTACATTCTATTAAGCAGTCCTCCATAAACTCTAGACCCTGAACTGGCTATCTAGTCCTCGTATATATATAAAAATTACAACTTTGAGATAGATAATTCAACTTGAACATAAATACCTGAAAATAATATAAACATATGGCTAACCTTACAGTGGCTCTTCCTACTCCCTTTCTTGCAAAATGTCGAATAATGGTTTTTGGTCAGTCCATGCCTTAAATTGGTCCCCAACACAAAACGAGGTATAATACCTGACTGCCATCAACACACTGAGGGGTATATTTACTAAGATTTTGGGTCACAAAAGTGATGCAAGGTTTTTTTTCTCCCAATTTACTTTCCAGTGCTGGACATTCATTTGAAAGTAACGTAAAGCAGCACAAAGGGGGCTTTCCATGGGTGGCGCATGGTCATTCCCTTGTAACCACCCATGTTTTTTTATGCAAAACCCTATCTACTAAAAAAAGTAGACAGGGATTTGCAACAACAAATAACGCCCATTTCAAATAGGCGCTATCAAGGAGAAATGCTTTCTCCATTCATTTCCAACTTTACATGTGTGCTGCACTGTACAGCCCACATACAAGCTGGAAAAAGTTTTAAAGTTAGTCTATGCATAGTATTTTGTACTGGAAGGGCATCCTTCCAGTACAAAAGGTATGTAACACTCACACAGACACCCTTGCACCATGGCAGAAAGGTGTGTGTGGCACTCGGAAGCAAATTCCTGCACCAGCACTAACAGAGAGGGGAGGATACATTGCTCTGTATATATAATGCTCTCCTGCTCAAGCAATGCAGCGCATGCATTTTCAGCTGCTGCTCTGTGTTCCATGAGAATTTAGTATATCAAGGCTTCAGTCTTCTTTCTCTAGTACCGTATACAATCTCTTCACATCTCTGAAAGTCCATGATCGAAACAACTCTTTCTACTCCTTTTGTTTCTAGTATGAGCACAGCGCCCAGGCCATAGGCATTCGCATCAACTACCAAAATCTTTAATTCTTTAGGGTCACACGGTTTGAGGTCCATTTCATTAACATTAGGGGGAGATTTACTAAGATTTGACTCCGCGTTTGCATAACAAAAGTGACGCAAATCAGTGCAAAGGTTTTTTTCTCCAATTTACTTTCCAGCGCTAAACTTGTTTAGCGCTGGAAATAACGTGAAAGTAACACGAAGTAGCGCATAGCAGTACTTTGCATTACTTAGCGCCAAGGGGGCGTACCATGGGTGGTGCATGGTCGTTCACATGCAACCACGCTAAATCCTATTTACTAAATAAAGTAGACAGGGTTTAGCGTCAGAAAGCTGCGTCCTTTTGAAGTAGGCGCAAGGAAAGAGAAAGGCTTTCATTTCTCTTCCTTTTTCTGACTTTGTACGTGTGCTGCACTTTACAGCATTGCCCTGGTCCCAAGATGTCTGGAGTCACAATAGGCTACTGTGAAATTCTTTGTGTGTGGGCGAAGGCAGAGTCTTTAAAATGCAAGTAGGGCTATGCACAGCTCTGCCTCCCACCCCTATTTTGTGGCTGTCTGGGAGGAATACACTGCCAACTATACCTAGTCATATGACCCAGGAACAGACTGCAGGCACCAAATGGTTAGGACAAGAAAATGCCAACTTTTTAAAAGTGGCATTTATAGACTTACGACTTAAAAACTGACTTTACCATTAAAGAGGATTTTAAAGTACAACTCCTTAGACACCAAGCATGATATTTCTAGTTGCTACCAAGCAAAATGTATCACTTAATAAATGTAATAATGCAAATCAATGTTATCCTATGGGAAAGGTAGGCCTCACAGTAAAAATGAATTTAGGTATTTTTTACTACCAGAACATGTTAAATCTTAAAAATATATGTCAAACTTTTTAAATATACTGCACTCTGCCCTATGCACTGTTTAGAGCTTAACTTATTGATGACGTATATGTGTTAAAAAGGGAGTTTTTTAGGCCTGGCATGGGGCGGAGAAATCTGCATGTAAAAAGATAGGACAGGTCTATCTTTTTATGTTCGGAATTCTCCATCCAGCCGCAGAGTCTCAGCAGTCGTAAAGTTACTATTAACTCATAGTTTATGCATATCGAAAAAGAGTAAACTTACACAAAATTATAAGTTTAGCTTTGTGAATCCGGCCCATATTGTTTAATGCTCTGTCCTCGTAGTTGTGCCCTTGAAAAGAATCTAAGCCTCTCCACAACAGTATAGACTCTAACGTTATAATTATTTTCTGAAGCCCTCATTATCATTAACTCTAGGATAGGAAATATCTGATAGTAATTCGAAAGGAGCATTAGAGGCTAGACCGTATGTTCTCACACCTACCCTCCCAAGGAATCATTAAAGCCACCAGCAACTTTCCACACAATACACAAGTTGAATATGTTTTGAAAATTCATAGAACGTTGGCTGCAAGGAATTAATTACTATTTCGTAAATGCTTCCCAGTTCATTTTGTTAGTTATTGTTATTTAACACTTGTATTGTATACATTCTGTGTCACAATGAATTTCTGTAATCAATCTGAAGTTTTATGAAAAGCACAGTAATTGCTAAAATAGTAGAGTTTACAATTTTCTGATAAGAAGTCTGCATATTTCAGTATCAAATGCTGATCTAAGAAAAGTTGTTTGTATTTGTTTCTCCAAGTATTCTCTTTATTGGTAAATTGGTGCATAGGTTCTTTCTTGTGAGGTTGGCATACTGTATAAGACAAAGCACTGAAATAAGAATATAAAGGATTTTTCCACTGCAATTTGTTTTTACACTTGTGAAGCTTTATATGCTAATAAATAGGAAAGCATTGCTTTTAGATGGACATTAGCTCTTGTCTCAAATTTGTTTGCCAGCATTTTTTAGAGATTATTTATCAAAAGCAACTTTCTTTAACTATATGAGTGGAAATGTGGAAAGAAATAAAAAAAATCTCATCACAACAGTTGCTGAATGGTAAGTGTTTTGTTGTTTCCCAAAAACCGAAAAACAATTATCTAATGAAATGGTGATTCCCTAAATACTTGCATGACAATACGGTCCATCTCATTTTAAGCTGTGTGGAGTGGTAACTTGCATGTTTTTTGTGGTAATTTTGTGACATTACTGTCCACATATTTTAACAAGTTTTACAGGGTGTGGAATGTGCACTCACAGAAAAAAACTTCCACACATAGGGGCATAATTACAAAAGAATGGCGGAGCGCGGCATTAAGTCAAAATAGCTAACACCGCACTCCACCATTCTGAAAATGCAGGGATGCACCGTATTTACAACAATACGGTGCATCCATGCGTTTTCCCTAATGCTGGCGCTGAACTTAGCTGCCTAGCGCCAATGCAGGCACCCTTGCACCATAGTGCAAGAGTGCCTGCATTTAGGGAATGATTGTGTATGTGCAGGAAGGTGTTCCTTGCTGCACATAAACAATCCATAATGGCAGTTTGTTACTTCTATGTGTGCTATATTGTGCTGCACAAACAGAAGTTGCAAATCGTCATTTTTTAAATCATTGTTTATATGCAGGAAGAGACACCTTCCTGCACATAAACAATCATTCATGGCGTTTTGCTGTTTCTATGTGTGCTGCTGTGCTGCACAATGCAGCACACATAGAAACAGCAAAACCCAGAAGAAATAAAGCATTTCTCCACGTTTCGCCATGTTAAGACCCGGTTTTCCTGGATCTTAATTTTGGCACTGCCTCCTATTTACACCAACCTTGTAAATGGGACAGCGTCAAAATCAATGGGTGTTGCGGTGGAATGCCCACTGCAACACCCATTGCCCACCTCTTTCACGCTAAGTATAGCGTGAAAGGGTGCCTTATTTACAAGGTTGCGTTAAGCCACATTAAGTGGCTTAACGCCGCCTTGTAAATAAGGTGAAGCCCCTATCGCCACAGGAACATTGATAAAAGTGACGTTCCTGTGGTGACAGGGGCTTGAAAATATGCCCCATGGTTTCTATCTTCTATAAGCAGGTGGAAAAAGTGAGCGTAAAAGGGTCTGCAATCTGTTGGTAAATGGCCCAGCAACGCGAGAACCGGCATGTAATTCCAAATACTGGCCCAAAAACTCGCAATGGCCAGTAAATGAGGTGGTGAGACTACCCAGATTCGGTAACACCAAGCCTTGAATTGCCACCCATTATTACCAGCAACGTATGATCAGGGCATAAATGCGGGATCCGAGATTTATGCTGTAACGTGATCCCTCCTGTGTGAATCTTCCTTTGTCCATACTGGTTGTAATGAATGAATGCACACAGGCATCCGGACGTCTCTACTGTGGAACACCTTCCATCATCTGGCGACCTTTTTGACTGTGATGCAGGGCTAAACATTACTAAAGTTAATCTTGCTCCAAATGAACCCATGTAGAAGTCGGCAGGCTGTTTATTTTTACGTTCCCTCCACCATCCTGAATCAAAAATTTGGATGGGGTATATTGCATGCATCCATCCTGATTCTTACGCCCATGCAGTTGTACACGAAAAAATGAACACAATATAAGTATATACAATATCTTAATGGGCATAGCTGCAAAATATATATGTATTTTTCTAGACTTTAGCCACTCCATCACATTCCCTGCAGTCTTCTTTCCCTTTCTGTGTCCTAAATCTGTGACAACACAGTAGTGCTTTGTCTCTTTTTTAACACCACACTCGGCACGGAAAACAGTTCATATGGCAGAAACTGAAAACGCAATCCATCAAGCCACACCATTCAGTCAATGTCACCTGTTGGCCACCAAACTTTTTCTTAGGAACACTCCATCCAAAAGTGGCAGCAAAGTGGTGATGCATCTCTGACAGTGGCAGCGGTGTCTGGACACTGTTCAAGCACATGGTAGTGGAACTCCTACACACAATGTCAGGACGAGGAATTACAGGTGTGTATGCGAACGCAAAATTTGATTCTTTCACACCATTGTGAGCTCAATTCCATATTCTAAACCACCGTCCCAGGTAAAATATAAAGAGCCTTTGAAAAATTTCACAGTCCACTGTTCTTCAGAAACAACAGATTGCTTGTTTTTCCTTGAAAAGAAGTCAGCTGAGGACATCAAGAAACTTCTCATTGTATAATACAGAAGTTACTCGTGTAATGAATTGACCTGAATAATAGAAATAGTTCGAGTGTCCACCACAAGGTGCTTTTGCTTGTCACCACGAAAGTAAAATTCAATGAGGAACTTATATTTGTTTTTAGTAGAATAATAGATAATAAAATATTAATCAGATCCAATGGCAGTATTTTTATCCCATTCGCTGCCAGACGCCTCATCATTCTAGAACCTAACCCCTTGACAACATGCATCACTTTATAAGACTAAAAAATAAAAGTACAGACGCTTTTACATGCCTAGGATGTTCAAATAAAATCCCAGCTGAACTATATGCATGGTGTCATGCAGTGGTAGGCACATGGCTCGCATAATTTGTGAGGTTCCAAGTATTAGAGTTTTGTTGTGAAAGGGAATATGAGTTTCAGAGAAGAACTGAAGACGGATTTTGAAGATGTTCTGCATATGTCCCTTATTGGAAGGGTAAAAATGGGGTTGTTGATGATTCTTGCTGTAAAAATAAAATATTTCTTTTGCTGTTGTCTAGTAGCCTATTCCCTTATTACTCATAGGTGGAGTGATGAAAATGAACCATTGGTGGACACTCAACACATCCTGTCCCTCTCAGGAGACACCAAAAACAACGTAAAAAAATACATGACGGAAGTGGCCACCTGGATGCACACCAACTGGCTAAAACTCAATGTCGAGTAAACAGAAGTCCTGAACTTCGGATCTAAGGATTCTCCCTGGTACTCTGAGCTTGGTCCCACACCACTCTCACCAACTGGGCAAGAAACCTGGGCATAATCCTGGACACCAACCTCTCAATGAGACTCCGATCCAAAGCCATCACCTATGTCTGCTTTGGCATCCTCCGCATTCTCAGAAAGATCTTCAAATTGCTGCCCTTTGACACCAGAAAAAAACATCAGCCTTTCTCACAAGCAGATTGGACCATGGCAACTCCCTCTATTCCTACATCTCCACCCACCTCACAAACATGCTCCAAACCACCCAAAATACTGCTGTAAGACTGGTATTCGACCTTCCCGCTGCTCCCACACCGCACCCCCCTTCGAGAACTCCATCGGCTCCTGTCCAGAAATGCTGCTAATTCAAGATACTCACCCATACCTACAAAGCGTTGCACAAGACAGGTCTCCGCCTACCTCCACCATTGGCTAGATTTCTATTACCCGACCTGGAACCTCCGCTTGATGTCCCTCGCACTCACACCCACACCCCCCCGGATTCCCAGAAGCAGGACAGGAGGACGCTTGATCTCCTACCTAGCAGCAAAGACTTGAAACTCCCTCCCCAGGACATCAGATCAGCCACTACGCTTATGAATTTCCACAAGAAACTGAAGATCTGGCTGTTCTACTAATTCTCCGGGCTACCCTCATCTACTCAACGCCTTGATACTCTCACGGGTGATCAGTTTGCACTTTACAAATCCTCTTTACATTACATACATTACATGAATGGGTGCAAAAAAACAAAAACATAATGGGTCTTGAGAAAAATTCTTATAGACAGCTGATAGGGTTCGTAATTTCAGAAGATTTGTGGGACATTCTAGGAGTGAATCCTCAATCTATAACCCGTAAGCATTTATCACGTACAGAAAGAGCCATAGGTGGGAACAAAGTATTTCATTGCATAATGTGTTTCCTCTTGATCATCCAAAATATAAAATAAAGTGATAAAAAATAAGTTATGCAGGCATACATTGTTTGCTTATTATGTCACAAGTATTTTAAGAGCTGACACTTAACATCAAATACAGTTAAAGCATGTGCTGCATAGTTTACTGCTTCGAAATAATGTGAGATTCGTCTTTTAATAATGTAACTTTAACAACATAGAGCATTTCTTTTCGGTTTCTTGGTAAACAAGTCCATCTAGGCAATGCGTGTGGCATATGAAAGCTTATTGTTTATTTAAATGTCTCTCTCTCTCTCCTACTTACACGGTGTACGTTTTTGCTGAAGGTCTGAACTCAATGTGAAAAATACTATTTGGGTTGCATTTATCATTCTTGGGTGTTCATTCATACAAATCAATAGTTCCCTGATCTTTATTGATTTCAGATGGGAAGCTGTCTGGCAGCGTAAAACTCTGCAGTCCACCTTTCTGGTGGTCATTTTTTCAATTATAAAAGTGTCGCCTATTACAGAGTGCACATTGGTTTGTGAGACCAACAGAATGATTGCTGTATAGGTCATTAAACCGAACCCTAGTAGGTTACAGGGGACAAACATTTTTTTGTCAATATTTTGCCAATATTCCAACCCCATCTATCAGTGAAAATGCAATTTAGCACAAACTTGTTTTTCTTCTGTGTCTGAGATTGTTCATACAGTAGGGTTTTCTGTATGACCCCATTGCCAAAATATTTAGAGACATTAATGCAAAGAACAAGAAAGAAAATCAGCCACAAGCATGCTTATCTTTTCAATTGTTAAAATTACATCGCTTTGCAATGCAAAACGCGGAACTTGAGAAGGACAAGAGCAGGGTGATAAAATGGCAGTATCGGAATATATTTGCACATGTAAACGAACATCGGATGACTGTATTAAAGAATGGAAAAACGTGTGCTTGGGAACATAAAATATATGAAAAAAATAAAACATGCGATGCCAAATATGCTACAAAGAAGCAGAATAAATGCAGTTCACAAACAAATCAGTTGCAACCTACATGCATCCTTTTAAAAATGTTATATGGAATAGTAAATTCACGTATGCATCGACTTACTCCTGTGCATGTGCATACATTTGTGAATGTTAAAAGCAATGAAGAATCTGGCTGTAACCACACCCCACCTTCTATTGGAATGCACAAATACGATGTTGTCGTGTAACTTTTGAATGTGTTCGTTTGCATGCATGTAATTCCAAGTATAGTGTTTTTTTATGTGTTATTTTTTGGTGTTGAAATAACACAAAAACTGATGTTTAATGACCAAAAGAACACTGAAAGTCACCAGTTATAGTTTATAGAGCTAGCTCTAATCTGTGCCCCACCATGCATTGCTCTTGATTTCACATGGTACATTGCTCTGACGTCACTGATGGCATCACTGATGACATCTCAAATCACATCATTGATGACATCATCCAATGTATGTGACAGTTTGCTATACTCTTTTCGTACTGTAAGGTATTCAGCAAACTCAACATAGACCACATTTTTTATCACCTTTGTAGTGCTAATGGGTGTAACCTTTCACAACATGCAGGATATGAAGCATATCTGTGAAATCACCCACATTTAGTAGATACTGTGATCTGTTTTTAATAATATCGAGGTGCACAGGAAACATAATGGCTCTGTAGACATTAATATGATCAACAGATTTTTAATCCTTGAAGGACGTCCTTGGGGCCAACTACCCCTCCTGTTACCTCCAGTAAAAACCACACAGCAGGATTGCTGAGAGGTTATCAGAGGCCACATGCCCTTTCTCCACCACTTTGCAAAAGTGCCTCTTGGGGGGATGGCCCTAGCAAACCCCAATGTCCCAGGGGTGGGCATCTCGGGACATTGCTGGAGCCGGCCCTGGGGGATGGTGGTCACATATAAATACTTTTTACCCCCTGCAGGGTCCCTGTGGTACCCCCCCACTATATCTGGGGGGTCAGGGTATTCCTACACTGCCCCCTTTTCATTTTTTTTACTTTTTGTTGTGGGACTCGGCTTCAAGCCGAGTCCCAAGATGCTTCCATCGCTTCCTGGTTGACGTGTTGGCACCCAATCAACTTTTAGTACGATCCGCAAGTCCACTACAATGACTCGCATCCCCAGATATCTATATTTGTTAAATTTTAAAATATCTGTGAGACTACTGAACGGATTTACACCAAATGTAGCTTCCTGCCAAATTTGGTGTAATTCCGTTCAGCGGTTTGGGCTGTAGTCGTGTTGAAAAAGTGAAAGCTCCCCATTGACTTAACATGGGGGAAACATGTTTTGAGACCCCCCTTTTGTCTTGCCCACTGCTTGACGGATCAAGCCCAAAACTTTCAACACAGCACCTGAGCCAACAAGGGGAAGTTTTGGGAAAATTTCGTGAAGATTCGTCAACTGGTGCCAAAGATATAGGCAAGTCAAAAATGCTTTTTCTCTGGAAACATGGTCCTAACTATAGCTACCTAGCTACCTACCACACACACACACACACACATATATGTATATATATAAAGAGAAGCACTACAGAGCCTACAAAAAGATCAAACTATTGTATGCAAACCGTCCGATAAAGGCGGAAATGTTGTCTTGCTGAAGGCGGAATACTACTGTGGCGAGGCACTGAAGCAATTACAAGATGTGTCCAATTATCTGCCAATCATGATGAGGGAATACGAAAAGAGTATTCAGGATTATCGAGAATTGATCAATAAATGGCAACAGAGAGGAATGCTTGGAGATGATGAGTACAAATTTTTGAACTGCCAGCATCCACGCATCCCCACTTTTTACCATCTCCCTAAAATACACAAGGACACTGTAAATCCTCCAGGTCGTCCTATCGTATCATCAAAGGGGAGTTTGACTGAAAACATGTCTATCTTTATTGATTAATTTTTATTTGATTTTGTGGTTGAGTTGATTTCGTACACCCAGGACACTAGACATTTTTTGAAGCAGATTGAAGATGTAATGTGGGAAGATAACTTTGAAATGATTACTCTAGACATCTCCAGTTTATATACTAGCATTCATCATGTTGATGGCTTGGAAGCCATAAGATATTTTCTGAACGGTCGCTCCCTAAAATATATGGAGCATAATGCTATGCTGTTGGAATTTGTGAACTATTGCTTAACCAACAACATATTCATTTTTCAGGAACAACTGTATAGACAAATTTGTGGAACGGCCATGGGCACCTGCTTCGCCCCCAGCTATGCGAACTTGTTCGTGGGCTGGTGGGAGAAGCGGGTGGCCTGGTCGGATGCCAATGAGGAGTGGACCAACAGATTGGTGAGTTGGAACCATTATATTGATGACTTGTTCATCATTTATAACGGAACCGAGGAGTCAGCCAAGAATTTTGTAAATGTATTGCATGTTAATAACCTGAATTTGAAGTTCTCTGGAGAAATAAGTAAGACCTCTGTTAATTTCCTAGATTTGACTGTCTTTGCATATAATGGGAGACTTTGCACTACTTTACATCGTAAGCCCACGGCGGGTAATTCGGTGTTACATGCTCACAGCTGTCATTAAGAAAACTTAAAGAACAGTATCCCCTACGAGGAACTGTTACGAATTAAAAGAAATTGCACGCGAGAATGTGATTTCCAGGCAGAAGCGGCTTACAGCATGGCTAGGTTCCAGGTTCGAGGGTACTCAGAAGAGACCTTGACGAATGCTAAAAAGAAGGTAGAGACCAAGCAGAGAACCGAACTTATTAGTAGTGCATTTAATCTGAGGCAGAAAAGATCTAGGAGATTAGATAACTCACTGAATCAATGTAGGATTTTTACAGATTTCTCCAGTGGTGCCAATGATATCAGAAACATACTACGTAGGAACTGGCACATTTTGAAGGCTGATCCCATTTTAGGTGAGAATTTGTCTAAAGCTCCCCTTCTCACATTTAGAAAAGCTTGATCACTTCGAGACTGTTTGGTTCGAAGTCACTTTGTCATAGAAAACAGACAATCTTGCTTCCACTCGGTGAAAGGCTTTTTTCCGTGTGGGAGATGCAAGGCCTGTAAATTCAGTTGTAAAGTGTCATCATATTCCATACCAGGGCTCAAAAATCCAAAACTGATTGATAAATTTATGAACTGTAATACTAGCTATACAGTATATTGTCTAACGTGTCCATGTGGACTTCGTTATGTCAGCAGTACCATCCATCCGACCAAAATACGTATTCTCGAACATCTTCGAGCTATTGCCTCTAAGGATTTAAACTATCCAGTGGCCAGACATTTTGAGATTTTCCACAATAGTGACAGGGATCAGCTACGTTACTTTTGTCTGGACCACGTTCCCAATGACATAAGAGGGGGGAACAGAGAATTGAGGCTTAGAAGATTGGAGTCCAGATATATTCTGGACTTACATTCTAAGATACCGTATGGCTTGAATAGTGAGGAGGAGTTGGCGATACATTTATAGTTCAACTTTCCATGTTCTCTTGAAGAGGCTGAATAGTAAATTGATCTGGAATGGATTTGCACCTTTGTAAATATATGTAAATATGTGTATAGGTATCTGTACATTGGAATTTGGTCACTATTTTCTTTCTTTTTGTTTTGATGTGTTTTATCTTTCAGTATGGTGGTAGTGACATGCATGAATTTACTGCTATTTGACCCTCATGTATATAGGATAAGCTATCCATAGCTAGAATATGAGCTTTACCGGGTACGTGCAATGTTTATATTGACATGGATTTATGTACATAGGAATATGCCCATTCAGGGCGACATTTTGTTCATAATCTATGGATTATTATGATACGAATTTGCATCTGTCGAGAGGATATCGAAGATGTTAATTGATTTGTACATATATGTATATAGGCCCATTCAGGGCTGAATCATGAAGGATTCAATGATTTTGAATGAATTCCATCACTGAAGTAATGGTTAAAATTGCATGTTCCAAGATGGCCGACACGGTTCATACATGGAGTAGTCCTATGTCGATTGTGATATTCTGACTCCACCAATGAATGTATAGGTTTATTTAAATGGCGTTTTCTCGGCCTGCCGCTTTATATTGAGAAAGGTAGTCGCCGAAACGCGTCTTGTTTGTGTGCTGAAACCAAATAAATTGTTTTTTTTTAAATCTCCCGTGAGTGCTGGTACTTTGTGTACTGTGGAGCTAGCATATATATATATATATATATATATATATAGAACCCTTTGCCAGCAATATAAGCCCCAATTACACAGTTGCCTTGATGTGTTCAAGTGTTCTCTCTAAGATACCGTATGGCTTGAATAGTGGGGAGGAGTTGGTGATACATTTATAGTTCAACTTTCCATGTTCTCTTGAAGAGGCTGAATAGTAAATTGATCTGGAATGGATTTGCACCTTTGTAAATATATGTAAATATGTGTATAGGTATCTGTACATTGGAATTTGGTCACTATTTTCTTTCTTTTTATTTTGATGTGTTATATATATATATATATATATATATATATATAGAGAGAGAGAGAGAGAGAGAGAACACTTGAACACATCAAAGGCAACTGTGTAATTGGGGCTTATATTGCTGGCAAAGGGTTCTGGTGGCATTTACAAACCACTAGACTGAATTAATTGATTTTATTACTGTTTAGAAAGATTTAGAGCAATTCAGCGTCAATCAATCAATCAATCAATCAGGGTTCTAATCATCCGTGAGGGTCTCAATGCGCTGGGGGGGTGGTATTTTGCAGTTGTGTCGAAGAGCCAGGTCTTGAGGTCCTTCCTGAATTGAGGCAGTGATAGTGATTGCCTGAGATGCAGAGGCAGGGAGTTCCAGGTTTTCACAGTGAGGTAGAAGGATCTTCCTCCAGCCGAGGAGTTGTGGATTCATGGGATAGTGGCCGAGGCCAGTTGGGAGGAGCGGAGATGTCTGTTGGGTGTGTAGAAGCAGAGGCAGTGGTTGAGGTTTGTAGGCGTGCATAAGGAGCTTGAAGGTGATTCTTTTGTTGATCGGTTGACCAGTGTCTGAAGATGTGGCTGCGGTGGGGGATGTCTCGGATAAGTCTGGCAGAGGTGTTCTGAATGGGATGCAATTTCTTTTGGAGTTTTTGGGAGGTGCTGGCGTAGAATACGTTGCCATAGTCGAGCTTGCTGCTGATGAGCACCTGAGTGACCGTTCTCCTGGTCTCAGTGGGATACACTTGAAGATCTTCTGCGGCAGGCAGAGCGTGTGGAAGCAGGAGGATGATACAGTGGTGTTTTTGCGGTTCATTGAGAGCGAGGAGTCGAGAATGATGCAGAGGTTGCATGCATGGTTAGTGGGTGTGGGGGGTTCCGAGTGCTGCTGGCCACCAGGAGTAGTCCCATGCAGAGGGGGTGGAGGCCAGAATGAGGACTTCGGTTTTGTAAGAGTTTGAGGCAGCTCTCCTTCATCCAGTTGGCTACTGCCCATCGTGGAAGTTGCTCTTAGCGGCTGTACGTTCATCAGTGAGGGTCAGAATCAGCTGGGTGTCGTCGGCGTAGGAGGTGATGTTGAGTCTGTGGTTTCTGACGATGGCTGCAAGCGGGGCCATGTAGATTTTGAAGAGGGTGGGGCTCAGAGAGGAGCCCTGGGGAACTCTGCAGCATATCTCAATAAGCTCTGAGGAGGGCAGTGGGAGCCTGACTCTCTGGGTTTGGCCGGTGAGGAAGGAGCGAATCCACTCTAAAACTTTGCCGCAGATGCTGGCGTCATGAAGTCTTGTGCAGAGGGTGTGGCGGCAGAGAGGTCCAGGAGGATGAGGGCTGTAGTTTCGCCTCGTTCGAGGATAGTGCGGAGGTCATCAGTTGTGGCGAGGAGTGAAGTCTCGGTGCTGTGGTTTCTCCTGAAGCCAGATTGGGAGGGGTTGAGGGTGTGGTTAGTTTCGATGAACTATGTGAGTTGGGAGTTGATGACCTTCTCAATGACTCTGGCTGGAAAGGGGAGTAGAGAGATTGGTCTGTAGTTCCTGCAGTCTGTCGGGTTGGCAGAGGGTTTCTTCAGCAGGGGGTTGATCTCTGCGTGTTTCCAGTCTTCAGGGAAGGTGACGGATTACATGGAGCAGTTAATGGTGTGACAGAATTCGGGTGCAATGGTGGTGCGAGCTCAGTTGAAATTGTGGTGGTAGCAAGGGTCCGAGGGGGCTCCAGAGTGGATGGTTTTCATGATCCTTAGGGTGTCGTCTGCGGTGAGGGTGGTCCAGTTGAGCAGGGTCGGCTGGGATATGAAGCATTCGGGTGCAGTGGTTGCGGTTGGGATGGGATGTTCCTGAATCCTTTCTTAGTGGTTCTGATAAGATGGTGGTGTGTGGTGACGGCGGTTTTGAAGGCTGCATGGTCTGCCGAGGTCTTGCTGCTCCTCCATCTTCTCACGAGCTGTCTGCAGGTGCACCTGGTCTCTTGAAGGGCGGGGGAGAACCAGCTGGCTTTCCCAGAGGGCTGCTTGCCGGAGGGTTTCCTGAGGGGGGCCAGTGTGTTGTCGCAGTTGGAGATCCATCGGTGGAGGTACCATGCTGAGGCGTTGGCATTCGTGGAGGTCAGTGGTGGGGTTTTGTGGAGGGAGGTGGCGAGTAGTTCTTTGGAAACCTTGTTCCAGCTTCTGCACGGGTCGAGGAGGGCACAGTGATGTTCGGTGGGTTTATTGAAGGAGAAGTGGACGCAGTGGTGGTCTGTTTAATGAAGGTCAGAAGTGTGGCTGACAGCGATGTTGTTGCTTGCGGAGAAGATGGGGTCGAGCGTGTGTCCTGCTGAGTGAATTGGAGAGGAGACCAGTTGTTTCAGTTCGATGGTGGCGAGGATCTCCAGTAGGGATGATGTGTTGTGGCCGTCGAGGTTGTCCTGGTGGAAATTGAGGTTACCAACAAGGATTTAGTCTGTTGTGGCGATAGAGTGGTGTGTGCGATGAAATCGGCTACGTATTCACTGAAAGGGGGAGGGGGTCAGGGAGGTCTGGAGATGAGGGTGCCACGAAGGGTGGTGTACGGGTTAGTCTGGAACTAGAAGTGGAGGTGCTCCATGTCGGGTGAGTGGTCATTGGAGCTACTTGTGAGGCAGAGGGTATTTTTGTGTACTATGGCGATGCTGGGCGCGAACCTGGCATGGACGGGTGCAGAGGGACTTGCCTTTGGTGCGCCTTTGGTGCAGCAGCAGCGCGGCTGCACATCAGCTGCCATTAAATAGTGTTAGAGAGGAGGAAGGGCTGTCAGCTGAGAGGTGGGAGGTGGTAAGCGGTGCTGGAAGGGGGAGGCGCAACGGGGAATTAGCAGCAGCAAGGGTGGGAAAAGTAGCACAGAATAAGGCAAAGAATGAGGGGAAAAGGCAAAATACAGAAGGTAAATAGAAAAAGACAAAAAGGCTAGAAAAAAACCAGAACAAGAGAAAGGAGGAAACAGGAAGCAGAGACAAACTCACCACTGGGCCACCATGGATGAGACATTGATGGAAGCCTGCGGGTGGAGGAGGGCCTTGAACACGAGACCTAGAGTGCAGAGGAGCAACAGCTACTAGGTGGAGCTGCACGGTAAGGGAGCAACGCATGCTGATGAGGTCTGTGAGGTCGCATCCATTTAGTATCCGTTGTTTGCTTGAGACTGCTGATCTATCTGTCAATGTTTTAATAATTGTTTTTTTATGGGAATATTGTGCTAATATTGAAAATTTGTTTTTTCTAACAATGTCTATTAATAAACCACATTTTGAATGGAAATCTCATTGTAAGGAAATCAAAAATATGCATTCTAAAATGTGCTTTTCTTTTGTAGTATGTTGACACTGTAGAGTAGGTTTAACAAGATATATGTAAAGAAAGAAAATTAGGTGCATTATGGGACAGTGTAACATTTTGCTGACGTGGTTCTAAACCAATTCCTAAGTAGGCTTGTCTTTTCCATTTCTCCTTGTTCAGCTCACCGTTGGATTGAAATATATCCTCCTGTTCTTTTTTCAAACCTTATTTTGTTGCGAATCCCCTCTGTCCCTACTTCTTCACATGTTCTCCAATAAACTCTGCAAGTGGATATACTTTAAATAGCCCTGCTGAAATGAAGGTTTTATACAGAACTACCAGCTCATGGACTTATTTGAACTCTACATCCCATATAATTTGTCAGAGAGTTGCAATGCCACTCTTGATCAAGTGCTTTAAGTGTTTAATTTGTAACTTCTTCTGGCAATTCAGGACTATTCCATAGTGTATTGTATGTTTGTCACAAGGGCCACAACATACTTCTGAAGAGACTACTGTATTTTACAGAGAACCATCATTATCCTCAATTTGATTTTCTTAAAATTCTTTGAATTTTGAAATGTGAATAAAACTCTTCCCAGTTCATATTCTCCAGTTATTAATTTTTGCCATGTATTGTCATATACAGTGGTCCTACTCGGTTCTAGAAAATATTGAAAATACCTTCCTGCAGCTGCAAAATAAAATCCTTAAAAGTCAGGCAAAGCCCCTCCTCCCCATCCCCCGCCAATGGGCCCAGCAGTTTTGATCTACTAATTCTAGGCATCTTGCCACCCTAAATCAATCTTACTATCATTGTATTTATTGTTTCAAAAGATTTCTGTGTGAGAGTTACAGGTATGTTTGAAACAGAAAAAGAAATGTGTCAGAATGGACATTTTGAGAAGATTTATTATTTCCACAATCAAGAGGGGTAATTTCTTCCAGGATTTTAATTGTTTCTTAGGACCAGATTAGGACTTTGGCGGTCTTGTGGCAGGCCACCACGCCAGCACCACGCTCCAGACCGCAAAAGCCGTCCGCACACCGCCCACCGGATTATGAGTTAAAATCCAGTGGGCTATCCCATGGTGGTGCCTTTCAAAGACTCATAGCAGAGCCTTAGAAAGGCAGCGTTGTGGGACTGCCACAGCATGTTCCAGCAAGGCATGGACTGTGCAGTCCATGCCGTGCTGGAACTGGGGGTGAATACAGACAGGGGGCACACACAAGTTTTTCACAACTTTACATATGTTGCTTTTCTGAAAAACCTTAGGAAGTACTTTTTCTTCCGCTTAAACTAGTAATAGTTCTGTTTTTGATGTATTTACTTTATAACCTAGCACTGCACTGAAGTTATTGATGGTATTAATTATTTTTTTGAGGTGAGGCCAGGTATAATACCCCTGATTTTAGCTGTGGCAGGGCACCCTATATGGCTGAGTACATCTGCCCTCTTTCGTGCCATAAGTGATAACAGGCTCTATACACAGAGCAAGTTGATGAGGGGAAAGAGGGGATCCTCGCCTAGTACCTCTAGTGATATTAATTTCCTCTGAAGTAAATCAGTTCAAGAACAGAGCCGCTGATGCATTTGCAGGTGTATGTACTTTGCGCTGTGTTTTTTTGCAGACAGAGCCTAATTAAAGAGAGGTGCAGTTGGAGGTGGTGAAATGCCCATGGGCACGGTGGGGAGGGGATGGGGGAAAGAGGGTGGGGAACCCCATGTAAAATATAACAAAAACAGCAATCATTACAGGGCAAACACTGACATCAATGTCAGTTTTTGACCCGGGGTGAAATGTTCACAAATTGCATTTGCATACAGTCCAGCAAATGATATGGTGAAATGGACATGTAAGCAAAAAGACATGGCAGGCCCGTTAACTCAAGCAGGAAGCTGGGCAATTAGAATTGCAATAAAAAAGTGGTCCAGTTGTGGAAGGAAACTAGGGTCTGATGTACAAAGTGATTTTACGGTTGCATAGGTCATAATTGAGCTTTGTGACCACAAAGTGGTGTTTCTAAATGTACAAAACCTAAATTGCTATTCAGTAAAACATTACCAAAACACAGTTTGGGCTTCAGATTAAATACAGAATTGGTATTTGAAAGGGGTGTGCAAAGGGTGTCCCAGCAGGCCACCATTCTTGTGACTCTAACCAATCGTAGTGGATCTCAATTTACAAGCTACCTCATGAACATTAATGAGATAGGTCAAATTGTGACCCGCGACAGACCAGGGTTTGCATGTCTTTCTGCAATAATGTTACATTTAAAATGTTATCTTAGAAATATCAGATTTAGGTCCAGACAGAAAAATAATTAACAGCTATTGTAAACGTCAGTCACATATTTGCTCTCAGTAAACCAGTTATTCAATGTCAAAATAAGGCTATCTCCCAGTTAGTAACATTAAGTCTGCCTTGCATTCGATTATTATTGCCACAACCCGGCAAGCTGCTGCAGCATTTGAACAAATAACCACTGTACCTATTTGAAGCCTGACAAATGCTTTTTTCTCCTTTTTGATGTACTTTGATGTATAAAGTGCATTTCTGCACTTTACATATGCCATTATCATTGCAAGAAAGTATCTTCAGTCTTCTTAAGTAAGGCCTTCACATACCCATCCAATCCAGTGACTCTTTTTTTCATTTTTTTTCTTTTCGTCTTACCACCCTTTCCCCTTCCTGTCTCCCCCCTGCACTGCACCTCCCATTCCACCTCCCCTATTGACAAAGTGGGCTAGGGCCCAAGTCCAATCATCATACTTTAAACCCTGTTCCTTTTGCCTTATTTGGGTGGAGTGCAATATCATGTTTCCTCAAGATTTTCCAAGTCGATATTTATGTTACCCCCTTTATCCATTAAGTCTATTGATTATCACAGATTGCTGTAAAATGTTTCTTCAGTCACTATTTCATCTCAAATAATAAAAATAAAAGAAACTGAAGCTGATGCCTAAATATACAAAAACGAACAGGGGGGCTATATACCCCTCTAGAGCCTAGACTACCATAAGACACAAAAAAGAGACAAAGATTTCTTGTTTTGTGCTAAATGGCATGTTTCAAATTCAAGTTATAGTTCATGATTTTGAATCTGAGAATGACATTTGTGGGCATCATTAGATTCCAGAATTGCATGCAAACTCCGTTTCGAGAGTACTTTCAAGCCTGAGATTGAAACAATTGGAGATTGTACACTGGGGGGCATATTTACGTTCCCTGGCGCATCCCTGCATATCAGCAGGGATGCGCCAGGGAAAATGCGTCACGCAAGTTTACCCTTGCGCCACGTCCGATGCGCCGCATTTACAATGCGGCACATCGTGGCGCAAGGATAAGCAGATGCGTGACGCATCTGCCGGCGGAAGGTTGGCGCAGTGCTGAAGCTGTGTCGCAAGCGCGACGCAACTCCAGCACTGCTCCAACCTTCCCTACTCCTAACATGGTGCGTCAATCCTTACGCCTGCTTGAAGCAGGCGTAAGGATTTGACGCACCAGCTGCCGAAAAAGTGACTGCGTGAAATCTTGTAGATTTCACTACGTCACTTTTCCGAGGCGTTCCTGCGCCGGAACGCCCCCCCCTGTGCCAGTACGCCCACATGAAACCTGACGCAGGTTTCATGTGGCGCAGGGGTTTACTACGTGATGCATCTCCCTAGATGCGTCACGTTGTAAATATAGCGCAACGCGGCGCATGGTTTGCGTCGCCGCTGCGTCACATGCGTGACGCAACGGCGGCGCAAAAGTGCCGCAAGGGGCTTGTAAATATGCCCCTGGATTTTTTAAACTCTATTAACAATGATCTCATCTCTCAGTCTTCTTGTGGTGTTAAAAGTGAGAGCTGGAAATATAGAAATAGTGAATCTCTTGTCTCTTTTCTTTGGCTTTCATTAGCATATTCCCTTTGATTGCAAAGCCTTGAAAAGAATACAATAAATGTTCTCAGAGTCCTGCTGCAAATTGGCACATGAGATAACACTTGGTAGGCTCATGTGATACTAAGTAAATCCAGGAGTGTTGCTTTATCTTCTTCCAGGACATATACTTGGAGATGATCTTGGAGATGATTTATTTGCAGATTTTTCATCTTTTGCTTTAGAATCTTGGATCACAGCCCCCTTTGGAATGCCTACCACCCGTGTGTTATTTTGTCTTGACGGGTTTTCTAACCCTTCTTTTTTTCTTGATGTATCCATCTTGGCACTTGTCTCAGTGAGTAGGGCAGTCCCTAGCTTCGCGGTTCTCGTCTCAGTAAATCCACGTGTCTCCGAAAGTCCCTATTGTATCAGTGAGTTCATCGGATGTCTCTCTTAGATTTTCTAAACTTTCCATATAAGTTGCTGATGTGGATTTAAGCTCCATCACGTCTTTTAGTATAGTTTTCAGAAGTGTTTTAGCTGTGGCTTCAGATTGTTGAATTTCTGATCGATCTGCTAACCTCGTCCGAGTTATCTCTTTCTACTTCACTTATTCCAGCTTTGTGTTTTTCCCGGTTTCCCCACTTCACTCGAGTTCACCTACTACAATTAACTCTGTGCAGTGCTTAAGCAGACGAATAATAGTATTTTCTTTTAATGCGTACTTGGTATGATCTATCTTGTTGCTTTAAGTTCTGTTCTGTGTCTTTCGGTTTTTAATTATGCAAGTTCATGTATTCATGCTGCCTCGGATGGGAGAGCTAGCAAACTGCTTGGATCGACATTTTGTTTTAAAGTTTCTTATTTTCCAGGGAAGCTGTATTGTTGCTATCACTTTAAGTCTGTATTTAAATTAGTTTGCTTTTCTTGTTTTCGGATCGCAGTCTTTCGTGATATTCCCTGAGTTTCATGGAGTCTCTTGCTTTTTGCCTGGTTATTTATTCTTGCTGCTTTCTGTTCGATAGGTATGGTTATTTGACTTGTTTCCTAGCCTCCATGGATAGGTATTATTGCAGTACTGCAATAAAAGTAAATGTGGTGATCTGTGCCTCTGCCCACCTTTTGGGATAATTTTCGTAGTGCAACACATACCAGGCTGTGAAAATCTATCCTGCATTTAAGAAACCTATCTGACTCGATCTTGTTTAGATCATGCCCGCACTACTACAGTACACAAGCAGGGTTAACATTGGAAATTGTAAAATGGTTTTGCAGAGTTTGACTTTCCTGTACTGTGAGAAGTATTAAAGAGGCTGTCAATGGTGGTTCATGGTTTATTCCATGGTGAGAAGAATGTTTATTTTCTCTTTAGTCTTATCAGCTGTGCCAGGATGAGCTATGATGTATTACTAATGAATGCTTAGTGTTTCTCTGATTGCACTGCCTTGAAATTTCCATCGCTTTGTCGGGGTATATCTGCCCATGCTGAGTGCTGCACTGGGGGACATGGGGTAGCCGAGGCTGACTTATGATGTCCTATCAGCTGGAATGAATGCTTCGCTCAGAGAATCTTTCACCTCAGATTGTTTACTCGATCGCGCTTTTACAAGGCAAGTTACTCTTATTTATTAACATCTCTCCACTTCTTGATTTTGACTTTTTCGCTATACCTTGGATTGCAGTCTTTGCTACATTCTCTAGTGACAATGTTAATTATGTTAGGTGTGAGCTTGGTTTCTCTCTGTTCAGTGGATCTGTTGTGGGGGTGCCCATGATCACCTATATTGACTAGATCCACAATGGTGCTACTTATGTTTTTAGCTGAGCCAGCGGAATCTTCCACTGTGGCCTCAATTCTCCCCATAACCTTATTAGCTACTTTATTGGCTTAGTACTGGTTATTTTCCAAAGCTTTGGGGGTTGCAGTGACTTTCTAAAGGGTGTCTGCATATTGTATACTGGTCCCCTCCCGTGCAACCCCCAAATCCAGTTTTCCTGGATAGGCAAGTCCTAGCAGAGATCATATTTGCTGTTGTTTCTTTTTTCTAATGCTTTATTTTCACTAGTCCTCTCAGTTCTAGAACAGGTTTTGAGACTATGCCTCAGCCTCAACCCCTTTATTAATTCTGAATGTCTTCCATCTTTCACCTTGCTGTTTTTTAATGGATTGCACTATCCATACCTTAGATTGTTCTTAATCATATTGAAAGTTTGTTCTAATTGTTGAAATCCTTCCATTTTTTTCTTTAGGAACTTTGGTGAGTGGGCAGGTTTTATATTGAGGTTATTTATATATCTCTTTCTGCCACTTACTTCTCCTATGCAACAGCAATTTCAGCCGGCCTCTCACCTTGTTAAAGTCAATTGGAGCAATAATAATAAATCTCAGTGGCATTTGTTTTCTGTCTTACTACCCTCAGATGTCTTGATTCTTGGAAGCTGCTTCCACCATCTCATATTTATTCAGAGTCTGACTGATTTCTCAGCTTCCTCTTCACTGTAATTTCCATGCTACATATAATGCATTCAGTCGCAATACACCAATGCGGTCCCTTGATCCCAGATACCATACTGTTGTGTTGCACTCTACAAAAGCACCTCAGTGTCTGACGTTGTCTTGTCTTCTTCTTACTTTCTTCGTCCCACGAAGAGGTGAGGATCTCACTGCCAGCCTTCTGGCCAGTATCTGTCAGCGTCTTTCAACACTCAGCACTCATCGCCCACTGGAACCCGATGCTGGAGCATGCTTCACCCAGGCCAGGCAGTATCTTGATGGGCCTCTTGTTACCACGTCATCAGTCTCGAACAGGTAGAAATGACAAGCAACTGCTTCCAGAAAGATGGGAAATGAAGAATGGAAAGCACTATTTTGATCAGTAGTGCATGTATCTGAACTGTAATAGCCTTACTCCAAGAGCTGTTGGCATGCTAATGGTATGGGTATCAAGGGGACACAAATGATTCAGGACCTAAGCAGCAAGCTGTTTGCCAACTATGCTCTTGGTGATGTTTCATTATCAAAATGGAGAACATGTGGTCTGTGTAAGAAACACTGCTATATGTCCGGTAGCCTGCACCAGACAACGAGCCCATGGTCAGCCATCCTGACTATGTTATCCCATACTGATGTCATTTGTGTGCATTTTGCAGATGCTGGACATGCATCTTTTTAAGATGCTTTTTTCCCGATTTGTTTATTGAGTTGGCCTATGACCACCTTCTCTGGGATTTTTGACCTCCTCAAAAGGCATGCAATGCAGCAGTAGTTTATATGCTGAGTCAAGGGATGACAGAGGATAGCATGTTGTCAGCTGAGCCAGAGGAAGAGAAGCATAAATTATCAACTGGGTTACACCATGTGTTGAATAAGGTTAACACTTCTCATACTTGGAGATTCTTCACAGTTCGATCCCAGCACAAAAAAAGGTTATTTAGAGTTTGACTTCACAGACTAACACGTAAAGTGTAGGTAGTCTCACACTTACAAACTTCTTTGCACTGGTCATCTTGTGACCACATCCCAATGAGAAAATGAAAGCATCGTCTAATGGAACACAGTGGCAGACAAGTTCAACCCCCAGCGCTGATGATGTACTTGGTCTGATACCAATACGATATTATTCTATCTTATACATCTTACAATCGGGTACTTTGTAATTCAACGTTCCAAGGGTTATACATTAGGATTACACATTATAGCATATAATATATTAAGAAAAGCTCAACTTTCTCAGTGGGTCAACCCCATTTGCCTGTATCCACTGTTTGTTCTGTTATGCCACATGGGTTTTGGTATTATGAGCTTTCATTATTTTGCTTGCTCCGCAGGCAACCTGTAACTGGTCATGTTTTATTCGGCGAAGTGCTTTGTCACCCTCTGGGTCTCGTCTGTGCAGTAGAAAATTGCTAATAAATATATACAATAAAGACAACTTCTTTATTGAAACCTGCGCTGCAGAGAAACAGTATATGAAGATACAATTGTGATGTACTTTGAGCGAGGAGCAGTGAAACGGACAAATTTGTGAAACGCTGATAAGATAGTCTGGATCTTTTTAAAGTTTGCTTCTCTAGGGTTACTTACTATTTGATGATGTGTCAGGAGATAATTCATTTTCAGTCAATTATTCTTTCCCTTTTCTCTTCACAGAATTCTTATTATTTAATGTTATTTTTTAATTTGTGGGTACACTGATTCTTTGCTGTTCTGTTTCTTCTAACACCACTATGACTGTTGTTGACATATGCACATATGCAAATTGGGCACAAATATGTGGACTATATTATCTAGTTAGACAGACAGATAGATAGCTAGAGAGTGAGAGAGATAGATAGTGTTGGAAAGTAGGATCTGCTTCTTATGGTTACCCCCACTTTTTGCTTCATGTAACACTGTTTTTGACTAGTCTGACTGGGATCCTGCTAATCAGGACCCCAGTCTATCTGCTTTCTCCCTAAACTGTAATGTTATGTACTTTGGTACACTCCAGATTGGATACTGGGTTACCCTTCTCAGTTCCTAGTGTATGGTGCCCATGTACCCAGGGCATAGGTACCCCAGAGGCCTCCCAGGGGCTGCAGCATGTATTATGCCACCCATGAGAGGCCATGCAAAATGGATCTACAGGCCTGCCATTGCAGCCTGTGTAAGTTGGGGCATGCACCACTTACTTAAGATATAGGTTTACTATATCTAAGGGTCACTACACTTAAAACCTATAAGTCACCCCTATTGCAGGCCTTGACAATCCTGAAGGCAGGATGATTGGTTCTAAGTGAGAGGGTGCCACTGCATGAGCAGGATACCCCTGCAGCCTACAGAGTCCATTCTCCCGGGTTGTTAGTGCTACAGCCATTTACGACATGTAGAGTGGCATTATGCGACCGGGTGATGACCAACTCTAAAACGGCTGAAAGTAACCCTATCGTGTTTGGTGTCAAACATTGTGGAATCAAACCTCCACACCGGTAACCGGTGTGGGAGGTATGATTCCACCCCTCAGAAACGAGCTTTGTGAGGTCCCTGGTGTTCCCGGTACCACCCTTCTAGTCCCAGGCAGCCCAAAAGGGTTGCTGCTGGCCAGAGACACATTTCTGCCCTCCTGCTGCTGAGCCAAGCTCGAGCAGGGGAAGGCAGAACAATAGGTATCCTGTCACAGGGAGGTCTGACCACCTCCAAGACAGGATTTAGTGTATTAGGCCTGGGTTGGTGCGCTTGCCAGCACCCGAAAGCCTGCATGAGGTGCACATTTGGTGTCCCTGTGCATAGTCCAGTTCAAAACAGTCCTGGGAGCCGTTGGCTCCTGCTCTGCCGCAAAACTGGACAAAGGACATGGGAGTAACCTCCCCACTGTCCTGACCCTCCCCGGGGAGGGTCCTCTGAATCTGTCCAACCCTCTTCCATGGGTACAAAAGGGCTTACCTTGCTGTAGGACCCTAGATTTGATGTGGACAAGATTCTGAATCAGAAACCAGTGAACTTCGACCGTCTGGACACTCTGGACTTCGCTGGACTTTGTTTGGGCCCGACTTCTTCTCCCTCTCAGTCTGAAGCATTGTCTGTGACCGTGCACCATACAGGCTCCATGCAGGACCTGTGGTGCATCAAGGACAACTGAAGATATCTCCCTTGGAGTGAAGGAGTCACTCCCCTGCAACCACAGGCACTGTAATGCAACTGACCGGTCTGCTGATCCTGAGCTCCTGCGGACTCCGAAGGCTCCAGCAAGACAGGAGGTGGGTTCCATGTCCCTTGAGTTCTGAGCTGCCATCTCACCAAGTTTGAGGTCAGAATCCCTCATGGGAGCTGCAATACCTGTACCCCTGTGCACTGTGTACTTTTGCAAGTGCATATGCTTGTTGGCATTCCCAAAACAAGTGCACTGGGCTCCGAGTAGCTTCAACCTCTGGCATCATTTCCATCAGAGAATTTTGGCCTCCTTGCACTGAGTGCTCCGTGGGCTGTTGCTTTGTAAATCAGCTCGAGGTCCCCTCACGACTCCTGTGCCTTTGGCCTGTGGGTCCCCTTGAGGGTCAACACTGATTTTCTTGGGCTCCCCTGGTTGCTCCAGGCTTGCTCCAACTTCCCTGTGTTTGATGAGTCCTCTGGACCTTGCCGATCCGAACCGTAACCTTTCTTGATCATTTTCGTGGGTTGCCACTGCCAAGGCTTGTTTGTGCTCCAGCTGGACACCGACCCCTCTGCACTCGACATCCTTTGTGGGACAGAAAGTATCCGGCTCCTGGTTGTCCTCAACATCTCCTGGTCCCGGTGGCTGCAGAGTCAAGAATCCCCTTTTTGCACCTGAAGCACCCAACATCGGTGGGAATTCGTCTACCGAGCCCCTGGTCCCTCCTGAGTGACCCAGACTCTGTCCCCTCTGCTTTCAGGTACTCTTCAACAGGAATCCACCTTTGGGTTTCGACTGACACTTTTCTTTTTCCCAGTAGTGTCTCTTCTACGCAGTTCTCCATAGAGATCGACGCCGGTTTCCGACGCCACTTCAGACCTATACACCCGGCTTCCCTGGGATAGGTAACTCTGGTACTACGGTATCCACGGGTGGGGTGGCTCTCCAACCTCCTAAGTTCCACAGGGTTTCTTCGAGTCCACTCAGAAGGGTCCTTAAACTTTAAAACTGCAACCACGACTCTCCCATAGAATTGTACGGCGCCAGCAGTCGTGTTCCCACACTGCACCCGTCCTCCGTGGGGTCCCTATTTACTCACCTTGGGTGGTTCCTTGGGGTCCCAGTGATTCTACATCCTCTAGACACTGTCTTGACTCGAGTCGTGATTTTTATACCACTATTTTACTATATGGTTTGGTCTCCCCCTGGAGCCCACTGTGTATTAGTGCTACTTGTGATTGTTTCTGTGCTACAGTATTGTGTGCTTTGTGTTTATCTGCGTGTAGCAGATACTGTGAGGTATTTAGAGTGTGTTATAATAATAAATACATATTTTTATAACTACTGTGTGGTTCTCCTTTCATTCAACCAATACAATAAGGTTGCATACTGGTAAAACAAGCTGCTCAACATTCCTTCAAGACTAAGCCTGAAGGCTGCTCTCTACAGCTACCACTTGGATAGCTTTCTAAGGTTATCTTTGACCTCTTAAAACATCATAAGGGTTGTTTGGACTGGTACAGGGTGCCCACTTTAATTAGTGGACAGCATACACTAGGCCAACCTCTCACAGATAGATAGATAGATAGATAGATAGATAGATAGATAGCTTTACCACCAAAGAAGATATGTGCATGCACACAAAGCACACCCATCACCAGCACTGTTTGTAACAATGCAGTGTTTTAAATAATACTGTGCAAACCTCTGATCATTTAGAAAGCATATTCACCCATTACCCCTTTGCCCCATTACCACATCCCTGTTAATATTTCTTAGGTGAACCCCACATCGAGATAGAAAACTCTAGAAACATGCTGAAAATATGACCTCAGCGTAGATGGCCCTTTAACTGGACTTGTATTCCCAGCATCCTCCTGGCATTGCCAGGCATTTTCTGAAAGCAGGCGAATATCAAGGGAAGGGCAAGCAGGTCACAATGACTGGCATGCAGAAGGGTAGGGTTTTTTTAATGAGAATTAGTTTTAAGTAATTAGTGCATTATATCTACATCATCCTGCCTCATCCAATTCATTACTAATAAAGAATGTCAAAGCCTCAAACCAGAATTTGTAGATCACAGAATGAAACACCCAAAAGTTGTTATTGTGGCTAAACTACATGCCTTTCAGCAGTCATTCCCTAAACCTCTGTAAACACGTTTAGATGCCAATGGAGTCCTTACCAATGTACATCTCAGCCAAGCATCAACAGGCAAGTGTCATCCTCCTATTCTCATTAGGTGGTCCAGGATGGAAATGTTGCAGTGTTTACCTGACCACTCCATGCTTGAGTTGTATTTCTGCCACCCTGGCGATTATTGTATGTGATCATCCAGGATAGGTAGTCATGTCTTGATCTCTTGATGACTATCTGGTGAGGCACGAGGTGGACCTTCAGTGGCTCTACTCATTTCCTATACATGCCCCAATGCAGACACATAAAACAAGCTATAAGTACCCAGTGGCATGGTTGATGCAGCATCATATTAAGATGTGTGCTCCGGTGTAAACATTTTGTTCCTGGTTTGTAAGGTTTTCATAGTTTGTCAGCTGGTATATCTTCAGTGGCTGTCCACTATCACTTGTGGGGGTTAGAAGGATGCTATGAGTAGTAGGTGAATGGTGTGTAGTGGTACTTTATGTAGTTTTAGATATAAGGCTAACTCGCCACTTAGGACAAGGTTTTGAAATATTCTAGTCTTTGCATATTTGCAGAATCTAGAATGGAGTCCAGCACTTTTGTTTCATTCAGTGGACCCAGGAGGCATTATGAGAACAAGTTACTTTCCCATACCATTTGCATGTGAGGACTAAAGCAACATTTGTGGCTTTTTGATGGTTGTGTGTGAAATCAACAACCCAATCATGACAAGGTTAGCATTGATATCATATGTCAGGCTGTGTTTTTCCCATCTGCTGTGGTTTATGTGAAAATGTTACATTATGCATTGGTCACTTCCCCATAAGACCTGCAAACAGATGTCTGTGAGATGCCTAGTGTATCTCCTGTGACACTGTAGGCACCAATAGCATAATATAGTAGTCCGCATAAGAGCTTTGCCTCTGTAGTCATAGCATAAGTAAAGGTTTTCTGGTTACATCATAATGCATAAGCTGATGCAGGAGGTCACTTGCTCTTGTGGGTTCTGAATCCTTGCGTGCATTTGTGGTCAGTGTACTATCTGGCTTTGTCTTGACCTCATTAAAAAAAAATATTTGCCATATACTCATGACTCAAATGAGCTATAGAAACTAGTTTAGAATTAGCCCATATTAATGACAACATCCAATCCAATAAAACATCAACAGTTTTAATTAATCCCATCATTTGTGAACTCTTTATCGAATTAATCAATGAGAACAAGTGTGACTAAGTCTAGAGGACGCCTGAACAATGAATGCATACATATTTTACCCACTCATATGATCACACATCAAGTTGCAGAGAAATAAAACATTTTGTACGTTTTAGTGTTCAATCATTTTTATTGGCATTTAAATAACCAAAGTACAATACAAAGATGCATAGGCCTTGCTCCAAACAAGATGTAATCATAGTACCAAATAATTCATTGTATTACAGTACATTGAATAAAACATGAGTAATAGTACATCATCTTTCCAAGGACAACATAATGCAGAAAACATATAAGACAGACATAACTGGCACAAAAAAATATAAAAAGGAATCCCGTAAAGCAATAAGGTATAGGGTTGTGTGCCTTTAATAATTCCTTATAATAGAGCTAATTGAAGTAAAGGCAAGAGAGAATCTGAGAAGTTGTCCAAAACACATTGTACGTTTTAACAGCAAATTAACAGAGGCACCATAGTCTGGGCTCATAAGTAACATTTGCAGAAGCTGCATTGTTTGCATACAGCTAAAGATGGCCAACACAGATCTGTACTGATTGCAGGATCCGTTTTGGGAATCTCAGTACATCGCAGGTACCGATTTTAAGCTTCCCATCATAAAAATTCTAAAAAGATGATGACAACTCTAAAAGAAAACTCATCTGCCTGAACTGATTTCAGAGAAACCGCATTTTTCAACAGATATGCAAATCTAATTTAAGGTACAGAGTCATCATGCAAAACATTCCCTAGCTCCAAGAACTCAAACATAATAGATGTATTCACTAACAGAGATGCTTGTAAGTTTAATCTAAATTCAAAGGAGAGATGTTTTGTGCTAATACAAGAACACACTAAGGGGAGAGTACGCACACACTAAGCTGGACCTGACGCTTAGCTGTAATCTAATCAATTCAGTAAGTGATTTTCTGAGGCCAAGTAGTTTATGCCAAACTGCAAGATGGGAGCCTTAGGTAAGGACTGCTGTAGCTTTTATTAGGTACGAACACAGAAGTGGCCATGAGGAAAAATCTCCAAAAGAGCATTAATGATTGGAAGACCTTACATACTCTTTTTATAGAGGTATTTCTACTGGCCTGTTCAAACTGGAGAATCCAGCTCAGTTGGAAGCCACAGTACACCCGCAGGAATTTTTATATATATATATATATATATATATATATATATATATATATATATATATATATATATATATATATATCTCATTCCACAAGAGTCACCTCCTAATTGAAGACACCAACGGTGGTTCTCAACCTTTTATTCGAGGACTGCATAATAATCCGCTTGTCTGCTGCCAGTCGTATTCAATTTGCCAAACGCGTTTCGGGCAATCCCCTGCCCTTGTTCACTGGCGACATACACGAAGGGAGCAGCAGAAACATTAAGGACCCACTGCTTAGTCTTTTTAAACATCCCACCTCAATGGGCGTAGGCACATTTGCATCCTGGTATTTTCTCAAAATCCCGCCCTAGTGGGTGTGTGCACTGTTGCACCTTGGTCTTAGCAGTCCTTAATGTAAATATAATCCCCAAGTGGGTGCCGCTGCACCCCATATTAGTGTTAATCTTGCCCAAGTGGGTTACCAGCAGCAGACAGAAACTGGAACCATGCCAATACCATGGCCCTCAAACTGGGCCCACCGTTCCATTTGCAGCGCCTCTAACTTCAAGAAGCTATGGACCCGCTGCATCAGCGGTGGTGCGTCTTCGTGGCTGAGGCATCCGCTAACATCATTCTGCAAGAGTCACCTCCTAATTGAAGACGCCAACCAACGGTGGGTTCTCAACCTTTTATTCGAGGACTGCATAGTAATCCGCTTGTCTGCTGCCAGTCGTATTCAATTTGACAAACGCGTTTCGGGCACTCCCCTGCCCTTGTTCACTGGCGACATACACGAAGTGAGCAGCAGAAACATTAAGGACCCCCTGCTTAGTCTTTTTAAACATCCCGCCTCAATGGGCGTAGGCACATTTGCATCCTGGTATTTTCTCAAAATCCCGCCCTAGTGGGCGTGTGCACTGTTGCACCTTGGTCTTAGCAGTCCTTAATGTAAATATAATTCCCAAGTGGGTGCTGCTGCACCCCATATTAGTGTTAATCTTGCCCAAGTGGGTTACTAGCAGCAGACAGAAACTGGAACCATGCCAATACCATGGCCCTCAAACTGAGCCCACCATTCCATTTGTAGCGCCTCGAACTTCAAGACGCTATGGACCCGCTGCATCAGCGGTGGTGCGTCTTTGCGGCTGAGGCAGCTGCTAACATCATTCCGCAAGAGTCACCTCCTAATTGAAGACGCCAACCAACGGTGGGTTCTCAACCTTTTATTCGAGGACTGCATAGTAATCCGCTTGTCTGCTGCCAGTGGTATTCAATTTGCCAAACGCGTTTCGGGCACTTCCCTGCCCTTGTTCACTGGCGACATACACGAAGGGAGCAGCAGAAACATTAAGGAACCCCTGCTTAGTCTTTTTAAACATCCCGCCTCGGTGGGCGTGAGCACATTTACATCCTGGTATTTTCCTGGTATTTTCTCAACGTCCCGCCCCAGTGGGCGTGTGCACTGTTGCACCTTGGTCTTAGCAGTCCTTAATGTAAATATAATTCCCAAGTGGGTGCCGCTGCATCCCATAATAGTGTTAAATATGTACAGAGACATATTTTAAATGGACGTGCATCAATGTTCTAGGGGCCCCTGAAGGAACTCACTTTCAAACACAATCATTTGACGACTTTCATAATTTGTTTGTAAGAAATTGGATTAAGTATATAAATTCTGTACAGCCAATGAACGCAGCTGTGCAATCGTAAATACATAGATCATCACTGTAACAAAGTACCTGTATGTAGCAAGGGTCAAATATTGCAAGAAAAGAGTGATCTTGTTCAAGACCTAAAACTAAATCACAACACATATATACATTAAAAGGTCATGGCGCAAACACACTAGCTTGTCAGACACAAGATGTAAAAGCAATGAAAGGGCTCTTTGAGAATGTTCAAACAAATGATGTCATCAAAGGACTTGGCACTGTCGGAAGCAGAAGATTCAATGTCACTGTAAAACTTTGCTAGTTGTTAAATACCTTCCAATCATTTAATGCTTGCTTGGTTGTCTGACAAAATTTTGGTGACAAAAATATCATCCAGAAAATATCGAAGACACAAATATCAACTTTATATACTTTGAATTTAAAGTATATTGAATACTACATTAATGTAAAACATATATTAACTTAAAACTAATATTACATTTGATGAGAAATATCATTATAATATGAAAAATGTATACTTTTTCAACGTACTAACATAAAATATCAAGATATAGCTTAAAATGATTAAAATAAATATTAAAAACAATATTATCAAATAAAAATACTATTTAAGCATAAATAATAAAAACTAATAAAACAGTAATTATATTATCAAACACTATGTATTTAAAAAAAAATCTAAAATAATATTATAAAAATAATTACAAAAATAATAAGAAATACCTTACATTAACATTCAAAATAAAATAAACATATCTGGTGGTCATTTAGCACCGGGACACTCTGTGGTGTAGCCGTGCGCTTTATAAGTACCTATTTTCATTTCATTTAATTAAAATTAACTATAAAACCAATAAAAAAAATTATACTTGGGTGTGTAAAATTCACTAATCCGACACAAGTCTGAACAACAGTCGGGAAAGTGTTGGACTTCGGGGAGGAGCAGACCTACTACTTCCACTCCAGTGTAAGCAGCAGTATAGAAAGTGTTGGACTTCACATGAGTTGGGTTTACTGTTCAAACTCCAACATAATCAACAATAGAAAAGTGTTGGACATTGGAGGGGTTAGATTTACTATTTCCACTCTAATGTAAACAACAGTAGGGAAAGTGTTGGACTTTGGAGGGATAAGATCTATTATTCCAACTCCAACTGAAGTAACAGTAGGGAAAGTGTAAAACATTGGGGGGTCAAAATCACTATTCCCACTCCAGTGTTTACAGGTGTAGCCATAGACTGTGCTGCACTGAATATGATTAGGGGAGCATGAAGTTAAAGACTGAGCCTGCAATTTCAGAGAACTTCTCAGTTTGCATACCAGAGCGTCTTCATCCGAGCAAAATAGCTTATGTGATCACAGTCGGGTTGTCCTGTCCAAAAGGGACATGACATCAGACTGCAGAGTTTCCCTACTATAATCCAGGGCTTCACTAGCCATAGTTAAAGTCTACATCTTTCATGCAAAATGGACCTTGGTTAATGCTGAAGAAAATATGCCTGACATTAAAAACGTGTTTAATTTTATCATGACCATAGAGAAAACCATAGTAAAATGTTTCTTTAAATGTGAAAAATAAAACATGCATCTTTAAACCGTAGGAGAAGATGCTTTCTTGAACGTGTACAACAAACTTGCAGCTTAAACAAAGTAGTAGGCCCTCCCACCTAATGTGCTTCTATGACGAGGCCTGAAAATGTATTTCGTCTTCTGATTGACATTTAAATAAAATGCCTTTTAGAAACTGTTAACTTAATCATCTCATTGAAAAATCGTTCATCACTTTAAAATGTGCTGCTCTAAAAGAAATGTATTTCTTTGCTTGCTCACACCATATGATATCCTTATTTCTCTAAACAATGTACTTCGCTATATTTTTATAATGAATAGACCCCGGCTGAGTTTTCCAGAACTTCTCTTTATGGGGAGTTAA
Organism: Calotriton arnoldi; assembly: GCA_963921515.1. Lineage (NCBI taxonomy): Eukaryota > Metazoa > Chordata > Amphibia > Caudata > Salamandridae > Calotriton > Calotriton arnoldi. Next base: position 843,569 of record CAWUFW010004107.1, read on the forward strand.
TTCTTTTGCCTAACTAGAATCTTGCTCTTTTCCGTAAGAACTCTTTATTAGTTCATATTTAGGTTAGGACTCTTAGATTAAGATAGGGACTATTCCTTTTATGGAACACACTGTCTCTTTTATGCTGACTCTAACAAAACTTTTCTCGATATATCTGTAATTTGACTAATCCGAATAAAAACTACAAAAATAATTATTAATCTCTTAATGAGAAATAAAGCTTTAAAACAAGTCCAAACTTCTTATCATTTACTGAACATTAAGGTACTGAAAGTTGATGAATTATTTGAAATGCATTTGATTACAGCTCCATTCTAAATAAGCAGCAAACATCTATTAACCTGGAGACGGAGTGGCACCAAAAGAGGATGCCACTGTTGTAAGTGCTTTGGGTTTGCACTAGTTATCGAATGGCACCCAAATTGTAGGCTTTAACACCCTCAGTGGCAAGTTGATCAACAAAAGAGATGCCACTTGGCAGCTGCATCATTTCCTTTCAGGACTGCTAGATGTCCCACCATGGGACAAAGTAAGAAGCTGGCAAGTGGCACGTTTACAGGAATATGACTCATTACTCCGCGTACTAATACAGAACGTACCATTACAACGCGAGTATTACTACGCGTTGTCAATTACAACGACCTACCATTACATCGCATACTTTTACCACGAATATGCCTTTACCACGCAGGACATTACAGCGCAAAGGCATGCGTGGTAAAGGTATACTCATGGTAAAAGTATGAAAGGTAAGTGACACTACCCTGCCCTAAACCCTAATTTAGTATCCCTGCATGACACTCCCCCAACCCCCAATCCTAACACTACCCTGCACGACCTCCCGACACTACCCTAAACCCTAAAACACTACCCTACACTACACAAACACCACAACACTACCCTAAACCCTAAAACACTACCCACAGCACAACCCTCCTCCGACCCCCAGTCCGGTCCCTACACTCAAACACTACCCTGCACGACCCCCCGACACTACCCTAAACCCTAAAACACTACCCTACACAAACACCACAACACTACCCTAAAACACTACCCCAGCACGACCCCCATCCAGTCCCTACACTCAAACACTACCCCGCACGACCCCCCAACACTACCCTAAACCCTAAAACACTACCCTACACTACACAAACACCACAACACTACCCTAAACCCTAAAACACTACCCTCAGCACAACCCTCCCCAGACCCCCAGTCCGGTCCCTACACTCAAACACTACCCTGCACGACCCCCCGACACTACCCTAAACCCTAAAACACTACCCTACACAAACACCACAACACTACCCTAAAACACTACCCCCAGCACGACCCTCCCCGACCCCCAGTCCGGTCCCTACACTCAAACACTACCCTGCACGACACCCCAAAACTACCCTAAACCCTAAAACACTACCCCCAGCACGACCCTCCCCCTTCCCCATGTCCGGTCCCTACACTCAAACACTACCCTGCATGACCCCTCCGACACTACCCTAAACCCTAAAACACTACCCTACACTACACAAACACCACAACACTACCCTAAACACTAAAACACTACCCCCAGCATGACCCCCCCGGCCCCCAGTCCGGTCCCTACACTCAAACACTACCCTGCATGACCCCCCGACACTACCCTAAACCCTAAAACACTACCCTACACAAACACTACAACACTACCCTAAACCCTAAAACACTACCCCCAGCACGACCCCCCCGACTACCCTAAACCCATAAAAAAGTAACCCCCACCCCAGGCCCAATCCCCCTTACCTCTCTCTCCTCGTGGTTCCTCTCTCCTCCTGGTTCCTGCTTCACGTCGTCTGTGAGGGGCGGTGCATGGTGCACGTCGTTGTGAGGAAACGGAAGAACCTCTGTTTCCTCACAACGACGTGGATCGCCTATATTGTTTTTTACAAGGCATGTGTGTTAGAAATGGGGGTCTCTAGTTGGCAATGGCTGGCCACTGTCCAAGTAGGGACCCTTCTTCCTAAGTCAGAGTGAGAGGGCTACCCTCTTTAATACCCCTGCTCTACCCTGTGGTAACGTAGCACGAGCAGGTAGGCTTATCTCAGAGGCAGGGTGTGAAGCATTTATGACCATACACAGTAACACAGTGAGGAACACTACAGAGGGACACCACACAAGTAGTTATAAAAAATAAGTATCTTTATATAAAGGCAGATTTATCACAAGACCAATAACTGTAAAAGCCACAATACTGTCAAAAATAGGATAGCTGTTGAAGGGCTGTCAAAGATAGTTCAAAGGTTGCAAGAATAAGGTTCAAATTCAAGGCAGTGGTCTCTGCGACCCTTTCTCTCATAAGACTGTCAAAAAATAGGATGGCTGTTGAAGGACTGTCAAAAAATAGTTCAAAGGTTGCAAAAATAAAGTTCAAATTCAAAGCAGTGGTCTCTGCGACCCTTTCTCTCACAAAGTACCTGGGTTTAGTAGCAAAACCAACAAAATGTCGCAAAGAAGTGGTAGCGATGATTCTCGGCACGCGAGGCCGGCGATGCGTTGAAATCCTTGCCGCAAGGGAGGATGATGCGCTGATCTGCGTGATGCGTGCGGAGACACTGCGACCAACTTCTGCACGCTAGGCCGCCGATGCGATGACTTTCTTGCCGCGAGGGAGAAGTCGATGCGACGATCCTGTTGCGCTGTGCGATTGTGTTGCGATGCGAAGAGATGACGCTCCGCGAGGGAGAGACGAATTCCGGTGCGATGCGATGAAAATGGCGGACGCACGGCGTCCGCAAAGCGATGTCTTGAAGCGATGATTTCTTTAGGGGTTGCGAGCGCTCGGCGACAGCAGCGCGATGATTTTTCCAGCGCGTCTCAGCTGCAGCGGCTCGCAAAGGGGCGTTAGCGATGGTTTCGTGTTACACTCTAAATGCAGATCTCTCTATTCAACCCAGGTCTGACTCAGCCTGCCCTGCCCCTCTAAAACCAGACAGCCAATACACATAACAGCAAAGCACACTGGAAGGCTTAGGCAAGAAAATACCTACTTTCTAAAAGTGGTATTTTCAAACACAGAATATAAAAATAAACTTCACTAAAAGATGTATTTTAATATTCTGAGCTCAGGCATACTAAATTCGTTTTTCTACCATGTTCCTGGGGTCAGTTAGGACTATAGAATGTAATAGTCAAACTGCCCATTCTAGCCTATGAGGAACAGGTAGCCTTACAGTAGTGAAAAACGAAATGGGGCATAATTCACTACTAGGACATGCTACACACACCAAGGCATGTCCTACCTTACACATACAATGCACCCTACCATAGGGGTGACTTACAAGATGCCAAGGGAAGGTTCAGGGGCTGGGAAGTGGGTGCACTTCACAGCCAAGATGGCAGTTCTGGACTGCACACAGACACTGCAGTGGCAGGTCTGAGACACACTTTACAAGCTGCTTCTGTGGGTGGCACACATCAGTGCTGCAGGCCCACCAGCAGCATTTGGTTTACCAGCCCTGGGCACACACAGGCCACACTACTAGGGACTAACAGATAAACCAAATAAGCCAATCAGGGATATACCAATTCACATAGTCATATTTACAAAGGGAGAGCATATGCACTTTAGCACTGAACAGCAATGGTAAAGTGCCCAGAGTCATAAAACCAGCAGAAACAGGTCAGCAAAAATACAGGAGGCAGGCAAAAAGTTTAGGGGTGACCCTGCAAAAAGGGCCATTTCCAACAATGTGCATTTACCATACATACCTTTACAACGAAATTCTTGGTAAAGGCATGCGTGGTAAATGCACATGCTTTGTAAAAAAATGCATAGTAATGACTACGCGTTGTACAACGCATGCGTGGTAATGCATGCGTTGTAATGGTATGCAGAGAAAAAAACTTGTTGTAATGGCTGTTTACCCGTTTACAGCCCTGTCCAGTAGTGGTTATGTACCCCTTGCTAGTCAGGACCCCTTTATTGCCACCACTTTGTAAAAAATGTTAGCCTCTTCACAGTTTGCAAATTTACTTCTCTGTCTTGCATCAAAGGGAGAGAGAAAAGATGCTCCATATCTACTGAGAAATGGTGCATTTTCTCTCTCCCCTAGTGCTGGTGCTCCTTTGACTGCCATATACCAACGCACACACCCTTGTGGCATCGTGCAAAGGTTTGTGCATTCTGTAAAGGATAGTTTTTTAATTGGGACGGGACCCTTTTAGCACAAAAACAATCCTGTAAGACTTGTCCCACATTGTATTTGTGCTGTATAATTGAGCATATGTGCAAAGTTGGGGAAATAAAGAGAAAATAAAAGATTTCTCCTTGTTACACCTGCCTTGAGGAGGTGCAAGGTTTTGGCGCAAATTCCTGACTATGAATGTTCGTCGATAAGAATTTGTGTTACAACCCGTAGGTGGTTGCATAGGAAGGCCCATGTACTACCCATGGAATGCCTCCTTGATGTAAATTAGCATAAAGTAGCGCAAAAGCGTAACTTTACATTACATTAGGGAACTTTCCAATGCAAATTCTGGTTTGTATTTGTTTTTTGTATTTGGGATTTGTAAAGTGTGTTAAACCCAAGGGTGTCAAAGCGCTAATAGTAATGGAAGAAGCAGAAACATGCGGGAAACATCCACTAGTCATTAGGAGAAGGAGAAAAGCCAGGTTTGGAGTCTCTTATGGGAAGGGATACTAGCAATGTCAGGAGGTAGCGATTCCCCCAGTTGGCTGTAGCTACCAAAAAGGTCAGTACTTCCCATCTGGCTTTTCGAAATCTTGGAGTATTCACCTTCCTAAGAGAGGACGAGCTCAACAGTCTGTTAGGAGTATACCATTGGAACGATGGTCTCAGGGCAAGTAGGCCCAGCAAGTGCAGGGCAGTATGAACCAGACACAAAGCTTTAAACGTGATACACGCTTCCTAATCGGCAACCAATGAAGAGACCGAATACCATCCCTAACCGAAGAACGTTTAGGGACATCCAGAATTAATCAAGCAGACAGCATTTTGAGCAATCTAAAGTCTGTTGAGGGTGGATTTATTTAAATACAGTGAGTTGCAGTAGTCCACCCGAGAGGTAATCAAGGCGATAACCACTGCAACCCTAAGCTCAACAGGAATTAAAAGAAAGATCTTTTTCAAGACTCTAATGATGAAAAAATAGGCACTCACTGTATTTGTGGCCTGAGAGTTGAAAGAGAGGGCACTGTCAAAGATAAATCCTCGATTTTTGGCTTTGGTGACTGGACATGGTAACCACAATTCAGACCATACCGATCCTTGCTCACCAAAGACCAGTATCTCAGTCTTATCTGTATTTAGTTTTAGCCAGTTTTCTTTCATCCAGGTGCTAATTCTTATCATGCAGCATTTGAACCTGTCCACTACCCCCCATAAGTCATCTGTAATGGACACAATAATTTGGGTATCATCCACATATGACAATACTTGAAACCCAAAAGAGTTTATACATTTCGCCAGAGGGCAATGTACAGGTTGAACAAAGTTGGGCTGAGTGAAGAGCCCTGCGGAACCCTACAAGGCAGCTGGTAAGATTCTGTCCTAAAGTGCCCGCAGGTCACTGTATGAGTCTTGTTTCAACATGGCCAGAGCAGAGCCCCTCATAACCACCAGGCACAATTTGTGTACCAGGTGGGAGGGGTACACCGTAATAAATGCTCCGAGATCCAATAATACCAGTATAGCAGAATCTCCCTGATCCACCTGGCCGTGTATAGCATCAATAGCCACCAGCAGGGCGAATACTGTGCTATGGCCTCTCTGAAAACCATTCTGCAAAGGATCCAAAAGTTCTTGAGTAATTAGGAACTCCAGGAGTACCTGAATAATGTATTGTTCACTGATTTTTGCAGGCGCAGGCAGCAAAGAAATAGGACCCAAGTTGCTTAGGTCTTCTGGGTCTCAATTGGGTTTCTTTTTAAGAGGGGTGACTACTGCCTCCTTCCAAGTTGGAGGAAAAATACCAGTACCAAGAATTTGGTTAAAGACTATTTCAAGAAAGTAGGCAATCTGATATGGAGCCATTTGATGAATTCTGGGAGGGTCCAGAGACCGTGATTTTAACTGCAGGAGAAGCTCTTTAACTTTTAAAATGGAGATAGCAGAAAAGGCCTCTATAGTGGCAGATGAGGCAGGAGTAATTTCCTCCTCACTACTACTTGAAAGGGGACCATCTTTCTTAGAGATAAAGAAGAACACATTTTCAAGATTTTGTCCCTAAAGTAGACTGCCACACTGTTACAGAAATCATGTGAACTCTCTAAATTATGCTGGGCAGGAAGGGTGGAAAGACTGTTAATCCCTTTAAAAAGTTCCTTAGTAGTGTTGGTTGCTGACCTGATTTTTTCTGAAAAATAAGCAGATTTGGCTGCTACAATGGCACACTTATACCTGTGCATCAGCTCTTCATGCTTATTTTTTTCTTCCTTGGAGGGCGTAAGCATCCATTTCCGCTCTGGTCTTCTGTACTGACGTCTGAGCATTGTCAAATCCTCTGAGAACCAAAGAGGGGAAATTCTAGTTCTAGTTCTAGTTTTAGAAGTAAGGATGGCAATCTGATCAATGGCATTAGTTATCCATAATTTAAAAACCTTAGCAGAATATTCCAGGGTGTTGGTAGTCCTTGGGAGGGATTCATTCAACTTGACTTCCAGTTGTTCATAAGTAGTTTTATTCCATCTCCTAGAGGTAGAAGTATTACTCTGTCCTAATTTCCTATCCATCTGTAATGCTACTTTTAAAGGAACAAGAAGGACTCTGTCCAACACTGCGGGAGAACGTCTCCCCTTTCCAAGGCGTCATGATTAACAAAAATACCATCTAGTGTATGTCCCATCACATGAGTAGGTGAGTCCACGACTTGGGTGAAACCAAAGTCTTTCATCAGTACCAACAGCCTAGTGGAGTCACTGCACTCTGTGTCCTCCAGATGAAAATTAAAGTCCCCCAAGATAGTGAAATTGGGACTAGTAATATAAGGTTCTAGAACAAAACTCCAGACCTCAATAAACTTAGACCGGGGACTCGGAGAGAGGTAGATAACAGTCCAGAAATAGTGGAATTATGAATCACATTAATTCGAAATCGTAAGTATCGGCTAGTCCAGAACATATAGGTTCTAATGAGTAATTAAGTGACTTTTTAAAAATCAGGACCAGTCCTCCCCCTCGACGGTTGGGTCTGTCTAGCCTCTCAATCGCAAATTCAGGAGGCAAGGCCTCTACTGGGTCAAGTCCAGAGTCTTCTTTCACCCAGGTTTCAGTGATAAAGAAACTGTCTTATCCCTGGGAGAGAATTAGCTCATTGATTTCAGTGCAGTGTTTGACCATAGACTGTGCATTAATCAAGGCACAGGAAATCGCCTCATACCCGGAGGAGTCCTGAGTAGAACCATCCCCATTTTTTTTAAGTATAGGGTTTCCAACCTCTGCATGTACCCTAGGTTGCCAACAACAATGTGAGCAGTATGCAGTTAATTCAACAGCAGGGTTGAAAGTATCACACTTTCCCCTCCCCACTGCAGGGCACCATTCCATAAGTTCAGTGCGAGAATAGTGATGACCTGAAACCAGCAGAATCCCTGGCCCCTGGTGCCGTCCAGAAACAGACAGGTTTGGCTTTGGCGTGCCCGCTGCTTGTCCGCACATTGGTACGCCTGTTATTTCCCTGCATATACATTTTCTTAGGAGCTAGAGTGCTCCCGTGCTCCACTTCATGGCCACCAATACCACAAAATGTCTGAGAAGTTACATCACTGCGGGCTCTAATAGGCACCACAGGAAAAAAAGAGGAGCGTTCCAAGGGAGCAGGAGTCGGAAAAGTCACACAACAGGTAATTAATTAGAAACCCCCAATAGCAGCAGCAAGTCCCCAATAGCAGCAAAATAACAGTAAAATCCCTCCTTCCCTTGACTAAACAGCAACACAATTGAGAGAAATTGAGTGAAAAAATCAGCAAAAATAAGGCAAGTAGCACAAATTAAAAATATCCTCACATATAATGCTTCTCAATACAGCAATCACCCTCACATCATCGCGCCTTTTATCTCCCTGCAAGAGATGGATAGTTAATCCAACCCCAACTCTTTGCGCTGGGTTTGCATCATTTTTGTGATGGAAACCAAGTACAAAGTGTTAGTAAATCTGGGTCTTGATGTCTAGTGCTGTAAATAACCCTTATTTCACGATTATTGAACTATGAACAGTAGAAACTTGTTTTTGTATTTTACAAGTACAACCTGCACCACAGTAAAAGGCCATAGTCTCATTGCTAGGAATGAACTGTGTGACATCAACTGTTTATGGGGGTATGCTATACTTTTACATTATCACATGTATGTCTTAGAATCAAGACTTCTTACTTCCTTCTACCCACATCACGTTCATATGTCCCTTTTTATTTATTCAGTACATTGTAATGTATTTTTATTCATATGCCCCATAATTCTGTTACAGATGACAATCTGCTTTGCAAAGGTTTAAGTGAATCTTATCCTATCATAAACATGCATAATACAACAGTAATGTTCCAAAAGTGAGCGGCGTAGCAAGGGTGCCAGGGTATTTAATGTAAGAAAGTAAAATGCCCTTCTTCCTCTAAGTTGTGCATTAAAAGCAGTAATAATTGAGTTGTATATAACTATATTCTGGTCAACAATATACCTCTACAAAAATATTGCAGCCACTAAATTGCCTACCACCACACTGTCAATGTGAGTGAATATTTACTATCCTTCAGCTGCGGCTCCTCTGTAATGGCAGAAGAGCATTGGCCCACTGCAGATGAAAAATAAAATGATAATAAAACAATTTTATTATCGTTTTATTTTTCACTGACAGCTAATGCTGCTAAGACCAGGGTGGGGCTGGCCGGCCTGTCCTCCATGGACAGACAGCAGCACTGTAAATTGTGCATGTCGGTTTGGCCAGCCATCTTAGGACGACCAAACCAACATGTGCACTTAGATTTCTCAAACCCAGCTGTATTGTACAGCTGGGTGGAGAAATGGCACAGGCTCTCAGTCCCTTGGTGCTCTCATAGTATGAGAGCAGCATCTGGATTGGGGAGTCTGGGAGCCTGTGCTGGCCCTTGAACGTCCTCTGGGAAGAGAGGAGCGCTTAGGCAGCTGGCCGCGGGAGTGGCAAGTAAGTGCTTTTTAAAAGTTGTTATTATTATTTGCCCCACCACTTTATTTTGGCAGTAGCCGCCCCTGATATTCTTAATGTGACATCTACTTACCTTGATGATGTAATGGTAGCGAATGCAATGTTTCTATCATGCAATATATATCGCATTTTGGGACGATTCTCACCAAATTACCCTCCAGATACAAATTTATAATTTTACACCTGGCTTTCTTAAAAGCTAATCTCAGTCTGTTTCTTAGGTAGAAATGTGCCTTGCAAAGATTTGTGAATTCCACAGTCTCAAACTCTCAAGTTTATTGTCATTTACTTTCCGAGGAACTCCTGCCCTGCATCCTGAAATGACCAACCTGTCAGCAAATTTTGCTCAGAGGTTATTACATTACAACATAGTCGTTTAATATTACATCTGAATAACATTGCACAGCAAGTGTTTTCTGTATACAAAACGTAAATTCACACCAGTAAAATACACCAAACGTTGACCTAAGTCTTATTAGGTGTGAAACTGATTTTGTGATTTAGGGCCACAGTTCTTAGTAACAGGCAACCATGGTGCACGTGGGCATCATTGTAAGCCATATAAATCACTGCAAGGCCCACGTTATATGTGTTTTTAAAACACCGTAAACATCAATTTCTTCACCATCGATTATAGGTACCATGGAAAAAATCAGTGTTATCTCCATGCCCTCTGTCTATCGCCAACGGGTTAAATAAACCATGCTTCATTTAAGTGGCATACCTGTGATCTTTTCGTATGGAACTGTACCCCCCTCATTTCTCCATGCAATTCCTTTATTCTAAATGAAGAAAAGTTGCTGCTGTATTCGGAGGTACGGTAACATTGGGATTCCAAGAACTTCGTCTGAGCAATGTGTGTTTTCAATGATGTTGAAATTATGTCTCCAGAGCATACACATGAATAGACATACAAACCTATGATAAATGGCTCTTTTTATACCGCGTGACAGAATCACACACGGGAAAAAATTGAATTATAATTAGCCACATTGGAGTTCTTATGTGCGCATTCAGCACAATGAATTTTAACACGTCTGTAAATATAATATTTCATTCACTGAATCCCTTATGGGTTAAGTAAGTGCTTCGTGCACAAAGGCTGAGTTGTGCGAATGTGAGTTAAGGGACTGCAAAGGGTTAATTTCTGGTGCAAACTGCAAAGAAGGGAGGCAGGGTTGAAGGATAGAATAACTGAAGAGAGAGATTGGAGGGATGGAGAAAGGAAGAGATGGATTTAAAAGGGAAGGAACGAGAAGGGATTATTCCATAGTAGGGGATCTGATGAAGTACAATTGGGAGTTTCAGGAAACGTTTCAGCAGTCTGAAAACCAGATTTGTATTATTTGAGAAAATAAAGCTATCTTTATCTCTGATGCACAGCAATACACCAAATACATTACCTTTAACTCTATTATGAGTGGGAAAAGCACTCAAACACTGCCTCTACTTGGTATGTAGTATATAATAATATTACTACTGCTAATGATAATGAACAGATGAAGCGCATACATACACCTGTAGGTACCTTAATGCTTATCATCCATAACTGGTGCGGTGACAAATGAAACAATATCATAGCCTAGACACCAGGGCTAATGGGTAGAACCAGGGGGCATATTAACAACGGCCAGCGATAATTATCGCTGGCCGTGAATTATCGCTGGCCGTGCTGAGCGACAAATTCCCTAACGCAGGCTATCTCTGGTATTTATCGCCCTGGTAGCGCGTTATTAACAACGCGTTTCCCCAGGGCGATAAAAATTCCAGAGTTAGCGAGATTATCGCCGTTTTGCAGGGAACATCGCTGGTTTTCCAGCAATGTTCCCTGCAAAACGGCGATAACCTTGCTGATACGACCCTTTGGTCGTATCAGCATAATCCACCCCTATGTCTAACATAGGTAAGTCAGGATTTCAGCAGACGTTAGATTTTGGCGAAAACTGCCGTTTTCGCCAAAATCTAACGTCTGCTAAATCTTATGGGCTGCCTTGTAAATATCGCGATGTGAACATCGGCGATATTTGCAAGGCAGTCCATCCGGGTACGCTCAGTGACGCCCACTTTGCATCTCATTAGAGATGCAAAGGGGGCGTTGGAAAGGGTGCTAACATGCGATTATGCATGTTAGCACCCTCTTGTTGATAGGGCGATAGCTTTATCTCCGTTTTTCTGGCTTTTAAAGCCAGAAAAACGGAGATAAAGCCCTTGTAGATATGCCCCCAGGTTTTTTAAGACTTCTCCAAATTCAGTAACAGAGACTCTGCATGCAGTTATAGCAGACACCAAAAATGCTCTGCCACCCACAGTAGTGCATTGAAACCTGTGCACTTTCCGCAGATGTGCCTTCTCCTCTGATCTTAGGCCGCGTCTGGGTATATAGAGCGAGAATCGCATTATTATTATTATTATTATGATTTGTAGGGCGCAGCGAATCATTCCCAGGGGGATCTCTCGGCGCCTGAGTAGCAGTCATCTATGAAAAAGCAGTTCTTAAAACATCCAGGTTTTAAGCAGTTTCTTGAACTGTATCAGATTCGAACAGGCTCGGATCTCGTCTGGTAGGCTGTTCCAGTGGACGGGGGCTAGATGAGAAAAAGCACGCCCGCCCATTTTGGCTCTCTTGATTCTCCGCGTGCAGAGCAAATTCCGGTTGCTTGATCTCAGCTGACGCACGGGCACGTACCGCTCAAGTTTCCTCTTGAGGTGGGCAGGACCCGTCCCCTGAAGAGACAAATAATTTGGTCTCTTATCATGCAGTACCTTGTGACCAGACATAAAGATTTAAACATCCTTTGGCTCAGTATATGTCATCTTCTAACATCTACTTGCTCACATACAGATGTCATCAATGATGTCATATGTGATCTCTTCTCAATTGAGATACAATGTCTCCGCTACAAAAGCAGAATGCTATGAAAGAAAAAAAACTGGGTATTTTTCAACTTCAAACAGGTACTATTTCTCATTGTGGAAAATTGTTAATGTATTATTGGGTGAAATCTCTTGTTAGCCTTAAATTAACACGCTTTTGAGCCTGAAACAGAAGGTTCATGAGCCTCATTGATAGAGTATTGTCATGAGACTTGCTGTTCTGAGCTTACAGGCTTCCGCTTCTGGGGCTCACAAACTTAACACATTAAGGGCCTAATTACAAAGTTGGGCAGACTTAAGTCTGCCGGACATTGTCTCAGTCCTGGGACCGACTGACCTCTGGTCCCGACCACCTAATTAGGATGCGACCAACCAAACACTGTTCGATCGCATTCCTACATTTCCCTATGGAAGCATGCATTACACCCATAAACCGGCCGTAATGCATGCTCCCATAGGGAAACGGGAGGTGCTGTTCATCCCTGCACCCCATGGCAGGCACCTCAAGGTGCCTGCCACGGGGTGCAGGAATCAACAGGGGGGCACTATAGGTGCCACCTTGGCCCCAAATGGAGGCCGCACACACAAGGGGGCCCCCAAACATGCTTTTCGACATGGTTTCCATGTCTTACAGGCCGGCATGGAAACCATGCCGGAAACCGCTCATCGTAATCCCAAGGGTGGAAAGGACGCCCTTTGGGATTACGAGCCGGTTCCCACTGGCCGACGGGCGCAAGGAAGCCAGCAGGAATGACCGGCCTGTTTAGTTTCTGACCACCAGCATTGTAATGCAGCGCTCTGAAAGTAAACCGAGCTGCCGATTACGATGCGGGCTGGAACTCTGACCGTCGGTCGGAGCCTTTCCGGGCCGCATCGTAATTGGCCCCTTTATATCTTTCTAAAATTACCATAAACATATGCTACAATCCATAATGTGACCTTAGATATAATCTAAACAATCTGTGTAGTTAATAAAGCATGTATTTTTATAGTTTTTTATTTGGTAGCAGCTATTTATCCAGCCGCCGGGTAAATAATAATCTGCTTTTTACTTGGCCCCTGGCTAAATAGTAGCAGTTATTTACTATTTGGTCAGCGGCCTTGTAAATAGCAGAGAAACTTTACTATATACCCAGCTGCTGGCTAAATTATAAATTCTCCACGGTGTGGCTGGCGGCCATGCAAATAAAAGAAAAACTTCACTATTTACCCGGCTGCTGACTAAAAAGTTGAGATATTTCACTGTTTGGTTGGTGGCTGTGCAAATAGCAAAAAAAATTACTATTTACCTCGCCATTGATGCATTAGTAGAAATTCTGCGCTGTACAGATGGCAGCCGTGCAAATAGAAGAAAATCACTATTTAGCTGGCTAAATAGTAGAGAGTCTGCACTGTTTGGCCAGCAGCCATGCAAATAGCAGACAGATGTCACTATTTACCTGCCGGCTGGCTAAATAGTAGAGATTCTGCACTATTTGGCCAGCAGTAAAGCAGGCAAAAAAACTTTCCTCATTACCCACTTGCTGGCAAAATGGCAGACATGTACAATTAGGCCAGCAGCCATGCAAATAGCAAAAATACCAAATTATTTAAGTGGCTGCTGGTTAAATAACATATATTTTATATTATTTGACCAGTAGCCTGTTTAGTAGCAAAGAGATTTCAAGATGTACCCATAAATAACAGTACTGTCCCGTTCTGCCAGTGGCCTTGCAAATAACTTGAAAAGAAATGTCAATATTTACCTTGAGGCTGGCTAAATAATAGACTGTATACACAACTTGGCCAGTAGCTACTTCACTAATTACTCCGTTGCCATCTTTTTTTGTTAAATAATTTTTATTGCAATTTCATAATGCAAATATTAACAGAATTACAATCATGTAAATTAATTCATAGGTAAAGATTGCAACAAGTTTATATAATTATTAGAATAAATAGAAGATATAGAAAAAGAGATGGAGAGAAGAGAGCAAAATATGAATGAGGAAAGGAGTACATAAAAAGAACAGAAGAGGGGAAAGAGAAGAGAGAAAGAAAATAAGAAAAGAAAAAGAAAAAGAAAGAAAATTGGTGAAAGGTAGCCAGTATAGGTCGGGTTTAATCTTTTGTGATATAGTAAGAGAGGTTACAGTATGAATCAGATGTTTTTCTCTCACACGGTTCCACCACCTCACTACAGATAACCAAGAAAATTCTTTCCAACAAGAAAGTGTTACTTCAAAAGCAAGTGCAATAAAGAGATCCAATAATAATGGTCTATTAGACAGATAATCAACATTAATACATAAGGAACCGAAAAAAACATTTTGTAGCGTGAGAGGAATATTACACATAACAACGTGTAAGCACTTAGACCAAACCGAGGTCCAAAATGTGTAAACATAGCAACAATTGTATAAACATTTGGGTTAGTGACCCAACATATTTAGGACAAGACCAACTTAGGGGGGAGTTAAAGGATTCGAATTTTGTTAAATGTTCTGGAGTAACATGAGCCCTAATAAATATTTTTAAAAAAGAGAGACCATGTAATACGAGCAGCTTTAGAGTTTCTGAATAGTTTAGACCAAATTTTGTCCCAAAGTTGGGGAGAAAAGTAAATATTTAAATCTTCTTACCTTAACAATTGCAGTGGAGCTTTAGTTCTAGGAGAGGGTGGAATAATAGAAACTTATATATGGAAGTAGCTTTGGGTAGAGAGGCATGTAAAATTATTTCAAGAGATACGAGGTCTGTTTGGATGTGGATCAGAGCTTATGTTGGAGTTAGCTAAAATGGACTGGAGAGAGGAGGATATTAATTGATATTCACCTACAAAGGAATCCAATAAGTGAGATTTAGTTTGCAAAGAATCAAATGTTACAATACATTTATCACTCATAAATCGATGCACATAAGAAATACCTTTTTCTTTCTAAAGCTTGAAGTAAAATGATCTACTATGTACCTTGAGAATTGTATTATACCAAATAGAAGAATGCAAAAAACATTGTTGAAAAGAAAACTTATCAAAACATAATCTATTCAATAAAAAGTGTATTTTAAAATAGGATTTTTAGAAATAAAGGTACAATTTGACGTTAAGAAAACATCTGTAAGAGAACAATCATTCAGTAAGGACCGGTCAAAAAGGATCCAGGAGGGTAGAGGTTGATCTTGATAATCATATGTCACAGTGAAAAGTTGTCGGAGTATAAATGACGAATGGTATAATTGAAAAGCAGGGAATCTAACAACACCTTCAAATTTTGGTCATTTGAGACTGGTAGTAGCAATATGTGGAGTTTGATTATTCAATAAAAATTGTGTACAACTATGGTTGCCCCTCCGTTGCGGGGTTCCGCAGGGATCATCCTTGAGTCCCACCCTATTCAATGTTTATATGAGCCCGCTAGCGGAGATTGTGCTCCCGTTCGGGGTTCATATAGTGACCTACGCAGACGACACTCAACTTGTTGTGGCACTGAATCACTCTGACAATTCCTCTCTTGGCCTTCGACCTTGTCTGGAGGAGGTAGCCAAATGGATGAATCATTCATATCTGAAATTGAATGGAGAAAAGACAGAGATGATGCTTCTAGGGAATCCATCCTTTTTTAAAGGAGATGTAATGTGGCCAGACTGCCTGGGCCCCGTTCCTGCTCCCAAGACCCAGATAAAAAGTTTAGGTATCTGGCTTGATCGAGATCTGAGCTTTAAGGTTCAGGCGCGGAATGTGGCGGCTTCTTGTTACGGCATCCTAAGGATGCTTCGGAAAGTCATCCCTCTTCTTCCCTTCTTTGCAAGAAGGCTTATGGTCCAGGTGCTCATTCATTCACGCCTGGACTACGGGAATGTTCTTTATTTAGGTGCCCCATGTGCTACCATCTCAAAACTCCAGACGGTGCAAAACTGCACAGCACGGATGCTTTTTGGGATTCTGAATCATCAATCTGCGAAACCAGCCCTGAAATCTCTTCACTGGCTCCCTATCCAGGAGAGAGTTAATTTTAAGGCCATGTGTATCGTCCACAAGACGCTAGCAGGGAAGGGACCGTCCATCAACCGCTCCATTGTCCTGCCCTACCGGGCAAACCGATGCCTGTGTTCGGACGACCTGCATCTTGCCATAGTTCCCAGGATCAACAAGACTAGAAGTTGTGCCCAGGATCAACAAGACTAGAAGTGGTGGCTGCCTGTTTTCTTACAATGCTGCCAGGCTGCGGAATACTCTTCCACTCCAATTACGTAGGGAATCCAATCATTTGGCCTTTCGTAAACTTCTAAAAACGTGGCTCTTCTCCTAATGTGGTAGTGGTGTCTACTGTTTTTACCGCTGCTAGCGCTGGGATGCCTCCGGGTAGCTATGCGCTTATTAAATACCTCTTTCATTTCACTTCATTTAATTCATATTCAAATTGTTTAAAATAATAATTAGGTATTTTAAATGGTGACATGGAAATAGTGTATGAAATATGTGGTACAGTCATCATTTTAATAGTGTCAAGTCTTCCCCACCAGGATAAATATAGTGGAGACCACGTTTAAAGTAATGCTTGGATTTTGGATTTGAACAAAGCATAATTGAGTGTTTCTCGAACAGTGGGGAAGAACGAAAATCCAAGATATTTAATCCTTGAAGTACACCATGCAAAATTAGAATCAGAAAACGTATTGATTACAGAGAGAATTCAAGGTCAAAAGCTCTGTTTTAGTAAAATTAAGTTTGTAACCCAAAATACAAGAGTATAAGGACATTTCCAGTAAGAAAAAGGGGATAAGGAGGTAAGAGGGTTGGACATGTAGATCAATATATCTACTGCACAGGCAGATAGTTTGACTTCCTGAATACAATGTTTAAAACCAGATATGTTAGGGTTACATCAAATTCTTTCAAGAAAAGGATCAAAGCATAAGACAAACAATAAAGGAGATAGTGAACAGCCTTGTCTAGGATCGCGGTGCAAAATTAAATATGGGGAAAAATAACCATTCACAAATATGCTTGCATGGGGATTAGAGTATACTAATTTCACAACAGAAATTAATTAAGGACCAAAGCCAAATTATTGAAGAGTTTTAAACATATTGTGTCAATTGATATTGTCAAAAGCTTTTTCAGCATACAGTAACAATGGTGCTTGTGGGGATGTCATTCTTCCAGGCTGGCAAACAATATTAGAAAACATTCTGGCACTATCAGCAGGAAGTCTCCCTTTAATAAAAACTCTGAGGAATTTCGAAGGCGCCATGACAAGGACAGTGTTAACACTGTCTAGATGGCAGAGGACAAAACCTCCTCCATCCTGAGGGACCTCTGCCTGCCAAATTTAGAGTTGTCCACGGGCTCTGTGGGCAACTCTCTACATTGACAGGAACTGCTGTCATGACAGTTCCTGTCTGTGCACAAAAATTTCAATGAAAATACTGTCAGTCCTAATGGCCCACCAGCAAACATTTTCATTTTTCAAAAAGCAGGAGTTTGTTTTTGAAAAACAATAAAGCTAAAGGGCCCACATGCTGGGAGTTTTCTCCTAGAGATGATTATGTTTTCTTCTGTCCCTTACAGTCAGATTTTACTCTAACTACCGTAGACAGTATAAAGTCCTGCCTTTGATGACCCCTACTCTGTTGAAATACACTAATGTAGCGGAGGAAGATCCACGCACTACTTAAAGGGCCGAGAGATACTCTGAAAGAGGAATACGCCCTCCCGTCTTATAACACTGATCCACAAAAATACTCCCTTATACCCTAACCGTGTAGATCGGTTATTGAATACAAACAGATACTGATTAACCAATGGTGGAATATCCCTAAATGAAGCTAATGATTTTACACCACTCTAAAGTGGCAAAGGAGGCAACTCCTTTTGTTTTATATTCCCTCACACACCCTAGTGGTGTCATGCTTCATCATCGGGACACCCCGACGGCTATAAGTCGGGGTGGGCTCGACCATATTGCAGGGAGCTCTTAGAGAAATGTTTGGCCAGAGGGTTAAAGATTAAAAATCCATTGGCAGATCCCGGTTTCCCTTTATTCTTGGATCTGTCAGGGATATTAAAATAGAGAAGAATAGGGTATTTGGGATATTGTGGTGGAGATGCATGCATTCATACCTGTTTCTGGCGTTTTTCCCGTTCATTTACTCACGTTATCAAGGGTCCTGCCCCGTGGTGTAACCTGTTCGGTGTGAGTTCCAGCGGCTTGTAGCAACCGGGAGTCTACACTAACTGTGTATTAAAGGAACGCTATGGAAGGCGCGCCTACTTCCGGGGTCACGTCTAGGGTCTATCCTGACCACCCCTTGAACTCTGGGAAATGTAGTTTTCAGAATACTCAGAGGGGAAGTACTAAAACAGATACACGCTACGTATGGAATTCCGATGTTTTTGCAATTTTTTTATATATATATATATGGCCAGTATGATGTTAATATTCACACTGTTGGGGGGCAAAGAGTTCCAAAACCATCGCTTCTTCCAGGGCGCATGAAAGAAACGTCACGCCCTACCCAGTGAATTATGGGCTTCTTGAATAGCGCGTGCGACCTACATCACACATATCCCCCGACTTGTGGGAACTGTAGTTCTCTCGTTATACTGGTGTTTAAACAATTATGTGATAGTGTTGTCGCATGTCTGCAATGCACTATTGTCAAACAACAATAAAAGTGAAATTAGCGCCTGTGTTGACTTACACGCTGAATTGTTAATATTAATGTAAATGTAGTTTCACAATATTTCAGCAAAACAAATTTATATTGTCAATAAATATAACATACTAGAAAATCAAGTTCATCCCATATTTTTTTTAAAACCCCAAATTCTCAGTAGGGTGTGTCAGTGATGGTGTCACACATAGGGGATTATAACTAGGCCTGGGCGGTAAATTCCGTTCCGCTCACGGAATTTGCGAAATTTGGGTAATTTCGCGTTCCGCAGAGAACGCGAAATTGCCATAAATTCCGCGATTCGCGGCTTCGCGGAATTTTTTGCTTGTTTGCGCTTTAAAAATGCGTGTTCGCAAGATATTTCTCCCCGAGCACGCAAACAGCGTTCGCGAACAGGAAAAAAGCATCGCGAACGGGCGAAACAAGCAATTCCGCGTGTTCGCGGAACTTTTGCGTGCTCGCGGAGATTTTTTACCGTTTCGCGGAGCTTTGCGTAGCGCGACTACGCAAATTCCGCCCACCCCTATAACCCCTGTTAAGGTTAAATAAATGTCAACTTCCACCAAGGATTATAATTCATCTAATCTTGCTAAATTGGTGCCAGGGAATGGAATCATTCAATCCGTGGATATATGTTTTTAATCGGTGCACCCAACGTTGCTCCCTCTCCAGAAGTCTTCTGGTTAAATCGCCTTCTCCTTTGACTTTTTCAATTACTGTCCACCACAAATCCTTGTCAGTGTGTTTCATCTCCACATAGTGGGATGTTAATTTTGTCGCTGTAATTGACCTTTCTGATGGTGCTTCTATGTTCGCTTATGCGCACCTTTATTTTTCTCCCTGTCATACCGATATACATGAGTTGGCAAGGACATTTAATCATGTAGATTACCTTTTCACTGTTACAATTAGTATGGGTTCGCTGTTCCCATGCGTGATGCATGCCCAGATCGATTTCCTTTGTATGTTCCGTGAACTCGCATACAACACATGACCCACACGGATAGTGTCCAGTGACTGGAGATTGATTCCAGAGTGTCAATTGGTGAGTTATTTTTAATCTCTTCAGGTCCGTGTGTACCAAGGAATCTCTAAGGCTTTTATTTCTTCGGAATGAAAACATAGGTTTTTCATATTTAAGTTTGTTAGATGTAAGAATTTCCCACTTTTTGTTGATGATTTTCTTGATATCGTTGGATGATGCATTGTATGTTGTAACACAGATTATTGTGTCTTTCACCTCCTTTGAATTTGTGTCCAGTAAAGCCTCCCTCGGGGTGTTGCGAGATCTTTTCATTGCTTTCTCAATAATTCTTTTAGGGTATGCTCTTTGTTCTAATTTCTTAGACCGTGTTTCAGCTTCCATTTTATAGTCTTGGAGATCCTGGCAGTTCCTGCGTATGCGCAGGAACTGGCCTATGGGTAAATTTTCCCTGAGGGAGCGTGGATGTGCGCTTTCAAAATGTAACAGACTGTTTTTATCCGTTGGTTTTGTATACAAGGAACTGACCAGGCTGTTGTTACTGGCCCGGATCTTCACATCCAAGAAAGAGACTTCCTCATGGTTGTAGGTCATGGTGAACTTCAAGTGTGGATTCAGTTGGTTCAGCCATTTGTGAAAATTAGCCAAAGTTGTTGAATTGCCATTCCATATCATCAGGATGTCGTCGATGTATCGCCACCACTTACTAATGTTGTTAGAGTAAGGGTTGGTGGACCAAATATGATGTTCTTCCATTTGGCCCACATACAGACACGCTATGCTAGGCGCAAAGGTGCTGCCCATTGAAGTGCCATGGACCTGGAGATACAGCTGTTCCTCAAACCTAAAGAAATTCTCCATGAGTGCTAGGCGCATCAGTGTGATAACCCAACTAACGGGGGCATCCCAGGTCCAATTCTCTTGTTTCAAAAGGTTCTCGATGATCCGGATGCTCTCCTCTTGTGGGATGCTCGTATAGAGCGCTTCAACATCTAAACACACCAATATGTTATGCCCGGGATCATAATTAATGTCTGATATTAGGTTAAGCAGGTGTTTTGTGTCCTGAACATATGACCTAATACGTGTGACTAATGGGTGTAGGAACCAATCAGTATATTTAGAAAGAGGTTCTAAAAGTGACCCTAACCCTGACACGATGGGTCTGCCAGGGGGAGGTATTTTTCCTTTATGTATTTTAGGTATCGTATAAAATATGGGTATTCTTGGGTCATCAGGGTTGAGAAATTCATGTTCTTTCTTGGTGATCCAGTCTCGGTCCAGAGCGTCAGTGGTCAATGTATTTATGGTTTTCTTTAACCGTGTGGTGGGATCCTTGTTGATTTTCTTGTATTATTTTATATATCGGCCAGGAGGTTCATACCGGTGTTTCTATAAGCCGTAGTGCTCTGAATGACAGTAGCCCCGCCTTTATCCGCTGGCTTGATAATGATGTCAGTTCTTGTGCCCAGGGTTTTCAATGCGTCTCTTTCTTTCTTGTTCAAATTGTCATAGACGCCTCTTTTAGTTGGTAATTCTTCAATCTCCTTCGATACACTCTCTTCAAAGGCAATCACCTCTAGGGGCATAAGTGATGTCGGTGGAAAGAAGTTTGATTTTAGTCGTAAGGTTGTGTGGGTTTCATCCTCCATTGGCGCCTCTTTTTCCCTGAAAAATTTCTTTATACGTATTTTCCTAAAGAATTCGCTTAATTCGCATCGTATCTGGAATTTATCCAAATATGCAGTGGGAACAAAACCAAGTCCCTTATTAAGGACAGCGACTTCTTCTGTACTCAGGATGTGGTCAGTCAAGTTAACCACTAGTCCCTGGATGCACTCGTTCCTGCTTGGGGGCCTTTGGTCATACTCCGAGTGTTCACTGAGCTATTGTTGTCCTCCCATTGTACTTGTTTGTTCATGTTGTTTCTTCTTCTGCGTCTCCCTCTTCTTCCACCCTGTCCTAAAAAACGGTTCTGATTATAGTTCGGTTGGAAGAACGGTGCCGGATGGTATTGTGGAGGTCCATGGAACTGTGGTGGTCCATGGAATGGAACTGGCCCGTATGGACTGGGCCATGGATACATCTGGGATGGTTGGTATCCCTGATTGAAGTTTCCTCTTCTTGGTTTCCTTGATCTACCTCTCCAGCTTTTGTTAGAACCATCACTTGACCAATCCTCGTGTTCTGACTCTGAGTTGCTTGAGTCCCCTTGGTATGAGGATCCGGATTCTGAATTATCCTGGCTTTTGTAGTCGTCTTTTATATAGGGGTATACTTTCTCATGAGAGAATTTCTTAAGATCTTTTTGTAACTTGTTGACTTTACTCTGCATCAGAAAGTCTTTATGTTCCCCAATCTCTTTATTGACCTCCTCTAGTTTTTTCTTATAGAGTGTGATTTTGATTTCCGTCATGAGAGCGTCTTCGCTGGTCTTGATTTTTACCAGGATAGCTTCTGAAAGGCGTTTGGCAGTATTTATGATGAGGATCAACCAATCGCGCGTGCATCGCCACGCGATTAGTGACCACTCTCTTCGTCTAAGAAGATCCTGGGGGACGTTGGTTACTAAAAGGCCCTTTGGTGCTGCATTTCCACGCAGATATTCCGTTAAGATGGCCCCATGAAGTAGGATCTTCATCTGGGCACGTTTCAGTTCCTTTAACTCATCCCAATTCTGTGCTTGGTTAAGACTCTGATTGATATTTGTGTCTGGAAATAAGGATGGGCCAGCCAAAATAGCAGACGCCATTTCATCCGTATACCCTATCCCAAGGGTCTCAGATGTTGTCGATGTGCCTTGCGAGCCATCAAAAGACGTAGTCCATCAAGATGCCACAAGCAAAGGAATGCAGCTATACTTAATTGCACTGAATGTCATTGGAATTTGAATGAATTTTCCAGTACAACAGATAAATCAAAATCACAGAAGAAACGATACTCACAGAGATTTTTATTCATTGACTTTATTACAAATATTATAAGAAATAAGACACTAAAGGTTATGTGTTAGACCTGGCATAATTGGTGTGGGTTTCCCCTGTATTTTTGCCTTTACCGCCTGTGTTTTTGCTGTGTGTTGGACTTTTTTTTGCTGGTCTAGATGCTTTGGGCACTTGGCCACTGTTGTTCAGTGCCAAAGTGCAAGTGCTCCCTTTGTAAATTGTTGTTATGGATTGGTGTTTCCATTATTGGCTTATTTGATTTACTAGTCAGTCCCTAGTACAGTGCACTGTGTGTGCCCAGGGCCTGTAAATCAAATGCTGCTAGTGGGCCTGCAGCACTGATTGTGCCACCCACATAAGGAGCCTGTAAATGTAACTCAGATCTGCCATTGCAGGGTCTGTGTGCAGTTTAGTGCTGCCATGTCGACTTGGCAAATGCACCCACTTGCCAGGCCCTAAACATCCCTTTTCTTACATGTTAGTCACCCCTAAGTTAGGCCCGAGGTACCCCTGTGGGCAGGGTGCAGTGTATGTCAAAGGTAGGACAAGCCCTGGTGAGTGTGGCGCGTCCTGATAGTGAAATACTGCCGATTTCGTTTTTCACTATTGCAAGGCTACCTGTTCCCATAGAATAGAATGGGGAGTTTGCTTGTAACATCTTATACGCATAATAACTACCCCTGGGAACAAGGTAGGAAACTAAAGTTTAGTATGCCTGAACTCAGAATGTTAAAATGCATCTTTTAGTGAGGGTGATTTTTACATTCTGTGTTTGAAAATAACACTTTTAGAAAGTAGGTATTTTCTTGCTTAGCCATCCAGTGTGCCTCTGCTAGGATGTGTATTGACTGTCTGGCTTTGGAGTGACAGGGGCTGGGGATGTGCAGTGGCTTCAGAGAGTCCGGATGAGTCAGGGCTCGGCTGAATAGACTTGGGCTGCATTTAGAATAGAGGAGGAGATTTCCTTTCACCTGAATGGGCCTGGTCTGCCTTCCACAATGCTGTCTCCACCTCCTGGCAGGACGCTGCACCAGAGAGGACAGAACTGGTTCTGGCTGGGCAAAGAGCTTCTCTGCACTAGGGAACAAAGGGATGCATGCCGTTTGCGACCGGTAAAATGCTATTTCTGATGCATCAAGCCCAAAGGCATTCGCAGTTAAGGAAATCGCAATTTTTGCGATTTCCTTAATTGCGAATGCAGTTTGGGAAAATCGCCAATTGCAATTCCCTAAATGCGATGCATCATGCATTCGCAAATTGCGTTTTCGCAATTTGGAATTGCAAATTACCATCAACTTCAAGTTGATGGTAATTTGCAATTTCTTAGAAAAATGCATACAATTGCATTTACTAAGTGCCATGTGGCACACACATATGCCCTTAGGGCATATGTGCGCACCACATGTGCACACATGCCAATTTTGGGGGTGCAGCAGGGTGGCCTTTTGGCCCCCTAGCACCCTTCAAATTGCATTCGCAATTTGCGAGTACCTATTTGGTAGTCGCAAATTGCAAATTACTTCCCATTCATTCCTATGGGCCTCTAGGCCCATAGGAATGAATGGAAAGGCATTCCTTAATAGCGAGTCGCAATTTGCGAGTCGCTATTAAGGAATTTGGAGGAATCGCACATTTTTTTGCGATTCCTACATGCATAAGGATTTGCGATTCCTAAATAGCGATTCCCTAAAAATCGCTATTTTGGAATCGCAGTACCATTCTTTGATGCATGTGGCCCAAAGAGATTTACTGTATAAAAAGAGGGGTCCAGGCCCCAAACTTTTAGATCACTTCTGGGAATCAAGAGGAACCTTTGCAAAGGAGAAGAGCTAGAGAAACGGAGGAGGGATACTGCCCCTGTGCTGTTTGCTGGCTGGGGTTGGCCTGCAGTGGCTACTTGCTGCCAAGGAAAGGAGAAGGACTTTGCTGTTTGCTGTGTCCCCTTCTTGAGGAATATCTCCAAGGGCTTGAATTGAGCTTGCCTCCTGTTCTGAAGTCTCAGGGACATAAAAACTTCACCCCCATTACCCCCTGAACCCCTCTGCTGGGAGTTCTAACCTGATGAGAGGTGCCTGCCAGTGTTCTGGGCCTCTGGAAGTTGTTTTGGGACTGGAAACTGCAAGAACTGTGATAATCGACACATCAACAGTTTCCGACACATTGCAGCGGTGCAAGAGAAAATTTCCAATGCATCACCGCCGCTGAAGAATCGACACATCGCCTGTTCTCAGCTGAAGTGTCCGCCATGCGACGAATCCTGTGCACCGATCTCCGACGTCCGAGATCACCGCACCGATTCTGATGCAGGCCCGGTTGGAGAAGAATTGACGCATCACACCGGATCGTCACGCATCGCATCGAAGCGCCAAGTCTGCCGCATCGTTGGGGGACACAGTAAGAAACTGACGCATCACCTCCCCACGCAGTAAAAAACCGATGCATCACCTCCTCGCCGGTAAGGAACCGACACATCAACTCCCCTGCACACCAGTAAGGATCCAACGCATCACCTCTCCCGGAGCAAGGAACCGACGCATCACCTTCCCTGAGTGTAAGGAACTGAAGCATCCCCTTCCCTGCGACCCTTTTTGCTTGCATTTTTCGATGCATCCAAGGAACTTTGTGTAAAAGTGCTGCATCACACATTTTCTTGGAACTGAACTATTTCTACCTTTTGAAAGTCATATTTTGATTATTGTATTGTGGATTTTTGTCGTTTTGGTCTTGTTTGGTTTAGATAAAGATTACTTATTTTTCTAAACTGGTGTGGTGTTCATTTGTAGTGTTTTCACTGTATTACTGTATGTGTTCACAAATACTTTACACACTGCCTCTGAGATAAGCCTGTCTGCTCATGCCAAGCTACCAAGGGGGTAAGCAGGGGTTATTTTAGAAGTGCATCCCCCTTACCCTGACTAGAAGCAAGGGTCCCTATTTGGACAAAGGTACCTACCTCTGCCAACTAGAGACCCCCATTTCTAACATTATGTGTATTTGTAAAGTGCACTATCACCCGCAAGGTATCCAGGAAAGACATTTTGTTACATCCATTCTTGTGACCTACAGATTGATCATTTCACAGTTCCACTTTAATACTCATTTTCCAGACAGGGGATGTGAATCCTCTACTGAGATGTCAGAACTGATTTGGGGTGATACTCTTACAGGTATCCTTTTCTGGAATTAGCTCAGACACAGCATTCATGCTAGGTGATGGCTCTCACAGTAATAACATTAGTGCTGACTCCAAGCATAAGTATCCAAAACAAGGACGCAATGAAGCATGAGATCTCAGCACATGGCTGTTATCAGCCTTCCTGAGCAGTCATCAGGCACAAACAAAAGGGATGGCCTGCTTAAAAACTTTGACAACTTTAACAAGAGAAACTTATGACCTCCCTTCCTCCTACCATCTACCCTATATAATCACTATGAAAGCAGCCCTTTGCTAAAAAGGACCTCAAAGAATTTATTTGAGTAGTCTTTTCTCCATTCTCCCGCACTCCAGTTCTGAGTCTCCATTCTCCAACCACAGGGATGCAGTTAATACACGGCCACTGTATAGGGAAGCTGTATCTCCTCTCCATCACATCATGCAAAATGCATCCCACTAGTTCATGCACTTATTCTTTCATCACACAAGGAGTCTCACTACTATGCACTTACTACATACCCATCGCACATACACGCACATGGAATGTCTGTACAAAGATCTGGGGGGCACACAGATTCCCCCTTTGGGCCATCTGAGATGATCTATCTGGAGCCTTCAAACATCCCTCCTTCTGCTCATCAGAGCCTTCGTATGATCCTGAGCTCTCATTTGCTGATTTTCATGGCCCTTTGGCCCCTTTGTTAGCTATTAACTATTTTTTACTGACTTTAGCCATCTAAGTTTCTCAAACCCTTTCTGCCATCCTTCACAGACCACAGTCATTTTCACCCATGCACCTTTAAACTCCTTTGCCAAATTTCAGTCCCTATGCCCTCAGATGCACCCTCAAACTACTGTGACTCCACCAGACGCCGTCTTCTATCACTCAGAGGTCGGAGTATTACAGTCCCTGCTATTTATTCACTTTGCATGCTCTGACTTTTCAGCAAATACTTACCAGTTCTATACATGTGCTGAAAAGGTGGGAGTTTTTCAGGGCTAGCAGCATAAGAAGCATTAATAAGAACCATTTACAAAAGGTATATCCTAATACATGTGGCCTTGACTCATATATGTGTCCTTCAGCTCCCGGTGTTCTTCCTTCTCTTCCAGGTCCTTCTATTTAGGCGTTGATCCTCCTTCTAGTTTTGTTCCAAGTCCTCCATTTCTGGGCTGTTTTGGTCCTCCTGATCTTCATCCTGACCGTGGTTTATGTAGTTCTGGTCACCCTGGTACTAATTTCCAGACTCTGGTGTTCCTGGTTGTAGTCCTGCCTGACCCTGGTCTTCCTGGCCCTGATCCTGGCTCATTCTTTTATTAGCCCTTCCTGGGCCTCCCGATCCTGGTTATAGTGATCCTCACACTGATCCCACTGGTCTGCTGGGTCCTTATCCACTTAGCTCTGTTATCCTGGTTCTCCTAGGGCTGCCCCTCCTAGTGCTCCTGGTATGGATTATCCTGATTCTCTTTACCCTGGTCCTTGTCTTTGTGGTCCACCTGGTAATGCATCCACCCACTGACCATGATCCTCCTTATTGGGTCTTTTTCGGTTTTGCCTGGTCATTTTGGCTATAGTCCAGACCCATGGTCCTCATGACTATAGTTGTCCTGGTTCCCTTGATCCTCACCAGCCTGGTCCTGATAGCCCAGTTCCTAGTCTGCCTGCTTCACTTGGAACTTCAGGTCCCGGTCCCCTTGGTTCTGAACTCTCTGGTCCTCCTAGCCCTGATCCTGATCCTGGTCCTACTTATTCTGATCCTTGTTGTCTATCTAATCCTCCCCCATCTGGTCACTGGTCTTAATGCCCATGTGCTCCTAACCTGACTATTTCTTCAGGTCCTCATCCAACATATCATGATACTCTTTGACCTGGTTCTCCTGCTCATTGTTATCCTAGACTAAATTTTCCACATTGTCCTGATCCTCTTTGTTCATGTCATTCTATCCTTACCCACCCGGCTTGATCATCATGGGTCCGGTCATCCTGGCCTTGCTTGTCCTGGTCCTCCTTTTCCTCCTCATCCTGGTCCTGCTAGTAATGGTATGTCAGGTCCTGATACTCTTGGCCCCCTGTGAATCTTCCTGGTTTTGTGCCCACTAGACTTGATCCTTTTGTTTCTGGTCCTCCTTGTTTGGGTCTTTGTATGTCTAATCCTCTAGGATCTGGTCCTTCTGGCCATCTTGGTCCTTTTGGCCCCCTTCTCCTACTTCATCTTTTTCTTTCCTGATCCTCCTCACCCTCGTCCATTTGACTTGGTCCTTCTGATCCCTCTGATCCTGCTCATCTTATTCCTTGTACATCAGTTCCTGGTCCTGCTGGTCCCCTTGGTCTAACTGCCTCCTAGGCCTTGCCCTCCTAACCCTGGTCTTCCTGGTTTGGATCATCCTCGTCCTCCTGGCCTTGAGCCTTGTCCTCATGGTCCTTCTGGCACTGCACCCAATGGTCTGAGCCCCCTTGTTCTTGGTTCTCTTTGTATGAGTTTTTCTGAGCCTCGTCAATTTGGTCCTGGTCCTCCTGGACATCCAGGTCCAGTCCCCTGAGTCTTCCTCATTCTGGCTGTTCTGGTTCTGCTGATATTCCTAACCCTGGTCCTGTCTTTGTGCTCTACTTGGTACCCTGGGTAATAGTGCTATGGTCATGCCCCACATGACACCCCTAGGCTTGTTCCTGGTCCTCTTGGTGCTGCTCCTTCTAATCCTCCTTGCTTTGGTCCTTCTGGTTCTGGCCCTCCTAGTATTTTGGTACTGAACCCCCATCTTCCTTGCTTATTCTGCCCCCCTGGTCCTATTGGCCTGGATCAGGTTTTCCTTGATCAGGTCCTGATCCTCCTGGCCCTATTCTTCCTACTCCTTGACCTGAACATTCTGTTAATCATCTTCATGGCCATCCTGTTCCTAGCCCTGTGGCCTGGACCTCCAGGCAGTGATCATCCTCATTTTGATGTCTCTGGTTATGATCCTCCTTACTCTGGTGCTCCTGGTCCTGGTACTCAAGCACTGCCTTTCCCAGCCAAAAGTCTGGAAAAAGCTCTAAATGCAGAACTTATGTCTTTGATGGATGCCCACAATCTGTTTGATTGTACCCAATATTGGTTTAGTGGTGCACACAGTACTGAGTCGGTCTTGATTGCTGCTTTAGAGGAGTTAAGGTCTATCCTGGATGGAGAAGGCAGGGCTGCATTGATACTACTGGATCTTTCTGCGGTCTTGGATACGGTCAATCATGATATTCTGGTTGACAGGCTCGCTGGCCTAGGCATCAGAGATTGGGCTCTGTGTTTGTTAAAATCATTTCTTTCGGAAAGAATGCCACAAGTTGCCTTGGGAGAATTCACATCTGATCAGTTTAACCTGCCATGTGGGGTGCCACAGGGCTCCTCATTGAGCCCTACCTTTTTCAATCTTTATGTCACCCCAGTGACAAGGCTGATCAAGTCACATGGTTTCTCAGTGCTATCATATGTCGACGATACCCAAATTGTTGTATCAGTATCCTAGAAGTAATAGCACTAAAATGTAACACCTGTATGCCCCGGATAAGTAGCTGCATGGGGGCTAATTGTCTAAAGCTTAACTCTGGGAAAACTGAGGTTCTTCTCCTGGGCAACAACAACTCACTCTGGGGGCCCAGCTGGTGGCTTCAGGAACTGGGAGCACTCCTTGCTCTAGTCAGGAAAGCTAAGAACCTGGGAACAGTCTTTGACAATAAACTTAAATAAGAAGAGCAGGTTAATGTCTCTTCTGTATTCTTCACCTTAAGGATTATCAGGAAAATCATCCCTTTTATTCCACCTAATCTTCAAAAGATGGTTGTGACTACTTTAGCACTATCCAAATTGGATTATGGTAATATCCTATTCATGGATATTCAGAAGAGATTTCTTCACAAACTTCAGATGGTTCAACTATGCTTTTGTTAGCAACAAACATTAATTTGTCCAGTTCCCTGGTTAAGCTGCACTGGCTGGCAAGAGATTTTAAAGCGCTATGCATCGCTTATTAAGGACTCCATAATATTGGTCCACCCTACCTGAATAACCGATTTATCTGGTACACTCCATCTAGAGTACTTAAATCTGCTGATGCTAAGCTTTTAGTGGTGCTCAGGATGAAACGTGCATCATGGGGAGGTAGAAGCTTCTTTACAGGTACGGCAAAGTTGTGGAATTCTCTCCCTATGAAAATGAAGAACTGCCCAGACCTTCTTTCCTTCTGGAAATCTCTCAAAACCTGGCTCTTTTAATCATTAGAGTGACTCTATCCTCCAAAAGTCAGAAAGCAGCGCCGAGATGGCTCAGGGCATTTGTGCACCTTACAAATATAAAAATCAAATCAATTACTCAAATCATTCAACGTCTTCTTAGCGAACCAGGAGAGCACTCTCTCGACTACTACTTCCCAAATTGACCCAAAAATAATCTGACACTGCACTGCCCCATTCTGCTCCATGTTGTGAGCCTGCACAATCCTAGAAATCAGATTCTCCATCTGCCTAGCCCCATTTCTGCATTACTATTTCTCAGGAAAATTCTTTTCCGCTGCATAATTACTTCATATTTCTCAGATATACAGACAGTACCCCTGCCTCGGCAAACCTTCCTTCCATTTTCAGAATCAAGGGAAAGGTGATCAAGGTTGTGTTAGTATTGGGAGAGGTTCTAATACTCCCATAGGATTCTGGTAAGGGGTTTTAGCTTGAGCACAAATAGATATCTATTAGCATATTTCCTTAAACCAGAGTAGCCTCAGATAAGACAATTATGGCAGACCTTTAAAATCTTGTTATGAGGTCTCTATATGAATGTACAGTACTTGTGAGCAAAACAATTATCTTTCTTCTTAGTCATTTACTATGCCGAAAGTTAAACAAAGGAACAGTGCATGGCGCGAGAACGGCTGCTGAACTTGACACAGACGAGGAGCCCACCATCATGCTGCTGTGAGATACCAGACTCTCTGCTGCTGCTTCCCAAAATGACCTGGAAGTAGTCTGATACGGTACCCCTCTTTCTCTTCCATTTGATAACTCACTACCAAAGTTAATTTCCGTGACGTCCTTGAAGAATTTCTGACACCACATATACTAAAATATGCTCATTTTATGGTGCTTGGGTACTTGAACTACCAAGGGGGGAACACCTCTACTCCAGACATAG
Source organism: Calotriton arnoldi (assembly GCA_963921515.1). Classification (NCBI taxonomy): domain Eukaryota; kingdom Metazoa; phylum Chordata; class Amphibia; order Caudata; family Salamandridae; genus Calotriton; species Calotriton arnoldi. Next base: position 874,504 of record CAWUFW010004107.1, read on the forward strand.
TTGCCCTTTGTAAATGCACTCTCAGCTCTGTAGCTAATCCACCTACTCATAGTAATGGTCATCTTTTAGATCCCATTTTCTCTAACACTCTGTCACCCCCTAACTCCTTATTATAGATCCAGAATCATGGGCCTTTTAAAGTCTACTCAGGCCTGGTTCAAAGTAAGTGCACCCACCATCCCAAAGGGTATTTCTGATAAGGTGCCATCTCCTATGTCTGATATCTCTTTAACAGCCAACATCTTCGACAGCTGGCTGCAGATAGGCTAAGACTCTACTCCTCATATAGGTCACACGCTTTGGCTCTGTGGTTCAACAAGAACCTTCAGGCTATCATGCGCCAATGTAAAGTACTTCAGCAGAAATGGAGAGTTTTCTATGGCATCAATGCCAAACTAATGTACGAAGCCTCTAATAAGACATATCAAAAGGCTGTTCTGTCAGTTCATGCTTCATTGTACGCTACAACCCTCAATTCCATTAGTAATTCCTCTCAGGAAGTCTTTTCACTAATTAAATCCTTTATTAAATGGATTGCTTTTAGCCAAACCCTTAAAGTCTTCTCTACAATACTCGTTGGATCTAGCCAAATACTTTATTAAAATGAATGCAAATATTTATATTTAATTCCTGGTCCAGTTTTCCTAACAATTCACTTGACATTTTCCACACAATTTCCTTCAGTACATGCCTAATTGAGTTTTGAACAATTTTGACTCATTATCTTCTTACCCTGCTTAATACCATCAAATCAGGTTCCCCTCTGACTTCTAACCACTTCACATTTACAAGCGTGGGGCTCACCATCATCTCTGCCCACTCTTAGTAGAGCTGCTTAATGTTTCTTTAAGATATGCTAAGGTTCCCTTAGCATAAAAAAAGGCAAGACGAGTCCATTTTTCAAGAAGGTATGATATTGAGGTACATTACTTGACAAGTAAACTTACACATATTCAATATTTGTAGGATAATCAGTTTTCCTTTTCCATTAAAAGGAAAATGAGAAGAATTTCCAGATCATGGTTACAAGATGAAACCTATGTCTGGAGACACCTGGCGTGTGGAGTCTAAATTTGTTGTGCAATGCAAAGTTTGTTTATCTTGATTGTGAGACTGGAGAAGCACTACGTTCAGACTTCAGGATTATCACATGCAACAATATTGGGATTGTAGAACTTTGTGTGCATAATCTTGGAAAGAGTTGTCACTTTACATGTCCAAAATATAGCTAACAAGTCCTTCTGTAGAGGACGAGACTTGGTGCATGATTACATGTGCAAGATAATTATGCCAATCTAATCCAACTGTTTTATAACCTAGTAGCTAAACAACATGTGTATTACTGTCATCTATCTATTTGTACTGATATATTCAGACAAATATTTTTAAACTTTTACACAAATGTCTATTTTGATTCACATTCAACATTTGTCAGCCAGAGGATACAGTTCTAAAGTAAAACTTATCCCCTGCTACTTATCTCCATAATAGCAATGAAAGTGCAAACATTATGCAAAACTGAAACATGTTACCTTATTGGAGACATAGGGTTAAATAATTTACAACAAATACGTCAGATAGAAGAACAACAGATCTTTCTTACTTGTCGGTTCGGATGCAACTGATCCATTGATATTTCGCACATAAAATCACATATTTACAATCTACATATAATTTACAAGATAAAAACATAATAAAAGCATTAACAAATTCATCCATTGATATATGTACATAGTAATAATTATTAAATTATTATCCTAACCTCAGTGCTTTGCTTCTTAGTTTCAAGCCACATGTACAACTTTTGAGATGAAAAAACACACAAGGACTAGTATCAAACTTATATTCTTATAGCATCTTGATAATGTCTAAATCCCAACACCTGGCAAAGTGGCTTAACCTAGCTAGCTCTTGGCCTTGAGTAACTCACACAAAAAAAACATGTTTCTCTGTTTCCTCAAATTGATGGCTAAAGGGACACAGTTTACTCTAAAATTCTGAGGTCAGCTGTGTACTGGTTAAAGATACTACTAGAAGGACACCTAATCTAATCTTTATAAACAAGGTCCAAGTTGATGGAGGATTAATGTAATCCAGAAATAACTAAAACTTACAGTCAAGTTTATAAGATCTAAAACAATTGGACATTCTGCCTAAGGATGATCAGGTTTGGAGTGTCTACAAGGCAAAATGGCAGAACCTCTCTATCACAATGTCAAATGCTCTGGAAAAACTGGATGAAACATTAGACCAATATTTGACCGGTCCATGATTTTGTAAGTTTTTTTTAATATTTCAACCAAGGAATTTTGAGCGTTTGTGGTCTTGTAATGACATCATGCAACAATGAGCTTTTCAAAATTTGTGCAGGGCATGAGTGAGAGTTGGAAAGTCTAATACCAATAAAATCACGCTCCATCACTCTCTCCAAAGACGTTGCACCCACTTTTTAATTTGGCTCTTAAATTTCCTTGGAGAATAAACACCATAAATTAAAAAAGAGCAAAAGATCATATCTCCTCTGTTAATAACATATTGATACCTTACGCACAAAATGAGTCAGCTGGGTTAAAATGAGGGAGTTACTTCTAAAACTCCCTCTTGCAACCCCCGTAGTGAGCTAGCATCATTTAAAAGCCTTAACATTAGAGGAAAGCAATAAATAGGCAGATACAACCCCATTTAATCCGATACCAATGGTGTATTTAATTAGTAATTTCAGTAGTATTATTTGTCAGCAATACATTCAGGTGATAGAACTGTCATTTGAATAAGTCGGAAGGTTCAGTGAGTAAAGAGTACATTGCTAATATCTCTCTCACCTGAAAATCTTCAGTTCAGCTGTTCATTATGCCAACTAGGTTAACCAAAGCAAGAGATGGGTGGAATACTTGAATTTGTATTAGCCACTGGTAGTTACTTGGGCCACATCCTAGTCCTTTGCTTATTTATACACAATGCCACCTCAGACAAGATCCAACTATATGCAAATCTGCCTTGGTCCTCCTGCAGCAGGAACAGTCCAGCTTGAACTGCCAGACCAGATCCCCTCTGAGTAAGAAAAACAAATAGCCCCAGACTAAATTTGGCCAAGGAAAGCCTCGTAGGTAAGATACAGCTTGAGACCAGAGTCACAGTGAGCACAGTCCCTACAATGATAGATTCTGAGAGTCCAGAAAGAAACAAGAACTGCAAGCAAACCACAGAAGGGCATTGGTTTAAATCAGACATTATATAATTTTCAGCCTCAACCTTCACAGAGAGCCCATGAAACTGAAAAAGGAGTACAACAGGAGAACTGCTTCAGGTTATGTTGCTAGGAACAAATATCTGCTCTTGTGCTGAAATTGTAAAACATCCATTTGCATAAAACATGATGTTTACCCCAAAGAGCATTACAGCATGATGCAACCTAATGAGCCCTCTTTTGGGGGAGACCTGGATATATAATGTGCTGTGTCACTTCCTTCCCTAATGCTCCCTTTTCTTTAAAACAAATACAGTATTTCTCACTATAAACACTGCTATTTTAAAACTAATAATAATAATAATATGCATGTTAGAAACATTTAGGTTGAATACATTACATTCCACGATGAAAGGCTTTTTGGTGAGCTTGAAACAAATGATGTTACCCTGTGTAACACTATAATCTTTATACCGTGCTGTAAAGTTTACTGATTTCTATAAATGCATCTCTTCCTATGTGTTCTCCAGAAATAAAGACGATGGAAGCTGGACAATACTTAGATGACTTACCAGTAACCCTCCTTAAAGGGAACCCTATCTATTCTCATCAACATCTTTACACTGATAGAGTGAGTCATGTCCTGGAAAGGCAACTTAAAATTTAACAAATATATTTAACTATTGTCTCTTTCTAGGACTTTTCACTTAGAAATCTTATTTGTTATTGGTGCAGCATAAAGTTGCCCACTCTTTAAACCTCACTAAAACCTAAATACGACTGATACCTGGCACACAAAATGAACGTGTACTTTGCAAATAAATCCCACTTGTATTTATGATTCTTACACACATTGCACTTGATACTGCGGATGCAGAGAATCTTTACGTAGAAGTTTAGAGTCCTCACATAGAATGTATACTAATTTCAAGAGAAATGCATTCGATGAGTAACAGAGAATCTGTCTTTAGTAATAAAGTATGTCTTTAAATAAATGATTTAGGTAATAAAGTGACTGACATGCAGTAATACAATTTATATGATTGTTACTACTGAAAGGCTTTACACACAATAACATGTATTACACTGAATAATGAAACATTTGTAATGTGTAGTTTACTTTAAACCATCCTCTTCATTTCACTGCTGAATCTTTTCACTCGTTTCATACATGTGTGCAATTTTATCTGTGTAACTGCTAGAAATGTCATTAGTATAAGTTGAACCTTAAAATGTCATCAATGTATGCAATAATGTTATACGTATGCACCTTCAAAAGTAGTTCCTCAGTATACTTACTGTTATGCAGTTTCATTGCTTACCATATGATCTATAGAATAGGGACTAAAGCATTAAAAAAATGTATACACATATATGTTCAAATGTGCACATGAATATTAAATGTACATTACAGATTTAATGTCTTAAATTAGTTGTTCTACACTAAAGGCCTAAATCTTTGTCTCATGAGAACCCACTATGTTTCTGCATTTTTTGCTGACTTGCTTTCTTTGCAGGTGTTCCCACCGAGATTTAGATTTGAACAGATACCTTTCTTGTAACAAGCAACAGATACATGTCCGGGAACGAATTTCAGCGACGAGCACATGTGAACTTTGTAAATGAGCAATGGACTGTTGTCTTTAACCATGAGTATGGGACTGAGACGATGGTCCCATGTTCAGTGTGTGACTTTTCTTCAATGTTTCATTATAATACCTTGTGCACCTATACAGACATTTTGAAAGAAATACAATGGATTCCTATTGATGACGTACACAAACGTGAGTTGACAATGAAATTTATAAATTATAACTTATCGGTTGCCCTGGGCGAGGAGGCAGATGATTTTGTACTTTCTTCCAGATCGCATGCTGATTTCCTGCTGCTGAACCCCTTCTGCAAACTCTATGCAGCACCTTCCTTGGACTCCGACCTGAACCAATTTTCTATTTTTCCAAATTCCCCAAATCCCACTGCCCTTAAATGGACTTTTAGAGACATTTCCCATGTCACATTAATTTCCCCAAGTATGGTTTAGATGGACGCTTTCCCGACACTTTGAAGACTCTTGACCGAGCTTCCACAACATTGTTGCTAACACTTCTTGTACTCTTTTGCCTGATGCCTATTGTTTTCTGCAGATTTGCAATATGAGCATTTATGTACCTTAGTCTGTGCCAGAGAGATTTAAGTTGCTAATGCCTAGAAAAGACCAAGCCAGATTGTATTTTGAATATCAGATTTTGATGTTGTTACTTTGTATTACGGCTACAGAGCTGCTTGTATGCCTAATTCTTGTTTGCTTAAACTTCTTTAGGAGGCTAGGCCTCCCTGTTGCCATACTGTAGCTATACAGTCTGATTTTAAGAGAAATTTACTTGAATGTAATTACTAATCTGTAATAAACACTCTTGCTCTTGGCTACCGCTTCTTGGTCCTCATTGTGTAGCCAAATTGGTTGCACGGTTAATTGAATTTGAATGGGTGAGTGATGCTAACTCTCTTTCCCCTCAGTGTGACGAGAAAGGTCCATAGGTGGACCGAGTTAGCAAGTAAGTAAGTATTGGTAAATGATCCAGCCGAGAAGGTAAATCCTCAGGCTGTCCAGGTTGGGTCCAGTATCGCAAGATCAAATGCACTGGAACATTAGCTATCCTAATGGTTAAAATTACGGGCTACACAAGACGGGGAAAGTAGAAAACCTCAGACTGTGATGCGTAAGAGAATACCTATTTACAATAAGAACTGGAGGGACCAACGCTAATTTTCACTGTATTTATTTTCCTTATCACAGTATTTACAGTAGGAAGGTAGATGAGAAAGTGCCAACTCTTCAGTCAATGCCTTAGCATTCACCTACAAAATGTAGAACACTAAGGAACACTTTACAAGCACTAATTCTAAAACAATGCTCAGAAAATTAAGCAAATGGCGGATAAAAAAAAAACCAAATCACTGAAGAGAATCTATTTTCAGCCTTATTCTGAGAGCATGAAACTACTGCCCAAAGAAGGACAGCAATCTAAAATAATATATAGCATAAAAATGCTAAAATGGCCTAACAATCAACTGAAGGGACTCAGATTACATCAGCAGTCTCGTAGTCATTGTCTTAATAGATACTGATGAATGAACAATGCTCAAAAGACAGACAGCAGTGACAGATCAACAAAGGGATCATCCATCTAGGGCACGGAGGTGAGGAGAGATAGCATGTGGATAGCTACACCTCAATCTCTTGGTAAAATCATCAATTATATTTCACCATTGGTCGTATGGACCTTTGTTAGTCGACTTGAAGCATTGTAAGGGAGTTAACATCAGAAATACATTCCAAACTTGTGAAACAAATGTGACTCCACAATGAAGACCAGGCATTAATTAAATCATATATAAGAGTTTATTTAGAACATGAATCCATCCAGTGTATATGCAAAATAAAATTAAATTCAGAGGGTACAGCAATATATTTTGAAGGCCAAAATGTGGCAGTTAGTTAAGCCATAATAATATGATATAGAAAATAGTCACCGCCACAATACAAAAAAAACACCATTGTTGCAATAAGGTGTTCCATAAAGAAACTTCCCATTCTTAAGCTATGCATAAGTTGAAGTCCTGATTTCTAAGGGCAAATCTAATAGGGAAGCATCAAAGGTGTCAACATAGAGTTGAACTTCAGTAGAAGTTCGAGGAAACAAGGAAAGTGTTCAGCATGAAGATTCACACTTCAAGGAAAGCCCAGCAAAGAGACCTGTTCCCTCTCAGTCAAAGGAAGGTAATCTTACTACCTATAGAAAACTAACCCTGGGCGGTGAACTCCGCTCCGCTCGTGGAGTTTGCGGAGTTTCCTGCACTCCGCGTTATGCGGAAATTGCGGAGTTCCGAAAAACTCCGCTTTGCGTTGCGTTGCGTAGCGGAGTTTTTCTCCTCGCTCGCGTTTGTCAACGTCAAATTGGCGACCGCGAGCATGGAAAATCAACATCCCAGCGAGATTTCGCAACGCGGGGGGTCAGGTTTCTCATTGCGAGTGGTCGCGTATGCTAGCGACAGCTCGCGTTGAGAAACTGCCCGTTCGCATTGAGAAAGCTGCAGCTCGAGTAAAAATCTACTCGAGTGGCAGAAAAGGAAAGCAGGGACCGCTTGCACTGTGCATGGTGCTGTTCGCAATGATTGCACAGTGCGGATAAGCATCCGGCACTGGGCAATTACCGCGAACAGCATTTTTCTATTGTACTCCGCCGCTCGCGTAGCTCCGCATACTGCGGTGGAGTTTTTTTTGCACTTGGCGTAGTGCAGCGTAGTGCAACTCCACAAACTCCGCCCAGGGTTATAGAAAACGCAGATTAAATATAACAGGAGCTTCAAAAACATTCATATCTCTCTCACACCACCAAGAACCTTTCACATCACCATGTGTGAAGGGAGTTGACATACTCCCTAAGTTCTCACTCTCTCAGGATTAGGTAACCAGCTGGTAGCCTTAGACATCACATCCTCTGGTACTCTGTAAACAGGAGACTTTCTTTGACTATTCTCCAAGTTTGGTGCCAAGTTCCTTCTTGCAGGCCTCACTATCAGTCATCTAATACAAGCAATAAGCCTTTCTCTAGCTAACAAGAAGCATGATAACACACCTGCAGAACAAAGAATCAACACACTGGCAACTTCAAAATAAGCATTTTCAATCAAGGCCTCTTGTTAAATTAGGCTCTCTTGAAATCAAAATGGATGCGGGTTACGGTATTATGTATGTATATATATACATATATATGCACACACACACACACACATATATATATATATATATTAGTAAGACACGTTTATGCTAATGTGCATGTCCCTGTTTTGTTTACATATTTTGACAGCCACAAGGGGGAGTTGGCAGATGACTGAACGAACCCCACAACTACTAGTGGCCGTTCTCCAACTCTGAAAGCCTTGTTGGTACTTGGTAGCTGCAAAAAGTGTCTACGCAAGGTCCTGTAACTGTTGTGTTGTTTGGCTGAGGGGGACTGTCCAAGGAAGCATGGAGCACACACTGAATGGCTTATGGCTGCACATGCAAGGGCTGGTTCTTGAGATGGATCGCGTGTGTCTTCTCCCCAGGGCAAACTCTTGCTCTGGAGCCTGGCCCTCCGAAGTTCTGCTAGTATTTTCCGGGCTCTGATAGTGTTCCTCCCTTATACGCTGTTATATTATTTTGCAATTGCACCAGTTTTACTCCTTCCTATTCAGCGATAAAGGTGATCGGTTGGAATTTCATTCTGCAAGGTTTTCTGATCAGGCTGGGTTTTGCAAGTTTGCAGGGATTAAATGCAGTAATATATATCGTTTCCACGCTGCCCATAAAAAGCATTAAACAAACAAAATGGCAGAATTCGCGCTGGGCGCATGCATCCGGCCGAAAACATTAAAAACAAGCATTTGCAATGCAAAAGGTCTCGCATTTGCGAGAGTTAGAGCTATTGGCATTGTAAATGGTAATATCTTTTACCCCTGTGTTTTGTTTGGGGTGTTGTGGATGCAAGTGGTGTGGAGTGGAATTATGTGGGTTGGATTGGAATTGTTATTTGTGGGATTGTGTGGGGTGGTACTGTGTGGTGTGTAGTGTATTTGTGTAGTGGAATTATGTGGCATGGTGAACAGGGGTGAGAGCTGCAGAAAATAGAGTTAGAGGAAGATAGAGAGGGATAGGTAGTTTGTGTACGAAGTGGTGAATGAACTCTAGACAGAGGATCAGCAAGAGTGTGTGAGAAAGAGAGAGAGACGTGAACAGCAGGCCACAGAGGTATAATGAGGGAGTGTTTGTGTATGCAGAAGACTCCCGCCCTGCCATAGCAAACACTGCTTTGGATTTTGGAAGCGAGAGCAGGGAAACCTGAGCGTCCCTGGGGCCAACTAGCCCACCAGCTACCTCCAGTAAGCGCCACAGAGCTGCATTGCAGAGAGGTGGTCCGAGGCCACGCCCCTTTTTACACCTCTCTGCAACGCAGCTCCCTGGGGACTTAATCCCCCAATTTACAATGCACCAGGGGGTGCGTTTGCACAGTGGTGCATGGAGGGGGCGTGGCCTGAAGTGACAAGGGTGCAAACGCGCCCTGTGGTGCGTTTTAAGTTGGGGAATTAAGTCCTCTAGAATCCTGAGGGTCCCTGGGGGCCAACTACCCACCAGGTACTTCCAGTAAGCACCACAGAGTTGCGTTGCAGAGAGGTGTAAAAAGGGGCGTGGCCTCGGACCACCTCTCTGCAACGCAGCTCTGTGGCGCTTACTGGAGGTACCTGGTGGGCTAATTGGCCCCCAGGGACCCTCAGGATTCAAGGGGAATTAATCCCCCAACTTAAAACCCGCCAGGGGGCGCGTTTGCACAGTCGTGAAGGGAGGGGGTGGGGCCTGATGTGACATGTGTGTACTTATGCAATCGCTCCGCCAAAACCCAAGCACTTATAAATTCACTATGCACTCTCCTTGCAGCACTCTAATCATCCAGTCACTACCCATGCACTCATGCAATGATCCATGCACTAACTCATGCACTGCTACAATACCCTGAGCAGTACCCATGCAGTCCAGCCATTGCCCTGTCACTACCCATGCACTCCTCCAATCACCCAGTGAGCACCATGTACTTATCCAATCACTCCGCCAAAACCCAGGCACTTATAAATTCACCATGCACTGTCCTTGCAGTACTCTAATCATCCAATCAGTACCCATGTACTTATGCAATAACCCAGGCACTAACACATGCACTGCTACAATCCTCTGAGCACTACCTATGCAGTCCAGCCATCGCCCAGTCAGTACCCATGCACTCTTTCAATCACCCAGCCAGCACCATGTTCTTATCCAATCACTCCACCAAAACCCAAGCACTTATAAATTCACCATGCACTCTCCTTGCAGTACTCTAATCTTCCAGTCAGTACCCATGTACTCATGGAATGACCCAGGCACTAACACATGCACTCCTTCAATCCCCTGTGCACTACCCATGCAGACCTCTAACCACCTACACAGTACTGATTCACTCCTCCAATTACCCAGGTTGTACCCATGCAGTGCAGAAATCCCTCTGTCACTACCCATGCACTCCTCAAATCACCCATCCAGCATCATGTACTTATCCAATCACTCTGCCAAAACCCAAGCAGTTATAAAATCACCATGCACTGTCCTTGCAGCACTCTAATCATCCAGTCACTACCCATGTACTCATGCAATGACCCAGGCACTAACACATGGACTGCTACAATCCCCTGAGCACTACTGATGCAGTCCAGCCATCTCCTTGTCACTACCCATGCACTGCTCCAATAACCCAGCCAGTACCATGTACTTATCCAATCACTCCGCCAAAACCCAAGCACTTATAAATTCACCATGCACTCTCCTTGCAGTACTCTAATCATCCACTCAGTACCCATGTACTCATGCAATGACCCAGGCACTAACTCATGGCAAATACAGAGGAGGTCATGCTAATCACAGGGGTACCCCAACGCATAGTGTTCCCTAGTGTATGTAGGTATTTTCACTGTATTCTAAGTGTCTTTTAGCATAGCACTGGCTCCGGTCCTGGTTAGTCAGAGTCAATTACCACCAGTACCCGTCAGTAAAAAGTTGGGGGCACAGGAGGACTTTCTGCTCCTCTGTTGGTTCTTTCTGCACATCTCTTGCTTCTTCCTGCACTTTTGTTCATCTTTCTGGACTTCTGTTGACTCTTTCAGCATTTGTCTTGCTTCTTTCTGTGCTTTTCTTCCTCTTTCTTCACATGTCCTACCTTTGTAGGCATAGTTAGAAATTAGCATTTAAAAAACCATTGAAATTCACTGAAAAAACCATAGGTTTCAGGCACGTTATAGTTAGAAATTAGCATTTAAAAAACCATTGAAATTCACTGAAAAAAACATAGGTTTCAGGCACGTTGTAGTTAGAAATTAGCATTTAAAAAACCTTAGAAATTCACTGAAAAAACCATAGGTTTCAGGGACGTTATAGTTAGTTGGACATTTCACTCAGTACAAAACCATAGAAATTCTCCCGTTATAGTTAGTTCAGCTAACTATAACTCGCGCCCCCGCAATGCACTGCTGTTGACGTCACATATTACATTATTCATGACATGGTCAGTGACATCACTGATGACATCACTGATGACATCTCAAATGACATCACTGATTACATCACTGATGACATCATCCACGTCAAAATCTGATGCACCTCCTCACACTCTAATATAACCTTTGATACACCCACTGTAAAATACAGACTACCATTTTCGAAACCATCGACACACCAATACCAGTTACTACATACGCACTCACTGATTCCTAGGTCTACACACACATCCACTCATTCACCCATACAATCACTCATACATACAGTCACTGATCAATACAACACTATCATATGCAGTCATACACCTATACAGACACTAACCCACTGCCATTCATCCATGGAGTTACTCACACACCTAGTCACTCATGCAAAGAATCAATCACACTCCCATTTCCTCACCTATGCAGTTATACACACACCACCTCACTTATTCAAACATATATTAACACATACTTTCTCTCTTATACAATCACTGATACCAGTGCACACTCATCCATACAGCCACTCTCACAATCACTGACTCTCACGTAAAGTCATTTATATACTCCAACTCTCACATACACTGCCTTTTACATATGTAGTTACTTGGACATGTACCACTGAGACATCCAATCTCTCACCAACACACCCATACACACACTCACCCGCCCATACAGCTGTTTCCACATGCACTCTTGAACCCATACACAAAGTGAATCAACCACTCACACATCTATGCACAGAGTCACACACCTCCCACCCACCCACACACACACTCAGTCTCCCATACAAATACTCAGGCAACCAATCAATAACCCATATAGACACTCATGTAGCTACTGACCAACACATGCAGCAGCTTACACAACAACAAATATACTGATACACACATTCAGACAGTTTAGTCACTAACTCATGCATTCAGTAAGACACATTTAATCACTCACTTATACAGTCAGTCACGCACCTACTAAATCCTTCATCCAGACACTTACACACCCACTCATTCTTCAATACACCTTGCCATATATATAAAACATATTTAAACTTTACAGAAACACACAGTCACTATATGATTTCATCAGTGATGTCATCAGAGATGTCATTTGAGATGTCATCAGTGATGTCATCAGTGATGTCACTGACCATGTCATGAATGATGTAATATGTGACGTCATCAGCAGTGCATTGATGGGGCGCGAGTTATAGTTAGCTGAACTAACTATAACGGGGAATTTCTATGGTTTTGTACGAGTGAAATGTCCAACTAACTATAACATCCCTGAAACCTATGGTTTTTTCAGTGAATTTCTAAGGTTTTTTATATATATATATATATATATATATATATATATATATCACTGAAAAAACCATAGGTTTCAGGCACGTTATAGTTAGATATATTGTACCACATATGCTCCTGCCAGGATCCTTGGCCCGAGGCAGGTGGCGTGAAATGTCGGTGGAGCAAGCCGACGATTAATGCCGCACACAAAGAGAAAAGAATGTCCGCGCTCTCGGGTAGTGCCAACGTGGAATTTATTCACACACGGTAACGCATTTCGACAGACGGCGCTGTCTTGATCAAGGAATGCAGGGTTGGAAGTGAGGGCTTAGAGACTATTTGTTGCCCAGCACAGCGCTACGATTTCCAACCTAACCACGTCTCAGGTCAGCCTCCTATCTGGAGTACCAAAAAAGTCTGGCTGAACAGAAACACTCATTTGCGACATGAGCGAACTGCATGATGGAATCTGCAGTCTCCAAACACCGAACTGCTCGAGTGCTTTCTGTGAAACGTGGCTCAGGTGCGCACCACACTACTTTAGAGGATGGGCCAATATAAAGGAAGTTACCTGGAAACCTTAAGCACCAGAGGCATTTGAAAAAGGCTATCGCCGAAACGCGTCATGCCAAACTTTGAAATAAATGGTTTTTCTAAGCCCCGCCGTGGTCCCTTGTTTACTTTGACAGAAGAAGACCTTTTTCAAATATATAGCGTGCAGCCAGTGAAATGCGAGGGTGACCCTTCCATAAGAGTCCTGGGTTCAATGGCTTTTACCTGGACTGCTGCTCATCCCAAAGGAAGCAGGGGATCTGCTGTTCAAGAGGACAGTCCATGACCACATGGAGAGACAAGGTTACTGGAACTGCGTCTCCGGACTTGCGACGAGCGGGAATGCAGGGTTGGAAGTGAGGGCTTAGAGACTATTTGTTGCCCAGCACAGCGCTACGATTTCCAACCTAACCACGTCTCAGGTCAGCCTCCTATCTGGAGTACCAAAAAAGTCTGGCTGAACAGAAACACTCATTTGCGACATGAACGAACTGCATGATAGAATCTGCAGTCTCCAAACACCGAACTGCTCGAGTGCTTTCTGTGAAACGTGGCTCAGGTGCGCACCACACTACTTTAGAGGATGGGCCAATATAAAGGAAGTTACCTGGAAATCTTAAGCACCAGAGGCATTTGAAAAAGGCTATCACCGAAACGCGACATGCCAAACTTTTCAATAAATGGTTTTACTAAGCCCCGCCGTGTCCCCTTGTTTACTTAGACGGAAGAAGACGTTTTTCAAATATATAGCGTGCAGCCAGTGACACGCGAGGGTGACCCTTCCATAAGAGTCCTGGGTTCAATGGCTTTTACCTGGACCGCCGCTCATCCCAAAGGAAGCAGGGGATCTGCTGTTCAAGAGGACAGTCCATGACCACATGGAGAGACAAGGTTTCTGGAACTGCGTCTCCGGACTTGCGACCAGCGGGAATGCAGGGTTGGAAGTGAGGGCTTAGAGACTATTTGTTGCCCAGCACAGCGCTACGATTTCCAAACTAACCACGTCTCAGGTCAGCCTCCTATCTGGAGTACCAAAAAAGTCTGGCTGAACAGAAACACTCATTTGCGACACGAACGAACTGCATGATGGAATCTGCAGTCTCCAAACACCGAACTGCTCGAGTGCTTTCTGTGAAACGTGGCTCAGGTGCGCACCACACTACTTTAGAGGATGGGCCAATATAAAGGAAGTTACCTGGAAATCTTAAGCACCAGAGGCATTTGAAAAAGGCTATCGCCGAAACGCGTCATGCCAAACTTTTAAATAAATGGTTTTACTAAGCCCCGCCGTGTCCCCTTGTTTACTTCGACGGAAGAAGACGTTTTTCAAATATATAAATATATATATTCCTATATATGTATAGTAAAAGCAAACATTTGTGTTAAACGTGCATAGGAAAATATGTTTACAACAATCAGCTAATAAACTTAATACACTTATGTATGAATCCTTAGTGATTGCACTAATCATGCGTTTAAATTTAGCCCAAGCATTAATATATATATAAATGTGTATATATGATGTATACAAGATGGAGCCTAAAACATGCTGCACCAAGAGTAACCCAATAACACGCGCAAAACTGACTAAAACCAAGCCTCCAATTAGAAACATGTCTGGTACATATGGTGGAAAAGGCTGTGCAGGCTAAATCATTCCAGGCAGCCATTACCACCATACTTAGAAAGTGAGTCCAGACCTGGGGCCAGCATAGCCAGTCAAATGAGCAATCCAAGTAGTATCACTACTCTCAACATTGAGATCTAATTGAAGGTGAGGAGGAGAACACTTCTCCTTTCACCAAGAGAAACCTGACACCACAAGTGTACTCAGGGCAGCCTCTTTATTCTTTAGACAACCACCTGGATAGAGCGAAGGCTATTGGACAACATCAAAATTAGGAATTACAGGACCATAAAGAACAATTAATTGTGCTGACACGTCAGCAATCAACACTAGTACTAATGAAGTCATCACAAAGGAAAACCCAGGCTTATGTTCTCAATGGCTAGAACATCAGATAGACAAGATAAGAAATAAATACGTTCAAATGATACTGAAGCAGCAGGTCCCAGATTCATGGAACACAGGAAGTCATGACAAGGCAACATTATTTTATATTTCTGCTCCATATAAACAACAGTAACATTGTGGCTTTTCAATGACAGTGCAGACAAATGAGTGGTGACAAAGATTTTTTCACAGAAGGTAGCATTCTTATATTTTCATATCTAGAAAGAAATTCTTCATTTCTTAGATTCTTGGGTGGCAATCACTATAGAGTGACAAACACTTCTAATGACAGAAGAAAAAAAATTAAAATGATGGGATTATTCACACAATATTCACCTATATAATAACCAAGAGATATCAAGTATAGAAATGACCATCCCATGATGTCCTCCCAATTTTTGCTGTACCTACTTTGCTGGCTTTAGAACTCTGTGCACTTTTCCCATGTTAGCCAGGAGTAAAGTGCCTGTGCTCCCCCTGTAAACATGGTTACATTGGTATATTCCGAATTGACACATCTAGCTTGCCTATATGTTCCTAGTATATGGGGTAGAAAATGAACTCAAGGCCTTGAAGTTAATTGCCAACTGTGGACTGCAGCACCTACTGTGCATTCTACAGAGTGGGTCTAAAAATATGGATTCAGGACTACCGTCGTAGCCTGATGGTAGCAGTGTAAAACCTGCAGTTAAACCAGTCAAAAAGCCTTTTTGATAGAAAAGACCTCCCTCTCAAATATTAATAAGTCACCCATATGTGGGCTTTGTAGCCCTCAACGTCAGTGCGCAGCATTTAAAAGTGGGACATGTAGAAAATGAATGCCACCATGTCCTTACAGTGACAAGGCCCTAAAAGCTACTTTTATTGTGGCAGGCCTGGCTGTCTTATAAAGAAAGCCTGAGTACAGATAAAAAATTTAATATTGCTATCTCTGGTTTCGAACCAGATAGAAACATAATTGAATCGCCAACTGTGGAATTTACCATGTTTGTGCTCTGATTTCTGCAGAATTTCCCTAAATTAAGACACTTTTCACTGGTTACATTTTGCTTGCTTTTTAAAGGTGAAATGTGTCCAAAGAAGAATCCAACGGTTCAGCATTATCCAAGACAGCTTGTAATTTCGATTCCTCCTGAGTGTGTAGTCCACTCTATTGAAGTTTTGCGGCTTCATTAAGAGTTCCCCATTAGTGGGGAGAAATCAAAGGTAGAATTAAAGATGCAGCTGATATTTTCCCTAAATTAAGAGATTGCAAGCTAAACTCCTAAGAATGGGACATAACCGTCCAGAACCAGTTTAGTGGTTCTTTTGGTGCAGTTTTGCCCAATTCCAAGGAGTTTAAGGCATATATTTACCATTGGCTCTGAGCAGATGACTATATTTTGGGGCCATGGGGCTCAAGAGGTGTAGGGTGGGTTTCACAGAGGGCATGAGGGGGGAGGAGAAGTTTCTCGGCAGTAGCACTGCCTGCCACACCTGTGGTGCCTGAGGGGGGCAGGCAGGGCCAGGCTGTACCTCTGCCCTGCAGGTCATGCTCTGGTTTTACTAGGAGCACATCCACACCTGTTAAAACCAGTCTTAAGTATTCAACCTGTAAATTTCAGCTCTGAAAACACCTGACCACTTGGAGTTTTCTGGAGTGGTATCCCCCAAGGCAGATATTGCTTTGGGCAACTCAAATGGAGGTCTCATTCTGGATAGGAGAAGCAGCTTTGCCTTCTCAGATATTTATCAGCATGTGGAAAGAAGGGTCAAGTTAGCAGGGTTCAGCATGTTTGAGGCACAATACATATCGGGCCTGATTCACAAAGGTAAATTTACACTTTTGTCTAAGTTTACAATTGTGTGCTATTCACAAAGGTAATATACGAGTAGTATATTTATGACTCCATTGTCCCCGCACATAAAAAGATAGGATTGACCTATTGTTTTATGTCCGGAGACTCCACGGTCGTAAAGATACTACTTGTAAATTACATTTGTGAATGGCAAAAAACCGTTAAAGTTACACAAAGTGTAAGATTACCTTTGTGAATCAGGTCCCTCATCTTCAAGTTCATGTGTTTGGTCTAATAAGCTGTTAGATGCAGCCATGCAAGGATTTCTAGCTCATTAATTGAAGTGACATTTTGGTTTCCCTTTTCTGGAAATTAGCACATTTAAAATTGGTAAGGATAATCGTTTGTTCACCCATGCTGGTAGCACCATAGGTGAAGGTGGTTGCTGACCAGTGGCGTAGTTATCAATGGTGCAGCAGGTGCAGCGTTGTTGGAGCTCAGAGGCCTGAGGGGCCCAGTGCACCCTGATTACTGCTGTATTTTACTACCCCAACAGCAGTCAGAGTGGACATTTAAATTGCTTGCACTAGGTCCTGCAGCACCCTTGCTACGCTACCGCTGCTGGCCTTCTTGCACATAGTGCTATATTTTAGTGGCAATCAGATTAGTGTCACATTCGCCTTAACATGCACACACATTCTCCTCCTCCACACCTTCTCTGGGCTGGGGGGAGTCATTTATCCAGGATGGCTAGTCAACCCTTACAGTGGTGGCAGTTTCAGGGGGGTGGATGCGGCTGCTAAAGATTTTTTATACCTGCCACCACATGGCTTACTCCTCTTTGGCGTGGTTTCGAAAGCAAATCCACCGTATCACTTACCCTTATTGTTTCAGTCGGAGATGAGCAATTTGCTGCAAATGTAATACTGTGATGGTATTTTTCCCCGTTGTTCTGTGTTGCAGGCAGAATCTAAGGGCAATTTAAAGGGCTCTAGTGCACAGAGCAACCACAGGAAGGAGCCTAAAGAGGGTGCTTGAAGCCAATACCCCGGGAATCCTTGTGCAGGACTCTGAGATGGTGTTCCATTAGTCCCAGAGGCAGTTGTACACCTAAACAGTTGGGAGTTAACTGCTACTGATCCACCCTGCTCTTGAGTTCAGATTCCTGCACTAAGAGCTTCCAGATGTGGGGTGAACCCCAAAAAGTACAGCACCATATGTATTGTAGTCCTGGTGCTTGTTGGCCAGTCAGGAGGGCACCCTTACACCTCCTGTAAGTTAACCCACTTCCTTGCCTAATAAACATGCATCAAAATGTACTCCAACACAAGCTGATGTGGTATGAGTCATTAGTTGAGGGTCTTTTTTCCCTGGCTAACCAAGTTTCCACTGTGTTTGGAACCTGTGTGGGCCTACTTCGGCTTCTTAGGAAACTTTCCCCTATCCTCTCCTTCTCGACCATGAGAACAGTAGTGACTGCCATGATCCTGTCCCGCCTCGACTATGGCAACTCGCTTTACATCGGACTGCCAGACTCTCTAGTTGGCAGACTCCAGATAGTCATGAACGATGCAGCAAGGCTTATTTTTAAAGTTCCCAGGCACACGCGGGCATCCCCCCTTCTGCAAAGCCTCCACTGGTTGCCCTTAAAACAGAGGACCAAATTTAAGGGCCTCTGCATTGTTCACAAGGCTATTTATGGACAAGCTCCCGCCTATATTAAGCAACGCCTTGAGAAATACGCCCCATGCCGCTCGCTAAGATCATCCACAATGGATCTACTAAATTGCCCACGCTTCAATTATGCCACCAAGGGAGGTTGATCCTTCTCCGTCCTCCTACCCACCCTCTGGAATAAGCTGCCTAGCCAGCTCCGCGCAGAAAGCAGTCTTCTTCCTTTCAGGAAAAAACTGAAAACCATTCTCTTTACAGAAGCTTGGGTTTAACTGACTTCACTCGCTTGGGTCTGACGCCATTCTTCGTATAGCGCTTAGAGACCTTCCGGTATTAAGCGCTCTACAAATCCAAATTAACATAACATACATGCATTATTCAGCATGTTAGTGTATATGTATGGCGATGGGATATCGTGCTGTGGCTAGCATCAGCCTTGTCATGGAGGTTTTATGGGGCTGGTTTAACATACAGGGATATTATAGTTTCCTATCTTAGCAAGTCAGAAGCAGGAGTAGCTTAAATGTCCAGGCAAGGGGGCAACTTTAGGTGGGAAGTAATGAATAAAATGCACAGGGCTGCTAGCCTTTTGCCCTGTTGTCCTAGGATATGTTCCAAATGATCTGCAACTGCCTTACCATGACTCATATAATTGAAATCCAGAACAAACAAAAACACCCACTGGTGTGTGAATTAACAGGTGCTGTATCTGCTGCATGCATGTTTAAAGGCAGGATCAGCACATACAGTTCTTGGGCGTATGAGGAACGCAGGTTCCGACTGGCCTATAGGGCAATCAGGCAGTACCCTATGGGCTGGTCGGACAAATCATGTGTGGTCCTGTTTTTTAGCAGCTTGCGGGTCTGTTTTATGGCCAGGTGGGTTGATTTTTGCAGTTGGTTTCCCTGAAATTACCACAAATATTGCCTGCAGCGAACACAAATGCATGCAGTCTCCCATCCCTTGCAAAATTCTCATACAGCGTTCCTTTACAAGTTCAAAACTGGCCTGATTTGCAAATGTGGGCCACTTTTTTTTAGCTATCTGGCTCTGTAACGGGGCCACTTTTATTTTGGTGCCCGGGCCTATTTTTTGTCCCAGTCCGACCCTTGAAGGTCGGTTACGTTTATACAGTGAAATAAAGAAAGCAACGCCAGAAACTAGTCGCCTCTTCAATCATTGAAAGACCCAACATGTTAAGCATGCTGATTTCAACAAGAAAGCGAAAAAACAACTGAATGGTTTTTTTTTGTAGCTGACAAGGGATTTGCATATCTTTACCACGCTGAAGCAAAAAGTAAGAACAAGGTCATTTTTTCACAGAAGTGATAAAGCAGGCAACCACACATAGGCAAATGTGAGAAAGATTAATGAGCTAACTGAAGTAATTGGCTTCAAAGAAAGATCAGCATGGTTACATGGTATTTCTGTTTCTTTTCAATGTGTGTTCTACTGCACACTAGATTTGCTTAAAAATATATCTAATTTAACCTTGAAATGGTGACCTACAAACAACAGGACCTCATTTAGAGTGAGCTAATTTGACATTGGATCATTTTGATTCTAGGTTTAAGGAGTTAAAATTATTGTAATCAGCATCATTTGCATATGGAGGGTTGGTGTTTTGGGTTTCCTTGACCTTATGTCTGATTTGGTGACTGTCAAAACTGGAACTGATGTAATAGGGGGGCGGTCTGAAGCCTGTCTGGTTTTGTACACTAACTGGTATCGACCTGTCCTGCATTTTATAATGTGACTGATGTGCTAATTAGTTAATAAATGAAGCAGCTCTCTAAGCGATCTTCCTCATTATATTAATGAGGCAGGATGTCTTTTGCGACCCCTTGCAAATGGCTGAGAACACAGGAATGGAGTCCTGTGACGCCATATTACTTGGATGTCAAATTTATTTTTGTTAAAGCATCCCATGAGCATCCCTGTGTCTATAGTGAGTGTGCCTACGCTGTATGTGTGTGTCTGGTGTGTGTTTCTGTGTGGTGTATTTATTATGTTCATGTGTCTCAGCTTGATGTGTGGCGGTGATCTGGTGCTTGATTTCACTATCTGTGTGCATGCCCTGTTGTTCATGATTGATGTGTGCATTTTTGTGGTATCTTTTTGTTCATATATGTTGTGTGTTCAGGGTGCCCATTTTGTATCTGTTTCTACGATATATGTGTGTCTGGTACGTGTATGTTGTGTGCCTATGCGTGTATTTGAATGAATCCAGTTTATAGTAGGGGCAAACCAGAAAAAGATCAAGGCCTGCGAATGCCTATAGCACATGCACTAACTCAGGAGTAAATATATGCACTGCACAGGCCTCTGGATCACCCTTGAAGTATTTCTCAATTGTTTTCTTGAAGAAGTAAGTACTGATTTTCCTTTATCTATGAACGCTTTTTGCAAAAGCATCCCATGTGCCTTGAAGTGACAAGCTCGGGGCAGCATGCCTATTGAGCTGACCTACAAGACAGCTTCCCCCTTGGGAACCAGTTACCAACCTACGTTAGGTTTTGGTAACTAATCAATGATTTGCACCAGTAGTTGTTGTCACAAACCATTGATACAATCCATTCCTGCTCACTTGCTCACAACAGGAAAAGGCGCCCCTTTCTATTGGCGATTCGCATAAGGAGCAAGCATTGCATTAGTACATTGCAGTCTGTGGTTGCAAAGTCTTTAAATTGAATAATTGCAGACTGAAACTTCAAAATGGTTTGTACATCAGACCTCTGTATGTATGGGTGACAGCCCTGGTTGTGCATAGCTTGTCCATTACCCTAACTTCTGAATGCTTGTGTGCACACAATGTGAGTGCCTGCCTCGCTGCCATGTGAGTGTCTGCTTTCATTTCCTGTGTGTCTTGCTGCCATGTTAGCTTATGCTCGGTATCTTCTAAGTGAATGAGTATCTGCTGTGTGTGTGTGTTTGTGTGAGTGTCTTTTCCCTGGGTATCTCTGTGCTGTAGTGTGTCTGCTGACTGTGCATGTGTCTGCTGTGTGTTTATGACTGATAGATATATGTTCGTATGTCTCTGCTTGATGTGTGGAGGTGGTGGTGATCTGGTGCTTAAGTTCATTATCTGTGTGTATGTCCTATTGTTCATGAATGATGTGTGTATTTTTGTGCTATATGTTTGTTCATATATCTTGTGCATTCAGTGTGTGCGTTTTGTATATGTTTCTAGGACATATATGTGTCTCATACATGCGTGTAGTGTGCTTATGCATGTGTGTTTGTGTGAATCCAGTTTATAGCAGGGGCAAGTGCACAATATGCATACCACAGCCTTGTGCCCTGTTACACAAATGTTATGCCTACAGCACATGCACTAACTCAGATATAAATATACGCACTGCGCAGCGCATTCAGCATTAAAACACAGGCCAGTGGATCACCCTTGATATATTTCTCAATTATTTCTTGGAAAAGTAAGCACTGATTGTCCTTTCTATATGAACATTGAGTGCTTCTGTGGATATGCCTGCCTCTGCTAATTCAGTGGAGACTGTAGCGCCTAACCTAGGCAAATCTATCTGACAGGTGATTCATGAACAAAAGAAATGAGAGGCAGATTCTGGTTGGTTTTCAGTTTGCCGTTGCTATTTGGCTGAATTAAGTCAACAGCTTTATTTGATTGATTTCAATTTACTAGCAATAAAAATTGCCTGGCTCACATAATCTTGTAAACAATTTATAATCACACAAAACAGTATTAAATGGAATACGTATGACATCAGAAAAAGTACATTATGAGGTGCACTGTTCAATGTAGCCCCAACAAAGTCAAATATAGTTGAGAAAAAAACAATATTTATGCAATCCAGATAAATACATTCTAGATTCTAAAATAATCTGGGGGAAGTTATTCTACCTGCTGGATTGGAAGGGCTATGGGCCTAAAAATAAGATGTGGGAACTATTCATGCCCCCAAACTGGTAAGACGCTTACAACATCCAGATAAACCCAAACCTGTGGGAAGGGCGTTATAAAATGTTATATGTGTTGATTTGCTTTGCATGCTAAGTATGGAACCTCATATGCTCATGAGATTCCTTCATTGTGTGCATGATTCTAAAGATGACAGTTGCTCTGGCCAGCTTGGGATGTGGTCACGACTGCTATGAGTTACAGTAAAGCTGAAGAGAAACTTTACCTGTCTGTAGAGTTTTCAACTTATTAACGGCAATTTTGACGACGAGTTCGTTAGGCGAGTTCCTGGGGTGGAGAGAGTGACTGGAGCAGCAAGCAGTCGTGTGACCACAGCAAACCCACACCGAGGTCAAACCTAGTCAAGAAGTTCATCTGGGATGTGACACCGGCGTGCACTGATGTCATCAGGAAACGCATTGCTCCGACCATTGATGTGGCAAGTACTTTTAATTTCATTTAAGTCAGTGCGATAAGCGCTTGAGAGGGTATCCTTCGCCCTCCTGACGTCAAAAGCATGACGTGACAGCCATCTTTATTACTTCTGCCTACTACCGACGGCCAGAGGAGACTTGTTCTCTGAGTTTTTGAGTTGGAAGATATAGACAGCCCTTATGATAGGGAAGTATGGGCCAGATGTGGGTTTGCGAACCGGTTTGCGCATGCAAAAACCAATAGGGGTATGTACCATTCCAAAATAGCGAGTCACAATTTATTTGCGACTCGCTATTTAGGAATTGCGAGTCGCTATTAGGAAGGGGCGTTCCCTACCTAATAGCGAGCGCAACCCCATGTACAAATGTTTTTTGACCGCAATTGCGGTCGTAAAACACTCGCAAATTACCACCCTCTTCAAGAGGGTGGTAATGGGGTCGCAAAAGGGAAGGGGTCCCTAGGGGACCCCTTCCCTTTGCAAATGCAGGGGAAAATATTTTTTAAGGGACCACTACCTGCCCTTAAAAAATGAAACGAAAACTTTTCATTTTTTTCTTTTTTAAATGCATCCCATTTTCCTTTAAGGAAAACGGGGTGCATTAAAAAAAAACTGTTTTATTTAAAAGCAGTCCCAGACATGGTGGTCTGCTGAGCCCAGCATGCCACCATACCTGGGAGGGCCTGCCATTCCCAATGGGGTCGCAAATTGCGAGAGGCTCATTAATATTCATGAGCCTCTCAATTTGCGACCCCATTGGGAATCGCAAACAGTGTGATACACACTGTTGTACATCCAAAATAGCGCCTCGCAAATTGCGAGTCGCAAAAACTCGCAATTTGCGAGGCGCTATTTTGCGCGTCGTACATCTGGCCCTCTGTCTTTTATGGCATATTCTGGTTACGTAAGCCAGTTGTGTGAAGACAGATCTTGGGCTGCTTGATGGACATCTGAGAAGAAATCATTATCTAAGGTGGTTGCTATGATTTTCTCAGCTGGAATTATTTCAGGAGACTGTTGGTCAGTTTTGGATGCAGGAGTGTGACCTAATCTGGAGAGGATGTCGGATTGCAATTGTTTTGTTCCAGGGCGGTATGTGATAGTAAAGTCTAATTTGCTAAAGAAATGCAACCAGCACATTTGTTGTGGGGTTAGAGCTTTCACTGAACTAAAGAATTGCAAATCCTTATGGTCAGTGAAAATGATAACAGTATGTTTTGCCCCCATCAAATGATGGCGCCATTCCTCAAATACTAGTTTGATTGCCAATAATTCCCTCTCGCCCACTGTATAATATTACTCTGCTGGGAGAAGCCTTTTTGAATAGAAGGCTATTGGGTGTAACTGACCGTCTTTTGGACCTTTTTGAGACAATATTCCCCCTATAGCCACCGGAAAGCGCCCGCTTCCACAAAGAAATGTTGGTCTAGGTCGGGATGTTGTAAGACTGGAGCCGTGGTGAGCTTTTCCTTCAACTGTGTAAATGCTTGAGCTGCTGCAGGAGTCCAGATGAAGGGCTGTCCTTTTTTTAGCAAGTGTGCAATGGGGGCAACAGTCTCAGAGAAGTCATGAATAAAGCGCCGATAAAAATTGGCGAAACCTAAGACTCGCTGCACTTCTTTAACAATTGTAGGCTCAGGCCATTCTAAAATAGCGTTCACCTTTCTGGGATCCATTGTGATCTCTGTTGGGGGAAAAGAAGGTAACCAAGAAATTCTACTGTGTGGGTGTGAAAAGTGCACTTTTCTAGTTTGGCAAAAACAGAATTTTCTCTGAGTCTTTAAAGGACAGCACGAACATGTTGGATATGTTCCTTCTCAGTCTTAGAATAAATGAGTATACAGTCAGTATATACGACTACACATACATCCAGGAATTCTCTGAGGAGTTCATTAATAAAATATTGGAAAGCCGCCAGGGCGTAACACAGGCCAAAGAGCATAACAGTGTTTTCAAACAGCCCGAACTTAGTTCGGAGTGCCGTTTTCCATTCATCGCCCTCTTTGACCCATATTCGATAGTACGCCCTGCAGAGGTCTAGCTTAGTGTAAATAGTTGAGTGTTTTACCTGGTCTAGCAACACAGGAATGAGTGGCAATGGATATTTGTTTTTTATTGTGGCTTTGTTTACTGTCCTATAATCAATGCAAGCTCTTAACTCACCAAACATTTTGGGCACAAGAAACAGAGGCAAGGAGATTGGAGTTGTGGGATGTTGAATAAAGCCTAATTGTAAGAGTTTATCTGAATATTTTTTCAAGTATTTGGTTTCAGGTTCAGTGAGTTCATATAACCTACTGCAGGGCAAGGGAACTCCAGGAATTAAATCTATGCCACAATCAAAAGATCGGTGGGGCAGTAGCTGAGTAGCCTTTCCAGGGTCGAAGACATCACAGTAATCCTGATAGACACTAGGCAATTCTGGGGTTTTGTCAGTTGATGCGGTTTCCGCACAATGTAGAGATGAAACCCAATCCACTGTGACTTCCATGTAGCAAGTACTTCGATAATATGAGGAATCTAAAGTCACAATTCAAAGTACCCAGTCAATCTTAGGGTTATGGCAAGACAACCAGGATACTCCCAGGATAGCATCAAAAGTTGGATTGTCAATAAGATCAAAACTAATTTTTTCAGTGTGACCATTATCACAGAGTAAGGTTAAAGGCACAGTTTGAAACTTAATAAGTCTGGAAGATAGTTCTGACCCATCTACCACTCTCACTGGCTCAGGTTCAGCTTTGGAAATTTTAGGAATTCCAAGTTTCTCATGTAGTGTCAGGTCAAGAGCATGGATAGAACTTGTCTCTGCTGTGTGCCTAAAATTAGGGTAACTTGGATGGTAAGATGACGTGGTATTTGGGGTACTGTGTTGGCTAAACAGTGGGAGATCTGTAGCTCAGGTACTCTCGACAGGGCAATCGCCATCCCAGTCGAGAGAGTTAGTTTTCCTGCTTTTCAGGGACTTGAAGACTCGCTATAGTCTTAGATCTTTTGGGGCAAGGGGAACAGTCTCGGGCAAATTGCCCAGCTTTTCCACAATAGAGACACAAATTCATTTTGTATCTTCACTCTTTTTCTTCTGCCGACAAAGGTCCCTTGGTACTGCCTATTTGCATTGGTTCTGGTTCTAATGTTTTGGCCTCAGGTTCTTTTCGCTCTGACTTAACCAAAACTACCCTTGGCTCAGTACGTGACCTCTCCCCCTTACGTTCTCCCAAGAGATGATCAAGTCTAACTACAAAATCAACAAATGCTGAATAATCTTCGCGAAGGTCAACACTATAGAATAATGCATCTTTAAGATCATCTGGCAACCCTCGATAGAAGAGGGACAACCTCTTCTCCTCTGGCCATCTGTTTTCGGCAAGAAGCCGATTAAAAGTAGTGATGTATGTGAGTAAATCTTTTGACCCTTGCCGCAACTTTAAGAGTTAATTATTGCTTTATTGCACGAAAACGTGTTTTGAGAAAAGACTGGTCATTGCTGTTTTACAGGCTTGCCAATTATATAATATTGGGTCATTGTTCTCAATAAGCGAGATTGACCAACCGGCCGCCACACCGCCGAAATAGGATATGGCAAAAGCTACCTTAGTTACATCAGAAGGGAAGGCCCGGGGCTTACATAGAAAATGCAATTGACACTGACTGATAAAAACTGCATATTTAGAGCTTTCCCCAAAGAAACATTCTGGGGTGGCTAGAAGAACAAGATTAGGCATGGCTACTGTAATCTGCAATGGGGTGGTGGAATCTTGGTTTACTTGCGTAGGTACAGATGTTTAGTTATTGCTGCATATATTGTCGTTAAAGCGGGCGCTTGTCCCTAAGGAGGTGTCTCAAGGATTACTCCTTGACTTATTTCTTTCCAGTTCTTGTCGTAGCTCGACATTCTCCCCCCTAAGCTTCTGAACTTTTGTCTGTAACTTCTGCAGTACCCTAGTGACATCCATGTCTCCTGATTGATCTGCGGCTAGGGCCTGGGCCAGATCTTGTGTGTCAATATGGTCGCTGTCCATGTCACCCAAAAGGAATATTCGGGTTTTGCTGGCTTGGCCTTCTGTCACGAGCCACTCACTTGAACACCGGGAAGTTCTGAAGGGGTGATGATGGAACCTGACTCCCGCTAAGGGCCTTTCCTTGGTAGCAATGAATGGTATTCACACTGCCCCAGTAAACGTTCCCAGGGGGAAAGGGGAGTGGGAATGAGAGACAAACAAAGAAACAGATCTCACAGGCTCTGCATGTCTCTCAGGATACTGAACTGCCTTGGCTGGAGGGTGATACTCTTGACCTCTGTAAAGAACAAGTTATGTTAGTACACAATTGTTAAGCGAAAATAGATATTGAGGAGTTACTTTTGCTAACTGAATAATTGATTACTTTTTTAACACAGTTCTTTGGGATGTCATTGCCAAATGTGAAAAATGTTTTTTAGGCTGATTAAGCAAAAGGTTCAGCCTTGGTCCAAACCAAACTTGGGTCTCATTTAATCCAGACTTCTCCTTATTTACAATGAAACTGTCTTAACAAATACTTAGATGGAGTTTTGTCTATCGAGCATAAATATGTCTTTTTCAAAATAAATCTGAGAGGTAAGCACTTCCAGGAGTGTATGCAATTCAATTACGATTCCCAAAACTCATGAGCTGTCCTTTTTGATTCGTTTGTTACAATGTTACAAACTCTTGCGCTGTTCTTTTTGCGCCTGTCTTTAGAAAAGGAATTGGTTTACCTGAACGTCGGTTGAGATCTGTTCAAGTGGCGATTCCGTGATAAGTTATTCTTGTTTTTTCTTTCCTCCTTTGTCTTTGTCTGTAGGAAGATTGAGTCAGTGTGGGGATGAGGAGCGCAGGTGGAAGAAGATCCGAGATCTGATTGATTGCCGTGGGGGGGACTGGAAGACACCGAGCTGGGCCGGGTGACAAGCAGGACGACAGTGGTTGTTGTGATGAGAAGAGCTGGAGCTGCCACAAGAAGGTGATCAAGATTCAAAGCAGGAGAAGTCCGGAGTTCAGATGAGTGGGTTTGAGCGACAAGGCCAATCGCTCGTTCCAGAGCCTGGGGGGTTTAAATAGATAGTAGGTGCAAGTGTGGGGCTGAGGAGTCATCAGACATTAGATTAGGGCCGGCAGGAACCAATCAGTGAGTCATCAGTAATTACTAACAGGAAAATAGTGAGTCATCAACAATATACTGTCAGGAAACAATCAGTGAGTCATCAGCAATTACTAGCAGGAAACAATCAATGAGTCATCAGCAATTACTGGCAGGAAACAATCAGTGAGTCATCACAAATCACAGTCAGGAAACAATTAGTGAGTCATCAGCAATTACTACCAGTGTAAGGAATCAGTGGCTATAGTAACACTGTAAATACATGAATGTCTCATAAGAACTTGTTCTTTGTTCAAAGGCCAAGAGCCATGGTAGGGGCAACAAAAGCACTAGTGAAAAAACACAGACCAACTTGCATATACACTACCACTGCTATTAGAGAATTCCTACTCCAAGTAATGTCTTAATAGGGAAGGGGGCCACACTAGGGACCATGACATGAACGAGCGGTGGAACAGGACAACTGGGTCATGACAGCAGCCCAGTTATGTAGAAATCCAATCCATCAACCTTTTCCTGGAGGGATGGACTGGAGTTGTACTCTGCTGCAGAGTTGAAGGAATATCTGTGCCAGAACTAGTCTGACCTTCTTGAACTCTGGTCATGAAGAAAAGGGTGTATCACGTTGCATCAGACACTGGTTGTAGGAGTTACTTCTCTCTGGCAGCTTCTAGACACTGTTTGGTAAGTGTCTGGATTACCTGGCCCTAGTAAAAAGACTGGAAAGAAATACTCTCTATTTAGTAGTGTGATTATGTAGCCCCATGTATTAGCCATGAACCTCTACGTATGAGCTAGCCCCACGAATCAGCTATGAACTTGCCCATATCCTTGAAGATTGGGTCTTTCCAAAGAAGGCCCTAAACCCTATCACCTTGATGTATCTCCGTGCCATTGGCATTGGCAATGCCCATGAGAAAAATAAGATTTTGTGGCACTCATGTGGGGATCTTCAGGCCAGCTGGTGACCTAGAGACTGTGCTGTGTCCAAAATGTTTGTCAATGGACTGACAAACCCCACAAACCTAAAACATCACCTAGCAAAAATCTATTGATCCCGTCTATAATGCCTCAACCTCTTTCATTGGGTCACTGGAGGACCTGTACAGGAAATTCATTTGACAGGAGAATATAGAATAAATAGTTTTTTGTAGTGTTAGGCCTATGCTCTATCCTTGAATTGGAATCTTGACAATTTTTGCTTTATATGTGCTCCCAATGCCTTTAGTGTCTACAACATCTTCTTATGGTAGCATCCAAAGCATCTTCCTAAAGTAACTAGACCCCCTAAATAATGAAAATCAAGCTTAATATCTCTGTTGGACGATACCTTTTGGTACATATCTGACAATGGCCTCTTGGGCCGCAGCACTCTTCTCTTCCAAATTGTGTTTCATAGTATGCTAACTTCCTAACCACAATTTGAGCCATGTTAGGCCTCATGGTTTAGTTATTTTGAGGTTTTTCTTCAGGATCCAAATCTGGGTAATAAAATGTGTTGCCTATGTTGGCATTATCCACAAAGAGGAGGTTATTCTTGTTTTCAATTACAGTCTGTGCTCCATCCTAGAGCATTATAACTCAATGTTCTTCTTTCGTGATTGTGAACTCAGTTTCTCTTGAGGACCTTGCTGTGGCTTGTCTGTGATCAATGCTCATCTAGCATAAAATCCTAATAATCTGGTGTCCAGCAGTCTGCAGTCATTTAGGAGCCTGGAAGTGGACCTGTGCATGGACCCTTCAGTAGGTAAAGGAAGGGGCAATACCAGGTAGGCTGTAATGATATTCATTCTGTGATGTATCAGCAGAATAGCATCAGAGACTTCCAAGCAGGCACAACCTCAGATAAGGCTATTGAATTGCAAAATTTGTTGTGTACATATCCTTAGATTTAGGATCTATATTGCAGGCCGACATGGCACTTAGCATCCTAATCGGTAACTGCAATGCTTTGGGAACTTCAGTTGTCTACTTTAATGCCTGACTCATCTCTGAAGTCAGCGAGACAGGTGTGGCAATGTTTCAACTAATAATCTGCACATGTGGGTGTGACAGGAATGCCCAGAAATTACTGCCACCCAAAAAATGGGGCAGCTGCAAAGCCACAGCCCTACAATCTGCCTAAAGAACTCTGAATTAAATGTATTGTTTCCACGACACTTGTTTTTCTGTAATGGTACTCAGGGCCGGGTTGCATTACAGATCTTTGGACAAGGATCAGTTGGTGTGTATCTCTGATGAAGAGCATGTCATTGCGCATGTTAATTAGCCAAGTGATGCCACCAATGGCCCCACTGATGCTCTCTTAAAATAAAAAAATAAAAAGGAATTAAGTAATTGTTTTCATATATTTCACATTTTGTATTTAAGACTGCAGTCAAATTGACAGTGAATTTAAATAACAAATAGACAAACAGAAACCTACCCTAATATAGATCATGGTAGCAATGGCAAATAACCCCATTGAAAAAATGAAACAACATTCCAAAAAACACTGCAGCACTACGAGTAAAGCACAGGTAGTGTGAGTTATAGTCTTGCTGAAGAGAAGATCTGGATAGATCTAAATACATCTTCTCTGAAATGTGCATGCACAACAAGTGCGCCTACAAAAATGGAACTGAGGTACCCAGTGTTTGTGCGAGATTGTGTTCAAGTAATACAGTCCTGTTCAATATGAACATGAACTTTTTCCTGTTTGGCTTCCAAGTTCACACACTAGTAATTTGGTATGGTGCAGAAAACAGGGATTGCGAGCCTGAATTGCACCCGCAAATCTCCTCCCCAATGACCCCAATGCTCGTGTATGTCACACAGCTGCTCCAGACTTGCAAGTGCCCACTTATGTACTTGAAAAGCATGAAACGGTAAGCCAAATTAATTCATTAAAGATAAAAATCTAATTTTAATATTTAAATGAATAAAATATAAGTTAATTGAAAGAGCAATGGAAGTACTTAACCCGAACAGAACTGCAGCAAAGCAGAGGCTGTATAGAGTACAGCTACCATGTTATTAGAGAAACATTACTGCTATTGGGGGACTGGTTGCCTAGGAGATCCCTGGGTCTTTACTTTCGTTTTCTTGTTTCTACTTTATGATGAGCAGTGCAACTGGCATCTGTAGTGAAGTTTTAGTTAAAAAAAATGCAGCCTTTGTGGTTCAGCATAAAGTACTCAACATTGCTCAACTGCAAAAGGTCTCATTTTCAACGGGCACGCTCTTTTGTCCTTTTGCATGAATACCAAGCATCACAAAGATGGTTGTTCTTCATGAGAAGAAGCAGTATCAATAGAATGTATGTGATACACTAAATCAATAGCAACTCCATGTACGAATCACAAAGCTTTTTCCTATGAGTCGGTGTTTCCTTCTTTACGCTTTGTGTGACTTACTCCTAGATTTCAATGAAAATTACAAACATGCTATGTGAATCGGGACTGGATAAACAGGTGAAACTCACATTTAAGACAGTAAAAAGACAAAACTCACTGGAGAAGCTTTGGGAGTAGAAACTGGATACTGTGGTTTACATCACAGGTAGGACAGAAGTAAAGCTACTCATAGAAAACGCTTTGTGAATCATGCCCCTGGAATTCTGCTAATGTTTTTAGATTTCATCTATGAAACCTGAGCCAGAATGTGTAGTCGGGTCCAAATTAAGGTATGTTTTCGTAAATGTATGCAAAGTATATAAATGCAAAGGGTATAAATGCAAGATTGCAACCGTAAAATACTCTATGCAGCGCAGATGTAAGCTTAATCAAGGTTTGTTGCAAAGTGTGGCACATTCTTTGTAGGATCATTCAAGGGTCTGTGGTTTGTATGTCACTGGGTATTCTACAGCCCTCGTGCAGGTGTTCAGTTGCATTCAATCTGCGTAATGGGATAAACAGGGCATCGCCTGACTGCACTTCTTCATTGATGAATTAAATCAATCATTGACTGAGACACCCGAAGGTGTCATGGGGGAAACTGATTTCATCGCCTCTTTCAAATTACTGAGCAACTGCACTTACACAGCATCTACACACGCCTGCATTTACAGTTAGGCATATCAGTCGCTATAGAGTCCTCAGGTTTATTTTAATTATCCTCAACCAGGAATAGAATATGTATTAATCATGGTACAGGCCATATTTCTTTCACAGTATTCATCAGTTGTGTAAGTTTCCTTCACGTAGGGATTGTACAGGTAAAAATAAGAACCAATAATTCTTCCCATCAAGCACTCTCATGCTCTTGTGCTCACTTCACTCCTAGAAGTCACCTCCTACTAAACTGAAATTAATGCACACATAAAGAAATGAATGAGCAACCAGGTCATAAATGCGAGTAGAATGGCCCTCAAGGTTCCCTATATGCAAAGTTTAAAATGAATTTCATTACCATGTGCATGCTTCATAAATACCTGGAGCACATGACACTGAGGCCCAGATTTACTAACCTATTGCACTGTATTGTGTCTCACAATACTGCGCAAGAGAACTCAATCCTGCAAGTGAGATTTGCAAAGTCGCACAATTATAGAATGGCGTTTCTTTTCAGCCTTTGCGTGGCACAACATCTGTGTTGTGTTACGTCAAGGTGGGTGTTCACATGCAAATTCATGGCAAAACCAGTGCAATGAGATTTACTAATTTCACACATACCCATGTAGTGAAATACAAAGGTTAAATTGTGTGAAAAACCTATGCATGGTCCTAGCAGGCACAAAAAGAGGGGCAATTTCCACTTGCCACTGGGTAGTTATAGTTAGGGTCGTGTTCCCATAAGAAATGCATTTTTTGGTTGGTTTATATCTTTGCGCCATTTGACGAATCTTCATAAAACTTTCCCCCCGATTTTTTTTTACCTCAGCTTCGGACTGTAAAGTTTTGGGGGATCTCTCAAGCGAGGACCGAGAAAAAAGGGGGGATCCGAAAATATGTTATCCCCATTCATTTTTCCATAGGATCTTTAGACACAGCTATGGCCCAAACCACTGAACTGATTTACACCAAATTTGGGAGAAAGTTTGGTCCAGAAAAAGTGTGATTTGGTGAAAATCCGCTCAGTAGTTTTTGAGCAATGAATGCTCCAAAAGTTAGTATATTTCACGCTGCGGAGGCTCCGCAGACCCAAGAGATCTCAAGCTGAGATCTGATTGGCTGCCACCACATCAACCAGGAAGTGGTGGCAGCCATCTTAGGACTTGGATCTCGGGTCCTGATTCCTAAAATAAAAAGTAAAAAATGACATAAGGGGGCAGGGTATGGATACCATCACCCCTAGGCCTGGAGCAATGTTTTTTTAAATTTTGGCTTGAATTTGCGGACGATACGCAAATCCACAGTAATATTGTTTTTAAAAGTGTAAGCTCCTGTACATCTTTAAAAAAAAAAAAACTGGTGTGCCAGGGATCAGTGGGCGATAGTAAGCCTCCTCCCTGAGCCTCTGAGAGGCCCCAGGGACCCCATGTCCTGGCTTGAAATGTATAATGAAAGGGGAAGGGGGCTGCATGGCCTAATTAGACCCAGGGGACCCCATTCCCCAGGGCCAAAGTGTTTAATAAAAGGGGAGGCCCACCTCCCCGAGCCTTAAAACGGAATCCCGGGGGCTGTAACAGTAATTAAAAGGGATATTAATTAAAAGCAATATATATATTTTGATGATATTTCGACAGAGGGACACCCTGACTGGCCAAATGGAGGAGGGTATTGTTAGAATTAAAAGAAATCCTACTTATGCAGTGTTATATGTATGTTAGCATTTGCGGCGCCATTTTATATGTAGACGCCATTTTGGGTTACAATCGAAACTTATACTCTGCCATTTCCGTGAGGAAAGGCCTCAGTTAGGTTCTGTTTCTCCAAGGTTAAAGTTTTGCTTTGCTAATGAATACACTGTTC
This sequence comes from Calotriton arnoldi, assembly GCA_963921515.1. Taxonomy (NCBI): domain Eukaryota; kingdom Metazoa; phylum Chordata; class Amphibia; order Caudata; family Salamandridae; genus Calotriton; species Calotriton arnoldi. The sequence continues at coordinate 908,477 of CAWUFW010004107.1, forward strand.
TTATTAACGCCTACCTTTTCCCTCAGATAGAAACCCTCTCCCACTTGTCTAGTGGCGGGCACGGGCAGAATGACCTTGACTGTTAGATAGTGTGTGCCCGGCTGCAGAATCGAAACTTATTTTTTGTATTCCACAGTTTCGCTGTATCTGCTTGGCAAATTCCATTGTGGGAGTGCCTTCATTCGGTCTGAAATGTACATAATGTATCTTTATGCTTGCTGATGTCAGTCCCTCTGCAGCACTCCTTAGAGACTGGGCAGACCAGGCTCTGCTTTGAGCATACTCTGAATAAACAGATATTGGTTTGTATTCTCTACTGTCTGACTGACTCTTCATTTGGTATGGAAGGCTGATAGGTGGTCTTGCGTGACCCGGGTGACCCAAATCGGGTCACTTCCTTCAGTTGGCCCCCGAACAGGGACTCCTTCAGGTGAGTGACCCATCCCCTTCCGCGGACGGGGGGGGGAGGTCGAGGCCATCGTTGGGTCGGACTGACGGTTCAGGGATCCCTGTATGAGGATCATTGATTGCTCGCAGCTGCCCCTTCCGTCCTACCGGACGGTGCCTCGCCCAGTGGTCTTCCCTACTTGAGTCCTAAACGGCAAAACCCTTGGATCTCACTGTTTGGTCTGAAGAGTCGGCAGTGGAGAATTAATTCGCTTCGACCTGCATATATCAGGTGAGTTTGTTTTGGTTCTTCGTGTATATGGTACCATTTTGGTTTGTATTGGAAATGGTCTGAGGACCGTCTTTTGGGACAAAAGCATTTGCAACTGCTTTACCAGGCATAGAATAGTGAACTTGTTTTCTTTTGAGAATGCCTGCAATCAGTAAGCTGTTTTCTTTGTGTTGTCGCTGTTGTTCTACAGATGCTCGATTGGAAGAAGCTCAGCCGGCGCCTCCAGAAGGCACCCCAAATTTTGATATGTATGTAAAACATGGTCTTGGCCCTATTATGTTTAGTACATTATGGCACAAATATTCAAGGGACAATGCCAAGTTGCAGTGGCCGTTAACAGGCACTTTTGATGAACAAAAGATTGGGTATTTACAGGAACAGTTATTTAAGTGGCGAAGTAGACAGTCTAGGTTTGATTCTCTTAGGACGTGGCAGAAGGCAGCTAGGCAGAGACAATTAAAGTCTGAGAAAGAGGCCCGGAAAGCAAAAATGCAGACACTGACTCAGAAAGCTGTAGTATATGATAGAAAAAAACAGGAAAAGGGAGTTGAATGCGAAGATAGGAGGTTTCGATTGCAAATTGATCAATTGTATTTGACTCAGGAGGAAACTGATACTTTTGTGGAAGAATTGTTAAATACTCGACCCCCGCCCCTGTATGCTCCGCAAAGAATATATCCCACTGTTCCTGTGCCATCACAGCCGCCTGTTACAGCTGTTCTTTCTGTTCCTGTGTCTACTGCCGTCGTTTCAATGCCTGTGGCCTCGGCTCCTCCTCTTTCTTCTGTTTCTTTGCCATCTGTGGCAATGATGACTGTTAGTACTCCTTCCACACCTATTGTCTCAGCATCCTTGTCCCCTGCTCTTACTCCTGCGACGCACTTGCCAGCGACACTTGTGCCCGTTACTTCAGTTGCTTCTCCCTCTGCGGTGCTTCATCCCCCGATATTTATAAGCACTGAGACACTAGTTCGTGGGTTCGAGAATAGAGATTTATCAAAATTTCATGAGCGTAAGTGTCCTTTTATACGGTCTGCGGTGGGAGATGAAGAGAAGAAGGTTGTAGCTAATCAAGCCGCGCAGTGGGGTCATAATCCCATTTACCTTGTATAGGATGTTTGGAGTGTGATGAAAGATTATGAGCCTTTTGTACAGCAGCATGCCCTTAAACATATGTCCTCTACGTTGATTGGCCTTCCGCAGCAATGTTTTGGGGATGATGCGCCACAAATTTTATTTGATATTAGAGACCCTGTGTATGCTAGTGGTTTGGATCCAGGTCAAGTGTTTGGGAAGATTACCACGTTGGTTGCTTATAGAAGTAGGTTGCACAACAAGAGTCATACCACGGTATCTCAGTTTCCGATGTGAGAGGTTCATCCCATTTATAATCCAGAGATACCAGAGTTTACGGATCAGCGTGGTAATGTTACTCGAGCGGCAGTGGCGGCCCGGTTTCAGGAGCAACAAGTTTATACTCCGTGGAAAAGAAGTGAGGTTTTATCTCTTAAAACTCATTTACCTGATCCTAGGAAAAATCCTACTGCTTATTATAAAGAATTGACCGAAGCCGCCTCTTCGACGGTAATGACTCTAGCTGATATCGAAATGTTTTTCGGTCTTCTTGTTCCGGTTGATATTTGGAGGCAGGTCCATACTCAAGATCATGTTCCGGAGTTTAGTGGTACTTGGGATCAAATTAAAGCATGGGACCAGGAGAGAAAACCAGGTGATAAGCCCTGAGCGGAAATTTTAGCGTTGCCAGGCCGCATTATTACGTATATGCATTCACTTATTCCACCGAGGAAAGTAGATTGGGATAAATTGTCGGCTTGTCGCCAGAAGAAAGATGAGAGTGTGTCTGATTTTTTCACTCGGTTCGAGGATACGTTTTTGGATTATAGTGGCCAGGATTTGTCTATTGAGGGGGGGTCAGTTGTTTGTTAATAGATTTGTTTCTAATTTGCTTCCTGAAATTACGACTCGATTGCAGGCTTCTGAGAGTACCTGGTCCACCTCTTCCCCTTCCGTTATTTTGAACATGGCTCAATATTTTGAGCATCGAGACAATGAGGAGAAAGAAAGGACAGAGAAGAAGCATAAAGATTTTAAAACGAAGGTGTTGTTGCAACAAGCCTTTAGAGGGAATGGTAGGGGACGTGGTGGTTCTGTCCGACAGCTTCCACGTACCAGTAGGCAGCCGAACACAACACCTCTGGGGCCGAATCAGTGTGTGTATTGTAAGGAGGAGGGTAACTGGCGTAGCGAGTGTCCCGTGCTTTTGCAGAAGGTGGCGGTCCCCAGAGGATGAGGTTCTCGTGGATGTGGTCGTGGGGCTGGAGGGGCTGATAGGGCTCAGAACGCTGCAGCTTCACAGGGTCGTACCGATAACAATTACTTTGACGACCCTCGTGATGCACAGTATTATTATGATGATTATGATGTGGAGGAGGTGACAGGAATGTCTTATAGCTAGGACAGCCAGGGACAGAGTGAGGGACCAGTTCCGATACCTGTAGACCAGCGTGGACCTTATGTAACAGTGGAACTGCAAGGTTCGACTAAGGAATTTTGGGTGGACACAGGTGTGACAAAAAGTTCTGTTTCTCGAACTATGGTCCCTGGGGCGGCTCTGTCTGGCCATAATAATGTTTCGGTAGGTTTTTCTGGTGTACTGGTAGTAAGCCCCATTTCTGTTGGTCCTTTTACAGTGGATTCACCATTTCTGTTAACATCTAATTGTGTTGAGAATTTGATGGGTTTGGATTTGTTGAAAAAATTGCATGCTACGATTTATTGTTCCCCGGAAGGCGTTTACATGACGATGGGTCCAAATGTGAGCACTAGACAGTGTCTGTCTCTTCCTCTTCCTGCTGAATTTGCTGATATACCATCTACTTTGTGGGCAACTGGTGATACAGATGTGGGATTGCTGCATATCCCACCGGTTTCGATAAAAGTTAAAGACAATGCTATTCTGCCTCATATTCCTCAGTATAAAATACCACAGGCCGGAGAGCGAGCCTTATTGCAAATTATTCAGGATTTGATTAAGAAAGGAGTTGTTGAGGAGATGTCTTCCAATATTTGTGATAGTCCTTGTTGGACTTGGCCCTTTTTGCAGGGTCATCCCTGAACTTTTTGCCTTCCTCCTAGCCTTTTTTCTGACATGGTGTTGGTGGTTCTAGGACTCTGGGCACTTTAGCACTGCTGTCCAGTGTAAAGTGCGTGTGCTGTCTGTGGTAAACATGGTAAGATTGGTCTACACCTGTTTGGCATATTTAATTTACCTGTCAGTCCCTTGTAAAGGGGTATCTCAGCTACCCAGGGCCGGTAAATTAAATGCTACTGTTGGACTTGCAGCGCTGATTGCGCCACCCACCAAAGTAGCCTTTCAAACCTGTCTCAGGCCTCTGCCATTGCAGGGCCTGTGCGCGCAGTGTTACTGCAGCTGTGGCGTGGCACCTAAAGTGTGCGCCATGTCTGTGACCCCCCTTTTACTGCATGTCAGTCACCCCTAAGGTAGGCTCTAGCTAGCCCTATGGGCAGGGTGCATTGTAGGTAAAAGGTAGGACATGTACCTTAAGTGTGTGACATGTCCTGGTAGTGACAAACAGCCATTTTTGTTTCTCACTGCTGTGAGGCTGCCCTCCCGTAGGAATGCATTGGGGATTCCCTGATAAGTGTTTCAGTGGTAATTCCTGATATGAGAGGAGCAGCGTGGTCAAGTTTGGTATGGTTGGAATAGTCATAATAAATGCTGCGCAATGGTGTGCTCAGATTTATTATCACTATTTTAGAAATGCCACTTCTAGAAGTTGGCATTTCTGTGTGCTATGTGTCTGCCTGCCTGATGTGTATTGCATGTCTGGCTTTGGAGTGACAGGGGCTGGTGAGGTGTGTGTGGCTCCAGGGAGGGCAGGGTGAGTCAGCGCTAGGCTGAATGGGAGATCTGCATTTGGAGTAGTGGGAGGAGTAGTCCCCTGACCCTGAATAGGTCTGTGCCTTCCTAGGTGAATGCTGGCTCCGCCCCCCTCTCCGTGTTCTCGATCCGCCAGGACGTCAGGCAGCGGAAGCCAGGCTGAGCCCGACCGTGGGTGGAGCCGGAAGTCAGGCGGAGTTGTAGCCTGTTGGTAGGCGGGGCTCCCGTGTTGTCGAGGAGAGCCCTGCGTGCTGCTTCAGCCTTTTGTCTTCACTGTGGAGCCATTGGTGCTGTCAAGACGGTGCCGCCCAGGTTCTGCGTGCCTCCCAGGAGACTCGCTCCGTGTGCTGAGGCTATCCAAGACCCGGAGCCCGAGTAGTGTGAGAGCGGCCCAGTGGGGGCCCTTCGTGGGTGCCCAGAAACGAGACCACAGAGATCGCTTATGGCCACCAGAGGAGACCGGAGCCGATCTAGAGAGGTCCTGTGGGAGGGACCGGAGGAGTCCAGAAGGAGAGCCCGGTGAGTGGGGCTCCAATTTACACAGTTGGCACAGAGAGAAGCGCACCGGGAGGAGCATAGTGAACAACGCTCCCTTGTGCTCATTTCGCTTTAGGGGGCAATATTGCTTTTCAGAGTCCCAGAGTGGGACTCAGGAGGCACTGCGGTGCCAGGGCTATTTCTCACAGCTGCACCGCGAGAGCGCGGACAGCTGCAACGGCTGGGCATTTGTTTTTGAGCATTTCTTTTTGAGCTCAGGTGGCACTGTTGGGGCTAGGCACTACGAGTGCCAATGGGGGTCATTTCTTAAGGTGAGTTGCACCCCACGCCCCCAGCGCATTGTGCAGTATCTTCGCTGCATTGGCAGCCAGAGGGCTACTTGAGAGGCCCTACATTTACGCCCTGACATTTTGGACAGAGGGCATTTGAGCCCCAGTGAAAGGCCAGTTGGCCTGGGGTCAGGTTTGGTACCTGTGTGTACCAGGAGGGCGCAAGGCCCAAAAGGAAGGTGATGTATGCACCTAGGGAGTGTTACCAAGGTGCACTCCTAATTGTGTTTTAGGCCTAATTGTGATTTATGCATAATGTGTTCTATGCCTAATGCTAATGTGATGCAGACATAATGTGTTTATGTTGCAGGTGATAATGCTAAGTACAGTATTGTACCAGTAGTTACTGGTTGTGTTTTACAATCGCTTCTTGTGCTTTCTAAAGGTTCTGACAGTGGCCCGATTGGCCCTGTCATGTGTATATAATCCCCTGTGAATATTGCCTAGTGCCAGTTGGCACAGTGTATATGTGTGGTTATGATCTAATGTGCTTTGGATAATACAAAGGCTATTTTTATATAACCTTGTGTGGAGTTTCTTTTGTGGTGTGCCTAGTGTGTTGCTGCTGTGTGAGTGTGTTGCGCAAACGCTTTACACATTGCCTCTGGGATAAGCCTGACTGCTCGTGCCAAGCTACCAAGGGGGTGAGCAGGGGTTATCTTCAGCGTGTAACTCCCTTGCTCTGACTAGAGTGGTGGTTTCTGCCTGGCTTAGGCGCAAGCCCTAGCCAACCAGAAATCCCATTTCTAACATTGGTTGTCAGCGGTGAGGATAGGACTTGCGTTTGCGCAGTACCACAGCGACAACTGGTTGCACTACAAACTCTGCATTTAGAGAATCACATGTTTGGGGGTTATTTTTCCTGAGTTTTATTTTTCTCCTAAAAGTGTCATTTTTAAATTGTGTTCTCCTGTTGCACTGTGGGTTGTGTCTCTTGCTAAAAATGGAACCAGCCTTTAACATACATGATCTGTTGCTGTTGAACTACAGTCTAGAGGAGCTAAGAGGGTTCTGTGATGAGAGAGGCTTAGCAGTGAGTGGGGAAGGCACTCAGCTATTCCTTAGGGAAGCCCTGCTACGATGGCAACAGGATACATGGAGACGTGAGGACTCTGAGTGGGAGAGTGCCCAGGCCGCACACCAAGAGGGTGGTGGGTCTGAGGGTGGCCCTGAAGAGCCTGAGGAAGAGGAAGAAAATGACAGGGCAGGGACGCCAGTAGGTAGTGAGGACCCCATAGATAGGGAGTCCCTTGCTGGGTCCAGTGCCGGGGGCAGTGCCCCATCCCTTTCCCTGTCCCCAGAGGAGTGGGTAGATAGAAGAGAAGAAAGGGAGCATCAGCTGGCTTTGGACACGCTCCAGTCGGAGTATGCCAAGGAGATAGCGCAGCTGGGTTTGGAGGGGAAAAAGGCCTTGTTGGCCCAGGAGTTGAGTCTCAAGGCGTTGGTCCTTGAAGACAAAAAGCTAGAGACCGAGAGGGTCTTAGCGCAGGAGAAGATGGCGGAGGCAGAGAGGGCGTTCGCCAGGGGGAAACTAGCTCTGGAGGGTAGATTGTCCCCTGAGAGTAGTTTTAGTTGTCTGGATTCACCAGTGAGGGTGGGGTCCAGTGGTGGCAGCAATATGGAGTCCAGTGCAGGAAGTCCCACTCCCAGATCCCAGAGCGTGGTACCTAGTTCCCAGGAAGAGGGTGTCACACCTGAAGGGTATAGGTTGAGGTTCAGGGGCAGCAGGAAACTGTCTCACCAGTCTTGGGGGGAGTTTGTGGATGAATGTTGTGATGCACTGGAAGGTTGGGTGATGGGTAGCACGGCAAATGATTTTGAAGGGCTGTTCAATCTGGTTGTCAGAGAGCACATGTTCAGTAATGGTTTTCCAAGGTTACGCCAACACCTGTTGGAGTGTAAGTTCTCTGATCCCAGGGAGCTTACACGGGAGGCATACCTCTGGCTGTGTGATGGAGGGTCTGAAGAGGCATTGTGGAGTGATCCTAAAAGGAGTGGCTCAGGTATCTTCTGGTCCTGTGTGGGGGGAGAGGTTCAGAGTAGCCCAGCTAGGTCCCGGTGTAGCAGGAGGGGTGTAGGGGCTCACGTCCTGTCTCACCGGAGAAGGAGTGAGGGTGGGCTGTGTCCCAAGGTGCCCGAAACCCAGTCTCAGGGCCTGGAGGGTTCCCTAAGGGAACACCAGGATGGGGGCCTAGGCTGTACTAGTAGGCCATTTGAGGGGGATCTCCTAGTGTCAGGAGAACCTGGAGTGTCTGTAAACGGAGCTCCAGTGGTTCTGGTGTCTGGCGGTGCCATTCCTAAGTGGAGGGTGCAGAAGTCCAGATGGAGGGGTGAGAGGGGGATGTGTTCCCCAGTGGGAGAACCAGTGGGTCAGGGGCCAGCCAGAAGGGCTGAGTCTCCTAGGAGTGACCATGGTGACACCACTTCTGTCCTGGGGGATCTTCACGCACTGTCAGATGGACAGGGGTCGGGAGATCTGCGCCAGGCAGACTGTCACACAACACATGAGGTATGTGTTACCCTCGGGGAAGCTGTGTGCGCCCCCGGAAGTCCTGGTGTGCCAGGCAAGTGTTCAACCGCAGGGTTTAGTCCCTGGGTTGGGAGGCCAGGTTCAGATTCTGCCTGACCTGGAGGGAAGGACATCTGTAATCAGTGTCCCTACCGTTTTGGCTTCTGGGAGTACCACTCCAGTTGGGAGGGTGCAGAACTCTGGAATGGGGTGCAGAGGGAGGGAGTCCTCGCCTGTGACCCCGGTGCAACCTGAGGGTTTAGACCCTAGGTTGGGAGACCAGTTGCTAGAGAGAGGTCCTGAACTGGTGGGAGAGTTGTGTTCTGAGGGTGCCTCTCCAAGGATGAGAGTGCGGAACCCCAGAAGGAGAGGTAGGGGGAGGAGAGCCTCACCCGTGACCTCTGGTCAGCATGAGGGTGCGGACCCTATGTTGGAGGATCAGTGGCAGTTTAGAACTGCACTGATGAGGGGAAGAGTGGAGAATGGTTACTATGTGCCAGGGGTTACTGCCCCCCACTCTGTGAGATGGCAAGGACCTGAGATATCTGGATGGCCTAGGGCCTGGTCCTGGCCGCGGACAACTAGGGAGTACCAGTGGGGTAGCTTAGTTGGTCCTGGGAACTTTGACAGAGGGAACCACATGGGTTCAGAATGGCGTAGAACTGGAATGTGCCCCTGCAGTTGCGGGCCCGCGTCCGTGTTCTATCGCCCAAAGCAGGGAAGTCCATCAAGGTGGTGATTGGTCTACCCTGTGTTTTAGCTGGAAGGGGGTTGTGTTGGACTTGGCCCTTTTTGCAGGGTCATCCCTGAACTTTTTGCCTTCCTCCTAGCCTTTTTTTGACATGGTGTTGGTGGTTCTAGGACTCTGGGCACTTTAGCACTGCTGTCCAGTGTAAAGTGCGTGTGCTGTCTGTGGTAAACATGGTAAGATTGGTCTACACCTGTTTGGCATATTTAATTTACCTGTCAGTCCCGTGTAAAGGGGTATCTCAGATACCCAGGGCCGGCAAATTAAATGCTACTGGTGGGCTTGCAGCGCTGATTGCGCCACCCACCAAAATAGCCTTTCAAACCTGTCTCAGGCCTCTGCCATTGCAGGGCCTGTGTGCGCAGTGTTACTGCCGCTGTGGCGTGGCACCTAAAGTGTGTGCCATGTCTGTGACCCCCCTTTTACTGCATGTCAGTCACCCCTAAGGTAGGCCCTAGCTAGCCCTATGGGCAGGGTGCATTGTAGGTAAAAGGTAGGACATGTACCTTAAGTGAGTGACATGTCCTGGTAGTGACAAACAGCCATTTTTGTTTCTCACTGCTGTGAGGCTGCCCTCCCATAGGAATGCATTGGGGATTCCCTGATAAGTGTTTCAGTGGTAATTCCTGATATGAGAGGAGCAGCGTGGTCAAGTTTGGTATTGTTGGAATAGTCATAATAAATGCTCCGCAATGGTGTGCGCAGATTTATTATCACTATTTTAGAAATGCCACTTTTAGAAGTTGGCATTTCTGTGTGCTATGTATCTGCCTGCCTGATGTGTATTGCATGTCTGGCTTTGGAGTGACACTGGCTGGTGAGGTGTGTGTGGCTCCAGGGAGGGCAGGGTGAGTCAGCGCTAGGCTGAATGGGAGATTCTGCATTTGGAGTAGTGGGAGGAGTAGTCCCCTGACCCTGAATAGGTCTGTGCGTGCCTAGGTGAATGCTGGCTCCGCCCCCCTCTCCGTGTTCTCGATCCACCAGGATGTCAGGCAGCGGAAGCCAGGCTGAGCCTGACCGTGGGTGGAGCCGGAAGTCAGGCGGAGTTGTAGCCTGTTGGTAGGCGGGGCTCCCGTGTTGTCGAGGAGAGCCCCGCGTGCTGCTTCAGCCTTTTGTCTTCACCGTGGAGCCATTGGTGCTGTCAAGACGGTGCCGCCCAGGTTCTGCGTGCCTCCCAGGAGACTCGCTCCGTGTGCTGAGGCTATCCAAGACCCGGGGCCCGAGTAGTGTGAGAGCGGCCCGGTGGGGGGCCCTTCGTGGGAGCCCAGAAACGAGACCACAGAGATCGCTTGTGGCCGCCAGAGGAGACCGGAGCCAATCTAGAGAGGTCCTGTGGGAGGGACCGGAGGAGTCCAGAAGGAGAGCCCGGTGAGTGGGGCTCCAATTTACACAGTTGGCACAGAGAGAAGCGCACCGGGAGGAGCATAGTGAACAGAGCTCCCTTGTGCTCATTTCACTTTAGGGGGCAATATTGCTTTTCAGAGTCCCAGAGTGGGACTCAGGAGGCACTGCAGTGCCAGGGCTATTTCTCACAGCTGCACCGCGAGAGCACGGGCAGCTGCAACGGCTGGGCATTTCTTTTTGAGCATTTCTTTTTGAGCTCAGGTGGCACTGCTGGGGCTAGGCACTACAAGTCCGGGTCTGGTGGCTCAGTGGACTAATGCATCCACTGCAGGGACCTGTGTTCGACCTCATGGTCATAGGTTCAAATCCCGGCGGGTCCACTCAGCCTTTCATCCATTTGAGGTCGATAAAATGAGTACCATTGAGTTGGGTAACAATAAACATCTGTTATTCAGCGCCAAGATACCCCGTTGCTAAGGTGAACGTGCGCTTTACAAATACACATGTTATGTTATGTTAAGAGTGCCAATGGGGGTCATTTCTTAAGGTGAGTTGCACCCCACGCCCCCAGCGCATTGCGCAGTATCTTCGCTGCATTGCCAGCCAGAGGGCTACTTGAGAGGCCCTACATTTACGCCCTGACATTTTGGACAGAGGGCATATGAGCCCCAGTGAAAGGCCAGTTGGCCTGGGGTCAGGTTTGGTACCTGTGTGTACCAGGAGGGCGCAAGGCCCTAAAGGAAGGTGATGTATGCACCTAGGGAGTGTTACCAAGGTGCACTCCTAATTGTGTTTTAGGCCTAATTGTGATTTATGCATAATGTGTTCTATGCCTAATGCTAATGTGATGCAGACATAATGTGTTTATGTTGCAGGTGATAATGCTAAGTACAGTATTGTACCAGTAGTTACTGGTTGTGTTTTACAATTGCTACTTGTGCTTTCTAAAGGTTCTGACAGTGGCCCGATTGGCCCTGTCATGTGTATATAATCCCCTGTGAATATTGCCTAGTGCCAGTTGGCACAGTGTATATGTGTGGTTATGTCTAATGTGCTTTGGATAATACAAAGGCTATTTTTATATAACCTTGTGTGGAGTTTCTTTTGTGGTGTGCCTAGTGTGTTGCTGCTGTGTGAGTGTGTTGCGCAAACGCTTTACACATTGCCTCTGGGATAAGCCTGACTGCTCGTGCTAAGCTACCAAGGGGGTGAGCAGGGGTTATCTTCAGCGTGTAATGCCTTGCCCTGACTAGAGTGGTGGTTTCTGCCTGACTTAGGCGCAAGCCCTAGCCAACCAGAAATCCCATTTCTAACAGTCCTACTCTTCCGATTGTTAAATGGACACCCTCAGGTTCCCCTGATGATCATGAAGATGTTTATCGTTTTGTGTGATTTGCATGAAGTTAACAAAATAGTGGTTTCTCAGTTTCCAGTGGTCCCAGGTATTACTACACTTTTGACGATGATTCCTTGTACTGCTAAATTCTTTTCTGTCATTGATTTGAAAAATGCCTTCTTTAGTATTCCTATACATCCGGATAGTAGATACTTGTTTGGGTTTACGGTAGTTGGCAGAAGCTTTAGGTTATGTCGAGCTCCTCAGGGCTATACTGAGAGTCCGAGTATTTACAGCCAGGCTTTAAAGAGTCAGTTGGATTCCCTTTCACTTCCTGCAGGTAGTGTATTGGTACAGTATGTTGATGATCTCCTCATCTCCTCATATACAGAGCAAGGTTGTAAAGACAGTACGGTTCAATTATTGCTGCATTTGGCTTACCATGGACATAAAGTTTCTATTTCTAAATTTCAGTATTGTCGACAGGAGGTCACCTACATAGGTCACCTACTGTCAAAGGAGGGTAGGAGATTAACCCCTGAGTGTATTAGCACCATTGTTAAAATGCCTGTTCCACAGACTCAGAAAGATGTGCGCACTTTCTGTAGGCAGTGGATACCTAGCTACTCCCTATTAATCAAACCCTTGCTTGCACTAACAACGAAAGATGTGCATGAGCCCTTGCCTTGGACGCCTGAATGTCAGCAGTCTTTTGAGCAATTGAAAACTGCGCTTTGTTCGGCTTCAGTACTAGGCACCCCAGATTGCAATAAACCGTTTGTGTTGTACGTCCATGAGATGGCTGGTTGCGCGCTTTAACACAAACATTTGGAGATAAGCAACGGCCATGTGCTTATTTCTCTGCTGTCCTTGATCGAGTCGCGAGAGCCCATCCGAGTTGTCTAAGAGCGGTTGCGGCCATGGCCGTTTCGATTAGACAATCGGCCAGACTCGTGCTGGATACTGATCTCACAGTCATGGTACCCCATGCTGTGGATACACTTTTGAATAAGACAAAGACACAGCACCTCACCAGTGCACGTCTGCCTGGCTATGAATTAACATTGTTTGCCAAACACATCACGATCAAAAAATGTGCCACTTTGAATCCAGCCACATTACGACCCCTCCCTTCTGAAAGTGATGAAGTCGACAAACATGACTGTATCTTCCAGACGGAAGTCAGAATCGGGTTACTTCCTTCAGTATGATTAAATATTACAGACTGAATAAAGTCAAAATTGGACGGACTGTTCAATTCAACACTGGACACTCACATGCCGTAAAACCACATGTGAACGTACTGTATGTACTCTCCATCTGCTTTGATCTGGATAATTCCAAAGCGTTTGATGGACTTGGCTCTCTTTGCAGGGTTACCCCGAAACATTTTTCCTTCAGGATACCGGTTTGCTGAAATCATTTTGGTTGGCATTAGTACTTTCTGCTCCTTACCACTGCTAAAAGGTGCTAAGCAAATTGTATTCTCTCCTTAAAACATGGTAAAATTGGCCTACAACTGATTGCCACATTTAATTTACTCATAATTCCCTACTATATGGCAGTATTTGTACCCAGGGCCTGCTACTATGGTGGATTTAGGCCCAGATCTCTGTACTGGGGTGAATGTTTGACATTGTTCAAGATTCTGTCCATCAATTGTTCTTTTTGCACTAGTGGTCCTGCAGCATTCGTGCCACCCACTAAAGCAGCAATTTAAAACATGCCTCAGTCCTGCCACTGAAGCCTGTAGTGCAGTGTTAAACTGGCCTAACTCTTTCTTTTTAGTACATCTAAGTCACCCCAAAGGGAGGCCCTAAACAGCCCACAGAGTAGGGTGCATTGTATTTAAAATGTTGGACATACAGTTTTAAGTTTTACATGTCCTGTAGTCAGAAACTCCTAAATTCTTTTTTGTCTACTGTAGGGCCTTTCTCTCCCATAGGCTACCTTAATACATTTAATTAGTGTCAACCTTTGATTGGGAACAGGTAGAAATGTCAAGTTTGGGATCAAATGTATCGGAATGTAAATTACTCTTTAATGCCAATGTCGGATTTTAGATTACAGTTCTGAAAATGGCACTTTTAGAAAGCTGGCATTTTGCTGCCCAAAAGTTTCTAAGGCCTTCTAGGACCTTCCAGCTGCTTGGGCCTGTTAACGGCTCTTCCATTAAGAATGTGTATTGGGCCCAGACAGTGAACAATAGAGGCTCAGGTGTTCACAGGATGAGTGGGGTGTAGATGTTCCAAGTCCTACTTACATTTCAAAGGACTGCCTCTAGCACACACACAAAGGAACCTAAAACTAGTTTTTTGCCACCCAGACTTCTTGGAGCCTTGGTAGCTGAAAGAAGGAACTTTTCTGTGGGTAGCCTAGACGATTCCCCCACAGAAATGGCTGACACCAGGTATAAATATTGGACCTCTTGATCCACTCATCAGTACACTCCTGGGCTGGGCCGGTGAACACTACAAAAAAAGAACTGCTCAGAGGGCTACCCTGCTGCTTGAGGCCTACCTTTTTCCCTCAATGGAACGCCTTGCAGCTACCAGAGGACTTTCCTGATGCTTGAGGCCTGCCTTGTTCCCCAGAGGACTGCCCTGCTGCTTAAGACCAGGCCTGCTCAGTGAGAAAGAAGACTGGACCTGCTCTCTTCATTCAAGGCTAATATGAGTGAATACAAGGGTCAGTTGGCTGACCTTGAGTTCTGAGCTACAGGGACACAACAAGCTCCAGAGGACTCCCTGCAAGTGTCCAGCTGACCTGCTGCAACTGGACCTGTCTGGAGGTGCGCCTGGAAATGCTTGAGCCCTGCTGGCCTTGCTAATGTGATTCCCAAGAGGTGCCTCCCCAGGTTCTGGACCCTTGCTTTGCTTTGGAGTCCACTTCTCTAAAAGTAAAGGTAGAATCCCGAAGTTTTGGACTCCTCACTGCCTCCTCGACCACAAACTGGATTGTTCATGCTGGCCTTTGATAAGGTAAATTGGTGTCTCTATCGGCCTGCACTTTATAATGGTCAGCCTGAACTTGTGACTTTTCCCCGGTCTAGCATGACCAGAAGACCACGAGTGGCACTTTGCACTTTTAGGCGCTATACTTACCTAAAACTTTAAAATTGCACATCTTCGACTCTACTGATTGTATTTCTGTCATTTTAGTCTCATTTTATTTATTGAAGTTTACTCTATTTTTCTAAATCGGTTTGGGATTGAGTTGTGTTTTCTCTTTATTACTGTTTGTGTGCTGCATGAATACTTTACACAGTGCCTATATGTTAAACCTGGCTGCTTTCGTGCCAAGCTACCAGACGGTTAAGTACAGGTTAATTTAGTGACATTTGTAGTTCACCCTGACAAGGATTGTTAGTTGTTTCTTGAGTAGGGCTTTCAACCCCTCAACCAATAACCCAATTTCTTACAGTCTTGTGCTAAGATAGTGGGCATTTCCCAGAGTGCACTTTCTTCTTTTTTATTCAGTGTACTTGATGCCAACATCACAATTACTCCTCAATATCTTCATTTTTATGATACAATTCCATAGCAAGCAAGGATTCTGTTATGTTGCACGAATCCGACATGTCATGGGAACCATAGACTGTACTCTCATCTGGTTAGAAGAACCTGCAGAAACTGCACACATGTATCAGAATAGGAAGCACAGCTACTCTATCAGTGTGCCAGCCATTGCTGATTTTCAGTACAGTTTCACAAATATTATTGTAAAATATTCTGGAAAGGCTCATGGCTCCTACATCCTTAGGCACTCGACAATTATTAATCGATTCTAAACTGGAGTGTATGGAAATTATTCATTAGTAAGTACGAATTTGTTTAAAAATATGTAACATTTACTCACTTCTAAAAATGAGCATTTACTATTTATGTCCCGTAAATAAATGTTTACCTTTTCCAAAATTATATTATTTCTTCAGTTCATGTGAGATATCTAGTAAACTATTTAAATAATCTTAAAATGTTGTTCTTTTTTGTGTTTTAGATATGGACATATATACATGTTTATAAGTTATCTTTTTCTTGGACCAAAGTGGTAACATACATCATTATTTTAGAGGACAATATAGGCCTGATTATGACTTTCGTGGTCCGACCGCCCAAATGCCACATCCGTGGCCACTAGTAGACCACAGCGCTGGCTGTCTTCCGTCCACCGTATTATGAGTTTACCACAGTGACGGCAGTCTGGCTGTGGAGATCTTGCGGTGGTGGTGATTAGTTTTCCATTTTTATAGATGCCTGTGTGAACATTTCAACTGCATATATGTGAAATACAGATATATGCATGATACATGTGGAAAAATACCATCTACCCATTGCCGGAGTCTGGCTCATATGTGGGCAGTCCAAGCAATGGGTATATGGCACAAAGGACTCACCTGTATATCGCCGCAAACAGGGTCATAATCCTTGGGGTGAAGATGCTGCTGTGAAGGTGGAACCTGAAGAAAGGGATCCATGTTGAACTCTGATGGGACGAACAGAAAAGGGGTGAGTACGCACCCCAAATCCTTTGCTTCCGCCAACTTAAAGCTAGTTTCCCACCACCAAGGTCGGCTTGTCGGAAAGACAACTTGCAATACAGATGGTGGTTAATCTCCCCTGTACCGCCCTGTGGCTGCTGCACTTCCCCGACCGCGACCCCGGCGGTCTGCTGGCAGTGTCGGCGGCTCAGCCGTGGTCTTTGCAATAGCAATCCACCCAACTCATAATACGGCAATAGGTCCGCCGGGCTTGCAGCAGTTGGACAGCAACTGCAGGTAAGGCAGTTCACGGACCACCAAACTCTTAATAAGGCCCTATGTCTCCCATCATAATGGACTACTCTCCATCACATTATATGGCAATGTCATCAAGGGGCTTCCATTCAGGCTATAAATATTTTTCATGATGGCTCATTTTGTTTTTGATGACTGGCTGACAAATGTTCCCATTTGAAATAAAATGTAATTTATATTTTTGTATAATTTTTTTTCAAATAAACATATATATAATGAACCCCATAAATTCCAATTCATTAAAGTATTTTTAAGTCAATCACCCACATTTTTTATATGTTGTTGTTGTATAGGAACAAGATTATAGACACCTCAACACAAAATGTGATGTGTGATTCTTTTACACAATGGCCACTTATCTCTTGGAGTATGGTTCATGATGATGCAGCCAATGAGTGTTGTGCTGATATAATGTTTCGGGTAAATCCTATATTTTGTAGTGTGGGTGGACTGTATTTTTGTTGGACAGGTGATATTTGTAATATTTAAACAGAGTACCCACAACTTGGTGTAAAGTGTATTATAATTACATAATTTCATATGTTTCTGTATAAAATGTCATGTTTATTCCGTTTTATGCGATGAAAGATATCCACTCTAGCATCAGCTAATGTCACCAATACAGAACCCAGAAAATGAATGCCAAATTAAATTTATTTGGGCATTTAAAAAAGCACAAAATGTCATTGAAATGACTTTTAGTATTCTCGAATCAAGATTTCGATGTTTGGACCAATTTGGAGGTGAACAGCTATACCCACCAGAGATGGTGTGCAAAATGATTGTGGTATGTGCTGCTCTTCTCAATATTGTCAGAGTTTCTGTTCAATGTAAAGGAGAATTGCCCAGTGGCAATGAAGATATGTCGGAACCAAACAATTCTGAAAATAAAATTCTCAGGAGGGACATAGTCCCTTCTCTACAAACGTCCCTCCTGAGAATTATTTTTACATGCATAAAGTATTATTTTCACATGCATAAAGTATTTCAGTTTCAGTGACCATATTTACATATCTACTTTCTTTTCTAAATAAACACTAACATCAAATCAGATATTAAATGCATAATTGTTAGACTTGGCATCTTTGGCGTAGTTTCCCCAGGCTTTTTGCCTGTACCTCCTGTATTTTTGATGCTGTGCTGGATTTCGTTTTTGCTGGCTTAGATGCTTTGGCCACTTTGCCACTGCTGATCAGTGTCAAAGTGCAAGTGCTCCTGAGTAAATTGTTGTTACAATTGGTTCTCCCTGATTGGCATATTTGATTTACTGGTAAGTCCCTAGTAAAGTGCACTGAAGTGTGCCAGGGCCTGTAAATCAAATGCTACTAGTGGGCTTGCAGCACTGATTGTGCCACCCACATGAGTAGCCCTGAAAAGGAATCTCAGACCTGCCACTGCAGTGTCTGTGCGCAGTTGGTTAACTACCATGTTGACTTGGCAAGTGCACCCACTTGCCAGGCCCTAACCTTCCGTTTTCTTACATGTAAGGCACCCCTATGGTAGGCCCAAGGTACCCTCCTGGGCAGGGTGCAGTGTATATGAAAGGTAGGACAAGTACTGCTGTGTGTGACATGTGCTGACAGTGAACTTCTGCCAATTTAGTTTTTCACTATTGAAAGGCTATCTTGCCCCTTAGGATAGAATGGGAAATACTTTGTAACATCTTACAAGTATAACTTCCCATTGGGACAAGATAGAGAAGTAAAGTTAAGGCTCTCTGAACTTAGAATTTAATAACACATCGTTTAGTAAAGATGATTTTTAAATTGTGTGTTTTTTAAATGCCACTTTTAGAAAGTAGGCATTTTCTTGTTTAACCATTCTGTGTGCCTCTGCCTGTTTGTGTATTGACTGTCTGGTTTGGGAGTGGCAGGGGCTGGGGATGTGCATTTGCTGTACACAGTCACTGGGGGGGTTGAGGTGTGCCTGGCCCTTCTTGGATGACTCAGAGCAGGGCTGAATAGACTTTGGCTGAATTTAGAGTAGTGGGAGGAGATTTCCTTGCACCTGAATAGGGCCTGTCTCCCTTGCACAATGCTGTCTTCAGCCCCTGTGTTCATGCTGCACCAGTGAGTACAGAATTGGTTTGGACTGGGCTCAGAGACCCTTGCACAAAGAGAACAAAGACATTTGGGGTATAAGTATTAGACCTAACCCCCCAGAACTTTAGACTACTTCTGGACTCAAGAGGAACCTCTGCCAAGGAGAAAAGCTGAAGAGTTGTGAGGAGGAGTACTGCCCCTTTGCTGTGTGCTGTGTAGGGTTGGCCTGCAGTTGCTGTTTCTGCCAAGGAGAGGACAAAGACTGGAACTTTGCTTTGAACCTGCTTGAAGAAGATCTCCAAGGGCCTGTGTGTGCTGGCCTCCTTTTCTGAAGTCTCAGGGACACAAAGGGGCATATTATCAAGCCATTTATCGCCGCGTTAGCGGCACCTTCTTGCCGCTAACGTGTTTTTTTTAACGCCCTATTAACAAGCTGTCGCTAACAGGCGTTAGCGACAGCTTTCCGGCGATAGCAGCCGGTTTTTCCATCGCCTTGCATGCCAGCGATATTTATCGCTAAAGACATGCAAGGTAGGCGTTCCTTCTCAAAATTACCGGAAAACTCACGCTAACACCACTGCGCCCTATTATCAAGGATGGGCCGGACCCGCGAAGCGATAAAAAAAGTTGCGCTAAGGCCCGTTAGCTGCAGGAACTTAAGACCAAAAAATAGCTGGTCTTAAAAATGGGGACAAGGCTTGGGCCCACATGTATGCATGTTTTTGGTGCTGGACAGTGCTGCAAGCAATGTTGCAGCACTGCCCTGCGACAAAAATACAGTGCAGGAAAGCGCACCATCAATGAGTTAGTGCGCATTCCTGTGCCCCACTCATGAAAAGTGTTGTTGCGCTGCGACAAGACAGCGTAGCAACACTTCTCATTATGCCCTCCTTGCAACAGCATGGATGCGCTGTACTCACTGGACAGCGTTCCATGGCGCAAGTAATGACAGATACGTCAGGAATCCTGTAGTATCTGTCTGCGCTAAAGTCACGCATTGCTGCAGTTGTGTCACAACCATGACGCAACTCCAGCAATGCATGGGGCCAGCCTATCCCTATGGCACTGCCTCACCCTCACCCCTGTTATCAGGCAGGCGGAAGGTACTGACGCAGTGCCGTTCATGAGGGGTGCCCGAATGTCGGCAATGTTGGAGATCCATCGGTGGTGGTTGCGCGCTGCGGTGTCATCATTTGGAAGCATTGGTGGAGTGTTAGTGAGGAGGCAGTTGACCAGACGTTCTGCGGTGGCCTTGATCCAGCTGCGATGGGGTGCGATGACGGCGCTGGCGTCCGGTGGGCAAGGTGAAGACGTCATTCATCCAATGATGGTAGTGTCAGGAGAGTTCGGTGTTGTGGCTGTAGTTGAAGTACCCGCTGGCAGAGGTGACGTGCTCGACCGTGTGTCCTGCTATGTGGCCTGTTGAGGTGACTTGCTGCTTGCGTCTGATGTCAGTGACAAGAGGGGGTGGTGTTCTGTTCACTGGGGTTGCCCAGGTGGAACTTGAGTTCACCGAGTTGGATGTCGTCGGGGGATGGGAGACCCTGGGGTGCAATGATGTCTACAATGGGATTGTAGAATGGGGGGCCATGGCCCGGGGGGTCTGCACATGAGGGTGCCACAGAGGATGTTCTCGGGCTTGGTCCGGATCTGGGAGTTGACGTGGTCCATGGTCACCCTTGGCACATTTGAGCGCGTGGTCAGTCAGAGTGTGTCTCTGTAGGTGACGGCAATGCCTCCTCCTTGATGGTCGGGGTGCGCCTTGCGGGTGATACTGCATCCGTCAGTGATGGCGAAGGCGATGTCCGTTACGGAGCAGAGGTTTGTCCTGGCAGGCGAGGTGGTATCCAGGGTTGATGGCGAGGAGGGTGCTGGCATCGTAGCGGTGGAGTGTCCAAGAGGAATGCACCTTGGTGCTGAGCACGGTCCAGGGGCAGATGGACGCAAACGGCGTAGCTTATGTGTTGCCTTTGTCACGGAAGACGACCATTACAACGCAGGCAGTACATCGTTAACAACGCAACTCCGACAACGTGGGTCCCTTAACATCGCATTTGATTACAACGCATTGTGAGGTCAGTAATGGGGTAATTTAAACTTTTTCAGGTGTGTATGGGTTTTGGATGTAAAAAATTAAAATTGGACTATTTCTTAGGGTGTTTTGTGCCAAAATAAAGAGAAATTTGGGAGGTGCATTTGTCTCAAATGTGATCTTTTGGGTGTCTTTTGGGGGTTCAGAAAGGAATTCCAGGGTTCACGGTTGGGTTTGTTGTGCAAAGGTTATTCTTGGGTCGCACTCACTGTAGTGGGAACAGTGATCTTCAGTGATCTTCATGTCTCCGCTATGCAACACCTACTCTACTGTTGCAATGTGCCTAGTATTAGTATGTATTGGAATGGAATGCGATGTTATGGCATGCATCGCAACTACGCATCGCAACACGAGTGGTACGCCCGCTGTGCATGGGCGCACAGCAGCCACCATTGAGAAGTGCGGGGGGGTGTCTGGACAGCTGTGAGGTGGTAAACCCCGTAAAGAACACTGGATGGTGCATGGACGCGGGGATGTGTGTGTGAGCGTGTGTTGTTAAAAATGTATTGAGGGAAGTCTTACCTCTAAGCCGTGTCCCGTGTCTTCGTAGCTCCTGCTCTCCTGCGTCTGCTTCCAGGAAAAGGAAGTAGGCAGCCAGGCTCCCTCCCCTGAGTCAATCACAATGCTGCGATGTGGTGATGGGATTGTTAATTGGCAACGGGACAAGTCATGCAGCCAGGGGCCGGAGAGGTGGGCATGTTCTCCATGCAGGCTGTAATGCAGCCTGCATTGCGAACAGAGAAGTGCGCATGTCTGCATTGGGCGGCTTGAGTGGGTCAACCAAACAGTCATTGCGCACTTGAGTGTGCATGCCAATCCGCACATTCCCTGCTCCATCTTTGGAGCAGTCCTACCCACCCGCCCACCCCCTGAGGATACATAGCATGATTACATCAGTTATTTATCCCTTGTTTTTCCCATTTTTAACTGTTTTGTTGGCTTCTCTGAGCCCGCACTACCCGCTTCCCGCCGCTGCTGCCCCTGCGGCCCCGCACCCATGTCCTCGCACATTCCCGCCTCCCAGCTGATCGTTCCTCCACCCTCCCCTACTTAATGGAGGACGCTGCGCGATTGCGCAGTGGACACGCGCCGCTGGCGTGCAGAAGGCACGCCTAAGACAAGCCCGTCTGCGCACGTCTGCAACCCAACCGCGACCAGCGCCAGGAAGCCTGGATCACGGGCCACCCACTGCTACAGCACAGCCACCCTCCACGCACTCAACCCCGGGAAAGTCAGAGACTGACAACAGGCCTCGGCAAACACGACCCATGGCCAGTTCTCCTGCCTCCACTGCTGCCAGAGCTTAACCACCACCCCAGACTCCAACACAGCCGACGCCAGCACCGGTGACACCCTAGGATGCATCATCCTCAACGGGCGCTCCGTGCACAAACACGCCGTGGAAATCTGGAACCTACTCGACTCTCTCTCGCCTGACATCGCCTTCTTCACGGAGACCTGGACCAACGCCTCCTCCGCCCCCGACATCAACACTGCCATCCCGGACGGATACAAGATCTAGAGGAAGGACTGCACCAACCACCCGGGAGGGTGCCTCGCCACTGCCCACAAGAGCACCCTCCCCCTCACCACCTCCAGCGAAACCTTCCCCTCCGTTGAACAGCTGCACTTCCAGATCCAGACCAGCCACAACTCCACAGTCCGAGGAACCCTCGTCTACAGACACCCCGGGCCCTGGACACACCAGCCAGCCCACCATCTCCACCTGGACGCCAGTCACAGCCGAAGACACAGCCTCAACCATGAAAGGCATCCACTTGTGGGCCCCCACCAAGCCATGCCCTCCCACATCTACCACAGAGCCGCGGCCGCCATTACACACGAACTGCAACGCACCATCAACACCACCTTCAGAACAGGCACCTACCCAGACGATTGAAAGCATGCAGAAGTCTGGCCCCTTCTCAAAAAGACCACAGCTGACCCCACCGTCCTCAAGAACTACCGGCCCATCTCGCTCTTCCCCTTCGCAGCCAAAGTTGCAGAGTAAACAGTCAACAGGGAACTGACACGATTCATTGATGACAACGCCATCCTCGACCAGTCCCATTTCGGATTGCGAACCAACCACAGCTACGAGGCCATCCTACTTGCCACCACAGACGACATCCGCACACTCCTGGACCAAGGCCACTCAGCAGCCCTCATCATACTCGTCCTTTCAGCGGCCTTCGACACCGTCTCCCACCACACACTAGTCGCCAGACTACACGACGCCGGCATACAAGGAACAGGCCTCGACTGGATCCGATCATTCCTCCTCGGAAGAAGCCAAAGGATCAGACTGCCAACCTTCCTCTCTGAACCCACGTAAATCACCTGCGGAGTCCCAGAGGGTTCATCTCTGAGCCCGACCGTCTTCAACATCTACATGGCACCCTCAACGCCACCGTCCGACAACACAGCCTCAACATCGCATCCTACGCTGATGACACCCAGCTCATCCTCTCCCTCACCAAAGACCCCACCACCGCCAGACTCAACTTCCAGAAAGGAATGCAGGACGTCGCAGTCTGGATGACCAACAGCTGCCTGAAGCTCAACGCCGAGAAGACAGAAGTCCTTGTCCTTGGAACCACACCTTCAGCATGGGACAACACCTGTTGGCCTTCGCCCTCGGAAGCCCACCTACCACCTCGGACCACGCCAGAAACCTCGGCATCGTACTCAACCCATCCCTCACCATGAACAGACAGGTCTACGCCGTCACCTCCAGCTGCTTCAACACCCTCCGCATCCTCCGCAAGACCTTCAAATGGATACCCCCAGAGTCAAGGAAGACAGTCACCCATGCACTCATCACCAGCAGACTGGACTATGGAAACGCACTCTATGCCGCCATTTACAAGTCCCTACTCCGCAAACTACCGATATTACAGTACACCGCCGCCAGACTCATCCTCGGCATCCCCCGGCACTAACACATCAGCCAACATCTACGTAGACTCCACTGTCTCCCCATGGTGAAAAGAGTCACCTTCAAAATCATCACTCATGCCTACAAATGCCTACACAACAACGTAACCAAATACCTCAACGACAGAATCAACTTCCACGTACACAAATGAGACATCCGATCTTCCAACCTCGCACTGTCCAAAACCCAGTGCATCCACAGAGCCAGAGCAGGCGGGAGATCCTTCTCCCACATTGCATCCAATACCTGGAACGAGCTACCGGCAGACATCAGAGGTGCCCCCTCCCTGAACACCTTCAGGAAGACCCTCAAGACCTGGCTCTTCGGCTAACAGATCTGCGGCCCCTCAGTGCCTTGTGACCCTCACGGGTGAGTGGCGCGCTTACAATTCCCCTGAGTGATTGATTGATTGAGTTATCATCATGTGATGATTGTTCCTCTTCTGCACTGCTTGAGGTGGTGGGGCAACACTCTTCCAACATAGCGGTAGAGCCACCACTGGGGGTGCATCATCTACGTGTGATAGGCATGAGCACTCCCCCCCGGCCCTCCTGCGCTACACATCCCACCTTCTCCTTATCTGGACATTGAGCCCGTGGCGCAATCCACTGTACCCTCTACAAATCTGTGACTCAGCCAGCAGGAGCCTGAGCCAGGTGTGCTTTCACTGGGCTGGGTACAGCAGTCACCGCGTAGTCCGCTGGTGGACCACCCGATGCAGTTGATGCAGCAGGGCTCCCTTAGGCGTGTAGTTGCAGCGCTCAGTCCACACAAGTTCGGCGTAGCACAGGGGCCTCACCCTCCAGAGCGTCCGGCCAGCCCAACATCATCCATCCTGTGATGCAGGGAGACGGCACCCACCATTGGTAATCCCCTCCGTGCACCCCGGTGTAGTGGTGGATCATAGTAAACGAAGTGGACCTCACTACGATGGTGCGCAGGATCACCTCTACCATTGACTGTACCAAGGGGCGCAAGGCGGGCTTCTCGCACAGGTCAGCAACGTGTCTCCATGCGACCTGCCAGACTTTACCACCAGGTACGGGCGATCGTCACACATCAATGTCTCCCGCCACGGCTCATCGACTCCACAGCTACTCCACATCCCACTCCAGGCCACAGACGCAGGTCCAGCGAGGGATCCAGGAACCAGACGCAGGTCCAGTGAGGGATCCAGGAACCAGATGCAGGTCCAGCGAGGGATCCAGGAACCAGACGCATGTCCAGCGAGGGATCCAGGAACCAGACGCAGGTCCAGCGAGGGGTCCAGGAACAAGACGCAGGTCCAGCGAGGGATCCAGGAACCAGACGCAGGTCCAGCAAGGGATCCAGGAACCAGATGCAGGTCCAGCGAGGGATCCAGGAACCAGACGCAGCTCCAGCGAGGGATCCAGGAACCAGACGCAGGTCCAGCGAGGCATCCAGGAACCAGACGCAGCTCCAGCAAGGGATCCAGGAACCAGATGCAGGTTCAGCGAGGGATCCAGGAACCAGACGCAGGTCCAGTGAGGGATCCAGGAACCAGACGCAGGTCAAGCGAGGGATCCAGGGACCAGACGCAGGTCCTGCGTGGGAACCAGGATCTCATCCTGGGCAACCAGGATGTTGGGCGGCTTGAGGGGGTTGTTGATGTGTGCTGCACTATGCCCTGGCTGCTCAAATCTGCATTTTTCCTTTTTTTTGTGCATCTTTTATATTGGAGGTGGACAGATAGGCTAAGTCCAAACTTGCGGGTTAGCGTGCCTTTTTCTATCGCTAAGGGCTTATCGCTGGATTCCACCCGCTATCGCCGGTTTCATTAACGCCATCGCGCTAATGTTAGCGGCGGTTTTCGCTGCTGATCCCTGAAGCTATCGCCTGGTAGCAAAACGTCGCTAATACGTCGCTAACAGGGCGATAACTTGCAGGGATCGATGGCGATAGGAAAACTAGCACTAACCTAGGTTAGCGATAGTTATCACCATTTCTTGGTAATATGCCCCAAAGACTTCACCCCCAGCTCCCCTGAACTCTGCTTCTGAGAGTTCTGACCTGCCAGGAGGTGCCTGTACCAGTTCTGGGCCTCTGGAGGTTGTTCCTGCTATTGGGAGCTGGAAGAAAAACAAGGAACTGAAGAAATTGACACATCGCTCTTCTTGCGGCTGTTTTCCAGATGCTGCACCGCCGTGCGAGAAGAATCTCCACGCATAGCCGCATTGCGGCCAAACCGCCGCAGCGCCTGTCGCGGCTGTAAGAACCGACGCATCGTGAGGGTCGTGACTGAAGAAACTGATTCAGCGCCACTCGATGCCACTGCATCGATCACCTACGCATCCCAGAATTCCAAGCATCGTACCTGTGTGGCAAGTTTTCCCAACACATCACCCACGGACCAGAATCGTCTTGGAGTCGACGCATTACTTCCGCCTACAGACCGGCTTCGACGCATCACTTCTCCTGCGTGCAGCAGAACTGTTGCATCGCCTCCCCAAGGTCTCAGGAAGTGACGCATCTCTTTGTTTCTCAACACTTCCCGTCTCGGTGGCTGTTTGGCCTTGTGAATTTTGTCACATCTGCAGGTACTTTGCGAGAAATCACGCATCCATAGTTTTCTATTGACCCTGTTGCTTGAAAACTTTTTAAAGTCATATTCTTTTTACATGTATGTTGGATTTTTGCTGTTTTGGTCTTGTTGAGTTTAGATAAAGATACTTTATTTTTCTAAACTGGTGTGGTGTCCATTTGTGATGTTATCGTATTACTGTGTGTTTTGAGTACAAAAACTTTACACATTGCTTTTGGGATAAGTCTGTCCGCTCTTGACAAGCTACCCGGGGGTGAGAAGGGGTTATCTAAAGTGTGTATCCCCCTTACCTTGACTAGAAGCAAGGGTCCCTATTTGGACCTACCTCTGCCAATTAGAGACCCCCATTTCTAACAATAATATAAAGAAAGCCAGATATATACCATTACATTAGAAATAAAAAGTATTTTAATGGTGTGTCCAATGTCACAAGCATAGGTTTCTGAATTGCAGTTAATGCTTACTCTAATTTAGTATAGTATGCGGGTCAAAATAAGAATGAATGGTAAATTGTGCAGCTTATATGTTTCATTTCAGAAAATGAGCTTAAGTCATTTTATGTCACAAAACATGTTCATTTAGTAAAATGAAATCTTAATAATGAGCAACTTAATTGTTTTTAAACACACTTTTAATAAAAATAGGAAATCCAAATACAGTGACTACATTTTAACTTATCTATCTTACTAATAATAAAAATCTTATCAACTAAATTAAACTAAATATACCTTAAGTACTCTGAAAATTGTAAAACAAAACCTATATCTAAAAGCCCAACCCCATAAAACATTATACTATACTAATGTAAGCATACATTACTTTCCTAAACAGTTACTAATTCATATATCTACAAACATATCCACCTCTCTCTCTAATACACACAAAAACATCCTTTTAAACATATGCATATCTAAAACAGCTATCAAAATCTAACCTAAACCTATTCAATAAATAACTACTTCAAAACAATTAGTGGTTAACAGAAACTCCCATCATCATCCCCATTAAAACCCATGTATAAGCAAAGAGTAAAAATAATGTAATTTTTAATTTGCTGAGCAGTCGTACTTGGTGCTTCTTGGCACCCATGCAGTATTATAGTCATTTAGCATAATTGCATATTGATACTTCTCATGTAGAGCTCAAGATTTCTTAATCACATTGAATAACACTCCTTCCAGTTTCAACCAAATTGTTGAAAAAACATATCAGTTCCCAACTCTCATCTCACTTGGAGCTCTACAACATTCTCCATGGCTTGCAATTAGTTTTTTGACAGGGCCACAGTACTGAGTCTGTTTTGTGAGGGGTCAATGAACATCTTAGAGTGACTCTTGTCACTGGAGGCACAGCTGCACTGATTCTTCTGGATCTCAGTGCAGCATTTGAAATTGTGTCCCATCCCATCCTTCATCAGCTTGCTAACAGCGGTGTTAGGGGCATTGCCCTTCAATGCTCTTTTTTACAGGGTTGAACCTTTCAATTGACCTCTAACTCTTTCTCCTCGTCAGTCCACAATATACCATTTTGGGTCTCTCCAGGACCCTCCATGAATCCTTAAATGTATATGCTCGACCGTTAGCTGACAATGTAGAGGATTTCGACATTACTTTATTTTAGTAAGCTGATGGCACCAAAATGATTTTCTCGCTGTCAGCTACATAGGGTAACTATGGCTCTGAGCTTTACAAGTGCAAAGTCTCCGCACATAAAAAGATGGGACAGTCCTATATTTGTATGTGCTGAGACTCCGGAGTCGTGAAGATACTACTCGTAAAATACCTTTGTGAACAGCAAGCGATCATTAACTTACACAAAGGTGTAAGTTTACCTTTATGAATCACGCCCTAAATTGTAAAACTATACATAATGCTGATTTTAGTGTTGTAACAGCAATCTAGAACAAAGTGCTACTAAAGTTTGTGCACATTGTTTGGATACATACAGGCTGTTATTTATGCTGTAGCAATATGCAAAGGGTCAGGCCCAGCAGACATTGTACCTGGGAAGGATCTTTGTGCATTACAATTTAAATATAAGAAAAATATTTCACTGTAGAACGAAAGAATCTTCCACTATAATGTTGGCAATGTTGAACTTGCGAAATATACAAACATTTGCACAATGCATGTCTAGAATAGGCATTATACACATCATGTCACATTATTGATTTAGTATAGATAAGTTAAATATTGCAGTATATTTGCTGCATACCAGCTAATCTCAAGAAATTAGCAGGAGTTTTAAGACTCTAGCTTGCAGCATGTTTTGCAATTGCAAGATAGATGTCAAACCAGGCATGACAAATTCTGATAACAATAAATCTTATTTCCAAAACATAAAAGCAAACAATGTATTTGCATATATTATATGTAGATTTTGGTAATAATATATAAGAACACATTTCTAAGAGTTGAGACAATGTAGAGCAGGAATAAAACTTTCTGTGCTTGGTCAAAGGGCGTGATTAAAACAGTGCCAAAACTTTTGTATGCTGCTGTTTCCCAATCCTACTGCAGTGATGCACTTTAAGGCTGTGCCTTGTGCAACACTATTACCCTTGCACCATAGTACAAGGGTGTGTGCTTAATAAGAAGCATAGGGGCATGTGTACAAGGAAGTGAAGGAGCGGGGCGTTAGCATTCTTGGCTTAACGCCGCGCTCCGCCACTTCTGAAACGCAGGGCTGCACCGTATGTCCAACATTACGGTGCAGCCCTTCGTTTCCCCCCGGCGCTGTTGCTAAATTTAGCAGCCTAGCGCCAACAGAGGCACCCCTGCACTGTAGTGCAAGGGTGCCTGCGTTGTGGGGAATGAGTGTTTATGTGCAAGAAGGTGCACCTTCCTGCACATAAACAATCTTAAATGGCGATTTGTAACTTCTATGTGTGCTGCTTTGTGCAGCACACATAGAAATTGCAACTCGTCATTTTAAAATGATTGTTTATGTGCAGGAAGGGACACCTTCCTGCACATAAACAATCATGCATGGTGTTTTGCTGTTTTCATGTGTGCTGCTCAATGCAGCACACATAAAAGCAGCAAAAACAGGGAGAAATCATGCATTTCTCCTCGTTGCGCCCTGTTAAGACCAGGTTTTCCCTGGTCTTAATTTTGATGCTGCTCCATATTTACACCACTCTTGTAAATATGGGGCATATGGGTGTTGCGGCGGAACGCCCAACACAACACCCATTGCCCACATCTTTCACACTAAGTATAGCGAGAAAGGGGGCCTTATTTACAAGGCAGCGTTAAGCCATGTTAAGTGGCTTAACGCTGACTTGTAAATAAGGCAAAGCCCGTATCGCCACCACAACATAAAAAGAGTGACATTATGGTGGCGATAGGGGCTTGTAAATATGCCCCATAGTTTCTGTACTGGAAGGATACGCTTATCTTTCTAATTAATATGCTTTAACAAACCTAAACTCTTAACAAACTTTTAATGTGTATAGTACAGTGTAGCATATATATAAAGATTGACAATATTTTTAAGCCTGTCTTCATAAAGCATTAATTGTAATTTGCAAAGTCAATTTTATCTATTGAGGCAGATCAAGGTTAGCATGACAATACATGGACGGTGATTAATGATAAATGAACATCTATTACTACCCACAGAATGGAGCTTTGATGCTAATTTCTGAAATATAACACATTGTCCTAATTTAGGTAGGGTACTTTTTAACAGTAATACATTTAGCACTGGAATGTAAATACGCATTCAATTCTTTGAGCTGTGTTACCAAAACATTTTAGACACAAGCCTGGCCCAATAAATGTACATTTTACGTTTAATAGTACGAGCGGTAGCTCCACATTCATTCTTCAACCTTAACACTTTTTTGAAGCCCAAATCTAAAATAACATGCACCTTATCTATAGTATGGTAGACAGGGTAGTCTGTGACAATAGGGTTTGATATTTCACCTGCAGTATTACAAGTTCCAAAGACTTAAATGCACTTGTAATTCAGCAGACAAAACACTTGCCCCATTTGTGGTGAAACATCCTGTCTACCACACTATACATAATAATAACATAAGGACCAACGTGATTACATCTATTTAAAAAAAAAAAGAATAGCTTATCAAGCTTAACGAATTTTACAAGAATAATGCAATTGTTTGAAAAATATATATTTCTCTTTGAGCAAGTTTCAAGAAAATAAAACTTGAATGCTTTTTAAAACTATTCATGTAATTTATGTGGTTCCGTTGCGTATCTTTGGATAATTTTACACTAGAATATTCTAATTTTTAAAATGGGGTATTGCAAATTTTAAAAACACTTAGAAAATGAAATACATTTTTAAAAATGTTTAATTGTTCAAGGATTTATATAAAGACATACAATTGTTATAGATATAAGCTGCTTTAAGGATCATAACAATAATAGTCCATTGTAAAAATAAATACATTGACTGCTTAGTAGTAGCTAAAACAAGGCATTAGTGATTCCAGAAACAAGGACTCACAAATATGCCCAGTTGCTCCTGCATAGTCCGTATGAAAACATAACATGACTGACATGTTTGCATTACTCTTTTTTATAAAATTTAGCCTGAATGGATCACTGAAGGTAATAATTTCTGCTGCGTCATAAGGAAGAGACCCATCTAAAAAAGTCTGATTAGAAAGTCAGTAGGTAATATATTATGTATCAAATGCTGTATTAAAAATAAAAGCTATTATTTTATCATTAAAAATGAAAAATAAATTAGGACTAAATTAGGAATGAGGAATTAGGAATGATTTTAATATTTTTTATAATTGTACTATAACTCGTGCCCGGAGTAACATTAACTTGCGCCGCCGCCAAGCACAGTGAAGTTATCAATAATGTCATAGAACATGTCATGAGTGATGTAATATGGGAGGAAATTAGCAGTGTATGGCGAGGCTGTGAGTTGTAGTTACTTCATTTTGTGCAGCACCCAGGCCCTGGCCCACCCCTGGGTTTTGTTTTTTTAAAGGCGGCTTTGCAGTAAATAAATAAAAAAACTTGTTTTTTTCCTTGGGCCTACCAGACCTGGGGAACAGAGTATCACTAACCTGCACCCTATCTATTTTTCATTTACTTTTTATCACTACAGGGGGTTGCCACATCTTTGTTTATGTGGTGGCAGACAATCAGGTCTTATCTTCAGATCTTTCAGCTCAGCGCAGCCGCGGTCCGTGCAGGTAACAGCGGTGGGGCGGTGGGGCAGTGTAAGGGGGGATTTCGAGGGACGATGCAGAGGGAAAATTAATTATTTATTTAATTTTCCCTCTGCATCATCCCTCGAAATCCCCTTACACCACCCCACCGCCCCACCGCTGTTACCTGCACGGACCGTGACTGGCTCATCGAATCATTTGTGACATAAAATACACATAATTTTGAACCTTAATTTCTCCACACATTTATACCACATCACAAAACCCATGCTTTCTAAACCATGTTCTAGCTTTCTACCAAATTTGGTGTATTTCCGTTAAGCAGTTTTGCCTGGAGCTATGTCTAATTTTCCTATGGAAAATTGCATGGGAAAAACGTGATTTGGGACCCCACAGTTTTTCTAGACCACAATTTGAAGGATCACCCTTCTGAAACTTTCCAGGAAGGGGCTAAGGTTAATGAGACATTTTTGGGAAAGTTTTATGAAAATTCTTCAAACAATGCCACAGTTGTTAGTAAACAAAACTAAAAAATGAATTTCCTATGGAAACAACCCTGTGGCAACACTTTGGGTGAGAAGATTTGGATTGGCGGTGGTGTTGTAAAGTGTGCCATATAATACTACTCTCCACCTAAAACTTGGTAACTAGCTACAGTTCCCTGAGTTCTTTTTTCCATAATTTATGTTGCACTCTAAGCTTAAAAGGTTATTGTTTTGACTTATACTGGTTGTTCCATTATGTTTGGACAAAGCTATACCTCTCTGACTATCTCTAAAGAGAGCAAAGCACGTGTCAGGGGGTGTTTTAATTTATTCCTGGTTGGCTTGGATGGCATTTTACTAATACAAAGCTGTATTACTGTGCTGGAATGGTAAAAGACTTTTGTCATTTTTAGCTCGGCGTTGATGCCCCTTCCTAATCCTATGCTTATAGACTTTGCTGTAAAAAGGGCAAAAGCCTTTGTCACTTTCTAGCTCGGCGTGGCAGGCAGTGTGCTAATCCTATGCTTAAAAACTCTGCTAGAAAAACAGACATTTGAACTGAGCAGATTTCGATTGTCTGTGGTGTTGTAGCGTGTTCCATATAAAGGGACTTCTCTCCAACTAAAATTTGGGAACTACCCAGGGTTTCCTGCTTCCTCTTATTCATATATCAGACTTACTAATTATTAAACCTTCCCAATTTTGCATATACAATTCTGTCCAAAGTATTATTGTAGATTATATTTGCAATAAGGCAATTTTCATTATTTTCTGGCATGTCATCCTCAATTCTAACATCACAGTAGGGTTTCTTCAAATTGTGTATGGTCAATATTTATTGGGGGAAGACAAATTAGTCACAAGTGTGTCCTGTGCCTACTTTACTACCTCATAGCACACATAGACTTCGTAGCAGTGTTTGTGGTACCTGTTGTGGTTACCTTCATTTAGCTTCACTCTTCTGTGCACATAGTGTAAACACAGAAATATTGATCGAGGTTGTGTCAGAGCCCTTCTTCCATAGGTACTGGGTAAGAGGAACATCCAGCTGCTTGGTCACACAAAAATCCTTTTAGCTCTGTGTGCTTCTGGCTGAGTACCAATGAGGCACTTAAGAACAGAATAGAGACATTTGTTTCATCATAGACACTTTGGGCTCTATATAAAAACTGCATTTGTAGTATGTTTAGTAGTAGTACAATAGTACTATGTAAATACTACAACATGCCATTCACAATCCTACAACTGTAAATCTCCACCTCTGCTGTCCTTTCTATGGAGAGATCCTCACATACGTTAGTTTACTACTAAGGGGCCGATTACGATGCGGTCTGAAACGGCTTTGACGTCGGTCGGAGTCGTTTGGACCGCATCGTAATCAGCTGGTCGGATTCCTTTCCGACTGACCCATTATGATGGAGTGGGTCAGAAAGGAATGCGACCGGTCATTCCGACTGGCTTCTGACGGGCTCGGAGAGCCCGTCCGCCAGTCGGAATGCTTTCAGTAATTACAAGGGCGGCTCTTTCTGCCCGAGGGATTACGATGTCGGGTGGCGACAGCCTTTCTGTGCCGGCCTTTCTGACACAGAAAGGCTGTCGGAACCCCCAGCAGGGCCCCCTTTGGTGCGCGGCCTCTGGTAGGATGCCAAGGGTGATCCCCGCACCTTCTGGCAGGCACCTTGAGGTGCCTGCCACGGGGTGCACGGATGAACTGCACCTCGAATTTTTACAATGGGAGCATGCATTCCGGTCAGAATGCATGCTCCTATTGTAAGGTATAGGAGCGCGACCAAACAGTGTTCGGTCGCATCCTAATTAGTAGGTTGGGACCACCGACCGGGTGTCGGTCGGTCCCTTGACGAGACTATGTCGGGCAGAGTTTCCTCCGCCCGACATTGTAATTAGGCCCCTAGTAGTGAATGTGGGAGGAACCAGCAGGAGTGACTATAAAAAGGGTCATACTTACTACAAAATGGGTGCGGTTTAGGGAATAGTAAGGAGGGCTTTACGTAGGACTAGGAAGGGCTTTAGGGAGGGATGGACACCCACAAAAAGAAAGCCCATTGCTATTCATAAACTGCACTTCTAAAGTTACTACTGTCAAAAACGATCCAAAACAGTTGTAAATTACTCCAGCTTCTGCTTTCTGTTTGTGCTCCCCAGCCCCCACTTATATCTGCACACTCCCCCTTTACAGGGAAGTCACTGGTAGGTGCGAGATGGCTGGTGGGATCCTGTGAAGCAGAACCCGATCACAAACAGCAATGGGTCTGTTTCATTTCAGAGGGTCATTTTGCATGCCGCCTGTCTCACACAGAGGCAAGGAGGATCATGCTGCAATTGCTCCCCCTGTGGCAGTCTAGTGCCTATCACCTGGTGGAGGGGGCAAAGCAAGCTCATTGGTGCAGTAGGCTCAGATCTCAGAGAGGATCAGGGCTTGATTCACTCTCATCAGAGCTACTTTCATCTTCAGCCTGATGTGTCACAGTATATATGTCAGGGAGAAAGATCAATCGTCCGCAAGTGAACTGTAGCTGATCAGAGGATCAGGTTTCCAGCTCACTGCCAGAGGCATTTGTTTGTGATGGCAGCTCTGAAGAGTGAGAGGGAGAGATTTCTGTCAGGCCAGTGTTTTTTTAACCAAATCTAAAGGCTCTAATCGCACAAAGTAGCTTTGGTAACTAGCTGGTTCTAGGTAGACAGAGATAGTTTTGAAGAAAGGTGATTTTTTGGATTGGATTAAAAAGGGAAAATACTGAAAAAAGTTGTTTTATATTAAAAGGGCAATTTTTTTCTAAAACGAATAAAAGGATTTTTGCTTTCACACACAGGTATACATTCTCACATGTACACACACAATTATAGTCATTAGGCAGCCTTTTTGCACACGCACAAACACACTGAGCAACACAGTACACAGTGCAATTCACACAGAGTTATCTTCACTCTTATGTGAAAAGCATACACACATGTTATACTTACCCTACATAATAAATACAAACAAAAAAAGACCCTGATCACTTCCTTCATTAACGTGTAAGCCTTTTGTCATAAAAACTCACAATCTGTGTTGAAGTTAGTACACAGATGGCTTTTTAGGGTTTTTTAAAGGATTTTTTTTTATTTCTGAACATGAAATAGACATTAATTTTATGATTTGTTATCGTGTTTCCTATTTCTATATGTATGTGGTATTTCTATAGAACGAACTGAGCCAAAAGACAGCTCATACATAACTCTTCTAATTTACCACAATTATAATTGAAAAAAATCACAATTTGAACCAAAACTTGCAGTTTTGATTGGACACTAGCAAAATTGTTCAAAGCTAAACAAGTGGCAGAAATGTTGCTGGCCACAAACACAGAAGAAGTAGCAATGAAAATCAC
Source organism: Calotriton arnoldi (assembly GCA_963921515.1). Taxonomy (NCBI): domain Eukaryota; kingdom Metazoa; phylum Chordata; class Amphibia; order Caudata; family Salamandridae; genus Calotriton; species Calotriton arnoldi. Next base: position 943,307 of record CAWUFW010004107.1, read on the forward strand.
AGTTTAGAGAATAGTGTTGAAGAAGAATCAGGTTCTGAGTATGTTCCCAGTGGGACCAACTCTGATACCAGTGACGATAACACTGAGATAGAACAATGGCAGCGTAGACTCAATCATACAGAGCCTCTGCCTTAGACTTCTTGTAATGTATCCAGTGTTTCAACCAACCCGACAGAAATACAGGTTGAGCCCCAGGATAGACATAATATTCATCATGCCCCATGGTATTCCACAGGACTACCCGGCTAAGCCAAGTTAACCTTGCAATGTGACTGCATGTCAGGGAAACAGCCACTACAACACGGCTGTTTCCACGAATAACCTTAACCACGTATGCGTTACAATGCAAGTGTGGTTACCACGCATAGCCTTTACCATGCATACCTTTACAACTAACTAAGTTGTAAAGGTATGTATGGTAAAGGTATGTTAGTGACGGGTAAACACCGTTACCACATTCAGCCTTTATCACACATGCCATTACAACGAGATACGTAGTAAAGGCTTGTGTGATAAAGGTATGTGTGTGGTAAGGGTGATGGAAGCTATCGGTGTCGTTAGAGGAAACGGAAAGACCCTTCCGCGCCTCAGAAGAACTTAGAGAGGAGACGTTGTGCAGAGGTAAGGGGGATTTTACTTTATAGATAAATTAATATTTGACTAAATAAAGGGCTGGTGGGTTGGGTCACGCAGGGGGTGTTGTATTCCTCTTAGGGTGTCCATACACGGGCTTTCCTGTATCATGTCCTTATATAGGCACAATTCGACCTACCCTTATATAGGCATAAAATCCCAGGCCTTATTTAGGCATTAAACCGTGCACTCCAAATACAGGCATGGTCTCCGACATCCGTCCACCCTAACATCACAACAAGTTCTTGAAGAACAGACCCTTAGGCTTCGGGAGTTTCCCTAGCACAGGACTATTGATTTCTTCAAGGACTCATCTATTATGCATGAACCGTTATACCGTAGGGGTTCATTCATGACGTCTTCCGCTGTCTGATTCACGTCAATGCTAACATTATGAGGTACCTCTCAGGTATAAATATACCTTCCCTAGCCCTTGTAAACTAGAGGAGACCTCAACTTCAGAGGAGCCCGTTTCCCGGCCTGACGCACTGAGAAGACGCTGTCATCCCTGCACGCAGAGAGTCCAGCTTCCAGTGATCTGACTTCCCTGCGGGGTGTTGGAGTTCGAGTCTGGCAAGAGATTCCCACCTCTCTCATTCTTAAGGTATGGAGCTGACTAGATCCTAGAGGGACTCTTGGCATACTTGGCATACTAGGCATACTAGGCATACTAGGCATACTAAGGAGTAACATACTCTTAGTATACCCTAGTAAGGAATACTTCACCTACTTCATACCTCTCCCTACACCCAGGTTAGGTTAGGTACATTGGGGTAGAACTAGTTTAGAAACGCATCGTATGAGTACTCGCATTTTTAGTCTGTGTTATTTATATAAATGAATATCTGCTAAAGATAATGCTATCGCAGTACTATTTATTTCTACTGCTTACGCTGTACATTATTTATCTTGCATACTGTCTTGTGATCGTAACTGCACATATTACTTACACGAGAAACAAGACTGTTCAATAAATCCTTTTATTGAAACGCCTGTCTATTCTTTCTGTGTAACTTTGAGGAAAACTAAGCATGCATGATTGAGCTGAGTGAAACGGTTATCTATTGTTTCCACGACTCTGGGACTCATTCTGATTCTAAAGGGAAACAAAGTTGTCATGTTTTGCGGCTGCCAGAAACTACTCCCTTCTTGTTATCCAAGGAGTTTCTAGTGGCCTCTGAGCTAGCTGGCACAAGTAATTAAGTTTAATATACTCGATAGGGACATACTGACCTTAGTCCTATGTCAAACCTATAGGGGATATTATTCCAATGCGCAGAGCCTATTAGGGAAATAGGAGCTACACTACATGGCGCCCAATGGTTTGGTAAGGCGGTAATTTAACGTTAGATACGGAGTAACTCAGCTGTGCTTTTTCTCTCAGAGACCCCTACCCATATACTCCAAAAGACGTCTGGAGTGGGCAGGGTTAAGTATCCATCACAGCGACATAGGAAAACACCCTATATATTAGCTGTTTGGTTTGCTCAACGTTGAAGGATACAGTGTTCCAAAATATTGTGCACCTTATCTTTTGTTTCCTTGCAACTTGTTCTACATTTTTTCAAAAACAAAATGCCTGGCTCCGACACTGAGACCGGAAACGGTGGTTTTATTTATTTATTTTTTATTTTAAAAGTTTTATATAGCGCTAGCTAGACCCGTGGGTATCAGAGCGCTTTACATACACACTGTACAAAACCAAAGGAAATTGCATTACTTAGTAGGAAGGCAGTAGGGAAGCAACAACAGAGATAAAAAATACAACATGAAAAATAGATAAACAGTGCAGGGGAGGGAGAGAAAACAAACGAAGGTGGTTAACACAGACCGGTCACCACTATCCTTGAATGTCAAGAGAGAGAGGAGTTAATTCGGATATTGAAGTCTAGGTTAGTTGATGTTGGTCAGGAAAGTATTTGTTAAGGAGATGGAGTTTCAGGTCCCTTTTGAAACAGGAGAAGGAGGGGTTGCATCTGAGGACTCTAGGGAGAGCGTTCCATATCCTGGGAGCGTTGCCAGAAAATGATCGGTATTGGGTGGTTTTCTTTTTCAGTTTCGGAGGGATAACAAGGAGTGAGTTAGAACTTCTCAGTGTTCTGGATTGACCTGCTCTTACCAGTTTGTTGTTCAGGTAGTTGGGGGCCGGAGAGTGAAGGGTTTTGTGTGTGATGCAGGCCAGCTTGTAAATACACCTCCCTTCCATAGGAAGCCAGTTGAGGGAGATGAGAGCTGGAGTGATGTGTTCAAATCTTTTCACTCCAGATATGAGTCGAGCGGCCATGTTCAGCACTGCCCTTAGTGGGGCTAGGTGAGCTTTTGGAGTCCCTGTTAGGATGGCGTTCCCGTAGTCGATTTTAGAGAGAACTAGGGATTGAACTACTGTCTTGAGGTCATCCTGGGGATGAAAAGGTTTCAATTTCTTGAGGTGTTTTAGTGAGAAAAGAGCACCTTTTGCAGAGTTTTTGATGTGGGCCTCCATTGATAAGTTCTTGTCAAGGGTGATGCCTAGCGACTTCACTGAGTCGGATAGGACGAGGGGGCAGTTTAGGGCAACCAGATTCTTGAGCCACTCTTGGATTGGTCGATGGTTGCTTTTTGGAGAGAATAGGATTAGTTCCGTTTTATCTGGGTTGAGCTTTAAGTGGTTAGTGTTGAACCAAGTTTGGATCTCGGTTAGAGTAACATTGAGGTGTCGGATGTCGTTGGGAGACTTGATTTTGAAATAGATTTGGGTGTCGTCAGCGTAGAGGTGGTAGTTCACTCCTGCTTTTTTCAAGATGATTGTGAGGGGCTCCATGAAGAGATTGAAGAGGGACGGGGAGAGGATCGAGCCTTGCGGGACCCCAAGTGTGACTTTTGTTGGCTTCGAGAGACAGAGGTTGATTTTAATTTGTTGCGAGCGGTGTTGAAGGAAGGAGGTGAACCATTTTAGTACTGTGCCATTAATGCCGGAGCGTTTCGACAAGGTCTCCAGAAGAGCTGGATGATTTACAGTGTCGAATGCCGCAGATAGGTCAATAAGGATGAGAAGGCAGGCATCACCTTCATCTAAAGCCTTGTGAATATCGTCAGAGATGTTGAGCATAGCTGTTTCAGTGCTACAGCCTTTCCTGAATCCTAATTGAAAGGTGTCGAGGAGGTTGAACTCATCAATGTGTTTGTTGAGTTGGTGGAGAACACATTTCTCCAATGTTTTCGCAAGGAACGGGAGGTTGGAGATAGGTCTGAGGTTGTTAAGATCATTAGGGTCGGCCCCTGGTTTCTTGAGAATGGGTGTGATTTGTCCTAGTTGAAGGGAGTCTGGGACACAGCCTGAGATGAGAGAGGCATTGATGATTTTTGTCCAGAAAGGGGAAATGGTGTGGTTGAGTTCTTTTATAATTGTGGATGGGAGGGGGTCCATAGTGTGGGAGGAAGGTTTTAGGGTAGAGATTATACTGAAGACCTCGTTTTCCGACATTAGCTCAAAGTCGGACCAATGCGCATTGTTTTTTAGCTGGAGGCAGACCTGATTGTCCTTGGTAAGAACTCTTTCTGATTGGTCAAGGGTGGTTAAAGGGGGGCAGGTTAAGAGGGAAGGAGGGTTTGCGGTTTGGAGGAAGGATTGATCAATTTTTGAGACTTTATTAGAGAAGAAGGTGGCAATTTCTTCACATCGCTCTTTGGTGGCTATGATTTCGTTAGAGGGAGTGCAGTTTGTTTGGCTTTTGACAATGTTGAAGAGTTCTCTCGGTCTGTTTTTCACCAGATCTAGTTGGTTGCGGAAGAAAGACGCCTTTTCACTGAAAATGTGTTTTTGTATGCCTGCCGAGCAGATCTAAGTTGCGCTAGGTGCAAGGTCGAGGGTTTAGTCTCCAACACCTTTCCGTTTGTCTGAGTTGACGCCTTTCGTTATTCAGATCCATATTGAACCAGGGTTTAGATTTGGTTCGCCTCATTTGTTTGAGTTTGAGTGGAGCTACTTGGTCTAAGACCTCTGTCATTTTAGAGTTAAAGTGTGTAGTGAGGTCATCGGCCGTCCATGATGAGGGTTGGGGTTGTAGATGGGCATGGATCCTGGATTCAAGTTCGGGTAAAGGGACTTTTTGATGTTTCTGGTCCAGTGCTTAGGTTTGTCATCACGAATAGGTTGGTGTCTGACAAGTGCATCAATCTTGAACAGAATGAGGTGGTGGTCTGACCAGTCAATGGGAGAAATCGCTCTCAGAGAGACCAGTTCATTGTTGGTAATGATCGCATCCAGTGTTGCACCTTTGATGTGAGTTGGTTCATTGCAGAGTTGTTTGAGATTGTATATTTCAAGTAGGTTGGATAGGTTCTGGACAGTGGAGTCTTCTGGGTCATTCCAGTGGATGTTGAGGTCACCCAGGAACACGTCTTTTGTGTCTGTCATGGAGAAACGTGTTATTAGGTCTGTTAGTTCTTCGGGGAAAAGGGTACGCTCTCCAGGAGGATGGTAGATGGTGTGGAATTTGATGGGAGAGGTGCCCTTGGCAGTGAATTCGACACCCAGGTATTCAAACGATAGGTATTCTGCAGGTTTAAGTTTGGTGATCTGTATTCCAGCTTTGTGAATGATGGCTAGTCCCCCCAGTTTTGATTGGCCTGTCTTGTCTGATGATGTTGTACCCTGGAGGGGTGAGAATGTCAAGAATGGGGGTGGAGTGGACATTAAGCCAGGATTCTGTGAGGAAAGCGATGTCAATTTCTTCAGCGAGTAGAGCTTCAGCAATGTCTGTGGCGTGTTGTACTGCTGATCTGCAGTTTAGGAGCATGAAAGAGAGAGGGCGGGGAGCCTTGGTGGTGGGGGGAGCTAGGTGGATAGAGGAGTATTGAGCAGGAGGTCTAGGTGAGTGGACAGTTTTAGGGAGTCTGTTAGTACCAACAATAACAGGGATGGGAAAGGGGCTGATTTCTGGCTCAGAGCGAGGTAAGGGTCGTTGGTCACATCAGGTTTCAATACCGAAAGGGGGAGGCGATCCCGGTTGGGTCGAAGTGCCTGACTCGTTGACGGACTGGAGGGTCGGGGGGTGCTCTGTGGGGCCATGGGAGAGGTATTGAGGGGGGTTTGAGCAAATCTACCCGACGAGAGGGAGTACGGTGGCTTGGTCCTGTTGAGAAGGTCTTGTTGTAAATGTAGGAGATCGGCAGCAAGGGAGTTAATTTTCTGCTCCATTCTGTTCAGTTGCTGTGTTATTGAGCTGAAAAAGTTTAAGGTTTCTGGCAGGGGTCGAGAATGACTTGGGCCTATGGAGGGAGAGTGAGCAGGGGTCAGGGATTGGACGGAATCAGTGGGATTAGGAGAGGGGAGAGGTTGGATGCGGGGAGCCGGATTAGTAATGCTCCCATTCAAGGAGTTCAGAGGAGGAGTAGAGGGTCTACTGTCCAAGTGAGGAGGGAGAGAAATTCTGGGTAGGACGTCAGAGTTCCGGGGAATGTCAATGAGATTAGCGGTGGAGGCAGGTTGTGTATGTGGGTGTGCGACGGCGGACGGGGAGTGGGCGGTGATAATAGGGGGGAAAGTGTCTGCTGTATTGGTGAAGACGTTGGACATGGGGAAGTCACGGGGGTTGTCAGTGAGGTAAGTGGTGGAGACGGGTTGTGCCTGTGGGACATTGGAAGGGGAGTGTGCAGTGGTGGTAGGGGGAGAGTGACCGCTGGATTGGAGATGACGTTGGACAAGGGGGAAGTAAGGGTCGGGGGAAGAGGGTCTGTGTTGGAGGAAGGGGTAGTTTGAGAGGGAGGGTTCAGATTATCAGAGGTCGAGGGGAGTGCCTGTGGGGATTTCAGTCGTGGGAGGGCTGAGGGTGAAGTCCGAGCTGACGAGATCGAGATCGGCCTTGTGGTGTTTGTTAATTGTGATTTTGTTGTTCCTGGTGTGATCAGTTGATGTAATAATGGTGGGCGTTTGGCGGCGGAGAGTAATGATGGGGGTAGTGTGATTGTAGTGAGTGATGGTGGATGTCCATGAGTTGAAGAGAGGTTCTTCAGGGCAGGGAGATTGGATCAGTTCCACGTTATTAGTGAGGGTGGTGAGGGATAGGGGAGGTAGGGTTTGGTGGCTCAGTTGAGTTAACGAGGAAAGAAGTGTGGGGAAGTGGCGGTCAAAAGTGGTGAGGTGCGGGTCGGTGGCCTGTATGAGAATGGTTCCAGTTCTGTAGATGGAAATGGTGAGTTCCCCTTTGAAGGTCGGAGAGATAGTGGTGGAGATTTTTTCACCATAGGGAATGATTACTGACTTGGCGACTTTAAGGTGAAGAGAGAAGGTGTTTTTCCATTTAGTCGGGCGATTAGTGTAAAAAATGAAGTTAGTTTTCGTGTTGCCGTTGGTCGCTGTATGGTAGTTATCTACAATGAGTGTTTCCGGGTGTTGTTTTAGAGTACCTTGCTTGAAGTTCTTTTTTGCATTACTGGTCAATTTGTCTGGGTAGTTAATGGACCAGGAGTTGGGTCCGTAACGCACGAGATTCGAGTTACGGGAGGGGTTAGGCAGGCGCATGGTTGAATGGTAGAAAATGCCGGGGCGCAATCAGGAATCAAGCAGTAACCATGCTTTTACAGTAAGCATCATTTGGCCCAAACCAGGGGGACACTCCAAATTCAGGGGGAGTATCAGCATTTTTCAATGCCTGCCATATTGGGAGGAGACAATGTCAACAAGCCAATTCCAGTAACAGTTCCATAAGCACATCAGCCTGTAACATAAACCACATTATGCACAGTGTGACATTAGGCGCAAAACCTTAGACGCCAACCTCACCATCATAAACATTATGCAATTCTCTCATCGGTCTAAACGCATTAGACACTAACATGCTAATCATAAATCACATTAGGAAATATCTCACAACCTAAACGTATTAGGGAATAATAACCTCGCTAGCATAACCACATTATGCAAAACCTCACAACCATAAAAGTACATTTAGAGGTAAGAAACAGGGTGCGTAAACCATAGTAAATGCATCACATTTCCTAGCACCATATTTAGGACAGAAACCACATTAGCACATAACCTCACGGTAGAAACCATAGCAGAGGCATCAATCACATTAGGGCCTGGCGCCCTACAATCCTAACAGTCCCCCTGGCCAACTGGCCATCTCAAAGAGGGGCTCAAATGCCCTATGTTCCAAAAGTTCAGGGCGCGCTGCCTAAGCAGCGAAAGTCAAGGGTGCGCAATCAGCGCAGGCCTAAACGTTGCAGCTGGCACTAAGTGCTGCGCAGCTGTGAAGGTCAGGGCTAAAGGAGTGCATCTCACTCCTAGCTACCAAGGTATGTCCCCCAAATAAACAATAGCCTAAGCGGTGCAGCTGCCCACTACTTGCTGGGCAGCTGTGAAGTAATAAGGCCTGGTGAGAGAGTCCCACTCCCCTCTGTGCTCCTGCACTCTCATGAGAGAGCCCCACTCCCCTCTGTGCTCCTGCACCCTCATGAGAGAGCCCCATTCCCCTCTCTGCTCCTGCACTCTCATGAGAGAGACCCGCTCCCTCACTGATCCTGCACTCTCACGAGAGAGACCAGCTCCCCTCACTGATATTGTACTCTCACGAGAGAGCCCCACTCCCCTCTGTGCTCCTGCATTCTCATGAGAGAGCCCCACTCCCCTCTGTGCTCCTGCACTCTCATGAGAGAGACCCGCTTCCTCACTGCTCCTGCACTCTCATGAGAGAGTCCCACTCCCCTCCCTGCTCCTGCACTCCTGGTAGAAAGCAGCTGCACTGCTTCTGCACTCTCCAGCACTGCAGAGCACAGGCACTCACTCACAGCAGGTGCAGCACATCTCGCAGTCTCGTGTGGGCTCTCGCGGACTGTGACAGAGCACCCACTCCATCCTCCGGGAGGGATGTGCCCATGATTAGATGGCACCATGGCTCCTAATTTTACCTGCTCAGCATTTCACGGTCCGCGGACTGTTGGAGTCACATCCCGCAGCATCGATTTAGAAGCAGCGCCGATCGAGAGGCGAGCCAGCACCAGCCGGACGGGGCACGACTCCCGGGAGGGGTCAATGGAGAAAGAGTCAATGTTTCCGCAGAACAGAGGAGGGCAGCCTTGGTGTATGCTGTATAGCTACCAGGCCACCTCCCGTTTGTTCTCCGGTGCAATCTGCCAGATGACCCAGTGAACCTTGTTAGATGTGATAGGGAGTCTTAGTGAGGGCTCTAACTTCGTCAGGCCTTCCGTTATCTCCAAGCCCCACTGGTCACAGCTGCTTCTCACTAGCTGTGTGGCCCCCGGCTTCGTCTGATTCCTGGTCCCTCAGTCTCAACCAGCCTCGCCTGCTGGTACGCTCTGGTAGGGTGCCGTCCCCCCCTTCGCGCCGAGTGGGTGCTCTCGCCGCCCCACCTCTGTTCTTCAGGGGATCTAAAATGGCGGCTGTCGCTTCCCCGCTCCATCAAGGCCTGACGCGGCCCGTCGCACCTTGCTCATCCAGCTTTTGCCATCCTCTGTATCTGTGGGTCAGGGGGCCCTCCTCTTAGCTCCAAGCCGGCTGCCACCTAGTCAGGCATGCTCCAGTCCGGGGGGGAACACCACCGTCCGCCTCTCACGCAGCCAACTGCTCTGGGTCCAAGAGTCGGCCTACTAAAATTGCCGGGCTCAGTAGGTATTATGCTGGCGGGGGGACACCTCACACTTCCCCCGCCCGGTCTCCCATGTGCACCTTCCGCGGCCCGGGCTCTGCTGCACTTCTAGGGCCTGTTGCTGTGCCTCCCACTGCCCCGGCCGCCTTACTTGGTTATGCGAGGCCTCCGGGACGGGCCCACTGCTCTCCGGTCTGCGGCCTCGCCTCACTGCTCTGGGCGTATCCGGCTCACCCCCACGCTGTCTCCTCGCGGTCCACGGTCACCGCACCACTCCTCCGCTGCCGCTTCAGCTGGGGTGTTGGTGTTGCGGTGCCGCAGCGACCGCCGGCCAACTTCTTGGGAGCTCCCGCCCCCTCCGAACAGCGGAGAGGACCCGGTGCTGCCAGCGGCCTGCCGTCCGTCTCGCGCCCAGCACCTCTCAGGGACCACGACCGCAGCTCCCTTCTGACTCCGCTGGACTCCAACTAAGGTACAGGGCTTTTGGAGCCGGTTTAGGGGTCCCGGAGTGCCCAAATATATGCTTTATTGGGCCGTGGCGAGCGGAGCTCCCGGGAGTCGCCGCTACACCGCCACCATCTTGGTACTACGATTAGGTACTTAGGTACCTAATTAGGTGTTGTGGATCAGCCAGCTACAACAGCTTTTAATATCACAGGTTTTATTGAAACCGAGGAGGGTGTTATAGACATCCCTCAAACCTTAAGAAGAGCCATAACTCTAAAACTTATAAAACACGGTCTACCACCAAGAGGCGGTAGAGCAGTTTTCGTGATAGAGGCACACGAATCCTTTCAGACAGAGGTATTCTATTCATGGGTAATATTTCCTGAATAAAATTCTGTAACACACACGTTTCACTTCTACAAAGAAGATGATCCACCAGAGGAATATATTCCTTTCGAGGATATTGAAATTCCATTAACATACCAGGAGCATCAGCTCTGGTTTAAAGGCGCCCTAAAACATCACAGAAACATTACCAGGCTCGGTCCACTAGGTAGACCAGGAGCAACATGGCCGATTCTAGCCGGCTACACACCTCATCCTGACATTGAAGAGATGTCAGACGAGGAACTACTTGTTCAACTACAAGAGTTAATAAAAATCTACAGACAATTGGTTCAATATGTCATGCGGACTTTTACAGTCCAACAACCATTGACACTTCCAAATTAAACTCCACAACAGGGGAATACACTAAAAATTACACCACAGACTCTATACGCAGTCATGGGTAAAATGCCCACAAAACGTGAGCAAATTCCGTTCTGGATAGCTCAAAAAATTACTCAAATCGAAGCAGTATTTCCAAATACTAGCCCGTATGAGAAACACAGAATCCTAACAATCAGTTTACCAATGGGGATCACACCACAACTGGAAGACTGCACCACTTGGGGCTCAGTCTTTGCTGCCATCTATACTAAAACACATGGTATTCCATCAATTGCGGTAATACCTGATGTCCTGAAACAAATTCGAAACGAATACGGGGCAGAGCCTGCTCTGAATTTAGGTATGAAATTACTGAAAAATTTCGACCAGGTCTCAACAATAATATTATTTAATATTAAAAGGGAGGCAGCAGCAGTGGCGATCCGCCAACGATTAAGGGAATTCGATGTTACAGAACATCAAACTGAACTACCCAGAATAATTGAACAATCCTATGCAGAATTAGGCAGAGATAGTTTGGGTGGAAGACCATTAAAACCAAAACTATCTGAATATCCTGAGAAGGTCTCTAACAAACAGACTCCTACATCTTCTAAAAAGAAGTGGGAAACTAATAAACAAAATTCAAACGAGAAACGTTCTCAATCTCGAGGTAGGTCTCCTCAAAAGGAGCCCTCTGAAAGGAGGTATAACCTCAGGAATAGGGATAATTTGAGAAAACCTGACAGGTATCAAGATACTGATACACGTTCCTCTCGTCCCTTTCAGATCTCATCACAGACTTCGGAAAGAAGAGGACGGACAGAACATAGAGAAGAACGCGTGAAGTCCAAAGAAGATAAACACGCTCCAAAAAATAACACAAAACCTCAATTCTCCAAAAAGAAAGTAGCAGGTCTAAAAATCAGACATGCCGAGAATACTGAGAACACAACTCAAGAACGGAGAATGGGCTCAGACAATGCTGGACAGTGCAGCAGAAGTCACAATAGCTCGCCAGAACCTGAAGGAACTTCTGGAGATAGTGGACTTGAATGAGTACATTACAGTTGAGACTGTAGACACCAGGGTTAGTACTCCACAAAAGTTATATGAAATAACACTCCGGATGGAGGGAGACAAACCTAGACAGTTAAAAGCACTCTTTTGTGAAAAACTTTCAAGGGGCTATGACATACTTCTAGCAGAAAAAGACTGGCCACCACAATTTGTCAGGGAGTGCCCACACGGCGAGGACATTATTATGCCTGCCTTCTCCAACCAGATTCCAATTCATCTAAAATATACATATGCCAGGAAATGGGCAGTAGCCCAGGCCCCAGCATTATATAAAAATCATGTAGGATGGGATGAGGACTCACCTCACCATAAAATACATCTGAAACATGAACCAACTGCACAAAGGCAGTACCCAATAAAGCAAGAAGCTAAAAAACAGGTCAGGGAGATCTTAGATCAGCTTGAATACCAAGGGGTGATTGAAACATGCACCTCCTCAATGAACAATCCTTTGTTTCCTGTCTCCAAACCAGACAATACCTATCGTCTAGTTTTGGATTACAGACACTTAAACACTTGTTGTAAAACATTTGCAGTGCAAAATGCACATAGCACAGCATTAATGAATAACATTGTGCGTAAAAAATATAAAACCACATTAGATATCTCAAATGGTTTCTTTTGTCAAAACATAGCACCTGAAAGCAGGTACTTAACAGCATTCTCCATAATGGGGACCCAGCGTCACTTTTGTCGACTCCCACAAGGGTTCAAGAATAGCCCAGGTTTATTCTCAGCGAGGGTAAGGGAGTTACTACAAATTTATGACAATGAGGCATTGTCCTATGTAGATGACATCTATCTGACAGACGATGACCTGGACAAACACTTGAACAGGGTGAGCACCATTATATTGGGCTTCGCCTCTGAGGGCTACAAGTTCAACTTTAAAAAGTCCAGAATTGCCCATCTCAATGTCCTTTTCCTAGGATATGAGCTTTCAAGTGAAGGCAAGAGCTTGGCAGCTAACTTTTTAGAAAAGTGTGCGCTGCTCCAACCTCCAAAAACGCTAAAAAACTTACAATCTATCCTGGGTTTCCTAAATGTTGGTAGAACCTATATTCTAAACTACGCAGAAAGGGTTAAACCTCTCTACGCATTAATCAAACCTGATTTTTCAATCAAAAATTGGACACAAGAACACACAGAAATCTTGCGTTCACTACAGGCTAACATGTTAGCAACAAATCACTTACAAACACGCGTAAGTCAACGCAATTTGGTGATCCGAATAATTTCGGGTCAATGCGGATTCACATACTTAACCTTCAATGAGGGTGAGAAAATACCAATTGCATACAAATCTCATTTGTACACACAAGCGGAAATGCGCTTCAGTTCAACTGAAAAATTCTGACAGCAGTTCAAACTGCAGTAGCAAAAGAAAGAGCCCTAGCACAAGGGAAACGCATTATTGTCGTTACCCCAGTACCTGCATTAGAAGCGGTCACAAAAGCAAGCATTCCAAATGCTAAAGCATTACATCCAAGATGGATACAATGGGTTAATTCTCTTGCTGCAACAGATGTTGAATATGTTTATGATCCTGATCTAAAAACACAAGCGTTCCTACAATATGAACAAGAATGTCCTCTGCCCACTGAAATTCTGCCTCTCAATCAGTACGAATTCATAATTTACACTGACGGATCTGCACAACCCGCAACAGGGGGTAAGCAAGCTTACAGTGCAGCGTGTGCAATCGTTAAAGGTCGCATGCGAGATGGTATCTTCAGACCTATGGTCACAAAAACTCAATCTCTAGGAGATTGTACAGCTCAGCGAGCTGAACTACAAGCATTCAAACTGGCACTTGAAAGTACAGATCGCGAATTCCCCACACTAATCGTGTGCGATTCTTTTTACTGTGTGCAGTCGTATAATGAATATATACAAAATTGGCTTGAAAACGGGTTCAAAGATGCAAAAGGTGGCACAATAAAGCACAAAACGCTTTGGGAACAAGTAGTTCAGTTAAAAAACGAACTACCAAAGGCTCATGTGATCAACACACTGAGTCATCAACGTGATGGCGTTCACGTTGCAGGGAATTCATTGGCTGACGAAGCCGCAAAGGGGGCTGTTCAGACGGCTTCCGTAGCTGCGATCACTCCTTCACAAACAAAAATAGACAGTGAGATAATGTTGGCTGTCAATGCTACAAGCAAAGGCAGTGGTGCAGCGTTACCAAAAAAGTTTCCACTCAAGTACTCTTATGTAATTGATGCGAACAATGTTCCTTTTGCTCGAATCCCTGGAGTGGGGGATAGGGTAATTCCAAACATGGAGCGTAGAGCGGCTTTGATTTATGAAACACATTTGGGGGAGGGTCTGTCACATCAAGGGATCTCTAAAACAATTTTGGCGTTAAAAGAGATGTACTGGTGGCCTGGAATGAATACAGAAATTCACATATTCATCAATAACTGCTTAGACTGTAAATTACAGCGAGAAAGCCACCAGACACCATGCTACACATGTAACTGCCCAGTACAGACACCACTGTTAGACAGCATTATCTACGCGCATGCGTCCTTCTGGACAAATGCAATCCCACAAATACTGAATCAAAGTTCCTATGGATATGGCCTCAGCGCTCGGCTGATGCTCGAACTGTTATAAAAGATTTGCGAGTCTTTATCGGCACATACGCAATAGGCACGCTACATTCTGACCAGGGCCCTGCGTTTAGCTCTCGGGCTTACAAAGAAGCCATGGCCAGTCTGGGTGTTGCATTGCGGTACTCCTCTCCATTCCATCCTGAGGGAAATTCGGTTGTGGAAAGGAAAAACCGGGACATAAAGCAGTCTATAACAGCTAGGGTATTAGGTTCGGGTGATGGGTGGGTCAAACATCTTAATGGGGTCCAACGCTCATTGAACAACCTGCCAAGAAGTTCTCTAGGGGGGGTCACTCCATATGAGGTCCTATTTGGGACAAGAATGTGGGTACCAGATCTCGATGACGTAGGCACAGTGGTGGAAAATAAAACATTTGATATCAAAGATCGTTTGGCTGTTTTACAGGAACTGAATGAGTTAAGAACAAAACAAAGCAACGTATTCCTACAGCCAACCACCACTGGGGAAAAACCGGCGGTCCCAGCAAGGCCTGTCTGGATTCCAAAAATTGGGGATCTATTCAGAGAAAAAAATTGCGGACAAGAAGGAATTTGGACCTTCTTACAGACAACCAGTACTTGTCCTAGCAGTTCAAGGAACAAGAACAGTACTTCTGCCGCCCCTTGCTGGAAAAAAGGAGAAAAGATTTGTGTCCATCGACCTCATCAAACAGTATGTGGCCAATACTAAATAGTAGGCCTCGTGGACTCCGACCTAGTAGCAGACGCACTCCTCTCGCTACTATCCAAGAGGTTCAGACTGAAAGACTGATAACAATCGAAACTTCAGCAGTGACAGATGAAGGACTGAGCAACAATGCTATGGAACTCATACCTCTTGAAACTCAAGTAACAGTTCGTCCAAATACACCTGTCTACACCAACGTAGCACGTGACCAACTGGTTCCAGCGATTTCTACAAATCCTGATGCAATTCCAACAATTGACAGAACTGCTTCTGGCTATTTCATTAACTTTGATACGTTCTCAGAAGATCCAAGTGAACCTGAAACGACGCCAGCATCATTGAAATTCAAACAGCAAGTACAAGACTTTCTTCGCTTTCTGAAAAAGACTTATTTGGTTTCTCCATGGATTGAACTCTGGATTACATCTGGATTTTTTGTTTTCCTGCTCTGGCTAGCTTTGGTTACAACTGTGAGCGTGCTTATAAGTGGCAGGTACATCCATGTGAACACTGAAGGAAAAGACGTGAACTTACTTTTGAAACCTCATAAATCTTCCCATCCTGAAGCAACAGACTTGTCAACAGTGAACATCACAGCTGTTCCTATACAGGATGGTATAGTGTGGGACAAAACAGATTTTGATATATTCGGTCCGACGGAACAATTGAACATTCCACATTTGTTTAAAATTTCACTAAGTGATCTCATTTCGTCCAGTGCCTACTCTGATGATTGGGACTTTGAGACTGTTAACGATATAATGTTTGACCTAGAAAAATCTGCTGCATTTTCTAGAAATGAATATTTAGAGGGTTCATCAGACTATGAAAAGCTGTATTGCTATAACCACTATGGTCATCATTATTTGCATAAATCTGCATACCCTAGAAATGTGTATATGTTTAACCAATGGGAGCATTGTCCTACACCACCACACGGTAGTTCAAAAACATTTGCTAACAAGTTTCCATATTTTTCAGGATACAATACATCTGATCCAGAAACGTTTTACTATAAAAATGTAAACAAAACAGGACTGAAAATTATGTTAACAAATACAAAACAGATTTATTCTACAACATTTATTGCCCAACTGTCTAGACAGGGTTTCGACTTATGGAAAGACACGATAGACACAAAAACTGTCTGGGGTACTAAAGAATGGCAAGTGCAGGGGATAGAAGCTTTATTTAGAGCATGTATGATCCCTGAACAAATAATGTTTTTGAATGAAACTGTCCAACAAACGTCTTGTCTTGGATTAGCCAAGATCAAAGAGATGAAAAATCCTTCTGTACCAACACCTACAAGTGTTAATAATACACAGGCAGCGGTTACAGTTGACAATATACTACACCTCAACAGATCTAATCCTGATTGGAAAAAATGGTTGATCTGGCCCATAGACACGAACAACTGTCAGGAAAGATTCCTGAATAAAACTCAGGGCTTTACTATTCATAGGCCAGACCCAAGATATGTCCAAAGACAACATCCGGGGGTAGTAACAACATACAATGTAGGGAAATTATGCCTCGATTGGCTACAGAAATCTACACTACAGGATGTGAAACAATACTTATCCTTACTTAAAGAAGACGCAGACCTTAGGGAATTCTTGCTTGGACCAAGAAAACCGCGTCAAAAACGTTTCATATATGCCGGCATTTATGCTGCTTATAATGAAGCATGGAAGGTGTCACAGATAGAGGCCGCAGAACGAATACGTGAACTTGATCGTATTAATTTAGAGAAAACACTCTCTGTGGTCGACAATGGGTTAACAACTTTGTCCTCCAGAATATATTCACTGGACGGCATTGTATCCTCTGCTATCGACATACTGGAACAAGATTTGGCGATGTTACAACAAGGCCAATCTCAATTACGTTCTATTGTGTTATTAAGCTGGATGCTGCAATCTTTGCGAGCGGGCTATGTGCCTTGGCGTTTTATCAACACAACGGCTCTGTTTGCAGAATACAATCTCACTGATAAACAGATCGAACTGGCACAAAGAGGAGCAAGGTATACAGTGCTGGGCATTGAAAAACTGGAAAAGTTACCATTCACAGTGGCAGAAAAACCGGCTACAGAATGGCTTATTCATGGCAAAATCACACTACCTGTGACTACTTTTCAGTTTCAGTATTGCCTCAAACAAATGCAAGCAGGCAAATATGAAAGGTTGGGTAAGGAATACATTAAGACATCTTGGGATTTACCGTATACATATAGATGTTGGAGTGGGGATCGTGAAGTGTTTTTGAGCGGTACAAACTGTAAACGTGCACTAAGCGGTTCGCTTATATGTCGGGACATTTCTTTACACGGGGCTTGTAATGGCTCAGTGGCAAATTTGTCTTGCCATCAGCAGGGTACACCAGCTGCTGTGATTAATCCAGCGTTTGGACAACTTTCTAATGGGAGTTACCTCACGTTGAATGATCAAAGTTGCTGCGGCATGTTGCCAGGCATCCCATATCTAGTAACGGTCAACTCCAGGATCACTTGCTGTATGCAAGTATTGTTTGCCCCAATAGACACAGTCAGGGAGTCGCCTCTATGGCCTTCGCTGAACATCTCTTTTATAAGATTTGATACTTTGAGCAGAATGAAAGCCATGCTTTTACAACAAACAGTGCCTTTGACCTCGGCCAAAGAAACCTATGATCTACAAGTAGCAAGGACTTCGGCTGAGATACAAACTTTAATACGTACAAACTGCCCTATACATTTCGTGGAAATGATAGGACGTATCTTTAACATGTCTGATACAACAGGAATTGTACATGTATTTAAGTGCATCTGTAACGGACTGTTAGCACCTTTCCAGGCAATACTCGGAATCATCCCGAACTTTGCACATTCGGTGTTTGGTGGCATACCATTAATTCTAGCACTTGTTGCCGGAATTCTATTTCTCTTCCTGCTATTACGCTATGGCCAGCCTATTCGCAGACATCACTCCGAGCGAAATGGACAAAGCTCTCCTTGAACGAAAGTGCTGTGAGCAAATAGTACAGCTTTTGGGCATAACTCGTCTACGGGACCTTAATACCACGTGGTTCCTGTCATTCAGACCAATCTGGCAAGATTGCATCTTACCTGTTCTACGATGCCTGCTATGCGGTGTAGAATGCGTGTTGGACACCTGTCTAACATATCCATCGGATACGCCAACGGATATCGATACTCTGCTGGACCCGATAACGGCCCATGCTCTGTGTTGTCCCCAGAGGCTGCCAATCCTGATGTCAGCATTCATTGAGATCTCACAGATGCTTCCGGCTGCTGCTGAGGTACGAGAAAGATCTACAGGCACACAGGTAACAACGGACGTGAACATTGGTGCGGCGACCAATGCTGAAAGCGATGCTTCACATCTCTGTGCGATTAATCTACTACACGAGGTGTTCCAACTGACACCAACCTCGGTGGATGATGTTTTGTCTACAGAAATAGATGATCTCATGTTTACACCAGATCTGTAAAACTGACTCTGATTCAGTCCACAGTATTCTAGAGATACAGTGACAATTTGGCCTTCATTCTACAAAAACTTGGAACTCTTACCAAAATTGATTTTTTTCCCCCATTTTTTTTAACTAAAATGGCACTTCAATCTGCTTAAAGTAGAACTAGCCTTATAGTACAGACTTAGCGGAACTTCCACAGACACTTTGTCATCTTATTTGTCTAAAAAGTTCGTTCATTTTTCATGATATGAAATAACTTTGGTTTTTCTATCAAATGTAAATATTACTGCTAAATTTCATTCATATTGTATTTTATTTTATCTATATGCCCGAAATGAAAAGCAATGCTTCATATGTACAGTACCTTTTGCATTCTAAAAAGTTTTTTTAACAGCCTTTTATATGGTTTTATGAAATGTTTTAGAAAATATGCCGTACTCGATTTTAATGTTTGGCATTTCAATGTTTAGCATTTTAATATTATCGTACACACGAAATTGGAGTGGGTGTTGTATTCCTCTTAGGGTGTCCATACACGGGCTTTCCTGTATCATGTCCTTATATAGGCACAATTCGACCTACCCTTATATAGGCATAAAATCCCAGGCCTTATTTAGGCATTAAACCGTGCACTCCAAATACAGGCATGGTCTCCGACATCCGTCCACCCTAACGTCACAACGAGTTCTTGAAGAACAGACCCTTAGGCTTCGGGAGTTTCCCTAGCACAGGACTATTGATTTCTTCAAGGACTCATCTATTATGCATGAACCGTTATACCTTAGGGGTTCATTCATGACGTCTTCCGCTGTCCGATTCACGTCAATGCTAACATTATGAGGTACCTCTCAGGTATAAATATACCTTCCCTAGCCCCCCTTGTAAACTAGAGGAGACCTCGCCTTCAGAGGAGCCCGTTTCCCGGCCTGACGCACTGAGAAGACGCTGTCATCCCTGCACGCAGAGAGTCCAGCTTCCAGTGATCTGACTTCCCTTGCGGGGTGTTGGAGTTCGAGTCTGGCAAGAGTTTCCCACCTCTCTCATTCTTAAGGTATGGAGCTGACTAGATCCTAGAGGGACTCTTGGCATACTTGGCATACTAGGCATACTAGGCATACTAGGCATACTAAGGAGTAACATACTCTTAGTATACCCTAGTAAGGAATACTTCACCTACTTCATACCTCTCCCTACACCCAGGTTATGTTAGGTACATTGGGGTAGAACTAGTTTAGAAACGCATCGTATGAGGACTCGCATTTTTTGTCTGTGTTATTTATATAAATGAATATCTGCTAAAGATAATGCTATCGCAGTACTATTTATTTCTACTGCTTACGCTGTACATTATTTATCTTGCATACTGTCTTGTGATCGTAACTGCACATATTACTTACACGAGAAACAAGACTGTTCAATAAATCCTTTTATTGAAACGCCCGTCTATTCTTTCTGTGTAACTTTGAGGAAAACTAAGCATGCACGATTGAGCTGAGTGAAACGGTTATCTATTGTTTCCACGACTCTGGGACACATTCTGATTCTAAAGGGAAACAAAGTTGTCATGTCTTGCGGCTGCCAGAAACTACTCCCTTCTTGTTATCCAAGGAGTTTCTAGTGGCCTCTGAGCTAGCTGGCACAAGTAATTAAGTTTAATATACTCGATAGGGACATACTGACCTTAGTCCTATGTCAAACCTATAGGGGATATTATTCCAATGCGCAGAGCCTATTAGGGAAATAGGAGCTACACTACAGGGGCTGTTTCTAGGGTTCAGAGCAGGGGAGGGGTATTTGTTAGAAGGGTTTGCGCGGGGGGAATCGTGCAGAGGTCCTTTTTTAGGATTCAGGGGTGGGTTATTTGTCAGAAGGGTTTGGGGGTGGGGAATCGGGCGGGGTATTTGCTAGAAGGGTTTGGGGGTGGGGGAATCGCACAGGAGTCAATTTCTAGGGTGCAGGGGAGGGGTGTTTGTTTAAAAGGATTGGGGGCCAGATGTGGGGGGGTTCCGCAGGGGAAAAGGGGAGGGGTATTTAGAAAAAAAAAACAATCTGAGAGCTGGAGGTGGGAGTGCGCAAGGGACCATTTATGGGACTTGGGGCAGGGGTCTGAGATAACCTTTAGTATGAATATGCCCTTACCATGCATGGTTTTAGAACGAAATTTGTTGTAAAGGTCTGGTAAAGGCATATTTGTGGTAAAGTTTATGCTTGGTATTGGCATTCCCGTTGTAACGCATGCGTGGTAAAGGCATGCGTTGCAACGGAATGCGTTGTTATATCATACAATCATCCTAAACCATTATTGAAGTGTCAGTGATCTGCACCAAACTTCTACAAACCCTTAATTCCTACTTTAGTTGTGTCTACAGGAGTATTACTTGAAGTACAACATTTTTCACCTATAGATTTCTTTGAAGTATAAATCAGTGACACTTTGGTTATGGAAACAAATGTGTACCCAATGCAGTTTTTTCAGCAACATCCTAATTTTCCTTTGCATGCAAGGTCATGATCATGGGTTCCCACTGATATAGTGGAATTGAAAAAACGTTGGGGTCTCTTACTAGCCATGGGTCTTGTAAAAAACAACATTGAGTCATACTGGTCAAGGGACCCAGTTTTGCACACTCTCTTGTTTCCTTCTATAATGTATAAAAATTGATATCAACTTCTTCTGCATTTCTACATTTTAAAGACAGTAGTGCTGTTTAGTTCCCACTAATCCATAGGACCTTCGCTTTTGTTGGACAGCATAAACTTTGGATTAGGTGCCTAGACAGATTCCAGGCACCCCTGTAGGATATGTTGGCCTAGAGACCAGCTAGCTCATGGTGCCACCATGAACCCCCTAAGCTTACCAGGGAGCAAATGGTTTCTGTCAACCACTGAACATGACAACCCTGCCCTCAGGGTTCGTGGAAACAGATCAGATCCTTTTACTCAGTCACTCATGATTACTTGCACTCAGAGAAATATACAGAGATTACACAGTGGGACGTTTTCAATATATTTGTTGAACCAATGTTATTCTTGCATAGAATACATGTGATGCGATAATCAGTAGACAGAAACAGATGAAAGTGATTACAAGCACCAAAAGAGTGAATAGCAGATATAGTTCTACCATGGTGCTAAAACAGTGTACATATGCAGGCATATAAACAAGGCAGTAATCAGCCGTACTCCTACTATGCGAGCCCTATTCTGCATGCACCTAAAGTATATGTAGGTGTAAAGCCAAGAACCCCCCCAAGGGACGATCCAACCCCATTACCTGGCAGGAGAGAATGTAGGAGCCCGTCTTGGCCATGAACTGGACCCCACCTCATGGAGATGTCAGACCGCTGCGTGGTGAAGTCTCAGCATACAGGGACCCTCGATGTCAGCTGAAGTGCCTCCTCTGCTAATTGTTTGGGATGCTCGTTATTTATGATAGAAAGCATCCTTGAGATGTACGTATAGATTTGTGATGTTATGGATATGTAGATTAACCTGTCACCCAGACATCTGTACATAGTGTGTCAAGAGGCCTTGTACATGGTGTTTGAGGCATCGTGATTTTGTTATGCGAAGCTAGATGTGAAAACAAAGTAGTTTCAGAGAAATTAATCCAACATTGTTGCACACGAAAATATGTGCAAAAGGTCACAGCAGAAATGTTATTGTGTAATGTTAGGACAATGTAAGAAAAATGTGTAGCTCCATTACATGGGCTTAACCCAGGCAGATAACAATAGCATGGCCCTTAAATCCAGAACATGATCGACTGCACAAACTCAGGCCTCTTATTTACCATCTCACAATGAGATTCCCTGAGGTGTACACACCCAGCAATAATATCTCAGTGGATGAGTCTCTCTTGCTGTTCAAGGGTAGACTTGTAATTAAGCATCATTTACCTCTAAAGCAATGGTGGTTTGGCTTGGAAATATACAATCTATGTGAAAATTCAACTGGATACACACAGTACTTCTGAGTATATACTGGTAAATACAGTCATTTGACCCTTCCCGACTGTTCCCCAACTCTTAATGTACCAGAAATAAATTGTTTGCGACTTGCTTTAACCTATATTTAACCACGAGTACCACTTGTACGGAGAAATGTTTTATATTGGCAAAGCCATATATGCCAACTACACGCTAAATAAGAAAGGGTTTTCCAGTACAATTGACTGCACGAAAATAGAAAAGAGAGGAAACATGAGATGTGCAGAACTCCTAGTAGTGAAGTTCACAAACAAAAAGGACATGCATCTTATGCAACCATTCATGATGAGTCAACAAAGGACATTACAGTGCATTGCCAGGACACACATGTCAGAAAACCTCTTTGTGTACTGGACTACAATCAATACATGGGTGGTATTGCCAGAACTGCTTAGATTCATGTAATGCCACAACAAAACCTATAGCATTGTATAAAAAACTTGCCATATACTTTGTTGATATGAGTTAAAACAATGCATTTATCCTCCACGTGACTGCATCAAGAAATCAAAAGCCGACATTTTTTAAGTTCCACATTGCTGTTGTCTCTGATCTTCTTTACGTTCAGCATACTGTCCCAGACACGGAAAGGTGCAAGCAGTAGCGGACGCTAATAAGCGCAGGTGGTGGGGATGAAGCTCCCAGCCTCTGAGAATCCCCTGTCCAATCACAACGCTGCCTTAAGCAGCATTGGGATTTGTCTGAGCACCGTGGATCGGCGGTCAGACAGGGGCTTGGGGGCTTTGCGTGTTCCTCACCAGGCTGTGTAATGCAGTCTGGTGGAGAAGATGCAAAGTGCGCATGACGGTTTGACCGTCCCTCTTTGACCAGCCAAACTGTCATGCCCACTTTAGAGTGTGCTTTACACTCCTCCCCCTGCCCCCTGCACTGGCTAGCCCCGGCTCACTCGCCCCACACCCGAGCAGAAAGGAAAACTAATATGATAATAACGTTAGTGGGGCGACACTCCTCCGCCTTAGCGAAGGAGCAGCCGCTAGGTGCGAGAATGCCATACCCCTCACAGAGCATCGCTATACCACAAACGCAGTGTGATGGAAAATTAGAATGAGGAGGGATTTGCAATTCTGCTGTGATCAATGCCCTTCAAAGCTTAGCCTCTGCATTGGGGGATGATTTGAAATGTTTCCTGCCAAAATGGACTACCTGGTGCACACATAAATTCCACAACATAAGTACATTATATATAATCATTACAGGATACATCACATGAAAAACATAAATAGATATGCCATATCCAAGCCCCTGGAAGGCAATATTATTTTACTTGTTTACTCACTATTCATCACTAGGCAGAGATAATGCAGGTCATGCCATTTGTAATCATGATATTTGCTATACATTTCTAGTATCTCTATGCTTAGAAACACAGGTGAACTCTAATGCGGGTTGAAACCCTGGCTGGCATATGTTCCTGTGCAAATATAGCAGAAAATCTGTCAAATGTCATGTTCAGCACATTCTCTCAGCCAGCTAATCAAAGTGAGAGAGGTCTGGCACTTAACAAAGGAAACGTGAGAGTGAGTAGATTTTGAAAACAAATGGTTTTGGCATGATGCCATATGCCCTAGTGGTGAACCAGCAAACAAAAGACAGGAAACCGAAACCGTCATTTTGCACTCAGACGCTTTCCAAATGTAACTAAACCTGGTTTATCACGTGTGGGCATTCCAAACTCACAGAAAACCCATACATATCTGGTATCCTCACACTCAGGGAAACACCAATGTGAGTCAAGCCCAGGCAGACATGTGTTCCTCTGCAAGGGAGATAGGAAGCAGTAACTGCATTTTGGAAAACTATGCTGAAAATCTGTTGAACATCCATTCAGCGTGTTCTCCTTGACAGCTAATCAGGGCAAGGGAGGTCTATTACCTACCAAAAGAAACCTCAAGGTGTGTAGATGTTAAAAAATTATGATTTTAGTATGATTTCTTTTGCCCAATGAGTGATAGTAGCAACCAAAAGACAGGCAACCTAAATCATAATATTATTCTCAGATACTTTTCAAATTTAAAAAACGTACTACCCCCAGTTTATCGCCTGAAGGCACTCAAAACTCATAGAAAACCCATGCGTATCTGGTATCCCCACACTCAGGAGACCAATGGGCACAACAATGTGAGTCAAGGTTTTGTAGGTATATTTTCTTGTGTGAGGCAATAACTCTCTTTTGGAAAAATATTACTGGAACTCTGTCAAAAATCATGTTCAGCTCATTCTCCCAGTCAGCCAATCAGGGTGAGGGATGTCTGATACCTACCAAAAGAAACCTTAGCATGTGTGGATGTTAAAAATATATGATTTTTGTAATATTTCATATGCCCCAAGGGTGATAGCATCAACAAAGAGACAGGCAACTTAAACCATAATATGGCTCTCAGATGCTTTTCATATTTAAAAAAATGTACTACCCCCAGTTTATCGCCAGGGGGCACCAAAAACGCACAGAAAATCCACACATATCTGGTATCCCCATACTCAGGAGGCCCATGGGAATACTAACATGAGCCAAACCCTTGTAGGTATATGTGCATATGGGAGGTAGCTAGGAGACAATAACTGCATTTTGCAAAAATATTGCTGAAAAGCTGTCAAACATCACTTTCAGCTCCTTCTCCCAGCCAGCCAATCAAGGTCAGGGAGGTCTGGTACCTACCAAAAGAAACATTAGCATGTGTAGATGTTAAAAATATATGGTTGGGTATTATTTCATATGTCCCATGAGTGATTGTAGCAACCAAAGACAGGCAACTTAAGCCATAATATTGCTCTCAGATGCTTTTCAAATTTAAAAAATGTACTACCCACATGGACTGGTGCTGTACCGCAGAAAAGACTATATACGAAAGCAGGGGTTGTCCCAAGAAATGGGAAAAAGTATGGCAACAGTGGGAATCTTATTGGGGCAACTGGGAGATTCCAGGAAGCTAGATGAGGGAGAGGGTAGGAGAAGAGATCTGTGTTAGATTGAGATTCTGATTGTAACGTGTTCATTGTCATATACGAATATTGATTGCTGATTGTGCACTAGTGTACTGAGGATGCATAGATTATGAGACTCATGATAATGCTATATTTTGATGCTGACGTATGTTTAATAAAAAGATTTTAAAAAAAGAAATGTACTACCCACAATTTATCTTCTGTGGGCACACAAAACCTGTAGAAAACCCTTACATATCTGGTATCCCCACATTCAAGAAACCCATAGGAATACCAATGTGAGTCAAGCCTTTGAAGGTATATGTCCGTGTGTGAGACAGATAGGAGACAGTAACTGCATTTTAATTTTTTTTACTGAAAATCTGTTAAACATCATGTTTAGCTCGTTCTCCCAGCCAGCCACACAGGGCAAGGGAGGTCTGGCATTCACCACTAAATGCCTTAGGTTTTACAGAAAAGTATTTACATTGTAGAATGCCTTATTCTGAATATTTTATACCACAGTATAGGGACTCACAAACAGACATTTTGCCCCAATTTTTGTAATCCGCACTAATAGTACATTATTGATTGCCCAGACGTTATTCTCTAGGAAAAAGGAAAAACCACATTTATTAGCTATTGTCAGACTCGAAACATTTTGGGCAATATTTTCCTACTTCGCATTCTATTATTTATGCTTTTCCATTTGAGAAATACAACAAAACGTTGAGTAAATGTGTTAAAAATGAAAGAATCTCACATTTACCACTATATCTTCAGGTTGAAATTAGATATTGATGCAGGATTTGCCCCAACACACAGCCCAGAATATTCTGAAAATATAAACATATTGTTTCTAGGGGTGCACAGTGAGACAAAGAGGTACATATGTTTGAAAAAAGCAATACCAACTTTAAAAAAAAAATATACTCTGGCATAGAGGTTCTCAAACAACCTGGCAGCAAAAAGGTTAACATAAATATAAAACATAATTTACAATTATATTTAATATAAGCATATATATTTTTTCTTCAAATAATACTTTTATTTACTTTCCCTATACTCTATCATAGGTATATCTTCTCCACCGGGCTCAGATCCTATGGGAAAATAGAGGCAAAAGGTTTATTAAACATGATAACAATTACTAAACTGTGTGATTACTGAAAGCATATATATTTTTATTCTCTAGCCAGGTGATTCCAGACTATTAAGCATGTGGATGTGAATAATATTTAAACCCATTATTCTCCTTATCTTTATCTCTAAGTTGTGCAAGCCATGCATCGAATAGTCCTTAAATCCTAATTAAATTCTTCAGTGCTGCTTTAACCTTATGTCATTTTTTAAAGCTTATTGAGTTAATGACATCTGTCACCCAATTTGTAGGGCAACAAGAATTTCCATTTAATATCTATGGTGCTAGCCAGTTTACCAATTCAAAGCAAAGAAAATTAAAAAGAGACGGGTCATTGTTGTTTGTACCATACACTGTGCATATGCTAAGGCGTTGTCCCCCAATCTCTATTAGCACAATAGCCTATCGCCCTATTATATATCAGCCAGACGTTTGATTGCTCTGACCTTCTAAATATTCACAAGAAGCACTTCTATAAGTACCCCTTTCTGCACACTAGCCTGTGAGGTACAAGCAGTTTTACTTAGTCCTAACAATTTAAACAATGATCGCTCTGCAAAAGTTACATGTCTCTCGAAGTCAAACGATTGTGCTATTATATCTTTCAAGTTTCTACCTAATTAGCATCCACTTCTTACATGAGTTTAATTTATTAATGTTCCAGGTAAGCATTTTCAATGACATCATCTTTAGTATTGTATTAGAAAACAAAATAATGACCCCATTAAAGTCATTAGTGGATGAGCAATAGAAACTAATATTGCATTGTCAATCCTTGTTTTACTGCCGATATTTATAATCACCTCCATCTGAAACTTCTGAATTTTTATGCTTCATGTACCCAGTGACCCTTTCTCTTACCATTACCTGTGAACATTCCCTTACCACTCTGTCCCTCCTCTTGCATCCACACCCTTTATAGGCTATTTCCCCGTGGTCTAGGGTATAATCAAAGAACCCTCCTTTAGCTGAGGTCCCCCTCAGTCACAAAATGTCTTATGATTTAAATTCCTTTCTCATTTTCCAGACAACTGCTAAAGCCTCTTCAGCCTCCATAATCAGGGTAAATTCCACCTTCCATAAAATTTGCAGATTTGATAGCTGCACAATCTGAGTTTGTCCGGTGTCTTGATCTCAGGAATCAATGTTTCCATCTGCTAACCCCTCTGGCTGGTCTGAAAAAACATATCAGGATAAATGCTGAATGTGAACCCACTCTAGGCTTTAAAACTGTGCTTGTTCCTTGCACTAAGTATCCTCTACTTCATTAGATAATCAGCAGAGCCAGCTAGGACTATACAGGGTTTAATATTTTTGGGATCTAGTTAGATGGGTACGGTGTTGGCTCTGGTTATTGACAGTTGTTGCTTAGCCTGATTTACCAGGACCATATCACTTTTGTCATTCAAGACTTCTACTAGTGTACTTGTGGTCTCAGTGATCTCAGGAATCCCCACCACCCTCAGGTTGCACTATTGGGATCTGTTCCCAGGATCTTTCTTTCCTTTGAGCTTGTTTATGGCCACCAGAGTCTCATCATGTCGAGTTTTGCAAGCAGTCATTGTTTTCTTTAGCCAACCCGTCCAGGCAATTAGAAAATAATAACATCTTTTTATCCACTTCCTGCAATTGGAATTTGCAAACTGCCCCTGTCTTGTATCTTGCATTGTCCTTGATACTAAGTGCAACTGAGCATTCTTATTTTATGTGTCTGGGAGGGTCTGACAATGATCGCCTGCACCACCACTGTCTTCACTCTCACCTTCTGTCTCCCCTTTACCCTCAAACTCATTCGCTAATAGTCTGGCCTAATTCCCAGCCTCAGAAATCTAGCCCTTCTCGTTTGACCTTGCTTTGTCCCCAACTCCTGAGCTTTAACCCTATAGGTATGAATATTTTGTTTCATTAACATGCTTTGCCATTTGTGCTGTCTCAGTTTCATCTAAGCTGATTGAGTTGTAATTGAGAAAACTGTCTTATTCCACATCTAACTTTTCTGCATGTTCTAAGTGATCCAATGGAGCCTACCTATTTTAGAGAATAGGTATAGTAATCTCAGGCCCGCACATATATTATGGGAATACTTTTGCCTAATTTTCATGTTCATCGTCTGTCCAAGCATTGGCCTAAAAGAGAGACTGTTGGCTCAATATTATCTTCAATGGATTAGACATCCTCCTTTCTCATACTATAGGTGTTTGCCTGGAGTGGCAGGTGACGATCATACTAACCATTCCTCAATACGATGTGCAATTTTGCCCAGCCATAATTGCTCCTTACCTCAATTCTGAGACCTGTCAGGCTTAGTGGAAGGATCCTCATAATATCCGTATCCTACTGTGTCCCCCATTCTGATGGAGTAATCAAGTGCTTAAGTTGAAGTTGTAGCTGAGACTGTGGCTGTGTCTGGGAGCTGATCCATTTTTCATGCCATATATTTCCCCAACTATAATGAGCTCTGTAACAGAGAAATGCCCACTGCCACATTATAAAAATTGCTTTTTTGGCAATGCAGCGCCCACAATGAAATTAGTTTTATTTATTTATTTGTTTACTTACCTCTGTTCGGCCGTATGCCGTAGTTTACTACCCCCCACCCTGCTCCTCCCCCGCCCCGCCTCACCGCCCCGCAGCACTCCCTCCACGAGCCGCTACTGTTACTGGGCCACCATGGGCAAGAGACTTTAAACTTTATTTAGTATCTGAAAAGCTGACCCACCTATTACTATATACCCACTGGGCCTGATCCACAAAGGTAACTTACACTTTTGAGTAAGTTTACACTTTTGAGTAAGTTTTATTATTTTTTTATTTATCGCTATAATTTACCAAGTGAAGACACAAATCTCTGCATGTTAAGGTATAGTGGAAAATAAAATAAATGTATTAAACTCAAAAAATATATACTAAAAATATTATTTTGTTAAACATTAAAAGAAACTTATTTTACATATTTCATCTCTAAACATATCTTTACCTATTTTCCTAATTGGTACACATACCTTCTTACCTGTGGATTTTTAATGATGGTATGTCTCAGAAATGAGTAAAAGGAGGGGTCATCAAACTGAGAAACCTTAATAAGCATATAGCATAAGTACACATGATAATTTTAAAAAGGATTAATGGCTTCCTGGGGTAGATTTTTTAAAATATCTTCGAATGAGGGATTATTTGATAAATTCAGACATCAAGCTGGACAAAATCAAGATACTGGAATTTTTATGTAAACCAGAGACTGCCTCTATAAAAGCTCATATACAGTCCTGAGGCAACAATTACCTTGTTGTAACGTGGGAGGGCAGAGAGCTGGTCTAAGGCTCTGAATGTAACAGTTATAACTGATATGATGTTACCAAGCTTTAAATTAAGCAGCGAGTACCTTCAAAATGCAAGTCTACTAATGCAACATTGTAATAAAATACACCGGTTACATTTTACTCCAAGTAGACTGCATGAGTGGAACAGTATTTTAAGTTCAAACTTCCCAGCCAAGGATGAGGTCCATATGTTTGTTACTTGTACACTGCTTAGGGAATTATGGTAAGCTATTGTATGTAATATGACTTTGTTATTGTAGTAAGGACTTTCTTTGTATTAGTATCTTTATATCTAGCTCAATAATAAGAAAGTAGTTAAAATATGTTTTGTTAAATAATAATATAAATTATTTACATATATTTATTTTAAATGCAGAACAAAATAAAATACTACAGAGCTTGTAATTAATTTTGAATGAATATTTAGTTGATTTAAATGCATTCAATTTTATTAACAATATTTCTCTGAACTTTAAAATAAAAAAGAACAATTCCCATCTAAAGTAATAAATGTGTAAATTTTATTATGCATTAATGTTTATTCAAAATTATGTATAGAATTCATTAAAACCACCCTAATTATATTTAACAAATATTAATGGTATACACCTTTTTAGATTTAAAAAAGTTTAAAATATATTAATATACAATTAAATATATTTCCTTTTTTATACTTCTCTAAAATTAAGCTATATTTATTTTTTAACAATTTTAAATATTTTAATGGAATGTAAATTATTTGCTGTGGGCCCTTTTTTATGTCATTTCCTCCATTTCTGTCTATGAAAGGGTCAGTATCAGTAATGGCCATGTGTGGTGCTAGACTTACTACTGCTCCTTTTTGGCAGTAGTATCTTACACTGCACTGGAGTCATGTAAGTCTGCACTTTTGAGAAACTTTTTATCTCATAAATGGTGAATAGCTAAAAAACTTAAGTTACTCAAAAGTGCAAGAGTAAACTTACACGTGTAAATTACTCACAAGAATAAATCCCTCTTGTGACTAGCTACCTTCAAGTCAATGTATTGGTCTGTGGCACATCGACTCAGGCACACAGAAAATCTCACACTGCTTATACAGGACCAGCAAATAATATTAATTCCATTGAACGCCAATTGACACTGCACACTGTTGAGGACGTGCTGTACTTTTCTGCAGTGTGACAGTTAAAAAAAGACCATATAAAAATTTGTGGGAAATGGAGAGAGCCCCCATATCTACTAAATTATGTCACTGTTTCGCTATCCTCCTGTGCTGTTTCGCTTTAGGCTGACTTGCACCAACACATACACTGTTGCACAATGGGGCCAGGGTCTGCGTGTTCTGTCAAGCATATTTTATACTGGAAGGAGATCCTCCTAGTACAACAACTATGTTTTAATGCTTTTGCTACTTGGTATGTATGCCCTACTGGGCAGCACACATGCAAAGGTAGAAAAATGTGGACACATTTATAATTTGCTCCACTATTATGTTTGCCTGAAGGATAGGTAAGTATTTCTAAGAGTCGTCTTCAGTAATTATGGCACAGTAATTTAAAGAGGGCTCGGAAAAGTAGTGCAACAGGAGCCAGTAATGATTGTAGCAGTGGATGGACAAAGAGGTGTGGGATGTAAGAATTTGTCTTATGCTTGCAGCATTGATGTGTTCCATTTGGATTATTGGAGGCTATTGTTCACAAATGACACCTTAGATGACATATACACAATCCTGCCTGCTGGTACCAAGTGCCTGGGTGTGCACTTTGGTAGTGTGGCTAGATAGCCAGACATGCCTTTTGTTGATTATTTGCACAATAATGCAGAAGACACACAAGATGCTGCTCACTTAGTTGCCCATCAAGCCTTATTTCCTGAGGATGAATACCAGATGTAATGCTGAAATAAGTGACTAAGGTGTGGAACACAACTCATTCATCCAACAGGCATCTAACCACAGTGTAGTTTTTCCTAATAGAATCATCTCAACAAAGTGTGAACAATCATTTTGTGCAATTTCTTATCCTCTATTACATGACCAATATGAAACACATCATCAGTATGAAGGTTTTTTGTGGATATCATGTAGATTGCTGATGAAAATTTGAGTTTCTGTTGCATATGACATGGCATCAACAAGAAACATCTAATTATGGCAGCAAGGATTATTGTAATAAAATGTCCATTCCTTAGACCTCAAAGAGCTGTCCATTGTGAATCCAAACAAGCACATGAGATTATTAACTCTTCCTATACAATGTTTAAAAAGATGTCTAGCCTTTTGATGAAATGGGAAGAATATAAATGCGATAAAGACGGATAGTAGAAGATATTTTATTAAACTGTAATGAAGGTTGGTAGAGAATGTGGAGCGGCTATGGTTCATTGTCCACTATGCTGCGAATGTAGTATTTACCTATAATGAGCCCACTTTAGTGTTAAACAATATGGACTGTCATTGATTTCTTATATTATGTTTTTTTGTTTAAAACATATACATACTGTTGAATTATAAATAAATAAATATGTAAATTAACTAATGAGCCTGAATGCCAAGGTGTGCTGCAACAATTTCAAATAAATACGTGCATGTTGTATACATGTACTCTGAGGAGGCGAGTGTAAAGGAGAATAATCTTAATGTATAATTCCAATATTATTTTGGGTTATGTGATGTACTCCTAAAACTTCAAAAAGCTACTTTGGATTGGATAATTTTCCTTCTGTTGTCAAGTTTCTATGAAAAATAGTTTTCTAAATGTAGTCATTTTTACGAGCATCACAATTCAAATTGAGTAAGTTTTAGTTTTTGGGAAAATCATCCATTTTGTTATATATTTGCATTCAAATATAACACAAAAAATAATGTTAATTTTCTGCAAAGCAAATCTGAAAAGATGAAGTGTAATCTTTTACCTAATTAAAAACCTCAACTCAGGTTTTTGGTCAAATATATTAGAAATTACAGTATCTATGAAGCCTGCTTGACATAAGCAATATACTGATGGTACATGAAAAATGTCATGATTGCATGTGGCTTACTAGGGTAAACACTGGACAGGATTGTCTCGCTGATGTTTATTTAGACAGATGACAACATATAATCTCTATATCTATATCTTCATCTTCTGATGACCCCCCATGCTCCACAGTTGGTTTTGTTGTAGCAGATAAAGGTTTGCAGTGTGAATTGAGGAGTCACCAAAAGAAGAAGTTGTAGGCTGCATGCTGTTCAAGAAATCAGTGAGTCTGGAGAAGGCTGCACTTAAATCCCTGGCAAGAGTTGGCCGAAAAGATAAAACAGCCACTATATTTGTTTTAAGGACACTCATGATGAAATAAAGGAGTCCATCTTGTGCTCCAGTCCCTCTTGGAATCTATTCATAGAGGAATCATTGTTCTCTAGCTGTTGTTCAATTTTTACCAAATTGAATGGCACATCTGGGTCTTGCTTCTTTTCCTTGGTGGCTTCAACAATGTCTGAAAGAAAATCATCAATTTAATGGGGCCAAGAATAGGTGTCTTTAGGTTCTGTGACATGTGTTCGGGGGGTCAGACACTTTGGACTCCTTCAGGGATGTCAGTGCGTGTCTCCAATCTCCATCCTCTTTTTCACTTCTTCAACAATGTGCTGTAGTGTCCTGTGGATCTATCTCTCGAATATATCTCCTGGTTCATCGTCATCCACAGGAGGTCATTGTTCTGTTCTTGATAGTGAAGAAGAAAGTTGGTGAACTTGGGGAGACAGTGTAAAATTCTTGTTCCTTGCCAAGATTGGTGGTGACTTGTTCAACACATCCATAAGGTCACTTAAGGTTTTATCATCCAAGAAAGGCAAGGTGCCATACATATTTCTAAGATGGCATTGTTCTTGTTGAGATCATGAGATTAATTGTCCAGACCAACATGAATAAAACAATGTCAAAAATGTGAGTGCTCATATTACACAGAAGAACTTGTCAAGAAAAAAAACAATATACATGTATACATTTCAGTATTTAATAAAACATACTTTAGCTGATTTATGCAAGTTAAAATTGCTATATAAAAAAGTAGAACAAACCACATTTTGCATAATTAAAATTGTTTAAAAAATTGACTTGCTTCCTTCACTTTATGCTAAAAGAATCATTGTTCACACAGCCACATCATACTCTACAGTGCAGCAGTGCTCTGACAAAAACATGCATTTTACATTTGTACATAAGTGGCTCTTAAAAAATGCTAGTTTGACACAAAACACCAAACTAACCCTCCTAATAAAATATATATTTGAAATAATAAGCACAAGAAACAAAGTTATGAGCTGTGTTTCTTAAACACAAAAGATAACTGTTAGACCTGTCAGCAAGCTGTAGGAGTGGATATGTGCTATGCTGTCTAAGCGCTCATATGGTGGATGACATGTCACCCTTCCCACCCTGGACTTCATCCTCAAGGTTTCAAAAGCCTTACAATTTATGCAGAGCCATTGCTGCTAGGCAGACCTATATTGTATGCTACAGTTTCGGCCAGCAGCACCTAGAATTATGGGAAATAGAGTTTTAGATTTCACATTATAATTATGGAACCTGGCTAACAAGTCTCCACTGGTTGAAGATGTCACAAATGATTTAGGAATATGGCTCCATGAGTTGATTGCTTGCTGTAGATATCTTTTTGATCTACAGGCCATGATTTCAAATCCCAGCAAAACCAATTCACCTTTCCATTTCTTTGAGATAGGTAACAACCACCATTAATCTTTGTAATATGGTATTTTGTAGTTCATAGATAAGGCAGAAGGGCATTATGAAGTACTATGTTAAAACAAGGGGGTGAGCATTTATGAATATGGGAAGTAATACAACAGGGGTTGTATTACAGAATGTGCTCCAGGGGTCAAAGGGCATGTGCGCCCGCTTTTCGGCGCCCCCGGGGCACGTTGGTATTACAGAATGGGCCACAGATGCTTGTGCTGCCCCTTCTGTAATACAGAAAGTGCTGGTGCACATATAGCACCTGCACTTTCTCAAGAGGGCATTCCCTCATTTGCATGGGTGCGTGGCCCTTTGCCGCTGCGCCCGTGCCGTATTATAGACGTGGGCACAGAGGCAAAGACATCGTCAGGAGGTGCACTGACAGTGCACCATCTAAAATTTGGCATACTGTCATTGCACCCCCTGCTGGCAGCCCTCTGGAGGGAGGAAAGGAGGTTCTATTGACCCTCCAGACATCCCCTTGCAGGCAGGTGCAGTCACTCACTGCACCCGCCTGCAATGGGATCTCAAATCCCTCTGTAAAGTGCAGGCGGGTTGCCGGCAGCACAGAGAAACACGGAGCAGCTTTTAAACAGCTGCTCTGTTTTTCTCTTGAATGTGCTGCCCTGCGGACTGTGTTAGTTTGCGGCTGTCCTGAAGGCAGCACATTCCACAGTATAGGGCTCCCTTTTTCTTTTGCACCCGGCGCAACTGCTGTCGTGGCGCAAACAGGAAAAGTACACCCTATTTGTAATAGGTCCCTACGGGTACTCTTTTACATACTTTTAGACTCCTTTGTTATTTGCACAGAAACATCCAATTTCCTATTGATATGTGTGTCCAGAGGACAGAGTTGCTACTGTTTGTATTTATTGTATTTGAATATTCTGTGAATAGTCACATTTTATTCCTGTTTCAAACGATTTATGGCCAATTCATAGTCATTCAAGAGTACTTAAAGGAGTTTTAAAAGAGTACTCCAGTACTACCTTACATACTCCAAAATGCCTTTGCGCGTGTACTGTAGGGTATATCAGGTTTAGATTCCTCTTCTTTTGAAAAACAGGCATATTACATTGCCTATCATTAGATGTTCACTATTTATGAATTTGTATTTATTTATTTGTGTATTTATACATGTTGTTTGTTTTCAATTTAAAAGAATAATAAACGTAAACTTAATGAAGACAGAAATTTGTGAATTGGAGAAAGAACTATACACTTTAATGAAGAAAATCACAGTTAGGAAAGTATAAGGAAATCTCCACATCTTTCGAGTAAACCTTCACTTTCAAATTATCACAGCTAACTTTTAACGAGGTAACTGAACCAATATTCCTATGTCTATCAAAATCAGACATATTGACTCAGCATTAACATGATCTTTACACTCATGTAAATTGCAGTTGCAAAAAGATGTCCCCGCAAATAATTTTTGTATTGAGACTTAGGGGCTTTTATAATGTTGGTCAGAGTTTCCCCCGACCGACACCGTGGAGGAAATGGGATAGACCGACCTCCAGTCGGCAGTCCCGACTGCCTAATTATGGTGCGACCGTACATGGTGCGGTCACATTCCCACATTTCCCTATGGGAGCATGTGTTACGGCCGTAAACCGGCCATAGCACAAGCTCCCATACGGAAATGGGAGGTTGTGTAGGCAGCTCAGGGTGCCTGCCACAAGGTACAGGGATTAACAGGGGGGAACCATAGGTGCCTCCTCGGCCCCCAACCGGAGGCCCCAAGGAAAAGGGGGCCCTGCTAGGGGCCCCAAACTCGCATTCTGACAGGCTTCCCATGTCGGAAAGCCCAACATGGAAACCATGTCGGAAACTGAGCATCGTAATCCGGAAGGTGGAGACGCATCTATGGCATTACTGGCCGGTCTCCGACTGGCCGAAGGGCTCCTGGAGCCCATCGGTAGGCCAGCCTGAATGACCAGCCAGTTTCAATTACGACCAGCTGTATTGTAATCAGCTGGTCAGAATTGAAACAGACGATCTTGGTCGTAAAGCCTCTGGCCTAAGGTCGGAGGCTTTACGACCGAGACCATAATAGGCCCCCAAGATGGGATTTACTTTCACATGTTGTAACCCCTTGTACACTAGTTTGGACAGGCAATTAAAATCTGGGGCATTGTTTGTAAAGGTCACAAAAACACACACTTTATTACCTCACCATTCTCGCCCCGGCATTACTGATGAGGCGAGTACCACTTTGAGACAGGAAATTCTAAGAAAAGCTGCTTATTCAAGCCCTACTCACCCATAACTCTGCACCATAAAAATGCTTGCATTGTTGGCATATCAAAACAAGACAAAGGTGGAACTAGTCAGAGGCGGGTGGACTGGTCATAATGATTAAGAGATTTAGTATAACTAGGAGAAATGAAGATTACTACTAAGGGGCTCATTATGATGGCGGGCGGACATTAGTCCGCCCGCCATCATAACGGTGATGGGACCACCCGCCAGACGTGCGGCGGTCCCACCAGCCCAATTAGGATGGGCCCGCCAGTATGGCGGGAGCATCCTGGCCTGTTAACATTACAGGTGGTGCTGCTGGTTGCAGCACCGTTCGCAATGCAAAATGCCACGATGTGCATTCCCATGCACAACGTGGCAGGCACGCCTCCCCCCACACACACAGAGGGGGCCCGCAACGTGCCCCCAAAGCCAGTCTCCGCCTGTCTTTTTGCGGCGGAATATCCACTGCAAAAAGACAGGCGGAAGGGCACATCATAATCATTACGGTGGTGCCTGCACGGCACCGCCCCAATGTTGCCCTGGTTCCGGGTTCCGCAAGGCGGGCGGAAAAGGACCACATTGCGGGACCATGGCGGACGGACTTTCCGTCCGCTGCGGTACCTTCATGATTCCCACCTCCATCCTAATAGGGCGGTGAGAATTTTCATTGTGATGGAGGAAGGACCGCCACCGCAATCCCGGCGGTGGCGGTCCTTCCGTCATCATAATGAGCCCCTAAGTGATCAAAAATTACAATTATAATATATTAATTATGTATATTTTTTATCTAACTTCAAACATTTACCTTAATATTGTCTATAAGGAGTTCTCGCTATACGAGGATTCTTCACCCATTCATTTGATGGGGTAGAAATGGTGAATCACACAAGAGGTGATGGGAGGCTGCTTGCAATAAGTATAACCATTGGCAATCATTGGCGGTAGCACACTATCCCATCCTTCTTTTGCTAACCATGCCACCTCAGTTTCAACCCAACCATATGCAAATCACCCTGCTCCTCGTGGGAACAGTCCAGCCCGAACTGCCAAGCCAGGTCCTACCTGAACCAGAACACATGCAACCCAGGATCAGTTTCATCAGCCAGGTACAGCTTGGTTCCAGTGACACAGTGAGCAGGGGACCCACATCTGGGCATACTCATGCCACTTATGGCACTACACCCAAAAATGATGGGAGACTGCTTGCAATAAGTCTAACCACTGGCAATTGCTTAGTTTAGACCTCCAACACATAGTTATTTTGCTCCCCATGCCACCTCAGTTTGCACCCAGTCATATACAAATCAGTCTTAACCCTGCTCCTCATGGTAACATTGCAGCCGGAACTGCCAAGCCAGGTCCTCTCTGAACCGGAACACAAGCAACCCAGGACTGGTTTTGCCCTAGCAGAAATGGTAGAATTCCATCCATGAGGAGATCTCTGCTGATGTGTAGGAAGAGATCTCCACTTGCAGAGAACGCTGCATGTAAATTACCTTTGTGAATAGGGCTCTTACTAAAGAACTTCACTTTTATTTAAACCTATATAAAATATATATCTAAATATGATACCTACAGCAAACAACGCAATTTGAACATAACACAATTATGAAATCAGTAGCCCAAATACAAATTTCTGAAAATACACTTTGAAACTACTTAATGAACAAATAATATTATGCTGAAACTTGCACACAATTTTTAAAATTTCATGTCTCAAGAGAAGGCTATATAAAAGTGTTGGACCGGGCCCTCTCTGCAGGGTCACCCCAAAATGTTACCTTTGCTCTCTCCTTCTGCTGAACCCATTTTTGTTCACTTTTGGGAATCAGTACACTTTCCCACTGCTTACCAGAGCTAAAATATTTGTTCTTTCTAACTACAACATGGTAAAATTGGATTACACCTCATTGGCACATTTAATTCACTTGTAAGTCCCTAGTAAATAGTACTACTGATACCCAGGGCCTGTAAATTAAATGCTACTAAGGGGAATGCAGCACTCATTGTGTCCCAAACTAAATTAACTTTTAAAATATATGGGACACGTAGGATAAAAGGCGATGGCAGTCACTGTTAATGGACGGTGTGGAGGGGTGGAGTGTTTGAAGGGTACAGTGAGTAGAGAGGGCATCATCCCGAAGGGTGAGCACACGTTGGGAAGGTGATGACATCACACGCACAAGGGCAACGATTATTGAAATGAGGCATCGGAGGTAAACTAAAGCTGGGTTTACAGGAAGTGCGGTAGTGTAAGGAATATGATTTGGAAAATCATTATAGAGGGGCTAAGATGGCTGCAAACGTAGTGCATGATTGGACTTGTAGGACAAAGAGCTCGTGGAAGTTAATTGTTAACAGGTGACACGAAGGGGTGGGGTTATGGCACAAGAGTTTAAAAGGTAGAGCGACTAGAGAAAGGTGTATTTGGATGGTGAAGATCATGTCAGATAGGTGACGACACCAACAGAGCTTGAAGGTACGAGTTAGTTGGGATGATGGATAACAAAGTTGATTGGGAGAGGGGTTTATCTTAAGCTCATGGTAAGCGATCAGTGGGGTATCCATAAGGTGGAAGTGGGGATTACACAAGGAAAGGCTAAACAGTTGGTGAGAGGTCCGCCTGGGGATTTATTCAGTGGCCACGTATCTAGCGGGAAAACGTTGATTATGGGGTGAGCTGTAACATAAGGCATGGATTTTTCATATCAAATATAACATTCGAAATGTATGGGCAGTTTAAATATACAATCTAATATTGATGTTTTGAATTTGTAGAGAACCCCTGACGAAGGGCCAGGAAAGGCCCGAAATGCATTGGTTTATAAAGATCAACTATTGTGGATAACTTATGTACACTTCATGCTTCAGAATAAGGCCTGGATTGGCATGTCTGCTGCATTTAGAATACAGTGAAAGTGTAAGCGTCTCTCATGTGATAAGAAAACAAGAAATGAATTCGTAAAAGTGCTTGGATTACATGGAATTATAAGTTGGAGAAAAATGGACAAACTTTTGGCATCTTTGTTTATGTATCAAGGATCAATCAATCAATCAATCAGGGGTTTGTTAAAGCGCGACTACTCACCCGTAAGGGCCTCAAGGCGCTAAGGGTGGGGGGGTGCAGGTTCCATTCCATCAAGGAGGGGTTCTGTCGAAGAGCCAGGTTTTGAGGTTTCTTGCGAAGATGGGGAGCGATGTTGTCTGTCTGAGGTGGAGCGGAAGGGCGTTCCATGCTTTGGCCGTGAGGAAGGAGAAGGAGCGGCCTCCCGATCTGGTCTTTCTGGTGCGGGGGACCACGGCGCAGGAGAGCTGGGCTGATCATAGGGTCCTTTGGGGTGCGTGGAATTTGAGTCGGCTGTTCAGGTATGCTGGTCCGGTGCCGTGGAGGGCCTTGTGTGCATGGGTGAGCATCTTGAAGGTGATTCTCGCCTCGACGGGGAGCCAGTGGAGTGTGCGCAGGTGCTGGGAGATGTGGCAGTGTTTTGGCAGGTTGAGGACCAGTCTTGCGACGGCGTTCTGGATGTTCTGTAGCTTGCGGGTGAGGTTTTTGTTTATTCCGGCGTAGAGTGCATTGCCGTAGTCGAGTCTGCTGGTGACCAGGGCGTGAGCTGTGCGTCCGAGATTAGGGTGTGATTACGCACCTACCTTTAAAGTGTTGCACAAGTGCGTGGCTCAGGGCAGACCACGCTCCCGGGCTTGCACGCGAATAAAGTTAAACGGTAAAAAATTATTTTGGTCAAGTTGGAAAAAGGAAGAAACTGGTGTGCACTTTGTCGCTTCTTTTTTTGAAAATAGACCTTTTGCCAGGCCCAGACCTTCCTTTTCAATACTTATAAGTCACCCTAAGGTAGGCCCTAAAAGTC
Organism: Calotriton arnoldi; assembly: GCA_963921515.1. NCBI lineage: Eukaryota > Metazoa > Chordata > Amphibia > Caudata > Salamandridae > Calotriton > Calotriton arnoldi. Next base: position 983,778 of record CAWUFW010004107.1, read on the forward strand.
TCATAGGGAAGGGTGCATTGTATTCAAAACGTAGACCATGTGTGTATAATTTTTACATGTCCTAGCAGTGAAAAATTCTTAAAATCGTTTTCACTATTGCAAGGTCTATTTCTCCCATTGACTAATACTGGGTTACTGTATTAAATTTAATAGGTGATAACTTTAGAGTGGGAGCAGATACAGATATGCTATTTACACTCAAATGAATTGTAATTTAACATCCTCTTTAACACTGAAGTCAGAATAGAAGTCACAATTCTGAAAATGCTACTTTTCGAAAGTTGCAATTTTTTTGTCCCAACCATTTGTGCTTCTGGCAGTGTCCTGGGTCACATGACTGTGAATGTCTCAGCTGTTGGGGTTTGTGTATTGCCTCCAGACAGTAACACAAAGAGGGCTTGGATATGGACAGGATGAGGCATCCTGGCAGGATGAGTGGTGAACAGCTGTACCCAGCCCCACTTGAACTTCAAAGAGCTTTGCCTCCTGCACTCACAAATGAATCTGAAACCAGGCCTGTCTGCCTGCCTTTTGGCACCTCTACACATTATGGAACCTTAACAGGAAATGGGGAAGAACTTTCCAGAACAAGACGTGGGGGCAGGACAGGGAGTCCCCCCACACAAAGGCTGGCACCAGGTAGAAATATTGGACTCTCTGCTGCCTATCTACCTGCTGCCCTCTGTTCATGCCTCCTCTGCTTGTTTCTTGCTCTGTTTTGCCTTTCTGCTTGTTTTATTGCCCTCCATTATTCCTTTTCTGCTCGTTTTTCTGTCATCTGTTTTGCCCTCTTCTGCTCAGTTTTGCCTTTTCAGCTTGTTTTTCTGTCCTCTGTTTTGGCTTTTCTACGCTTTTTTCTGCCCTCTGTTTTGCCCTCTTCTGCTGTGTTTTGCCTTTTCTGCTCAATTTCCTGCCCTTTGTTTTGCCTTTCTGCTTGTTTTTCTGCCCTCTGTTTTGCCTTTGCTGCCCATATCTTCCCTCTTCCCGCTGTTTACCTCCTCCCACCGTTTCCCTCCTTCCGCCACCCAGCATCCCACACTCCCCTAAGGACCTACTTAAGGAGGCCGCAGCCCGACTCCTTTGAGCAGGTCCTCGTGCCAGCTCCCCCTGCGACAGTTTTCCTGTCCAGCTTGCCTGCAGTCTGCTACCCTCTGCGGTCGGTCTACCTGCTGCCCTCTCTTCGTGCCTTCTCTGTTCGTTTCTTGCTCTGTTTTGCCTTTTCTGTTTGTCTTTATGCCCTCTGTTTTGCCATTTTTTGCTAATTTTTCTGCCCTCTTTTTTGCCTTTTCTGCTTGTTTTCCTACCCTCCGTTTTGCCTTTTCTGATCATTTTTCTGCCCTCTGTTTTGCATTTTCTGCTCGTTTTTCTGCCCTTTGCCTTTTCTGCTTGTTTTTCTGCCCTTCGTTTTGCCTTTTCTGCTCATTTTTATGTCCTCTGTTTTGCCTTTTCTGCCAATTTCTTCCCTCTTCCAGCACTTTTTCTCCTTCCGTCGTATCCCTCCTCCCACCACCCTGCACCCCACCCTCCCCCCAGAACCTACTCAAAGGAAACCGCAGTGCGACCCCATTGAGCAGGTCCTCATGTCAGCTCCCCCTGCAACAGTTCTCCTGTCTAGTTTGTCCGCAGTCTGCTACCCTCTGCTGCCAGTCTACCTGCTGCCCTCTGTTCATGCCTCCTCTGCTCGTTTCTTGCTCTGTTTTGCCTTTTCTGCTTGTTTTTCTGCCCTATGTTTTGCCTTTACTGCTCATTTTCCTGTCCTCTGTTTTGGTTTTCCTGCTCATTTTCCTGCCCTCCTTTTTGCCTTTCTGCTCATTTTCTGCCCTCTGTTTTGCTCTCTTCTGCTCTGTTTTGCCTTTTCAGCTCATTTTTCTGCCCTCTATTTTGGCTTTCTGCTCATTTTTCTGCCCTTTGTATTGCCCTCTTCTGCTCTGTTTTGCCTTTCTGATCATTTTTCTGCCCTCTGTTTTGCCTTTTCTGCTCGTTTTTCTGTCCTTTGCGTTTTCTGCTTGTTTTCTGCTCTCTGTTTTGCCTTTTCTGCTCATTTTTATGTCCTCTGTTTTGCATTTTCTGCTAATTTCTTCCCTCTTGCAGCCATTTTTCTCCTTCCGTCGTGTCCCTCCTCCCACCACCCTGCACCCCACATTCCCCTCAGCACCTACTTAAAGGAAACCGCAGTGCGACCCCATTGAGCATCTCCTCATGCCAGCTCCCCCTGCAACAGTTCTCCTGTCTAGCTTGCCCGCAGTCTGCTACCCTCTGCTGCCAGTCTACCTGCTGCCATCTGTTCATGCATCCTCTGCTCGTTTCTTGCTCTGTTTTGCCGTTTCTGCTCGTTTTTCTGCCCTATGTTGTGCCTTTTTCTGCTCGTTTTTCTGTCCTCTGCTTTGGTTTTCCTGCTCATTTTTCTGCCCTCCTTTTTGCCTTTTCTGCTTATTTTGCTGCCCTCTGTTTTGCCTTCTTCTGCTCTGTTTTGCCCTTTCAGCTCGTTTTTCTGCCCTCTATTTTGGCTTTTCTGCTTGTTTTCTGCTCTCTGTATTGCCCTCTTCTGCTATGTTTTGCCTTTCTACTAATTCTTCTGCCCTCTGTTTTGCCTTTACTGCTCATTTCTTCACTCTTCCTGCTGTTTAACTCCTACAGACCTTTCCCTCCTCCTGCCACCCAGCGCCCCACCCTCCCTTTAAGACCTACTTAATGGAGGCCGCAGCGCGATTCCATTGACCAGGTCCTTGTGCCAGCTCCCCCTGCAAAAGTTTTCCTGTCCAGCTTGCCTGCAGTCCGCTACCCTTTCTGCCTGTCTACCTGCTGCCCTCTGATTGTGCCTCCTCTGCTGGTTTCTTGCTCTGTTTTGCCTTTTGTGGTTGTCTTTCTGCCCTCTGTTTTGCCCTTTTTTGCTCATTTTTCTGCCCTCTGTTTTGCCTTTATTGCTTTTTTCTACCCTCCGTTTTGCCTTTTCTGATCATTTTTCTGCCCTTTGTTTTGCCTTTTCTACTCGTTTTTCTGCCCTTTGCCTTTTCTGCTTGTTTTTCTGCCCTTAGTTTTGCCTTTTCTGTTCATTTTTCAGTCCTTTGTTTTGTCTTTTTGATCAATTTTCTGCCATCTGTTTTGCCTTTTTCTGCTAATTTCTTCCCTCTTCCAGCCATTTTCCTCCTTCCGCCGTTTCCCTCCTCCCACCACCCAGCAACCTTGCCCCAGGACCTACTTAATGGAAACTGCAGCGCGACCCCATTGAGCAGGTCCTCATGCCAGCTCCCCCTGCAACAGTTCTCCTGTCCAGCTTTCCCCCAGTCCGCCACCCTCTGCTGCCTGTCTACCTGCTGCCCTCTGTTTGTCCCTCCTCTGCTAATTTCTTTCTCTGGTTGCCCTTTCTGCAAATTTTTCTGCTGTGTTTTGACTTTTCTGCTCTTTTTTCTGCCTTCTTTTTTGCCTCTTCTGCTCATTTTACTGCCCTCCATTTTGCCTTTTCTGCTCGTCTTTCTGCCCTCTGTTTTGCCCTATTCTGCTCTGTTTTTCCTTTTCTGCTTTTTTTCTGCCCTCTGTTTTGCCTTTTCTGCTCTTTTTTCTGCCCTACATTTTGCCCTCTTCTGCACTGTTTTTCCTTTTCTGCTCATGTTTCTACCCTCTTTATTGCCCTATTTGCACGCTTCTTCCTTCTTCCCCCCCATTTCCTTAAGACCTGGCTTTTCGACAGAGACATTGCACCCCATTGCCCAGATAGTCCCAGGGGTGACAGTGCAGCACTCTGCAAATGCTGATTGATTGACTCTTCAGAACATTCCTGGACATGTGGACATTAAAGTAGAAGGATTGTCCTGCTACCAGAGAACTGACCTGGTGCCTTAGGACTGCCTTTCTCTGTGAGGAGGAAGACTCCTGGTGCTTGAGGACTGCATTGCTATCTGAGGAGGAAGGCTGGACCTGCATACCTTCATCCGAGGCTACCCAGCGTGACTCCAAGGGTCAGTTGGCTGATCTCCTGTTTAAGCTACAGGGACACAACAAGCTCCAGAAGCCTCCCTGAAACTACCCATTGGACCTGCCTGAACCCTGCTGGCCTTTCCTAGACTGAATCCCTGATCCCCAAGAGGTGACCCTCCAGGTTCTAGACCATTGGCTAGCACCCGAGTATACTCCTCCTAAAGAAAAGGTGAAAATCCTGAAGTTTTCTGACTACAAATGTGCCAGTTCACACCAGAACTCTTCGTCCTGCGACAACCCCCAACACGAAGCGTTACAGTGACCATCAGTGATGACTGTCAGCTCTAGAACTGCAGTTCATGCAACAGCAGTGACAACCAATGTGAAGCGACAGCAAGGACCATTGGTGAAGACTGACCAGCTCTTCTCACTACAGCGACGGCAGCTTGCAATGCCTGGCCTGTTCTTTGCGCTACAGCGACGACAATCAGCGATGCTCTAACTTCTCCTCCCCTCCTCCTTCACCATGAACTCTTTGCGCTGGTCTTCGAAGGTAACTCTTCAGTGGAATGAACCTTGTCCATGTATCGGACCCATGCTCCCTCGCAGTTGACCTGAACTTGTGACTTTCCCTTGTTCTAGATTGGCAAGATGACCACAAGTGGCATTTTGTGCTTGTAGGTGCCATTTTCACTTAACATTTTAAACTTGCATATCTCCTGTTCTACTGATTGGATTTTTGTCATTCTGGTATCAATTAAGTTATTACAAATTACTCTATGTTTCTAAATTGGTTTGGGATTTTTTTTCTGTGGTGTTTTCACTTTATTACTGTTTGTGTGCTGCATAAATACTTTAAATATTGCCTCTAAGTTATGCTTGACTGCTTTTGTGCCAAGCTACCAGAGGGTGAAGAGCAGGTTAATTTAGTGCCTTTTGTGATTCACCCTGACAAGGATTGTAGTTGGTGCCTGAGTGGGGCTCCCCCTCAACTAATAACCCAATTTCTAACAAACGTTTTCACAAACTTATTTCAATTCACCCACATTGCTTCAAATATAACACCTAAAATGTTTTTTCTCTAATGAATATTATTTACAGATCCTAAAATGCCTAGCTAATAACATACACAACTTCCCAAAAAGGGAAACCCCTACTAAAATATATATGGTTTATACCAATACATAGGAAAGCGCAATAATGAGCACACTTATTGGAAGTGTGTTATATACTACTCCAATGGGTGCTATGGGCATTCCACAACAGTAAATGACAAAGTTGGAAAGGCAAGATAGCACAACCATTCACCTCCTATCCAAGAAAATGAAATTAGAAACATTGTGCAATACTTAAAGGAGATATCTACATGCTCCACAGCTACCAATGGGATAGTTATTATAGTCTATGCCTCTGAAAACCCAATACTAAAGAGAAAACAGGCAGGAAAAGAAGAGCTGAGAGACACACTATGTCTGCAACTAAAACACTCTCTGAAAAAAAACTTCCACACCATCCCACTAAAACAACCACCAAAGATACTTAAGATCAGTGATGCAGACATGCTGGTAATCCTCCATGAATTAGAACTTGGAGAAGTCACTATTGGTTGTGCCAATGACCCTACTCTGTTATTGGGTGAGTTAGGTATAACAGATGAGAAATCATCCCCTACCAATTTCAAACCCACCTCTGTATTTTTCTCTTAAATGCTCTTTGACATGATAGATACCTTTCACGAGAAAACAATCAAGGATCTCAAGAAGCTCAGACCCAAACAACAACATAACAAGCACAACATAACTAGGAAACAGTGTCAGGCTATAGATGATTCAGCCAAATACCCAGAGATTGTTATCCACCCAGATGACAAAGGGGGTAACATTGTTATCATGCCCAAAGAGCAGCATGTAAGGGAGGCACACAGGCAACTTAATGACAAGGAGTGTTACGCTCACATTTCTAAGGACAAGTATCACAAGACCATTATTCCATTTTGGTCCAAACTGAATGATTGGAGGGACCAAGGACTTCTTGAGATTGAGGAATAGGATTATCTCAAGAAAGACTACCCCCATCTGCCGCTCCTTTATCTCCTTCCAAAGATACACAAGAACAGGGCAAACCCACCCGATAAGGCTATTGTGTCCTCTAGGTATAGTGCCTTGGAGAACACTTCCAGGTACACAGACTTTTTTCTTAAGAACTTTGTTTCCACATTACCCCCATACATAAAGGACACTAAAGATTTCCTCTAAAGACTAGAGGGTATCGAGTGGGAAAAGGGATCCATCCTCATGACCCTGTGTTGTATTCCTCTTAGGGTGTCCATAATGGGCTTTCCAGTATCATGTCCTTATATAGGCACAATTCGCCCTGCCCTTATATAGGCATAAAATCCCAGGCCTTATTTAGGCATTAAACCATGCACTCCAAATACAGGCATGGTCTCCGACATCCGTCCACCCTAACGTCACTATGAGTACATGAAGAACAGACCCTTAGGCTGCGGGAGTTTCCCTAGTCCAGGACTATTGATTTCTTCAAGGACTCATATATTATGTATGAACCGTTATTCCTTAGGGGTTCATTCATGACGTCTTTCGCTGTCCGACTCACGTCAATACTAAACATTCCTAGGTACTCTCAGGTATAAATATACCTTCCCTAGCCCTTGTAAACCAGAGGAGACCTCGACTTCAGAGGAGCCCGTTTCCCGGCCTGACGCACTAAGAAGACGCTGTCATCCCTGCACGCAGAGAATCCAGCTTCCAGTGATCTGACTTCCCTTGCGGGGTGTTGGAGTTCGAGTCTGGCAAAGAGATTCCTACCTCTCTCATTCTTCAGGTATGGAGCTGATAAGAACCTAGAGGGACTCTTGGCATACTAAGCATACTAGGCATACTAGGCTTAACATACTCTTAGTATACCATAGTAAGGAATACTTCACCTACTTCATACCTCTCCCTACACCTAAGTTAGGTTAGGCGCATTGGGGTAGAACTAGCTTAGAAACGCATCGTATGAGTACTCGCATTTTTAGCTCATGTTATTTATGTATGTGAATATACGCTAAAAGATAATGCTATCGCAGTATTATTTATTTCTACTGCTCACACTGTACATTATTTATCTCGCATACTGTCTTGTGCTCGTAACAGCACATTATACTTACACCAGAAACAAGACTGTTCAATAAATCTTTTATTGAAAACGCCCGTCTATTTCTTTCTGTGTAACTTGGAGAAAACTAAGCATGCACGATTGAGCTGAGTGAAATAGTTATCTATTGTTTCCACGACTCTGGGACACGTAGTGGTCATGTTTTGCGGCTGCCAGAAAACTACTCCCTTCTTGTTGTCAAGGAGTTTCTAGTGGCCTCTGAGCTAGCTGGCACAAGTAATTAAGTTTAATATACTCGATAGGGACATACTGACCTTAGTCCTATGTCAAACCTATAGGATATATTATTCCAATGCGCAGAGCCTATTAGGGAAATAGGAGCTACACTACATGGCGCCCAACGGTTTGGTAAGGCGGTAATTCAACTTTAGATACTGAGTAACTCAGCCGTGCTATTTTCTCTCAAGACCCCTACCCATATACTCCAAAAGACGTCTGGAGTGGGCAGGGTTTAGTATCCGCCACGGCTACATAGGGAAGTACCCTATATATTAGCTGTTTGGTTTGCTCAACGTTGAAGGATACAGTGTTCCAAAATATTGTGCACCTTATCTTTGTTTCAAAAAACAAAATGCCTGAAAACGAAAATAACACTGGAAACAGTGGAGCTGCGGCTGATCAAGCCCAAGCAGCAGTTTTTAACCTTACAGGTTTAAATGAAACCGAGGAGGGTGTAATAGACATCCGTCTAAACTTAAGAAGAGCCATCACTCTAAAACTTATAAAACATGGCCTACCACCAAGAGGAGGTAGAGCAGTTTTCGTGATAGAGGCACATGAATCCTTTCAGACAGAGGTATTCTATTCATGGGTAATATTTCCTGAATGCAATCCAATATAACACACATTTCACTTCTACAAAGAAGATGATCCACCAGATGAATACATTCCTTTCGAGGATATTGAAATTCCATTAACATACCAGGAGCATCAGCTCTGGTTTAAAGGCGCCCTAAAACATCACAAAAACATTACCAGGCTCGGTCCACTAGGTAGACCAGGAGCAACATGGCCTATTTTAGCCGGCTACACACCTCATCCTGAACTGGATACAATGTCAGATGAGGAATTACTTACTCAACTCAGAGTTAATAAAAATCTACAGACAATTGGTCCAATATGTCATGCAGACTTTTACAGTCCAGCAACCATTAACACTTCCAAATCCAACTCCCCAACAGGGGAATACACTAAAAATTACACCACAGACTCTATACGCAGTCATGGGTAAAATGCCCACAAAACGTGAGCAAATTCCATTCTGGATAGCTCAAAAAATTACTCAAATCGAAGCAGTATTTCCAAATACTAGCCCGTATGAGAAACACAGAATCCTAACAATCAGTTTACCAATGGGGATCACACCACAACTGGAAGACTGCACCACTTGGGGCTCAGTCTTTGCTGCCATCTATACTAAAACACATGGCATTCCGTCAATTGCGGTAATACCTGATGTCCTCAAATAAATTCAAAATGAATACGGGGCAGAGCCTGCTCTAAATTTAGGTATGAAATTACTGAAAAATTTCGACCAGGTCTCAACAATAATATTATCTAATATTAAAGGAGAAGCAGCAGCAGTGGCGATCCGCCAAAAATTAAGGGAATTCGATGTTACAGAACATCAAACTGAGCTACCCAGAATAATAGAACAATCCTATGCAGAATTAGGCAGAGATAGTTTGGGTGGAAGACCAGTGAAGCCGAAGCTTTCTGAAAGTCCTGAGAAGGACTCAATTAAACAAACTCCTACATCTTCTAAAAAGAAGTGGGAAACTAATAAACAAAATTCAAACGAGAAACGTTCTCAATCCCGAGGTAGATCTCCTCAAAAGGAGCCCTCTGAAAGGAGGTATAACCTCAGGAATAGGGATAATTTGAGAAAACCAGATAGGTATCAAGATACTGATACACGTTCCTCTCGTCCCTTTCAGATCTCATCACAGACTTCGGAAAGAAGAGGACGGACGGAACACAGAGAAGAACGCGTGAAATCGAAAGACGACAAACACGCTCCAAAAACTAAAGTAAAACCTCAATTCTCCAAAAAGAAAGTAGCAGGTCTAAAGATCAGACATGCCGAGAATACTGAGAACACAACTCAAGAACGGAGAATGGGCTCAGACAATGCTGGACAGTGCAGCAGAAGTCACAATAGTTCGCCAGAACGTGAAGGAACTTCTGGAGATAGTGGACTTGAATGAGTACATCACAGTAGAGACTGTAGACACCAGGGTTAGTACTCCACAAAGGTTATTTGAAATAACACTCCGGATGGAGGGAGACAAACCTAGACAGGTGAAAGCACTTTTTTGAGGAAGACTATCAAAGGGCTATGACATACTTCTAGCAAAAAAAGACTGGCCACCACAATTTGTCAGGGAGTGCCCACATGGCGAGGACATTATTATGCCTGCCTTCTCCAACCATATTCCAATAAACCTAAAGTATACATATGCCAGGAAATGGGCAGTGGCCCAGGCCCCAGCATTATATAAAAATCATGTAGGATGGGATGAGGACTCACCTCACCATATAATACATCTGAAACATGAACCAACTGCACAACGGCAGTACCCAATAAAGCAAGAAGCTAAAAAACAGGTCAGGGAGATCTTAGATCAACTTGAATACCAAGGGGTGATTGAAACATGCACCTCCTCAATGAACAATCCTTTGTTTCCTGTCTCCAAACCAGACAATACATATCGTCTAGTTTTGGACTACAGACACCTAAACACTTGTTCTAAAACTTTTGCAGTACAAAATGCACATAGCACAGCATTAATGAATAACATTGTGCGTAAAAAATATAAAACAACATTAGACATCTCAAATGGTTTCTTTTGTCAAAACATAGCACCTGAAAGCAGGTACTTAACAGCATTCTCCATAATGGGGACCCAGCGTCACTTTTGTCGACTCCCACAAGGGTTCAAGAACAGCCCCGGTTTATTCTCAGCGAGGGTAATGGAGTTACTACAAATTTATGACAATGAGGCATTGTCCTATGTCGATGACATTTATCTGACAGACGATGACCTGGACAAACACTTGAACAGGGTGAGCACCATTATATTGGGTTTCGCCTCTGAGGGCTACAAATTCAACTTTAAGAAGTCCAGAATTGCCCATCTCAATGTCCTATTTCTAGGATATGAGCTTTCAAGTGAAGGCAAGAGCTTGGCAGCTAACTTTTTAGAAAAGTGTGCGCTGCTCCAACCTCCAAAAACGCAAAATAACTTACAATCCATCCTGGGTTTCCTAAATTTTGGAAGAACATACATTCTAAATTACGCAGAAAGGGTTAAACCTCTCTACGCATTAATCAAACCTGATTTTTCGATCAGAAACTGGACACAAGAACACACAGAAATCTTGCGTTCACTACAAGCTAACATGTTAGCAACAAATCACTTACAAACACGCGTAAGTCAACGCAATTTCGTGATCCGAATAATTTCGGGTCAATGCGGATTCACCTACTTAACTTTTAATGAGGGTGAGAAAATACCAATAGCGTACAAATCTCATTTGTACACACAAGCGGAAATGCGCTTCAGTTCAACTGAAAAAATTCTAACAGCAGTTCAAACCGCTGTAGCAAAAGAAAGAGCCTTAGCCCAAGGCATGTCGCCGGCTTGCGTTGCACAGGGTTAGTGGCACCACGTGTTGCCGGCTTGCGTTGAGCAGGGTTAGTGGCACCACGTGTCGCAGGCCTGGGATGCAGACTTTTGCTTCACTGATCGGAGGGAGTATAGTGATGTGGACGCTGCCACAGACCTTTGGTCACTGCCATTCAGTACTCATGACTCAGTTCAACTTGTGCCAACAGCTGGGCCGAAGAGTACGCCGGTGGAGTATGTCAATGAGAGAGGAGTACTATGGGCCAGCGCCGTGGAGGCCAGCGATGGTCTGCGGAGGCTGCAGAGGTCGCGGGACTGAGGCCTGGAGCTTGCACCGGCACGTGGTGGGCCCTCTTTGACACATGCCGGTGTCGGCAGGTGAGCGGAACCTCCTTGGTGCGCTGGGCCAGGCATGACGGGTCTGGGGACCAGCGGGCCGGGGTGCAGCAGGCGCACAGGGATGCAGGCCCCACCGCGCACGGCGCCGGCCTCGTGGCGGGCTGGGAGGCGCCGCCCTGGCAGACGCGTTGGCCATTCCGAAAAAGGACCACGCCCAGTGCGACGGCCTTTTTATTCACACCCCTACGCAGGCCTGGCGTACTCAGGGCCAACCCACTCCGCACGCGCATGCAGGGGGTGACGTAACGTGCGACATTTCCGCGTTCTGCCCCACAGCCTGTGGGGACATGGTAGAGTCCACTGGCCACTACACTCCATGCACCAGCAGTTAAAATCCGCATGGCCATTTCCGTGGTTTGCACACTGGAGCCTGTCTGCCACCTCCACGCCACACCTGGCATTGGGTAGGTTCTCATTCATTGGTCACTTGTCGCTCTCGCACATGCCTGATCCAAGCCTCTTCTCACATCCTGCTATTGTGTGGCTGTGGTGACATGCCGTGGCTGGGTTGTGGGCATGGCAAGCCCAGGTTCCCAATGGAGTCGTGTTGTCGTGTCTGGTCGGCTGGCATGTTGTGTGGCATGTTGAATGTAGTTGTGCTGCTTGCCCATTGCCAGTGTCGTGAGTTGCATGACTGTGGGGTTTAGGTGTGTGGTGTGTTCATTTGGGACTTACCAATGGGCACTGCATTTCCATAGGTGCCATCCTGGGAGAGCTGGTTGATGATGGACTGTCGGGAGATGTAGGAATCATGCACTCTGCCTGGGGAGTTGGCCACGACATTGTTGAGGAGTCCCGGGCGGTCCACTATTGCCTGCACATTCATGGGATGCGTGTGCTTTCTGTTGAGGTGGTTGTGTGCAGTGTCGGCAGGGGGCACGAGGGGTACATGTGTGCAGTTGATTGCCCCCGACACGTGAGGGAATACAGCTATGGCGTTGAAGCCTTGCTTGGTCTCCAGCTGCTCCTGCGCAGTGTGGGTGGAGTGGGGGTGCTGGGGTACCAGGCTGATGATGGCATCCAGGACAGGTGTGATGAACTTGGATGGGGCTGGCTGTGAGACTCCTACGACTCTGGCAGTTGTGGGTTGGAAGGTACCAGAGGCCAACATGTGCAGCACAGCCGGCAGCTTTGTCTGCGGAGGGATGTTCGTTGTGCGCTGTGTTGGTACCGTCAGCAGGTGGGCGATGTGGATCAGGATGCAGGGGATGGTTGTCCTTTTGGGCCTGTAGTGGGAAATGTCCTCCTCTGGCGTTCGGTCTGTGAGGCTGGTGCGTTTACGGTGGTTCCGCTGTCTTTGTGTACGCTGCCTCTGTGGCAGTCCGGGGGGGGGGCGGGGGGGGGTCCGGGGGGTGGTGGCGGGCCTGGGGGTGGTGGCTGTGGGTGTTGTGGCCCTCATGAGTCTCGGAGCTGCATGATCATTGTCTCCATGGCATCTGTGGGTCTTCAGTTGTGGCTCTTGGCTGGGCTCCCTTTCATGCAGCAGGCAATCGTCCTGCTTAACACCAGCAGAAGGCAGGTGTTGAATCCCTGCTGCTACCGCGGCTTATCTCCTGTTTTTGGTTCGCATCGCAGATCTGGCAGTTCGTTGTGAATGTGGTGTAGTGGTGTTTTTGTGTGTTTTTGCACGGGAACGCCTACTCTGCATCTCATTAGGGTTAGTTGGTGGTGTCACCCGTGGAGGTAAATTTTGAGGCAGTTTTCGCTGGAATACTTGCGTTGTCTGCAGTTTGCAACCGCTTGTGAATAGGGCGTTAAATCTATCTCCACTTTTGTTGCGTTAAGGTGGCGATAATTCGGAGATAAGTCCTTGTGAATATCCCCCTAAATGTCTAACTCAATTGCCCCCACGAAAGATTGTAACACAGCTACTCAGTGCTGTAATTTCTGTTGTAAGAGTGAAATATTTTTTTGAAAACTATGGTGAGCCCAGCCTTATAATGCATTAATTTCTTTCTTTGCCCAAAAATGCTAAACGCAGCACCATGGTGGTTGAAATGCTATGCCTTTTTCTTTTATCCACATAAAAAATCACATTCTCTGGAATATAATACACTCATATCTCTCAAGCAAATCCGTCGCAGTCATCAGATTGGTTGTCCAGGCTCATATATGACCTCTTTTTGGTTAATGTTTTTTTTTCTCGAATAATCTCTGCTCCCGGGAGTGAATACCTTTCTCTTATGGCATCGATAATCACAAAACAGACTTTTAGACTCAGCACATTCTGGTAGTGTAATGAAAATATCACAGTACTGGAAAAGAGGAAAAAAACAGATCAAGATAAAGAATTAAATTCAAAAAATTGTGGCAATCGAGCATCATTCGACATAGGACAGCTTCACCACTTTATATGCTCGCCGGAGCCAATGTACTTAGTCCAGAGGATTGCTTTTTCGGCAGATCTATTAGTTTGAAGCTGGTGAAACATAGTCATCAAAATCTCGACTCAGACTCAAAAATCTGAATTCAGTCCAAGATGTGTATGATATAGTTCTTCTTTCTCCAACTCGGCCTCGAATTTGATAACTTTGGCAATATTCCACTAATTAGCAATCCAGATGTACAGTGCAGTCAATCACCCACAATTTATTTCTACTGTAACAACAGGATCGACTTAGAGGGGAAACATGAAAATAATCGCCAAGTTTATCTCCTTGGTATATTTTGGTCCTTATATTACCTTAATGTTAGTCATAAACGAACCACACACCGAAAATGGCCTTGCAGCATTCTTTCAAAATGTTAATCCAGTATAATTTCCTCAAAAAGCTTCAGTTGCACACATTTTTGGTAATCAGGTGGACCTCATTACAATTAAGTTATGTTGAGATGTTGAGAGCTTTGAAAAATGAAGTGTGCACACCATGAGTGAATTGAGTCTAATGTCAAGACATTAGAACATTTTCAGAAGATACTGTACACCATCCTAAATTTACACCAAGTGCTTAGTGCCAGGGTTAAATTCAAAAATGTAAAAAAAAAAAATTAAAAATATATATATATAAGTAGCATCCGAAACTGGAACAGAAAGAAACGACAAGCCCGCAAGAAACGAGTCTACACAGCGGAAAAGGGGAAACCTGGGCTGGCGAAAGAGAAGATAAGGAGCCATCCCAAGGCTAATAATAATAACACGATTATGAACTTGACAAATGTAGAACTCAGTGAGGATGACAAACAAATATTAAGTCTGGGCCTGTCCTATTGTCCGGTCAAAAACTTCAATTATTCCAAAATAAGACTTGATATTTATAAGGCAGTGAGGAAGCTGAAACTGAAAAAATATTTCATCCTTAATCCCAAGAAAGTTGATGGAAGCAGTGAACCTAATCGTGAAATCACATCGGAGGATCAGGCACCCACCTTAACACAATCCGATTTGAATTTAATCAATGAACTACAGGACTTGTGGGAAGGGGGAGCCATCAATGCAAGTCAGGAAGGTGTAAATCCAATTGGGGCCGGCCAAGCAAACACACAAGAAAGGCTTACCAGGGTGACCATAGCAACCCCCACTGCATTTAAACCGAAATCCACTTTCAATCCTATATTATTGAGAGACTCGATTGACATTTTTCACGAAAATGTGGTTAGTCAAATGAAGAAACTTAACCTCAAAATCCAAAAAGGGAAAGCCGTATATTTCAGGCAAGATAGAAAATATCGAGAACTCATTACTAAACTACAAATAAACAAGGATGTAATAATACCAATTCAGACAAGGGGGGAAACATTGTCATCTTGTCAAAAGATAGCTATTTGAAAGAAGCTTACTCCCAACTTAATGACCGGTCATGCTACAGGAGATGCAACACCACAACTTTGAAAGAGATGTACACAAAACATTACAAAAACCTAACAACATGGAAAATGAAGGGTTTGTTAACACAAGAGGAACATGATTTTTTAAAGAAGAATAACCCTGTGGTACCCACCATTTATTTCATTCCAAAAGTGCATAAAGACCCGGTGAATCCTCCCGGCAGACCAATCATATCTGCAATAGGCAGCCTCAGAGCATATGTCGCAATATATTGACTACTTTCTTCAAGATCTAGTGAAAGTTTTACCTTCGTATGTAAGAGACACTAGCGACTTTCTTATGAAATTGTCTAATTTTGAGTGGGAACAAGATTATGTTTTAATTGCTATTGATGTCTGCTCGCTCTATACCAGTATAAGACACGAGGATGGGGTAGAAGCACTAATCTATTATTTGGAGAACAAAACTACAAATTTGGCCACTCATAATGAAATGTTAGCTGAAATGGTTATGTTTTGTTTATCAAACAACATTTTTATGTTTAACAACATTCTTTATCAGCAGACAAGAGGGGTTGCCATGGGGGCCAGCTTTTCCCCTAGCTACGCCTGTTTGTTAATGGGGTGGTGGGAGGAGCTGGTCCTCAAAAAACAACACACACTATGTACCACTAGGAATGTTAAACTATGGCTGAGGTACATAGATGATTTGTTTGTTATTTGGAAGGGTACCTACGATGAGGCCAATGATTTTATTACAGCTATTAATCAGAATGATCTCAATCTCCAGTTCACAGCCACTATTAGCCCCACTGAGGTTAGCTTCTTGGATACTTTGGTTTATGTAGACAATAACCAAATTAAAACCAAACTGTACAGAAAGGAGACGGCTGGGAACTCAACATTACATGCTACTAGTTCCCACCCACGTCACCTTATCAATAGTATCCCATATGGAGAAATGTTGCGGTTGCGACGTATACACAGTGAGGATAGTGATTTGCTGACTGCTCAGAATGAATGCAAGGAAAGGTTTTTGGATAGGGGTTATTCGCATAAGATTATTAACAATGCCATCATGAAGTCCATGAAACATATACGTGCACAACTACTAGACAGCAAGTATAACCCAAGTGTACAATCAACCACTTTTGAAGGTGAAGTACCATATAGAGGGTTCAGGATAATAACAGAATACAATAGGCAACATAAACAAATTCAATCTATCATTAATCAGAATTGGCCATTGCTAATATGTGACACGGTTATTGGACCAACCCTTCCTCTGAAACCACCTATAACGTATAGTAGGGGACCCTCTATGTGGGATGAATTGGTCAAGACTAGTCCTGAAGTGATAGAAGGAACCTCTTGGTTACAATCACACAAAGGGTTTTATAAATGTAAGAGTTGTAAAGCCTGTCAACTAGGGGTTAATACCTTAACTTACACAACACCATTTAGTTCTAGAAAATATACTATCTCTAAACTCCTCACCTGCAAAACGGAATTCGCTGTGTACATATTGTCTTGCCCATGTGGGCTCCGATATGTTGGTAGTACTAAATTACCTGTCCATAAAAGGATACTCCAACATATGAGGGCCATTACAAACCAGGACAATACCTACCCTGTGGCTCGTCATTTTAAAGACAAACATGGTGCCGATATACAACATCTACGATACTATGTAATTGACTCTGTACCAGCTTGCAGGAGAGGGGGTGACCGAGAATCTAAATTAAGGAAACTTGAAACCAAGTATATACTAGAACTAGACTCTAAGCATCCGGGAGGCCTTAACATTACGGAGGATCTTCATACCTGCCTCTATTAGATACAAGTTAGTATGCATTCAGTTTAGGTGTTGGCACTATTTGCACATGCTGTACATCCATGTATATCCATCTATTTTTTGCCCTCTTTTATATATACATTTATATTTATATTTCTATATAATCAGTGATCCAGTATCTCTCTTTTTTAGCAATTTGCAGTATTTATGAATGGGCTATATGTATGCACTTTTTAAATTGTATACTTATATTTATATTTATATGGGTATTTATTGGAAAAAAATCTTTCTACATACTTTTTTATATCTATATTTATGTATCTATTTTTGATATGGATAATACGGATTTGGACATGTGCGTATTTATTTATTTATTCATTCATCAGTCTATTTCTCTAATTATGTATTTATTGGATCGATGCATATATATATATATATTTATAACTGCTTTGGAGCTCTCAATTCATTTTAGACCAGTTACACTAGGCGCACTCGGGTATTTAAACCGGGATTACAGTGATTACACACATCACAGAGATTTAGGGCTCTAAATCCTGTTAGAATGTATATCAACTATTTCGATAATGTACTCATTTTCTTTGGGGTTTTGAGTTGTGAATTTGCATTATGCATTTTAAATTGAGAAAATTTCACTAGCACTTCATTTGCATTTTTATTTATTGTACTTTCACACAAGCACGAGCACTTTATTGGCCATAGAGGAGTATACCACAATTCAGAACACACAATTGCACTGTTACTGTTATTTATAGAATATAATGACATAGTTATCTGTATATTAATACAGTAGCGTCTGGGTACGTCATTTGTGGTATTGCAAATAACGCAGTTGAGGTTTTTAACACAAAAAGATTTTCTTTTATAATTGTTTTCCTCTAACTTTTAACTTTTAAATTATATTATAATTTAATTGTTATTTACCAGACCTTTAATAATCAAAATAAAATTGTCATTGTATTAGTAACAGATATAGCAAATTGAATGACCCTAAATGTTGGATGAACAAGCTGTTGTGTTCTGTAAAACGACATTATGAATGTAATATTTCTTCCATGTCTATGGCTCTGTTTGCACATGTGATTTCAATTTTGAGCACTTATCACTTTAAAAGTATGGCGGTAACTCGTACCTTTTGTCATGTGATCAAGGCCTGTGGTGGACTGAAACGCGTTGTGGCGAGACTTGCACTTTGAAAATAAACATCTGATAGCACATTTTGGCGGTCCGTTCCGTTTATTCAAAGGATTGGAGGAGTAGCGGAATTTCGGAATATATATATATATGTACATATACATTTGTGAGCGTACATTTAATTGCGCCCGAAAATAGCTTCCCTTATGAGTGCATATTCTCGTCAGATCACATGACTTTGCACGTGCAATAGCATTGACTCAGGCTTAACAAATATCCACCTGTGTGGTGTTGTATTATGCATGATTAAATCTTCATTCATAGTCAGGGTATGAGCATTCCAGGACAGATATGTCCTGCACACTGAAAACTCTCAAGCCTGTAAGTGTTCTCAAATTTCTCACACCTCGGATACAGTCAGAGATTCATTCCACAGAAGAGTGTAAGTTAATCAAATGTCCAGGGTGGTAATGGGTTGTGAAAAGTTTTGGGAATACACAAAAACGTATGAGTTTGTGGTTGACTCCCTGAAGAGAAAAAATAAAGTGCAGTTTCTGCAATGGGAATTCATTTGACTTACACAATTGTACGTTATGGCTTAATTTTACTATCATTCAAGAAATAAAGCATTGCATGAAATATTGAATGCTATAATGCTCAAAGGATAAAAAATTGTGCAACACCAGATTGATAAAGGGTTGTGAGTCTCCATGCATTTGCACCATACTGCTCAGCATTGTGATATGGTACAAAGGCAAGCTAGGGTGGGCAGGGTGAGAACTGTATTTGAGGTACACCTCCAATACAAATTCCGACATGCTGAAACCTGCACAAAGGGAAGATGTGTAAGATATGTGATTTTGCGCATGTCCTGTATGCTACACATAGCTATATTACCTGGTATATGCTTAGCCTTATATTTGCACCAGGTTTGACTTAACTTAACGATGTGATGCAAACACTGTTAGGACTATACTAAGTTATTTGGCTTTACATCAAATTTAAGTGGTGTTTGTGTTTGACCTACCCTCGTCTACTGACTTTGCATAAACATGCAGCCAGCACTTCGAGGTACAAATCACATTTTGGGAATTCACAAAAGTCACATCCTTAATAATAGTGCTTTCCTTGACTCATCAGGTCTTAAATTAAATTAAATTGACATACACTAGGATGGCTCTTAAAACGGTTTTGTATCAAAAACCAACCTCGCTAAAACAGAAAATTTGCTGTAAATAAGAACTGCTCTTGAAAACACCAAACTCAGTTACAAAACACTTTTTGAGATATTTTTGGCTTTGTTGACATTGCTCTAGCCACAACTGGACTGAGGTACACAAAACACTGATTGGTGGAATGCTTGAACTAATCTCAGCCACTGATAATTACTCTTAGTTACATTCCAGTCCATGGTTCTCCAAGCCACCTCAACAGGATCCAGCCATACGTAAATCAGTCTTGATCCTGCTCCAATACGAACAGTCCAGCCCGAGCTGCCAGGCTAGGCTCCCTCTGAATGGGAACACAAGCAACCCAAGATCAGTTTCAGCCTATTTGGTGAAGCCTTTTGGCACAGTGAGCATGAGACCCACATCAGGATAGGCCCAACCCACATAGGACGTTGCACTGAGGTACACAAAAAAAAGTGATGGGTGGAAATGGAAGTAACCTTTAATGTAGAGAAAGGTGCTGTCACTCTATCAATGGATTTAAAGGTTTCTTTGTAAAAAGATTTAGTCACATGGGCCCCTATTATGTGTATGACGCACTCCTCTGGTCTGTGCCATGGTGCACCTTTAACTGAGTGCACTTGGCACAGACCAAAGCAAGGCACCCTATTACAGTTAATGTGCTGCCCCAGCACAGCTTCTAGCCTGTGGACAGCGTATTAGTGAAATGCAGACCAACTGTTTGAGGCAGCTGGTCTGTCTTTTACTCTGTAGGCAGTAACCAGGCTGCACTTCAAAGAGGGATAGAGATTCCTCTGCAGGCAGGTGCAATGAGTGACTGCAGCCACCTTCAAATGGATGTCTGGTGGACTCAATGGGACCCACATTATCCCTCAATCACTGTGTGCTGTCCCCTTGTGGTGCACAGTCAGTGTGACCCCTAACAGTTCTTTTGCCTCTGCACCAGCATCTATAATAGGGCAGGGGTCCAGAGCCAAACTGTTTTCTCATTTGCATGTGGCCAGGCCTCCTTGAGACAAGTAGCACCGCAAGCTCTATATAACAGAAGGTGCCACCCAACCATCTGTGGTTCCTCCTGTAATAACAAACTGCCAAACCCATTGAGCCTCTGGAGCATTCCTGTGTTTGCCAAATGAGGTAAAATATATCATAAGCATTCATTGTTCACCATTTCTTATGATTAAGAATAGTGGTAGTATTCTATTTAAATAGTGTCAGCACACAATTTTAGTTTCCTCATTCAACACATAATTCACTTGTGAATTGAGTTAGTTTATGAGTGTGAGAAATTGGGTTGTGAGCCCTTCTCATGCAACAGCCACAACCCTTGTCAGGGTGAACCACAAAAAGTCTCTAAATTAACTTGGGCTTAATCCTCCGGTTGCTTGGCACAAAAGCAGTCAGGTTTAACTTAGCAATGTGTAATGTATTTATGCAGCACTTAAACAGTGATAAAGTGAAAACACTGCACAAACAAATTCCACACCAATTTAGAAAAGTAGAGTATATTTAAATAAATTATTTGACACCAAAATGGCAAAAATACAATCAGTAGTACCGGAGTTATGAATTTTTGCGGTTTAGGTGACAAGTAGTGCATAAAAGATCAGAGCCCCAACTGTAGTCATCTAGTTGCACGAGACTGGGACAAAGTCAAAAGTTATGGCCGACCGCGATGGAGCATGGTTCGTAAACATGAAGTGCATTGGGCCTGGTCTCCACTTATCTTCGGACTTAGAAGACATTTTGAAGAAAAATGTCTGAGAAGGTAAATTTCAGCTGGGCAAGGAAGCTGGTGGTATCTGTGGAGGATGCATCTTCGGCAGGGAGCCGCTGGACGAAGTCGCAGTGAAGATTTCTACCTTTAGACTTAGGTTTTTTTGGGAATCTCCAGCAGGACAAAGCTGCAGGCTTTTGCCAACTAGGGCTCCACAGGCCAGATAACCCCTCTGTGAGGGCTGCTGAACAGGATTTGCTGCTGCAGAGTAGAATATATCGGGAGCTGCTGTCAAGTCAGGCTGACTGACAATGCACCTTGTGTGAATCAGCGAGCAGGTAGGTCCCAGTCTCCTCTCGGATCTCAAGGCACGTTGTGGCTGAAATTTATTATAATCCCAGGTTTTGGATTTGGGCTATCTGGGCACATTTAGTACCACTTCCAAGGGTCCAGGACAGGAGGGGCACCACTTGAAGGTTCAGGACTCACTCAGGCTGAGTCCCGGTGCACGTTCAAGATGGTTGGAGCTTCTTCTGTCCCTGGAGCTCTGATCAGGAGGTCAGTCAACTACCCCTTGGAGACACTCTGGAAGTCCTGGGTTCAATCAGAAAAATAGGTCTCAAGCAGCAGGGCTGTCCTCTAAGCACACAGGGCAGGCTTCATGAAGCAGGGCAGTCCTTTTAGTGCAGCAGAGTAGTCCTCTAATGTACACAGCAGGTCACAGGCAGCTGGGCAGTCCTCTGAGAGTCCTCAGCAGATCCAGAAGTATACTTAAGAGTGGTTCTGTTTTATACCTGATGCTAGCTTTTAAGTGAAAGAAACTTCTGAAGTTCCCCCTCACCCCCACAGAAGTGTCTGATATTTCCTGCCTCCCTGCCCTTGCCCAGTATGTCTGGGTAACAAAACATTAATGTGAATTTCTTTATGTGAGGGCTGAGGCAGTTGCTTTGAAGTACAAGTGGGGCTGTGTACAGCTCCGCCCCCTATCTTGCCAGGATGGCCCATCCTGCCAACACCCAGTTTCCCTATTGTGTGGCTGTCTCATAGCAATACACCAAAGGGCAACTGCTTACTACACTTCGTCATGTAACCCAGGAAACAGGCTTGAGGCACTAGATGGTTAAGAAAAGAACATGCTAACTTTCTAAAAGTGATACAAAAGGGGATGATGGACGGAACGTTTGAGCCAATCAAACACTCACCCCCAGTCAACTGATCTGGGTTTAATCCATCATCATTCTTTAGCTCACTCCACCACCCAGTTCAGACATGGCCATATGCAAATCAGTCTGACCCTGTGCCTCATGGGAACAGTCCAGCCCGAACTGCCAAGCCATGTCTTCCCTGGACCGGAAACAAGCATCCTAGGACCGGTTTCTGGCATTCCAGCCGTCATCAGCCAGGCTTGCTTGAATCCAGTGGCAAAGTGAGCAAGGGACCCACGTCTGGGCATACCCCGCCAACTTAGGGCCACCAAAGCGATACAAAGGGGGACGATGGACAGAACGTTTGAGCCAGTCAAACACTCACCCCCAGTCAACTGATCTGGGTTTAATCCATCATCATTCTTTAGCTCACTCTACCACCCCAGTTCAGACATGGCCATATGCAAATCAGTCTGACCCTGTGCCTCATGGGAACAGTCCAGCCCGAACTGCCAAGCCATGTCTTCCTGGACCGGAAACAAGCATCCTAGGACCGGTTTCTGGCATTTCAGCCGTCATCAGCGAGCTTGCTTGAATCCAGTGGCAAAGTGAGCAAGGGACCCACGTCTGGGCATACCCTCGCCAACTTAGGGCTGACCAAGCGATACAAAAGGGGATGATGGAGCGGAACGTTTGAGCCAATCAAACACTCACCCCAGTCAACTGATCTGGGTTTAATCCATCATCATTCTTTAGCTCACTCCACCACCCCAGTTCAGACATGGCCATATACAATCAGTCTGACTCCTGTGCCTCATGGGAACAGTCCAGCCCGAACTGCCAAGCCATGTCTTCCTGGACCGGAAACAAGCATCCTAGGACCGGTTTCTGGCATTTCAGCCGTCATCAGCCAGGCTTGCTTGAATCCAGTGGCAAAGTGAGCAAGGGACCCACGTCTGGGCATACCTTTTGTATCGCTTTGTTCGCCCTAAGTTAGCGGGGGTATGCCCAGACGTGGGTCCCTTGCTCACTTTGCCACTGGATTCAAGCAAGCCTGGCTGATGACGGCTGAAATGCCAGAAACCGGTCCTAGGATGCTTGTTTCCGGTCCAGGGAAGACATGGCTTGGCAGTTCGGGCTGGACTGTTCCCATGAGGCACAGGGTCAGACTGATTTGCATATGGCCGTGTCTGAACTGGGGTGGTGGAGTGAGCTAAAGAATGATGATGGATTAAACCCAGATCAGTTGACTGGGGGTGAGTGTTTGATTGGCTCAAACGTTCCGTCCATCGTCCCCTTTTGTATTGCTTTGTTCGCCCTAAGTTGGCGGGGGTATGCCCAGACGTGGGTCCCTTGCTCACTTTGCCACTGGATTCAAGCAAGCCTGGCTGATGATGGCTGAAATGCCAGAAACCGGTCCTAGGATGCTTGTTTCCGGTCCAGGGAAGACATGGCTTGGCAGTTCGGGCTGGACTGTTCCCATGAGGCACAGGGTCAGACTGATTTGCATATGGCCGTGTCTGAACTGGGGTGGTGGAGTGAGCTAAAGAATGATGATGGATTAAACCCAGATCAGTTGACTGGGGGTGAGTGTTTGATTGGCTCAAACGTTCCGTCCATCGTCCCCTTTTGTATCGCAACTTTCTAAAAGTGGCATTTTTATAATTGTGACTTAAAATCAGACTTTACCATTAAAGACTACTTAAAATTACAATTCCTTAGACAGCAAACATAACATTTGTACCTGCTCCAAATAAAAGTTATCACTAATTAAGTGGAATAAGGAAACTCAATGTTATCATATGGGAGAGGTAGGCCTCACAGCAGTGAAAATCAAATTTGTTTTTTACTACCAGGGAATGTAAAACTTAAAAGTACATGTTCAAGTTTTTAAATACAAAGCACCCTGCTCCATGAGCCATTTAAGGCCTTTTTTAGTGGGTGACTTGTGCTAAAAAGGGAGTTTTAGGCCTGGCCAGGGGTTTATTTTGCCAGATCAAATTGGCAGTTTAAAACTGCACACAGGCTGTACTGGCAGGCATGTTTTGAAGGTCTACTTAAGTGGGTGGCACAATAAGTGCTGCAAGCCCACTGGTAGCATTTCATTGGCCAGCCCTCGGTATATGGTATACGATTTTACTAGGGACTTGTAAATAAATTAAATATGACAATCAGGCATAAGCCAGTTTTACAATGTTTTAGGGAGTGTCACAAGCACTTTAGTACTGATTCGCAGTGGTAAGGTGCACAGAGTTCTAAGGTCAAGAACAACAAATTCAGCAAAACAGGTGAGGTGAAGGCAAAACCTTTGGGGTAAGACCAACCTAACTCTGACAAGTCTAACAATGAGTTTCGCAAGGATGAATTCATGAAGCATGATTTACTAAACAATCAAACATTATAATGAGAAAAATGGAGCAAAAGAAGAATTTCAGATGTATTAAACATACTTAGCGTGATTGGAATAGAGTATTTAGGCCCAACCTTGAATCATACATAAGAAACTGAATTGGCCTTAAGAAGTCAAACAAGTATTCTTGGGTTTAGGAAAGGCCTGCAGTGCTCTGTTTTAAAGAAGCTTTTAGCACAACACTGCGTGAACAGAACCTCTCCCTGTCACATGGGGAAGGACGGGAACACCATAAATACCTTTACAAGTCCCTATAATTTTGATCAGTGCAGGATGACTCCGCTTTCCCTCCTCTGCGGGTCTGTCTGATCAAAATCCATGAGGACCAAGAGGTGGAAGGCCATATTAAGTTTTAGGCTGTACTTACTAATACTTAAGGGTCTGATGTGTCGGTAACATGACATGTCAACACTGCATAAAACTCCATAAATAAATAAAGTAAGAAAAAATAAGAACAAGGCCAGACCCTCCTACTCATAAAGAAACCCATACTAGACCCTGATGGCCTCTTAAACTATAAGCTCATTACTCACCTACCATTCATCAGCAAGATCATTGAAAAAGTAATGTGGAACTTCAATGCTGCATCAGTGTTAGCTATCTTCTGCACACCTACCAGTCTGACTTTAGATCATGTTGCAGCAGGGAGACTGCTACTTTAAACACTGCAGACAATGCTCTCTTGACCACAGACGAAGATGACCCCTTGCTCCTGATATTGCTGGCCCTCTCAGCTGCCTTTGACACAGTTAACCATCCCACCCTTATGCGTACCCTGAAGTCTCAAATGGGGTTCACTGGCACTGCCCTTCATTGAATCGCCTCCTACCTTTCTAACAGACACCAATTTGTTTACATGGGGACGCCCAGCTCACAAAAGATGCCTATAACTTGTGGAGTCCCCTAGGGCTCCATACTGTTTCCTGTCATCATCATCTCACTATGTATGGAGCCACTTATGAGTTACTCACAGATAACACCATCAAGATTCATCAATATGGTAATGATACACAACTCTGCTTGAACATCTCCTCAGCTTTAGAAATCCAGTGCCTCAAACACTGCTTCCACATCATCCAGATCTGGATGTCTTGGGCTTACGTGAAGCTCAATCTAACCAAGACAGAATACCATTTATTTGTCAACAACAATAAACAACAAACCCCAACTTTCATCAAATGCCAAGTCACTTGGATTCACTCTGAACAAGCAAAGACGGCCTAACCAGCTCTCTCTGATAAAGAAAGTCAAACCATTTCTTCCAGAAAGAGACTTCAGAATTCCTGTTCAAGCTTTCATACTCTGACATCTGGATGGTGGTAATGCCCTTCTCCATGGCCTCCTAGACTCCACATTGGCCCCACTAAGCAGCTTGAAGCATGTCCCATCTAGGGTCTGAAGAAATATAATCACATTATCCCCATTCTTAAGGAATGCGGTTTGCTCCCCTTTGTCAACCAGCAACATTTTCATAACTGGCGTCATCATTTCCAAAGCTGTCAAGACCAGCACACCCACTTCTCTTACTTATTGGTGCTTCAGAAGCCAGTACACCATCAGACTGCAGACTAAAAAGTGTAAAAAATAATAAACAAGATAGCAGGCCTTTTCCATCTATGCACCCAGGATCTGGAACAACATCCCAGTACCTATCAGACCCCCCGGCACTGCTCCAATTTAGGAAAGAGTTGAAGACTCACCTATTGAAGAACACTGCATGACAATGCATTAGCTATCAACAACACAGCTTCCTCTCCTCTTACTCATTGGCTTTATGCTTGACTTTGACCATGTACAGCATCCGCTGCCTTTTGGCTAGGATTGCACTATATAAATACCATATACATACATATATACATACATACATACATACATACATACATACATACAAACACACACACACATACATAGAAGAGCAAGAACCTATTCTTGATGCAATTCTTTTACACAGAGCCAACAAAAAGTGTTTCAACAGTCTGAAAGACTCAAAAATTCGTAAGACTTAAAACACAAATCCATGGATATACCAATAAAATGGGAAATACAATTGGCACTGAATACAGAAACAACGAAGACAAAGAACATCATTCATCAAATCAATGTAGACAAGAGAATGATTCTCTCAGAAAAAAAATCATTCTTGCTATTTCTAGAGAATGGCATCACTCATTGATAAAGCAGAAGATGCTGTCAGCTCATATGACCACCATAGATATGGAATCCTGCAGTAATGGCTCTGTTGACAAGGCTGACAAGCTTCATAAATTATTCCTTACACAGCTCTGTCCTTCTCTATTAAAGGCAATGAAGAAACAATTTGACTTTTTTCCACTTTCATGAAACAGGTACAACATTGCCGTTTTTCTAACAAAAAAAACAAAAACAAAACAGATGTTATCAATTTATTGCCCAACTGAATGAGACCATTAAAATTTAGGTGAACATGCTTGCTAATAAGCTGCAAAAACAATTCTAAAATTAGTTTCAGAAATCCAATAGGAGTTATTGCCGTGTATATCAAAACAAAAATACACATTTTGACAGGAGGGAAATGTACTTTTAAATACTAAGTAACACCCCACAAAATAGTCGGAGGTGCCACCCACAAGACAGGGTGCCTGGTATCTAAAAGCGGTACATTTAAAGTGTTAAGGTTGGCACTTTTCAACAGTGACTGGCTCTCAAATTCCTTTTTTCACTGTGTATGCACTTTGGCTTTTTCCACAAGAAATGTTAAGGTACAATTAAAATATTGGAGCATATTAGCAAGACCGGCGATAAAATTATCGCCGTTTTAGCGGCAGGAAACTGCCGCTAAACGGCGATAATGGGCTTGCTAATATGCGTTATGGAATTCCAATAGAAGCCCAGGTTAGATGTGCAGGACATCTAACCTGGACTCATTGAATTCATATAACGCATATTAGCAAGCCCATTATCGCCGTTTTAGCGGCAGTTTCCTGCCGCTAAAACGGCGATAATTTTATCGCCGGTCTTGCTAATATGCCCCATTATTTTTGTAACGGGCTGTGAAAAATGTAGAGGATCCATTTAACACTGTTATTGATATTTACTAAAAACTAAATTCATTGGTGAAGTTGAATTGTTGATAAATATACAGGAAACGTAAATGTTATAAAGCTATACTTTCCTGCCTGAAGCTCTAGTGCCTAATTAGCATTATCCTGCATGCAGTTGCCCTCTCTGTCAATAATTTCCCCTTGCTGAGGTATGAAAACTGCTTGCTCCAGGGCAGAGACAATGGAATGGCAGTTGATGAGGGTTCAGGAACTTCATTAACTTGCAAAGGGACCATTCATAGTTAAGTGTAAACTGAGACTTGGGGAAGAGGGACCTTTTGATCCAAAACCTTAGTGTATCCATCCTGGCTTCATCTGAGTGGGAGGTGAAGCTGGTCCCAAGACCATTTTGTGTGGTTGAAGAGGAGGGGACTGTTCATTTCCGTAATCATACCCTTGTGTATGCCACTAGCCTCCACCAGTGGCAGAAAGGTTCTTGCATGTTAGAGTTCACTTGACCTGATGCACTGAGGGGATCTTTAAAATTTCAGCACTTTCAACCTTTGCAAAGTGATCTTGAATACCTGTAGCCTACACAAGCATTTTAACTGCACTTATTGATGCATTTTATGAATTATTTTAAACTGTATGGATCAGCATATTAAAGAGAGTTACACATATTTGAAAATATATAAGTACAGTGTAAATCATGCATGCATGTTATGCCCAGCCACTCACCTGAACTCCAGGATGTTCCTCTTCTGATGCTGACTATTCCCCAATCCCTCTGAAAGTTAGAAGAAGCGGCAAGAAGTAAATACAATTGCTGATCCAATAACTTCCCGGGGAAAGGGGGATTGGATGGAGAGACAAGAGAAACAAAGAAACCGGATTCTTCCCGAACCTCTTCTGGTGACAGGAACCCTGTCTCACCGGGATGTCTGGTACTTACTGCAGTGGACCTTATCCAGAAAGATTCTAACCCGTACCTAGTGAAGTGCAGCTAATTAACACAAAAGTACTTAATTACTAAATGCATTAATTCTATAGGTTTTCTACAGCTTGTTTTTACTTAAGAATACTCTTATTGAATCCTACCATGGTTCAACAGAAATACGTGAACTTTCTTTGGTTGATGGGCTCCAATAAAGAATGATTAAATCAAGATTCTCCGACAAGAAGTTTCTACAAAACAAATGTAGTAGTTTAGGCACAATTAACTACTGTCTTTCTTAGTCATTATTATCTCTTTAAACTTTTGCCGTTGACATACCTGACAGTTGTTGCCCAGTATGCGTATAAATGCTGCCAATCTAAAACAATAAGTAATAATCAAACATAAATGCTTATCATCAGAAAACAATGTTCGTTTGTCTCTCGATTTCTAACAGCACCAACTAAAATTGGTTCGAAATACAATGGGTTAAAATGCTTGAAACAGAATTAGTTCGCTTTACAGTCTTTTGCAGTTTTTAGCGTTTTTGCATTTTTAAAGGATCAAGTGTTATCATGTAGTTTGTCTGCTTCGAAGAACACTTGAATTTGTAGCACCTTTCAATGAGCGTTCGTTTGTCTTCTTTGCAGAAACAAAATAAAAGAAGATCAATAAAGTTTAAGCGATAATAATGCTTACCGCGATGTTCAGGGAATAAGGAAACGTGTTACCGGGTGAACAGACATAATATCAAATTTTTAATATCGAATTGCCAAAATATCGAGTTTTTTATATAGAATGGACAGAATATCGACTTGCCAAAATATAGTGGTGCAGAATATCGAAATTCAGGTAAGAAATATCGATTGTCATAATATCGACAGATATAGTTGTTAAAAATATCGAATTTTTTTATAGTGTTTTAAGTATTAGTATATGTGTTAAAAGTATGTATTATTTTTGTAATGTATGTTTTAATTTTTTAAAGTAATGAATTTTATGTTATTTAATTTTTGCGTAATTTAATTCCGTAGAGGGTTGTGGGTTTATAGGGGAATAGGGTGGGAAGTAATTTAATTATAGTAAATTAAATATTACTTTTTAGGAATTATTAATTATTTTTAATTTAATTTTGCGTTTTAGTTCTGTAGCGGGTTGTGGGTTTATAGGGGAATAGGGTGGGAAGTAATTTAATTGTAATTAAGTAATTATTGAATTTTATTTATTGGTATTGACAAATAATGTATTGTTAATTAATTATTAATTGGTAATTAATTTTTATTAATTGGTAATTAATTTTTATAAATTTTTTAATTGATAATTATATTAATTGTATTAATTTATTATTCAGAGCGGGTTGTGGGTTTATAGGGGAATAGGGTGGAAGTAATTTAATTGTAATTAAGTAATTATTTATTTTTACTGATTGGTATTGATTATTAATTTATTTTTAATTAATTATTAATTGGCAATTAATTTTTATTAATTGGTAATTAATTTTTATTAACTGGTAATTAATTTTTATTAATTGATTAATTGATAATTATATTAATTGTATTAATTTATTATTCGGAGCGGGTTGTGGGTTTATAGGGGAATAGGGTGGGAAGTAATTTAATTGTAATTGAGTAATTATTGAAAATATTTTTGTGTATTGATAATTAATTTACTGTTAATTAATTATTAATTGGTATACATGTTGTATTACTTATTAATTTTGAGTATCGAAAAATAATTTGTGGTTAATTAATTATTAATAGGTAATTAATTTTTATAATTAATATTTATTGGTATTTATAATTAATTAATTATTAAATAATTTGTCATTGGGAATTAATTTTTAATACATTTTTATTGGTATTGATAATTAATTTATATATATTTAATTATTAAATCATTACTTTCCCTACTGTTGCACTCACTGGAGGAGGAATAGTAATTTTTACCCTCCCGCTATCCAACACTTTCCCTACTGTTGCACTCTCTGGAGTGGGAATAGTAATTTTTACCCCTACGCTATCCAACGCTTTCCCTACTGTTGCACTCACTGGAGTGGGAATAGTAATTTGTACCCCTACGCTATCCAACGCTTTCCCTACTGTTGCACTCTCTGGAGTGGGAATAGTAATTTTACCCCTACGCTATCCAACGCTTTCCCTACTGTTGCACTCTCTGGAGTGGGAATAGTAATTTTTACCCCTACGCTATCCAACGCTTTCCCTACTGTTGCACTCTCCGGAGTGGGAATAGTAATTTTTACCCCTACGCTATCCAACGCTTTCCCTACTGTTGCACTCCCTGGAATGGGAATAGTAATTTTTACCCCTACGCTATCCAATGCTTTCCCTACTGTTGCACTCAGTGGAGTGGGAATAGTAATTTTTACTCCTACACTATCCAACGCTTTCCCTACTTTTGCACTCACTGGAGTGGGAATAGTAATTTTTACCTACCCGCTAACCAACGCTTTCCCTACTGTTGCACTCACTGGAGTGGGAATAGTAATTTTTACCTACCCGCTATCCAACGCTTTCCCTACTGTTGCACTCACTGCAGTGGGAATAGTAATTTTTACCCTCCCGCTATCCAACGCTTTCCTTACTGTTGCACTCACTGGAGTGGGAATAGTAATTTTTACCCTCCCGCTATCCAACGCTTTCCCTACTGTTGCACTCACTGGAGTGGGAATAGTAATTTTACCCTCCCGCTATCCAACACTTTCCCTACTGTTGCACTCACTGGAGTGGGAATAGTACATTTTACCCTCCCGCTATCCAACACTAAAAATATTGAATATTTTTTAATAATATTAAGTTAACATATATATGTATTAAAAAATAAAAATGCATGTTTATTTTTTTTTAATTTACATTA
Organism: Calotriton arnoldi; assembly: GCA_963921515.1. NCBI lineage: Eukaryota > Metazoa > Chordata > Amphibia > Caudata > Salamandridae > Calotriton > Calotriton arnoldi. Next base: position 1,014,903 of record CAWUFW010004107.1, read on the forward strand.
ATTATTTATTAATTTTAAGGTTATTTAAGTATTTTTAAGTATGTTTTACTTAATTATATTTATTATTTTATTATTTTACATTACTTTTAAGATATTTAAAAAATTCGATATTTTAACAAACTATGGGGCCTATTACGATAACCGGCGGTAAAAAATCCGCAATCTACTATAGCCTGAAAAAACCGCCCGCCTGCACCATGGGAATACCGACCGAGCAATCATGATATTGCAAAGCAACCACCGCCCGCGGTGGTAAAAACACACAAAATTCCGCCGTCCATGTCAGAGTAGAAGATCATCCGTCCGCCACGGACGCAATCCCGCCCGACAACCCAAATCCGCCCGCTCTGACGACCGAGATACCGGCGGTGAAATTATGATCTCCCCGACATGAGCGCGGAAAATCTACATATTTCCCGCCCGCCACGGTTAACAACAGAGATGAATAACTGACACGGCGGAAGGCCTGGCGGCCACGTCCATGCACGGAAATCATTGGTGGACCAAAGAAATACACACAACATGGCCAACAAGTCCACACAGCAAACTACGCCAAAATACCCAAACACATAACACATCCCAAAGACACATCCCCCCTGGCAAAACAAAAAAACTACAAATACCAGGACACCAGGCACAACACACCTGAAAACGACAGCCCATCATGACACACCCACATAGGTGAGTACAAAAGCAGCCACTTCACAGACCACAATCCCTTGCACTACTGCAAAGCGAAGACGACAGCAGAGAACACAGAGAGCCACAAAGGAAAGCAGCATACCACACGCACGCACACATCACACTCATCACCAACAACACCACCACCATCACCACTGAAACCCCGGCACCACTAACCCCCTGCACATCACACACCACACACCACACACCCACCACACCAGCACCACAAATACCAAACCACACACCATGGCAACACAAAGAATGCCTAAGTACACTGCCACTGAGTTGACGGTCATGGTCGACGAGATCATCAAGGTGCACCCACAAATCTATGGGAACCAGGTCCAACAGACACCAGTAGCCACCAGAAACAGAATGTGGAGCAGGATCGTAGACCAGGTGAATGCAGTTGGGAACGTGCCACGCAACCGGGGTGAAATTACAAAGAGGTGGCACGACCTGAAAAGCGTGGTCAGGAAGAAGGAGGCCAAGAATCGTGAGCTGGCTGACAGGACTGGCGGCGGAAATCCCGCGCCATTCAAGACCTTTTAGGCGTGGGAGGAGAAGGTGCGAGGCATTCTACATCCGGAGAGTCTCACCGGAATACCTGGGGGAGTGGAGGCTGGTAAGTACAAACAAATGTATATCAGCACACCGCTATGTACTGTCATGCACTACCAGAATGGCATAGCTCCGAGGGCCAAACACCCCCATGTCCACTACACAATCCACAAGACATCTCTCACACATGCAACAGACACTCCCACACACTCAGCCCAAAGGTACCAACAAACAAAACCATGGTGGCATGTGTACAGTCAGCCAGCACCACAACTCCCACCAGCTCCCCTTGTACCCCAGATGCGCCGGAAGGAGCACTCCCCACACCCACACCCATGTGTCAGCCATAGCTGCACTAACCAACAAGTAACAGGTAAGTAGCCTTACCACAAAGTCCGTGTATCGGAGGGGGGACTGCAGAAGTACAACCCCCACCAGGCCCCTAGTCCTACAGGTCAGCAAGATGGAGCACTCCCCACACCCATGTGTCAGCCATTGCAGTGCACACCTTCACCTGACAGGTAGATATGTTTCCCTACATGGAGGGGTGTCTGTGGGTGGTAAGCCATCACCACAACTCACAACACAGCCCCCACTCCCACAGACCAGCAAGATGGAGCACCCCTCCCTCTCATAACCATGTGTTAGCCATTGCATTGCTCCCTCCAAACCAACAAGTAGGTAGACTACTGTACAGGGCGGGGTGTCTGTAGGCATGAGGACTGTACTACGACTAACACTTGGGGCATGTCACGTAGCAGAGGAATAGGTAGCACTGCTCCCTGTCATAATCATGTGACTAATGTGCACACGGACATGAATTACAGAGTCATAGCCCACATGAGCCATCTCAAATACAGTAACACGTAAGGAATCACGTCTGCATGCACAAGTCTCACTGGAGTACTGACCCACATGGCGTGCACTGTGCCAGTCATCACACACATCAGCAACACCATCGAAGACTTGTCCATGTAGTCGTGTCTGCTTGTTCCGTTGACATTGTACAACATCACCCATGTAAGTCTATCTTGTCTCAATGTAACAGAGTGGAACCCCAGTAATGTCACATACACCACTGGACCCATGAACCACACAGCTACACAATGCACATTCAAAATCTCAACCATCTCATCTTTCAGCCACAGTGTCATGAAAGGTATATCATCTAAACAGTTGTCCCATATACAGTAGTTCAGCAAAGATTCTTGCCGATGACCAAAAATGTGTCTGCAGTGTCTGAAGTGCACGTCACACTGTGATTTACAACATACCTAATATAGTCAACACCCCAAGAGCACTGCATTGCTGCACATGGCTGAGGGTAGCACGCACACCAAGGAATTGTCCCATCTGCAATACGTTGTGTGGCACACAACCATTACTCACTCACTACAATACTTGCAGTGTAATCTCCCTAAATGACAACAGTGAGCAGATATGCTGGGTATGTCAGACATACACACACCTTTGTCTCTGTAGTGTCGTGTGTCCAAAACACATGTCCCCTTCTGCACCCATATGTCACAGTATGTACCACAAAACCATATTTCATATCAAAAGCGTTGATGGAGCTGTACTCCTTTTCCCATCTGCGTTTCTAAGCGGTTCATTTGAACCCCAAAACCATATTTCATCTCAAAAGCGTTCATGGGGCTGTCCCCATTTCCACCAAAGCCACAAAATGTAGGGGTACTGCAACACACACCGATTGGCATTCCAAATCCGTCCCATGCCATATGCACCCATCACACTATTCCATTGCCTTGATCACGCACACACATTGTAGAGCCATACACACGCATCTGGGAAATCAGTGCACAACTGTGCACAAACTGTGAATGTCAGACATCTAACACAAACCTTGCAAGGTGCAACACAATAACCTTTCGTCTCCGCCCCACAGGTGACGAACAGCATGATGCTGGAGAGGGAGACAGCAGCCATCACAGCCAGTCCACAAGCCCTCCACCCAGACTCACGGATGTGGAAGACCTGAACACCTCTTCGGACGAGGACTCCCGACCAGGCACATCGGGCCTGATTCACAGAACTAACTTACGTCAAAAACGTAAACGTAAACGTAAACGTAAAGTTAGTACTTTTTAGGTATTCACAGAATACACTTACTCATTTTGGTATTCACAGAATGAACTTACTCATTTCGGTATTCACAGAAGTTAGTAGTCCTAAAGTTCATTCTGTGAATACCAAAATGAGTAAGTGTATTCTGTGAATACCTAAAAAGTACTAACTTTACGTTTACGTTTACGTTTACGTTTTTGACGTAAGTTAGTTCTGTGAATCAGGCCCATCTGGTGTGGCAGGGTGCAACCGCTCCCCAGGACCCCTCCTACCCACCAACCCATCTCCCAGGGCTGGTGACCAGTCCCAGGCCCCTGCTGCCACGGTCATTGTGGCCACCACCACCGCCGCAACCACCACCACCAGGGCCTCCCTGACCACTCACCCTGCGCAACGGGTGGTACGCACGTCGACATCGACCCTGGGAGCCAGAACAAGGCCCCGGGTGACCAATGTGGCGAGTGGGCAGGTCGGTGGCAGCAGTTCAGGTGGGAGGAGCAGGGTCAGGCCAACGCCATCAGAGCCTGGGAGCCAAGCCCTGCCGCAAATCACCAGAATCCTTGTGGCCTATGAAGAGGCCCAGGGACAATGGGCCCGGTCAGCTGCCGATACGGTGGAAGTCCATGCGGTGTTGAGGTCCATGGACGCCCATATGGGCCAATTCGTGACCCGTATGGGCCAACTTGTCGACCTCATGGGCCAGCTAGTGGTGGTGGTGAGGGCCCAATCAAGGCCAACCACACCACCTCCGCCACCACCTGCTGGGGCGCAGGGTTGTGCAACATCCAGTTCCCCTGCGTCCACAGCGAGTGGGCAATCCTCAGCCACCACCAGCAGCCCACAAACACAACCCCCCCCTCTCAAATGTGGAAGGGGTCGTCCGAAGAGGAAACAGGTGTCCAGAGATGACTTTGCACGCTTCAAACGCCAGTGAGTCAGTCAGCCACGGTGGCCATCTACTGCATTCACTTGGACTACTATCCTACCCCACACTGCCATGTGAATGGCATGTGTCTGTCGGACTGTGGACCCAGAACAACAGGGGTACACCTTGACCATCACGCGGACATGACCGTCAACTCATTGTTGCAGCATGCACCACTTTTGTGATCACCTTGCCCACAATCACATGTCACTGCTTAAAATAAATACACCTGGATCACATTCTGTTTTATCTGCTCTGTGTTTAAGCAAGGATGTGCAACCGTCACCATGATCAGGAATGCATCTGAAGTGTGGTATGTCGATAGGCCAGGAGAGGCTGTAGGGACCTAGGGGTGAAAAACAGAACAAGAGTCCATTGAATGTGTGTGTCACACACTCATCACACGGTACTTGTCATCAAGTTTAAGCAATGTACACACATCTCACAGAGCAACAGGGCACAATGCTACAGCCACTGTCAGTGGCATACTACCCTGGACATGGACCATTGCCACACAGCACTCAGTGAACAATAGGCCGCCGTGACAATGCACACATACACCTACACAACTACAGCAACATCAGCCGTCGTACATGGTCACTCACCGTCAAGTGAAGTAGCGGGCGATGAGCTGCTGACGCTCATTCACTGCTTCCTCCTCTCCACTGTCCTCGTCACTGGACACGGCTTGGTCTGCAGGTGGGGGCCCTGGCTGATCACCGTCATCCACTATCAGGGGGATCTGCCTGCGAATCGCGAGATTGTGCAGCATGCAGCATGCCACAACTATCTGGCACACCTTCTGTGGGGAGTATGCCAGTGCACCCCCGGTGCGGTCCAGGCATCTGAATCTGGACTTCAGGAGTCCAAAAGTCCGCTCCACCACACGTCTGGTCCTCCCATGTGCCTCATTGTATCTGACATCAGCTGGTGTCCTAGGATTACGTAGTGGGCTCAGCAGCCAAGGCCCGTTAGGATATGCAGAGTCACCTGTGTGTGAGAAACACAGAGAATCGTTGCAATTCCAACAGGATACAAGACAGCATGTCACACCCAGCACGCTACACGAGTATGCATACTCACCAACAATCCATGCACGGTCCGGTTGAAGATTGGTCATCATTCGTGGGAGGATGCTGTGGCGCATGATGTGCGAGTCATGGGTGGATCCGGGAAACTTCGCCCACACGTGTGTGATAATCATGTCCGCAAGGCACACCACTTGCACATTCAGGGAGTGGAAATGTTTCCGGTTCCTATAGATGTGCTCCATGGCCTGTGGTGCAACAAGGCCAACATGGGTGCAATCAATTGCACCAACAACGTGGGGGATGCGTCCAAGGGCATAGAAAGCACCCTTCACTGCCGCCAAATCACGAGCCCTGGGGAATCGGATGTACCTGTCCCTGTAGAGCATCATAGCTGACAGGACATCCCGTAGCACCATGCTGAACATGGGCTGGGACATCCCACCTCCACTGCCCACCGTGTGTTGGAAAGATCTGGTTGCGAGAAAATGCAGTGCAGCCATCACCTTAGCCGTGGGGGTGAATGCTGTAGGATACACCCTGCGAGGACGAAGGTGGGGTTCCAACATTGCACATAGGTGATGAAGGGTGGGTCGGTCCAGACGAAATTTCCGTATAACCTCCACATCCTCCATGTCTGACAGCAATTGGTAGGGGCGATGTATGTTTGGTCTCCTCCTAGGACAGATGGAAGTGGACACATGTCAATGCAACACACCACATGGCATTTTCACATACACAAAACTAAAATTACTGACAAAGCAATAGAATCACAGAACAGCTGACAAGTAGGGACAGCACAGATACAATACTCTTACACAGGTCCCCTTACCAATAGCAATGACCACTGACACAAACCATTGCTATGAGCATGCACATGGGGATTTAGGCCATAATAGCTTGCAAGGCATGATGATGATTTCAGACTGCATATGTGGGAAGCGGCAACACCACAGCAATATACCTAGCTGCTGTGCCTGACACAGCTTCCGAGGCTGGGTGAGTATGGCACACACCAACAGCACAATGTACACAGGCTGAGCGGCCCAAACAAGTGGGTCCTGTTGCACAACGGGATATGAGACAGTCAATGATGTCCCTAGTTCACCCAATGTACAGCACTGTACGTATCACACCTCCAACACACATTGACAGGTGTACACATTGACAACTCCATGACAACACAGCTGTGTGAATGCAAATACACATCACAAGTGACACGTAACGTTGCACGTGCCAAGTGGGAGATGTACATTGAGAAATATGGCATGTGTGTGCATATGCACATCCCATGCTCACATGCTAATGTGTACATGATGATGTGCCAACAGACATGGGGAGGCTGAGCACTGTCCGTCAATGCCTAAGCACACAGCATGAAGTGGCCCTGTCTAGTGTGGACATGCTCCCACACACAAATCATGGCCACACCTGCAAATGCATGGCGCACATTAAACTGTGGATTCCACATGGCACCAGCGGACTGTACCCGCCATGGACCAGGCCCTTGAGGCCAACTCTAATGGCCCTCGCGGTTGCATCCTGCATGTTCGACTATAGAGGTAAGCGTACCGGGACAGCTCGGAGCAGGCCATTGTGTGCATTTGAAGTAGGCAGACATGGTACACCAATTGCAGCAGCTTGGACCCACTGAATCAGCCCCAGGGGGCTATATGAGTGTGGGAGGGAGACCGGCATTACCACAGCTTCCAGGGACTGCTGCCTGGCATCCCTCAACAACACCTGCTGCTGCTGCCACCTGTCCACCTTCATGTCGATGACTCTGAAGATATGTCCAGGTCCACTCACCAGCGAGGAGCTGGAGATCCTGGATTCCGAGCTCCACGCACACTGCCCAAGGCTATTTCTTGCAAAAGTTGTGTGTGTAAGACAACTACAGTGTGTGTGGGAGTGCATGTGGGGGACACACATGTCGTTGATCCGCAGCACTATGAGTCAGAGCCTGTGGGGTTCCAACATGCACTGCTTACCATGCTTACTACAGGTGGAAGGGGTATGTAGGCTCTCTGGTGCTTTCCAATGCATGTCCCTCCCGAGTGGTGGTACATGGCATTTTCATGTCAGACATCCAGTGACGCAGCCACTTGGCAATGCAGGACTCAGGGCAGTTATTGCTTGTGTGAATGGGTGGCTGGGTCCCTGCTGGCCTTCTCAGTCTCAGCAGACCTGGGCTGCACATTGACCGCCCAATCCTAGAAGGAAACAACATTGACTGTACAGTGGGTTACATGTGTCTTTTGTTCACAACTCTCCGGAAATGCGCAAACTCAGCCCTGTCGATTGAACACTCCAGGCCTTGTGTTAGGGATGTGTGTGAGAGATAGTGGCACTGAATGTGACCTCCATTGCGGGGTGAGCCATTCACAGGGCGAGTACGTTGAGGGCTGCACAGTGTTGGACACAGTGAGTCCACCCACAAAGATGTGTTGCCTTGTGATCTATGTGTTGGTCTACCTGACAATGGACAGTAGATGTGGGCAGACTACACATTGCTCAATGTGCTGGCATCCTGCATGTGAATGGGATGGACAGGTACTGTGTACACACTCCCACCAGCATGCATTCACGTGTGGTGTACACATGCTGTTATGCCATGTCCGATTACGTTTTGGCTCTGTTACACATCTCTGAGTATTTTGGATGGGTCAGCATCATGCCACTGTGATTGGTGGATGTGGGTGATGATGAGAAGTGTATGAGTGATATTTCAACCCTCTTGTGTACCATCCCTGCAGTTGGAAGTCCTCCAGCCCAAGGCCTTGTGATGAGCCATTGTATCCAAGTTGATGCCTCTGTGTATGTGTAACCGACAGTGCAGCCAATTCCGCAAAGGGTGTGACGTCATATGCCGGATGAGCGACTACGTGGCGGAGACGAATCGGGGGATGCCCCCTCGTATTGTCAGGTTAGCACGGCGCTGCATTTCACCACTAATGGTCTGCATCTTGACAGTCACACAGCCTGTGCCGGATGCACGTTTGTAGGGGCATCAGCAGCAAGCAAGTGTACAGTATTGTGGGATGGTGTCTTTTGCTGTGAGAGGCAGCATGTGTCCACAGCCTACCCATAATCTGGGTAATGTGATGTTTGTTGTGTGATGCAGTGGGTTGTAAGTGTACTCTGTGCTGGGTGCATCTGACATGCATATGCGATTCCTGAGGGTCAAGATGTAATTTGAGCACTCTGCATTGTCAATGCATTCAGAGTCGTAGCCCTCAGGAACAACCTGTAGTAGGCTGGAGTGGCAATTCACATGTATGTTTGAGGCACTGTGCCTACTCTGATTTCGTACGGAAATATGTGTGCGATGCCTCACCTCATATTCCTGGTACTTACACATCCGGCACACTGTGCAACAGTAGTTGTGCTCGTGCGAACGACAGGTGGATGGCATGGGCTCATGACCATTGTGGACTGTCATGTTGCAGTCTGTGTGAGTGGTGTCCCATTCTGCTCCATGCAGGTATGTCCTTGGCCTAATTACGTAGTGGTCATCCTTGCCACCATCAGGACAGTGGGTGTGCACACAGCGATTTGTGGCGATGGTCGCAGGGTGACACAGGCCGGGTGTTGTGCTATGTGCACAACACATGTGCCACTTATTAGCGGCTTCATTTTCTGTACGCCAGCCATTACGTGTTAATTGTGGTGGCTGTATACAATTGCACAGGTATCGTGCAACATGTGGATTTGGAAATGTTCTGTGCTGCTTCCCTTGCACATGTCTGTTTAATTGATGCCAAATGAGTGAGGCCACCTCGCTCTCTCTCATGTAGCATCTCCCGTGGGTGCTGAGGGACAGGGGACTTTCAACAGTGGTGAGGCATCGGATGAAGCAGCTGCACAGGAGCTGAGTGAGACAGATGTGACCAGCGCCTCGGAGGGGCCAGACGTGTGCTGGATGAATCACAGGCCGAGACGGCAATTTCTGCGTCATCTGAGGACAGAGGTGATGCATCCATGTTTGCTAGCACAGGGGACGTGGACTCTGGCTCCTCTTCAGCCACGCGGAGGCCAATGCCCGCCCTCCCATCTACTTCCACTGGTGCAACACGTGTCGGCACAAGGATGAAGGATAGAGTGTCCTTCACACCAGGCACAGCTGCCCCTGCACATGTGACCCCTGCTGCCCTCAGTGCTGGGTCTGTTGAGCTTGTGCGGCATCTCTGCGTGGGGCAGACAGCTCTCCTCAATGACTTCATTGCCCATGACATCACCTTGCCGCAGGTGACATAGTTCATGGAGGGCCTACATGTACGAGTGGGTGGGCTACACCAGACTGTCCAATGGTTGTCCTCCCCAGTCAAGGTGGGCCTTCAACTGGGCCAATCTCAGGCTGACATTCCTGACCCTTTCTCCACCCCCCTGGAGAGTGGCACATCTGACAACAGCAGGGCACGAGTCCTAAAAAGGAAAAGTGGGGGGACGCTGATGTCACGACAGGAAGTGACATCACGAAAGGTGGCTTGCACCGTCAGACTCATTGCCTCCCCTCGCTCACCCCTTATATGCGATTGCATCAGAGAAGCCAGCGCGTGCACTAGCAGCTCCGATCTCGCCCCAGAGAGGCCAAAGAGTGAATGTGTGGCTCCATTTGCTCCAGTTATCGAGCTCACGGTAAAATAAGTGGGGGGACGCCGTCCACCCGTGTGGTACCCCGACTTGAGCCCTGGACAACAGTGACAATGCATGACAGTCTCCGGAGTCCGGATACACCACATGCAACACACAGAAGCTGTAGCTGCCCTAGCGGGCCAGGCCGCAAACACCATCCCAGACGAAAGGTAGAACCACCCCGGCGCGCATAGTCATTACATCCGCTGTCATTGACAAGGGACCCATAGAGTGAGATATGGGCCTCAGGGTGATGGGCCTCCGAGCCATCCCCCGCCAAAGAGTGTCATGCAACTCACACATATCTCAAAGCCAATAGGACACTTAGCCTGCACAGTGCACACTGAGAATGTGTTGCCTGCGAGATGTGACCAGGAGAAGGGCGCCATGACCTCCCACCCACCAAGCTCCACTGCCAGCCCGTGCCCTGGGTAGCCTGTGCAGGTTGACAATGTAGGGGGTACACCTGGAGGACAGGGGATGTAAGTGCCTTGGCAAGGGCCTGGCAGACGCACAGCAGTATCCAGCATGTCCCCAGAGGGAGGGCTAACGTCTACACCTGATGCAGCATTGATCGTGTGCCCGCCTGTTGTGCCCACACGAGTTCACATTCATCCCCAGACAGGTAGGCTTTCCAAATACCCAACACAGTGGAAATCTACCCCTCCGGGATCCTCCCCACACAGTCTGTTTCAACACTGCATGAGTGCACCTACCCATGCCACCCACCCACCTGGGCCAAGCAGCCCTCCCGCTTCACATGCCACATGTGTGTCTTCCACAGTTGTGCTTCTCTCTCAGGGGCGGACCTCCAACTGTCCCGTAGCACACAGACAGCACTGAGTCGGACTGTCATCCTGTTTGAATGGTAGGCACCCTCACACAACTACCTGTGACACAGTGGTGGCTGTAATGGCTATTGTGACTGCCATGGCAGTGTTGCTGGCCATGGCAGGGTACACTCACACACAATGCATACGCAGCTTTTCGTATCACTACTCTGCACATCAGACTGGCCACTGTCCCTGGTGTTGAACAATATTGCCGCCTGTCTATGTAATCTGTGACTGGATGCTTTTGTTCCTGTAGTCGGTTGTGTCTGTGTAGTTGCTGATTGCAGTTGTTACTGTGTGTGCATAGTTAAGTGAGGCACATGCCGTGTATGGTACCTCAACAATTGCAATGTCTGGTCTCACATTCCAATGTGTTTCACACGTGGCTGGGACTTCACTTCTTTCAAACTCTGCTACTTGTGTGTGTGATGAAGAAGTATTTTTGTGACACGGATTGTCTGCATGTATTTGGTGGTATTTCTTGGAAAATGTATACGTGTCATGTTTGCGTGCCAGCAAAGCACAGGGTGTGAGTCTAGCCACAGGATGACAGGTAGCATGTGCAGAGTGTGCGGGTATGTGTGAGCTTACTTTCTGGGTGGCCAGCAGTGTAGGTGTATGTTAATCTTGTGATGAACATTGAGCCTGGGCACATGGCTTACTTTCAATGTGTGCATTTGGGAGGTGTAGGTGTGTGTGGTGTGAAGGGTGTGACTTTGGGGTAGTGTTGGTGTGTGTGTGTGCGCTCTGGCAATGTCGACTACACACATGTGTTACCCAGGGGCATGGTGGGTGTTTGCATCCGTGTTCAGGTCTGTGAATGTGAGCACATGTGTGTATTGTATGTTGCACAGTGTGCAGTGTGTGGGTGTGTCCGTGCAGTTCAGGATGACTCCTACTTGATATGTTTTGGCCATTGTGGGTCTGCAGGGTGTGTGACTGTCAAGATTGTGCCTTGTTTAATTAAGCATGTATGTGAATTTCTGCAGTTCGTACTCACTGTGCAGACCTGCCCACCCACACTGATATCATGTGTGTGTTTTGTCATGCATTGCTGTAGCATGCTTCTTGCGTGGCTCCTAATTTTGCTTGATGAGTGTGATGTCAGACAGTGAAGGTAATTGTACACATATGTAGGACTGTGCTTTGTAGTGACCAGGCCGTCAGTGTTAATGTGATGATCTGTTGGGCCACGTCAGAGTCTGACAAGCCAAGGCCCACGACCTCTGGTATTTCACTAGGTCCACTGTGGCGGCAACTCATATGCATTGACATCCAATGACACTAGACTACATGGTCATCTCACGACTCTCGTGAACTTCACACACTCTCATCCTCTCTCATTCGTACTTGTCTTCGATAAATAATTCTACAGAGTCACATATTTGCTTCAAGGCATGTATTTGAACTTACTTCCTCTGTGATGCAGTATAGTGGACACTACTGGCAGCGAAATGCATGTGGAGGATATACTTAGCATGATTACACATACAAAAGGGGGTACAGGTAGATGTGATTAGTTGTTGATTGTGGAATAAAGGCTTCAGAGTTACAACTGCCTTGCCCTTGCTATGCCAAAGTACATTTGCTCATTACTGAAGAGCTCTAGACTTTGACACAGACAGTATTCATTTTGCCTACCAGACAGCTTGACAATATAGGCACAGTACATCTCAGTTCCATGGTACAGGATTACTACAATAGTGACTCAGACACACCTGCGTCAGAGGTGACATCAGAGCATGAGCCTACATGCATGCAGCAGCGTCTCACAAGTTGTTGCAATGTGGTGGCTACTGAACATGACACAATAACTAGGGCCATGTTGTAGGGGGTTGCATTTGTTGTCCATGCAAAAGTCCTGGCACGGAAGTACAGACAAAGGTGAGGTGACAGTTCCCACGTAATACAGCAGACAGATAAGTGTGCACTGACAGGTGCATGTGTTCAGGTGCGCAGAATACATATTATAGCATAGTTGTTCGTGCAGGATTGGGCATGTGGTTACTGTACACAAGTCCCATACCTCTGCCTCCCCCTGTTCATGCAGAGACACGGGATATGATGAGGAACAGAGTGCATGTCCCGAAAATGTCAAATGTCATGGCAGTGGAGTTGATGGTAAGGTGTTTTTGCAGATTGTATGGTATAGTTGTTGTACAGCTAACTGCCCACTCCGTGCGAAAGCCAAGCATAGGTACGGTGTTGCACATCAATGTTCAATTGGGGGTATTGAGTCGGGGACCCATGAATTGACAAGTTGTCAGGTATGCGATACCTTCCAGCAGAGCATCCCTCGCATTGGTGGTAAACGTGGATGACATCCAATGAAGCGGATGGTGGGTAGCAACGTGTTCATCGTAAGTTGTCCCTTGTAGAAGCCTGATGGGACATGTTGGATGACATTCGATGAAACTGTGATCCAGAATACGTTGTGTGGAGGCACACTGGTCCCATTGCAGTGTGTGTCCGATTGAAGCCACAGACGCCATGCCCACATACACTGAACAGATCCTGTCGTGGGCGTCCAGGGGTGCAAACAAGTGTACCAAGTCCGCCTTTGGACATGCCGGGTTGGAGAGACATAAATCCACGGGCCAGTGGAACGGACACCTCCGACAGTAGAAAACGGGGATGACGCAGCTGAACATTTCAATGCGGTCAGTTACTCGGTAACTTACATTCAGCATAGCCAGATTTGCACAGCCCACTATCTGTAGCAAGCTGTCACTGTACAGCTGCATCTGTCCGGCGTAGTTGGGAAGCACTGGTGCAACAGCCATTTTGCTACAGGCTGATGTGATGGCGTGCTCCGGCTGCCTGAGCAGCCTGCAGAGTGCAACCTCCGACGATGCTGGGAATTCTGGAATGGATGTACGGCGGCAGGACTTGGGGTATAGCTTGGGCGGAGGACACAGGCCCTCATCCCACATGCTTCAATGAATGGTCAAGGCCAGTGGTGTCTGACTCTTTCCAGATTACTTGCATTTGACCCACAAGGAGGAGTGGTATAATTGTATTTTGTAGTATTATCTTTCTTTCATGTTAGGCGCTATCTGACAGTGGAAGGTTTACTCTGCATGGCTATGTTTGGCTTCTTGTTGGTACAATGGCTCCATTCTCCTGCAGAATTTGTTGCAATGTGATTTCAGAGTAGGAATGGAAGGCCATTCAGTGCTATCTGCTCTCCCGTGTGTGGGCGGGAGACTCCGTTGCCGCTGTACATTGAGGCTTCTGTGTGGGTGTAGTAATTGGGAACACCCGTTCTCAGGCAGCAGGGTTTTTCTATTTTGTACATTGCATGGCTTGATATTGCGAGCAGGATGGAATAGGTATTTTTGGATGAGACTGGCGTGCCTTTTGCGGACAATGTCCATATTCTGCGCTGTTATGTAGCAGCCGCCGTGTGCTTCTCCATGTTTTGCACACAAGGGTGTGTCCTATTTTGACATCACATTACTCCCCTGTTAGGGACACTTGTGTGACATCCAGTTGACAACTGTGAGTTGTCGGTTGGGGACATGATTGATGCAGGAAGGCCACGTGACATGTGCCTTCAGGGTGGGGCTGGTGTGTGGGGTGTGTAGTTGTGACCCTGTGGTGTTTGTGTGCAGCCCATGTGTGGCGCTGTCGTTGGCCTCTGCATTGTGCGCATGTGTACCTGCGTCATCGCCGCTGCGCTGCGGTACCGTGGTGGGGACGTCACTTCCTGGTCCCGGGTAGTGGGTGCCCAGGATGTTGCGAGTTGTTTTATTTTAAAAGGTGGGACATGTGTGGGTACAGTGGTGGATGTGTCCTGTCCACACAGGGGTGTCTGGGGGGGACATGTACAGTTTTTCCGCCCTTGCATTGTGTGCAGTGTTTGCGTGCCCTTGTTGTGTGTCTGCCTACCTGCGTCATCGTGGCGCATTCACTCCTAGGTGGTGCATCAGGTACAGCATGGGGATGGCATGGAGAGCAGGATTCATTTCGGGGTGGGCCGCCTTTTTGGTCTCCGTACTCAACAGTCGGGTTTCCGCCTTGGTATCTCGTGCAGTGTCTCTTTGCCGGTGAGGCTGTTTGGTTGTGGCATCGTAATTTGGACGCCGGGCGGTACGTCATTTCGTCGGACGGTGTGTCTCCATTGGCTCGCACCGCTACGTAGACGGGCGCACTTTGATGGCGGGCGGCGTCGCAGGCTTACGGGCGGTGTTTGGCTGACTTTTCACATCCTAATTTGGCGGGCGTGTGGGCCCTTGCTGGCGGACGGTAACTAGCGGATTTTGCCTCCGACAGCACGGCGGTAGAGCTTCCGCCCGACATCATAATGGGCCCCTATATTATTTACAACGATATTTTGGATTCGATATTTTTGTACTTACCTGTTTGTAGATAGGAAGTCGATATTCTGGCATTCTATATTTTGTCATCGATATTCTGTCAGTGATCCGTGTTACCGTTGTGTTCAAGGAGTTCCTAAGCAACGATATCTCACGCTTGTTTCTTTCTTTCTTTTTAAGGATGAAAGGCCGGAATTAACGTTGGAAAGGAGTTTGGGAGCACCAGGGGCTGAACCGGAACTCGCCATGGTGGAACAGGAAGAAGGACTGGAGGACGCATTGGAGCAACACCGGAGCTCAGCTGGAGTCAAGTAACGAGGCTAAGCGATTTCTTGTAAACAGGAGCGGTTTAAATACCCTTGCACTCCGCTTTTCACTCAATACACCTGTACACGTTTCTGACAGTTAACACGTGTCTGTTTTATGCCGTTTGGATTATTTTGCATGTGGCAGATGAAACGTGTGCTGAGTCATCCTTGAGGCTCAATGAGAGTTCTTTATACAACCTATAATGTGCTATGTGTATTGCAAAATAAAACCAACACTTTTAACACAATATATGCCATAATGTGCACGATGTAACCATACACCACAAAGAATGGTAAACCAAGAATCATCAAGACTATCATTAAGAAATCAATGACAAATTCCTGCCACCTACAACAATGCATTCCCACTGATTTCTCAACAAACTTTGATTTTACCCTCCTTCCTTAGATCTTAGCAGCAGCTTGTCTATTTTTTTATTATGTAATGATTTTAAATAATTGAACATGAAGAAAATCACTTCACTTCACTGAGGGGTAGTTTGCAGTAAGGCAAACAGAATGTACTGGTGGATAAAGGAGGATTTGCCCCAGGGATCTTTGTGTCCATTGGTAATAAGGGTCCATGAGCCACCCCACCTACTAGCTAGTGAATTGCAGAACAATGACACCTCTCCCCCAGCTCCTCAGAATGCATTTGGACCTGCAGATGAACAGAAGAGGAAGAAGCCTAAGGTCTGTGACCTGTGTGGATACCGGAAAGGGTGAACCTGATCCTACTTGTACACAGGGCTCAGAAGTAGACTGCAAGGGTCAATTGCCTGACCTCCTACATGGCGACATGCACACCAATAGCTGCAAGAGGCTGTTTCATGCCGTGACTGGACCCTGACTGAACTGTGCTATTGGCCTTTGTGAAGTGGGTTCTGGCCTCAGTCCCTGAGGTTCCAGGAGCCTTAGAAATGGGCACTAGGAACTGCTGCAAAAAGAAGAAAAAATTGGGATTTTTTTAAAATTCCAATGGACCCGGAGTAAGGCTATCTGGCAAAGGTACAACCTCAGCAGGCAGGAAAAATCAGTCTAGTCCCACTCAGAGCTTTTTGCCACCTAAAAAGAGCTTCAGCAGACCCTTGTGTTTAAAGTATCTTGCTTCAGTGTGACCTGCCTGGCTACAGATTCTAGGCTGGTCCTACTGGAAGTTTTCAAGCTTCAATAAAGAGACTAAGGGGTTTATTTAGAGTTTGACAAATAGGATTCTCTGTCAAAACGCTTCCAATAGCTCATAAGGCCCGAAGTCCCAGCGAACAAACCATGGCCGGGAAAAGGCACAAAAGGTATCTGGCTGACGATATGACTTCGGCTACAGTGAAATAAAACATTTTCCACTCAGCCTTTCCTTGCAAAACAACGGCTAACGTGTATCCCACTCTGAGTAGACTTCATAGGATACAGCTTTCAACTATGCCCCACTGGAGGATTTCAAACTCCAGAAAAAAGTTTAAGTCAGAAGGTGACCTCTTTGACTAGGCCCTCTTTGACTAGGCCCTCATGCTAGGCTTAGCCAGTATTGGGTGCATCACATCAATCTCAACTGATTGCACTACCGAATATCAACCCCCAGAATATCGTGGTACAAGAATATTGAGGACTGAATATTGAAGGGCAAAATATCGAAAGGTAAGTCCATTTGTGAAGTGTAAATTTACTATTCCTTACTTGCCATCTATGTACCTTGAAGATGTATGCACCACATAGGAAGTGTATAGAAAACATAGACTTACTTATCTGTCACTATTGTTTCTATATTTTTCCTTGATATTGTGTACCATCGATAATCTGGGTCGATATTCAGGGTGCACACCCCCTTAACTTATGTCTAGTCCCGAGTCTTTCACACCTATAGAACCTATTCTGTTTGTTGGTGCTTTCTAACCTATAAACTTTAAAATTAATTTCCCTGGTTCCCCTGATTGGATTTGAATAATTTTGTGTCACTTGTCTTAATAAATTTCTCCTGATTTTGAAAATTTAATTATGGGATTTTATTATGTTGTGTGTTGAATTTGCAATTATGATATTGCTAAATACTTAACAGATTTTCCTTACATTGGGACTGTCTGCTCTGTGCCACAGCTTACAGAGGTTGACCCCAAGTTTATTTATTTAGCTTGTGTAATGGACCTGACAGAATTTTGTACCCATTACTTTGGTAGGACTCATATCCTTCCCAACCAATAACACATTTTCTTACACATGCCTTTGTGAATTGGCTCCAAAACGTATTATATTCATGTATACTCCATGTAAATAGAAAAAACTCTGTCCTCTTCGCACGTCTACCAATAGGGAGTTGGTAGATTCTAGGCTGATTCACAAAGGAATGTAAGAGTAATTAAAAGGATATTCCTGCAGTACTACTTCCAATATTAAGAAATGCTGTTCTCAGGTCCAGCGATCCCATTATTAGTCTGAGCTATTATGTTTAGGTCATCATCTACTGATCTGTTGTTGTGTCACTCACATTTTGCTCCCACCCACTGAGGCATGCAGCAAAGGGAAATAGGGCAGTCTACTTCAACCACTGGCTAACTTCACTTTGAATAACTGGATTGCACATCCACACACAAGGTAGTTTCCTTCAGTGCCTGTGTTTTTAGTTTTTACATGGTTATTATTATTATCATTATTATTATAATTATTTTTATTACTTTAGTGTTCTTTTTCTGTTTAGGGCCTGATGTGATAGTAGGATGCTTTCTATCAGCTCTACATTTTGGTTTTGATGTGAGCACAGGACACATTCCAGCTTATCAGTTTTAGGGGTGGGCATAGCGTGCTTAATTTGTTGCAGAGTAATAATGTGAAATTAGGAAAAGTACGTTACATTACACAGAATGACGTCAGGGGCAGAACCCACCATTTCCTGCTTTTTTTTTTTTTAATAATTCTTTTTATTAACATTCATTGACATAAAACATACAGTACAGAGGATGTAGCATGTTTGTACACGGTGGAGACAAGCAGCAGTCACAAATACAACATTGCTTTTCATTGGATGCTACGGAGTAGGGGCATCATCGCAAACAATGCTACGAGGCGGGCTACATATATTCCCCCGATAAGAATTCCAGGGGTTCCATATTTTGGACCATATTTTGGGGCAACCTCGGGCCGTGTAAACTGTCTTTTCCCTGTACATGCACCAATCGAGGTCTTTCTTCCAATCTACAATCGTGGGTGGGAGTGTCGCTCCCCAGAGCTGTGCAATGTTCCTCTTAGCTACCATTAGACCCAAAGTAACCCATTGCGTTTGATGATTATTTGGGTCTGTGGGCTCCCAGACGTTCAGGAGGCCTCTACGAGCCTCCAGACGGAGGACGACTGTTAGTACTTCATTGAATACGTCATGGACCTTTCGCCAGTAGGATTGGATATGTTCGCAGTCCCAGATTATATGGATAAATGTACCTAATTGAGTGCACCCTCTTCTACAGTCTCCCCCCCACCCCCGGCCGCTCCCATATGTAAAAGGCGAGGCCCTGTAACATAGACTCTGTGGAGGATTTTGAGTTGTATTAGCCTAAGGCGTGCTGGGATTGCGACTATTCTTGGGGAGGATACTGCTTCCTGCCATTCTTCATCATCCATTTCAATCCCATCCCTCACCCATTTTTCCTGTAGTGTTCGGAGGGGGTTTTCCATGTTGTTTATCAGTTTCTTATATATTAAAGATATGGCTTTTTCGGGTAAATAACCATCAAGTATCCTGTCTTCCAGGGGGGAGGACTCAGGAGGGGAGGAACCCCTTTGGAGAAGTGATTGAAGTGCATGGTGGGCTTGTGCGTACCGAAAAAGTTCCGAATCATCTAATTCGTGTTGTTGTTGAAGTGTGGTAAAGGGCTTCACCCCGCCCTTGTCCCAGAGGTCGTCAATTCGCGAAATCCCAATAAGTTCCCATTTGTCAAATCCCTTTGATCTCCATAGGTCACCCAGCATTTGGGAGTCCCACAATGGAGTTGCTAGCGTGGGTTTTTGCCCCCATCCAAGCGATCTGTTGGCTGTATGCCAGACGTCGACCAAATGTTTAGTAGGGCCCGTCAGTGGATATCGACCAAGTTTTGAATAGAGCACCCGGTTGTAGGTCCCCCCGGGGAGGATCCACCTATCCATATTATAACCGGAGTCATCGGGTCGGCCATATGTGCCGTGGTTAATAGCCGCAAGGTGTGCTGCCCAATAGTATTTCTTGATGTCTGGTAGGCTGATGCCCCCATCATACCAGTTGAGTGTGAGTTTGTGTAGTGCGATGCGCGGTTTTCCATCCCACAACAGATCTCTCTGGAGCCCTTCAATTTCTCTAAAGTACGAATTTGGGACAGAATCAAACGAGTTCTGCAATGCATATAAAAGCCGGGGTAGTGACATCATTTTAAAGCGGGCCGCTTTGCCCAATAACGAGAGAGGAAGTGCTTTCCAACTAGTTATATCTCATTTGAGCCGCTGCAGTGGTGGGATGAGATTACGGTTATAACGGAGTGTTTGATCTAGGGAGATGAATATTCCCAAATATCGGAAACCTTCCGTATGAATTTGTATTGGGCAGTTTCGTGGTGGGGGAGGCGGGACTCCCCTGAGGGCGTACATGAGGGATTTTTGCCAGTTGACACGGAACCCGGAGTACCTGTCAAATATAGCCAGGATATCAAGGACCACGACCAGGGACCTCTCGGGGGAGGCAAGGTATAGTAGTATGTCATCTGCGTAGAGGGAAATACGGTCTTCCCAATCAGGGGACCAACGCAGTCCACGTATCACTGGATTTCTCCGGATCCATGCTGCAAGGGGTTCCAAGGCCAACGCAAATAGAAGGGGAGAGAGAGGGCACCCCTGGCGGGTCCCACGACTGAGCTGAAATGTGTCTGATTTTTTGTTGTTGACCACAACTTGCGCCATGGGCTCGTGGTATAGGAGGCGTAACCACTGAATAAAACCCGGGCCAAATCCCATCTTCGCAAGTACTGCAAAGAGATAGGGCCACTCAACAGTATCGAATGCCATAGTGGCATCCAGGGAGACAATTATTGCTTGTTCTTGGATCGTGGTCGCTCTGCCCAGAACTCAATGGACCCTACGTAAATTCAGTGCTGTATTTCTGTGCGGTATAAAGCCTGACTGATCTGGGTGTATTAGGCCCCCAATAATTTTTACTAACCGATTAGCCAGTAGCTTGGCCAGAATTTTAGGCTCTGCATTAAGGAGCGAGATAGGGCGGTACGATCCACAGTCGGTTTTGGACTTACCTTCTTTATGTATAGTCACGATATTGGCTACCCTTTGATCCAATGGCAATAACCCCCGCTCCCGGCTCTCCTCGTACATAGCCTTCAAGTATGGTGCCAATTTATCCGGCCTGAGTTTGTAAAGTTAAATTGGAATGCCATTGGGATCTAGAGCCTTACCGGAGTTTAATGATCGGATCGCAAGAGCTATTTAGTCTGCAGTCAAGGCGCTGTCAAGGAAGTTACGGTCGTCAACCGAAAGTGTGGGGAGAGAGAAATCCCTCAAGAGTTCGTGAGAATCGTTTTCATTGTATGGTGCTATGGAAGTGTACACAGTGTTGAAATGGTTGGCGAACTGGTTGGCGATGTCTTGCGGGTCCGTTATAGGAGCCATATCTGCTTCTCTAAGCTCAGGGACCAGTCTGCTAGCCCACTCCTTTCTATCAAGCCAGGCAATAAGTTTCCCCGCCTTGTCGCCCAGATCATATATTCTGCCCATCTTTTCCCTCCCCAAGGTCTTGGCTTTGTCAGTCACTAACGCCTTATAGCTATCTTGTTTAAGGCGGAGTGAGTGGAGCGTCTCGGGTGTGATGCCCGTTTCTAGTTCTTGTTCTAGTTGGTCAATTTCTGCCTCAGCATCTGAGATATCTTTTTGCCTATCTTTCTTCATTCCAGATATTAACGATAGAGCTTGACCCCGGATCACTGACTTAAAGGCTTCCCATAGTGTTTGAAAAGAGTCCACTGTCCCCTCATTTTCCCAGAAGTAGTCATCTATGGATTTGATCAGGTCTTTATGAATTGTCGTGTCCCGTAGGTACCACGGGTTAATGGGGGCAAGTCTGCCCACTCGTGTTTGGTTAAGGACTATGTGTACCCATATTGGGGAGTGGTCGGAAATACCTCTAGCTAAGTGTCGGATTTCCTGAATATGTGTAATTTGTGGTGCGGGGACTATTATGTAGTCGAGGCAGGAGAGACTGTGATGTGCACCGGAATGGAACGTATGTTGCACTTTGTCTGGGTTGTATGTCTTCCACCCATCAACAAGCCCCATGGCCTCCAGAAAATCCAGCAACCATTGTGACGACTGTCCCAGTACCCGGGGGGGGGTGTCTGTCTAATGTGCCTGAAACTACAGAGTTGAAGTCACCCTCAAGCACTAATAGCCCGTCTGGTAATGTGAGTAAAATGGTGCCCAGGTCTTTGAATGTTGTAGCTTGTAGTCCAGGTGGTACGTAAATTGACATGAGCGTAATGGTCTGTCCCTCCCATGTACCTGTGATCCCAATATATCTGACCCGATCGTCGGTCCATGTGGAGTTTACCGTGAGGGGAAATTATTTTTTCATCATGATGCCCACTCCCCGTGAGCTAGATGTGAAGCCTGCGTGTGCAATCATCGTGTACATCTGTGCATCGCCCTGCACGAACTCCCAACCAAGTGCGTTTCTTGGAGCAGGACAATGTCAGGGGCCTGTCTTCTAACATATTGAAGAACTACACTTCGTTTGATCTTGTCCCCAAGCCCGTTAACATTCCAACTTAGGGGCCGATTCCAATCTGGGTCGGAAAGCTCTCCGACCGAGCCGGATCCGGAGTGTTTTCCGACCGAGCCGGACTCCTGCAGTCCGACCGTGCGAGTACGATGCGGCCGCATGCTGCAGGACTCGATTCGGTCGGACTCCCATTGAAGTCAATGGGAGCCGGTCGTACGACGCGTACATGGGCTCCCATTGACTGAATGGGTATGTCGCGAACAAGTGCGCCCCCTACAGTGGGTACGCGTCGGTGCAACCCGCACCGTACATATCTGTGTTGGGGAGACCCATGGGTCTCCCCCTGTGTTCGACTCGTAAGGCTACGGTGTTGGGGGGTCCAGCACGGACCCCCAAAGTCCGGCTCCGGGAGCTTTATCGAGCCGGATGCTCCGACTCGATCCGGCTGTCCGACGCGTAGATCGTACTCGCTCGGTCGTATAACGTCTCCATTGCGTGGTGCGATTCGTTTCCGTACGAGTCGGTCGGAGCGGGTCGGATCCGGAAACGGTTCGGGCGGAACACACGCGTACAATCGCATCGTACTTGCTCGCTCGTACAGCTGTACGGGTCGGCCAGAAATCAAGCGTACGGCTCGTACTTTTTCCGGCCGGATCCCGTTCGGAGAGCTTCCGACCCAGATCGGAATCGGCCCCTTAGTATTTTAGCACTCTTGTCCCACAGCGCACTCATTGATTCTAAAAGAGATTTCTGTATCCTCTACGACGAGGTCAATAATATGTTCTGTCGATGTAAGAACCACAACATTAAACAAGTAACAACCCCCCTCCCTGCCTCCCTGCACTTTGGGCGTAGAACTGCCCATTGACAACTTGCAGAGTGCCTGTCGCCCTAGTGATTAACTAAAGGTAGATGTAGGTGGGGCGTATTGCCTCGTTTCCCTACTCCCCCCTTCTAAATTGTCTTAATATAGTTCCCAAAAAGAGTCATTTTCAAAGGTGTTAGGTGCGGAGACCCGGGTGCCGGCCCCCGGCGATCGGCAACAGCCATGGGTCACCAATACCTGATTCTGCCGTCCCAGGGCTTCATGTATGTCCAAGGAGGTTACATCACCATTCCATGTCTCTTCAGTCCCGTAGCTAGCATGCTGGGTCATCGCTGTCGCCATGATTACCAGGGAATTGGTCTGACCTGCTCTCAAGCCAGTCAGATGCCGCCTCTGGGTGCTCAAAGAACCAGGCTCGCCCCCCCGACTCCACACAAAGTCGTGCTGGGAAGAGCATCGCATATTTAAGACCCCTCTCCCGGAGTTTCTTCTTTACCATCAGGAAGGACCGTCTCTGTTTTTGTACCATTTGCGTGAAGTCCGGGAAAAAGGTGATCACGGCGTTATCAAAGCGGAGTGGAGGCGCTGTTCTGGCGCTCTGAAGGATCACGTCCCTGAAATTTAAGACTCTCGCCAACATTGGGTGCGGGGGGGGGCTCCCGGCCTTGGGCGCCCCCCCGGAACCCTGTGCGCCCTCTCAATGGCAAAAAAGTTACTGAGGCCTTTGGGCTGCAGATGTTTAAGGATAAGGTCCTCCACAAACAGGTCCGGTGCCTGCCCCTCCGCCTTCTCCGGCACCCCCAGTATGCGTAAATTGTTTCGCCGAAGCCGCCCTTCATAATCATCTAGTTTGAATTCAGAAAATTTGTGGAAGGATTGCAGATCTTGAACATCACTCCGGATTTGTGAGACATCTCCAACTAGGCTTGTTGCCGTGATTTCTACCTGTTTGACCTTCTCGTTTAGTTTGGTAAGGTCTGTACGGATTAGGTTTACGTCAATTGAGAGGGAGTCCATTTTGTGCTCCAGGGCAGTCTTTATGCCAGTTATGGCTTCCATGACGTCTTTGAGAGTCAACTCCGGATTTTCACCTGCCATGTCGTTCATAGATTTACCCCTGGTGTGGGGCTCCTGTGGCGAATCCCTGGGGAAGGCGTACCGGTCAAGCTTGTTGGTCTGGACTGTTTTGGAGCCCTTTGACGCTGCAGTTTTGGTCCTGTCCATGGCGAAGTTCAGTCTCTATTCACCTCTGGGTCGCAGCAGCTGGTGTTTGTGGAGCAGGTTCTGGGCACTGTAAGCCGATGGGTCCATTGGGCAGAGGGGTTCCCAGGAAAGCGGAGCGCACTTCTTTACTCTGCACTCGTGTGTCTTCTGGGAGCGGAGGGCAATACAGGTCTGCCCGCTCAGTGCCCCACAATATATCTCGGAGGACAGCTGAGGCGGCTCAGGCAGTCCTACGGGCCCTGTCCCGCTCCAGCTGAGCACCACGAGGCTCCTCCAGGGCTAGTGCAGGGCTGTTTCAGCATAGGAGGGTTGCCTTCACTCCGTGTTACCCCTTCACCACTCCAATCACAGGGATGGTATCGTGGGGGGAGGTGGGGTGGGGCCTGGGGGGAGTCTCGATCGGTCCCGGTGGGTCCCACCGCCGCTATCCCACTGCTCCTCACCGTCTCTTCCGGCGCGGTTGGAAGGCACTAGCGCCGCCTCAATGTTTTACAGGTCCCCTCCTTCTGCCCCACGTCTCAGCAATTGATGGGCCCCTCCGCCGGTTTTCACGCCGTCCGAGAAGGCTGTTGGGTGGCACTCTGCTTGGCGATAGGTCCGCTGCGGGCCGCAGAGTCGGCTCCGGGTCTCGTTGCCGCAGTGATCCGCTTCCTTCGGTCTCTCCGTCGGCCGCATGCAGCACTTTAGGCCCCGGCTCATACGTCACTACAGGCCCAAAATGAACGGAGCTCGCAGCGATGGCAGACACGGATCTCAGACCCCGGGATTCCCCAACATCGGCTCCGCACACCTTCAGTCACAGTTTGCTCCTCCTGGGACTCGGATTGTGACAACGGATAGACGTAAGGGAGATAGGGATTACGGAGCGAACAAGTTAGGCGGCCATCGCGGTCCGCTGCTTGGCCACGCCCCCTCCTGCTATTTTCTTAATCCAAAATCCATCTCTGCATACAAAATAGGCATAAGGATTCATTTTATGCTAATAAAATAGGGCTAAATGCATCAGAACACAAACAGCATCAGTCTACAGCTACTCACACTTGCTAAGTTCATTGTTTATGTGCTCCTGAAGTAGGACTTTTGAGCCAAATAACTCATAATAACCCATAATTATGCAAACAGGTATAATCATATATTTTCTGCATTTTTGTGTCAAAACAAAAACGCATATTTACTGAAATTACTCTGGCAAAATTAAATTTCACCCTGGCTTAATCAATTCCTTTGTCCTGTTAATGCTGTTGTAATTCCTTTTAGAGTAGCCTTTGTTTATCGGACTGTTGTTTCACCTTTCACTGCACTCCTGCAAGTCAAGCTGGTAGGTATTTAAGTTCAGGACTCCAGTTCTACTTTGTTAAAAATTTGCCCTTTCTGCAGGGTTACCCTAGATTTTGCCTTCGGCTGCTGAACCCATTGTTCATTGGCCGTAAGACTCTGTGCACTTTACCCCTGCTAAATAGGGATAAAGGGCATGTGCTCTTCCGTTTAAACATGGCAACATTGGCATATACATGATTGGCACATTTAATTTACTTATCAGTCCCTAGCATATTGTACTACCTTTACCTAGGGCCTGTAAATTAAATGCTACTAGTGGGCTGCAGCCAGCACTCTTTGCGCCACCCACTATAGTAGCACTATAAAACATGTCTCAGGCCTGTCATTGCAACATGTAGTGCAGTTTCAAACTGCCATTTTGACCTGGCAAAATAAACATTTTTGCAGGCCTAACCCTTCCTTTTTAGTACTTATAAGTCATCTTTAAGGTAGGCATTAAATTCCCAAAGTATTTCCAGCATAACAAGGGTACCCCAATCCTTGAACCTGGGGTATAGGATAGTTTCGTAAAAGACAATCGTTCATGTAAGGCCAATAGGTCATTAATGAGATCTATTATCACAAGAAAATGTCGGCAGGGACACAAATGAATATTGAAAACGGTTTTATTTATTAAACAGTATTCATTTTTTTCATAACACGCGCATTATAGATCCAGTGCTCACACAAAAGTGAAAAAGAACGTGATGTGGTAGGTGAAGAAATATAAAAACATACATCGCATTGACTACAGGGGCGGCTCCTCCATTAGGGTGGAGGAGGGTCGCCCCACTGCTTTCTCGCAGTGCGAGAAGCAGGAACATAAAATGGCATTTTACATACCATTTTATGTTTCTGATTCTCGCACTGCGAGAAAGCAGAAGTGTATGGTTGGTTGGGGGTGGGCATCGGGGAGGAGTGGCTTGCCCAATGCTGTGGGCCATGACTGTTTGGTCATGCGCACTCTGGATTTTCTCTATGTAGGCTGCATGCAGCCTACATAGAGAAAATGGCCTCCCCATAGGCGCACGGCTGGGCGCTGTCCTCACCAATCACAACGCTGCCATTGTAACGTTGTGATTGGCTTAGGGGAGGGAGGCTGCCTTCTTCCTGTTCCTGCCGGAAGCAGGAGAGCAGGGAAGCAGCAGGAAAACGCGGGACCCGGCCAGGAGCGGAGGCGGCGCGAGACCCGGTAAGGTAGGTTGTTTTTTTTTTAAATCCCCCAGCGCGAACCCCCGCGTGACACCCCCACCCCCCAATCCATGAGTCATGCAGGCCGCGACTGATTGACAACATAAGTAAAACTCCTTAGTAAAAATTTTTTAGAAGTAAAGGAGTTTTAGTTGTAAGAAGGTCGACAATATTCATTTGTGTCCCTTCCGACAATTTTCTAGTAGAGTTTGTTTGCCAGAGTTTAATTGATTAATATTTACTTGTGATAATAGATCTCTTTATGGACCTATTGGCCTTCTATGAACCATTGGCTTTTACGAAACTAAAATGCCCAAAGGGCAGGGTGCATGGTATTTAAAAAGTATGAAATGTATATTTAAAGTTTTACATGTCCTGAAAGGGAAAAACCTCTAAAGATGTTTTTCAATGTGGCAAGGCTCGCTTTCCTAAAGACTAACACTGGTTTACATTATTACATATAATAAGTGCTACATTCAGTTTGCTAACAGCTAAAAGAAATATTTCTTCCAATCGTTTTGATTGTAATTTAAAATTGTCTCCAATGGTAAAGCTGGATTTTACATTATTTGTTTGTAAAAGCCACTTTTAGAAAGGTATCATTTACTTGCCTGTATCTGGGGCCCTCCTGTTAGTGGCCAGCTGCATTGAGCTGGTTGATGGGTCATTCACTGGGAAATAT
Organism: Calotriton arnoldi; assembly: GCA_963921515.1. Taxonomy (NCBI): domain Eukaryota; kingdom Metazoa; phylum Chordata; class Amphibia; order Caudata; family Salamandridae; genus Calotriton; species Calotriton arnoldi. Next base: position 1,042,254 of record CAWUFW010004107.1, read on the forward strand.
GTATCAGAGCCATACAGTAGACAAAAGGCCTAACAGGATGGCTGAGGAGGAGCTGAGCCTTTCCCGATTACACTTCAAAGGGATCCACCCCAGCGTGCATAAAGGAACCTGACACACAGCACATCCCTGCCTTTTGTTCTACTTGCCAGACTGGACCCAAACACAGAGAAAAGGGAGAACTGACCTAAACTGGTTTAGGGTTCAACAAATGGTTTGACCCCACCCACAGGCTGGCTCTCAGTATGAAAAAGGCACACTCAGAACCTGAAATCAGAACACTACTAGACATGTGAAGACTCCGAAGAAGCTGCTGGCTGAAGCCTATAGGAAGACTGAACCTGCTTGTCTTGAACTCATTACCCCAGAAGTGACCTCCTGTTTGAGATACAGGGACACAAAAAGCTTCCAAAGGCCTTTCCGTGCACAGCTAGACATGTCTATATATATTCACTAAAAAAACAAAGGTTACAGATTTTACACGCACAAAACCACAGAAACCATAGAATCATAGAAATTCAGCTGTTATAGTTATAGTTATTTCAAGTAACTATAAATCGCACCCTTGCCATGCACAGTCTCCTCATCAATAATTTTACTGCAAATGTTACAGTGATATTATCAATGATGTCATAGAAGATGTCATGAGTGATGTAATATCTGGGGTAATAGCAGTGCATAGCGAGGGCACGAGTTATAGTTACGTTAGGGCATCAGTTATAGTTTCAGTTCTTTTAGTGAATTTCTCATTTTTTCCTAATGTTAAATAAAATGCCCATCGCAATGCAGTTTGGAGGGGGGGAGTTGGACGCAGGGTCTGGCCTGGCATTGTGCTGCCCCCACCCAAGCTCGCTGCTCCTGCCCCCCTCCTCTTTGCCATCCATTGTCCAGGTCCATGACCCTGCACCCCATTATAGCGATGTGTAGATGTGTAGCTGTTGTTCTGCCACTGCCCTTCCCGCCTGCTATGAACAGTTAGTTTGCTGCCCTATCCACCTCCTCCCTACCGACTGTTGTCCGAGTCTATGTACAAGCCCCCTCTCTTCTGCCCTGCATGGTCCAATGTGCTGCCACTGCCCTCCATTTAGCTTTATGTCCCTGCCCACTCCTTCTGTTGCTCAATTCTATGCCCCATCATTGCCCTCCTGCTTAGCCTTTGTGCTTAGCTTGCTCTCCCTACCCTCCTTCCCCTGCCCTCTAATGTCAGTGTGCTTGCCCCTGCTGCCTCCTTTTTGCTTACTATGTTCCATGGACCTGCCACTGTCCCTGCTCTCTATTCTGAGTGTTCTGTTGACCTACCACTTATCCTTTTCAAACACATTTATTTTACGAAAATAAATGTGTTTGAAAAGGATAAAAAACATCAGCATCTTTATTACAAAGAAATCACGCTGTGCGTCCGGGATAGGAGTGGAGTTCCGCTCCCTTTATTTTGATGTTTCTAGCCCACGCGGTTGGAGGGCGGACCGCGCACCCGGGCTGCACGCATAAATTATCAAATGGATCAATTGGCGAAAGCAAATGAAAAAATGAAGAAAAAGGTGTGCACTTTCACTTTCTAATTGATCTGTCTACATTTGTACATTCTTTAACAAAACACTTTATTGTACCACAGTGCTTTAGTTGGATGTCAGAGATGACTCTTTTCGTGTGTCTTGTGGTAGTCTGGCTTGGGTGTTAAATACATGCGACCCTGCTACCACCAGGACCTTGCTGTAAAGGGTAATATTACCACCACTGTACTGTTCACTTGATGTCCTAAGTATTAGTTCTGTCCAAGTGAATTAATGTGCCGCAACATTGCTACATGATGCCACAAACCACCTACTGCTTAAATGTCACACAGTATGGTGGCACTATAGTGCAAATGCATAGTGCAAGTCATTTTGGAAATAAAGTGCCAGTGCACATGAATGACAAATTCCAAATTAGCAGCATATTTGAATTTTTCAACTTGTGCAAAACTTCATGCTTGAAATAAAGTGCAAGGACATATATGGGGTATTTTTCCCTCTCTAATGGTTTTACTCTCTTTAGTTGTTGGCTCAAAAAATATGATTGTGCAAATTTACGCAAATTGTTTGAGAATAAAGTGCCAGTGCACATAGGTTACAAAATTTTTAAAATAGCAGCATGTTCTAATTCCTTAAATTTGTGCAAATCTCGCAGTTTAAATAAAGTGCAAGTGCAATATGATATACTATCCTTCTCTCTTGTAGATACAGTTTCTTGAGTAGATAACTCAATAATAACTGTGCAAAATGCGCAAATGTGTTACAACATATATTAAAGTGCAAGTGCTTACTTTCACAGCAGATATTCCCTTTAGAAATAGAAACCGATAAAAATGTGTTAATCCTTGCACAACTTTTTCCTCCCATGAAAGAAAAAAGGGTTCAGGACACTCCAAGACGCTGAATTCTGTTTATTGCAGTACAGACAGCCTTCTACCGACGCGTTTCGCCTTTACCGCTTGTTCACGGTCGAAATAGCCTGACGCGCTTCAGCGCTTGATGCGCTTTCCTCAGAGGCTCGACGATGTTGACAGATAGACTTTGTGCATCCATTGGGAGTTGTGTTAATTGACAAACGTACTACAATGCCCAGGTATCAATGCGGCCCATTTTGGACTGCAAATGCAATCGCGATGCCTGTTTCCGTCTTTACCCATTAAAGGTCTGGCTGCCAGCTGCTGTTGAGTGCATTTTTGTCTGAGGGATAGACTGGAGCATTCATTAAAACACGGCGATCCCTGCCGTGAAAGACCCACCACCCCGTGAACATTGGGGGCCATACAGCGAGGAATGTATCGAGCCATGAAAGTGGAACAACAGCTTGTGGGTTTTAGGACGGACTGGCACTGCGAGGCCCATTTGAGGGCTTTTGAATTCTTTTATTTGCAGATAGACTGTGTGCATCCATTGGGAGTTGTATTAATTGACAAACACACTACAATGCCCAGGAATCAATGCGGCCCATTCAAGGGCGGGCCATTAAGACAATAAAGAGGGTGTGTCAGTACGAGCACTCAACATCGTCGAGCCTCTGAGGGAAGAGCATCAAGCACTGAAACGCGTCAGGCTATTTAGACTTTTGGACTGCAAATGCAATCGCGATGCCTGTTTCCGTCTTTACCCATTAAAGGTCTGGTTGCCAGCTGCTGTTGAGTGCGTTTTTGTCTGAGGGACAGACTGGAGCATTCATTAAAACACGGCAGTTCCTGTCGTGAAAGACGCACCACCCCGTGAACATTGGGGGCCATACGGCGAGGAATGTATCGAGCCGTGGAAGTGGAAAAACAGCTTGTGGGATTTAGGACGGACTGGCACTGCGAGGCCCATTTGAGGGCTTTTGAATTCTTTTATTTGCAGATAGACTGTGTGCATCCATTGGGAGTTGTTTTAATTCAATAATTGACAAACACACTACAATGCCCAGGAATCAATGTGGCCCATTCAAGGGCGGGCGATTAAGAAAATAAAGAGGGTGTGTCAGTACGAGCACTCAACATCGTCGAGCCTCTGAGGAAAGCGCATCAAGCGCTGAAACGCGTCAGGCTATTTCGACTTTTAGACTGCAAATGCAATTGCGATGCCTGTTTCCGTCTTTACCCATTAAAGGTCTTGTTGCCAGCTGCTGTTGAGTGGGTTTTTGTCTGAGGGACAGACTGGAGCTTTCATTAAACAACGGCGATCCTTGCCGTGAAAGACGCACCACCCCATGAACATTGGGGGCCATACGGCGAGGAATGTATCGAGCTGTGGAAGTGGAACAACAGCTTGTGGGATTTAGGACGGACTGGCACTGCGAGGCCCATTTGAGGGCTTTTTAATTTTTTCATTTGCAGATAGACTTTGTGCATTCATTGGGAGTTGTATTAATTGACAAACACACTACACTGCCCAGGAATCAATGCGGCCCATTCAAGGGCGGGCCATTAAGACAATAAAGAGGGTGTGTCAGTACGAGCACTCAACATCGTCGAGCCTCTGAGGAAAGCGCATCAAGCGCTGAAAAGCATCAGGCTATTTTGACTTTTGGACTGCAAATACAATCGCGATGCCTGTTTCGTCTTTACCCATTAAAGGTCTGGTTGCCAGCTGCTGTTGAGTGCGTTTTTGTCTGAGGGACAGACTGGAGCTTTCATTAAAACACGGCGGTCCCTGCCGTGAAAGACGCACCACCCCGTGAACATTGGGGGCCATACGGCGAGGAATGTATTGATCCGTGGAAGTGGAACAACAGCTTGTGGGATTTAGGACGGACTGGCACTGCGAGGCCCATTTGAGGGCTTTTGAATTCTTTTATTTGCAGATAGACTGTGTGCATCCATTGGTAGTTGTATTAATTGACAAACACACTACAATGCCCAGGAATCAATGCGGCCCATTCAAGGGCGGGCGATTAAGAAAATAAAGAGGGTGTGTCAGTACGAGCACTCAACATCGTCGAGCCTCTGAGGAAAGCGCATCAAGCGCTGAAACGCGTCAGGCTATTTCGACTTTTAGACTGCAAATGCAATTGCGATGCCTGTTTCCGTCTTTACCCATTAAAGGTCTGGTTGCCAGCTGCTGTTGAGTGCGTTTTTGTCTGAGGGACAGACTGGAGCTTTCATTAAAACACGGCGGTCCCTGCCCTGAAAGTCGCACCACCCCGTGAACATTGGGGGCCATATGGCGAGGAATGTATCGAGCCGTGGAAGTGGAACAACAGCTTGTGGGATTTAGGACGGACTGGCTCTGCGAGGCCCATTTGAGGGCTTTTGAATTCTTTTATTTGCAGATAGACTTTGTGCATCCATTGGGAGATGTATTAATTGACAAACACACTACAATGCCCAGGAATCAATGCGGTCCATTCAAGGGCGGGCCATTAAGACAATAAAGAGGGTGTGTCAGTACGGCACTCAACATCGTCGAGCCTCTGAGGAAAGCGCATCAAGCGCTGAAACGCGTCAGGCTATTTCGACTTTTGGACTGCAAATGCAATCGCGATGCCTGTTTCCGTCTTTACCCATTAAAGGTCTGGTTGCCAGCTGCTGTTGAGTGCGTTTTTGTCTGAGGGACAGACTGGAGCATTCATATATATATATATATATATATTCACTGAAAAAAACCATAGGTTTCAGGCACGTTATAGTTAGAAATTAGCATTTAAAAAACCTTAGAAATTCACTGAAAAACCATAGGTTTTAGGGACAGTTATAGTTAGTTGGACATTTCACTCGTACAAAACCCGTGAAATTCCCCGTTATAGTTAGTTCAGCTAACTATAACTCGCGCCCCGCAATGCACTGCTGATGACGTCACATATTACATCACTCATGACATGGTCAGTGACATCACTGATGACATCACTGATGACATCTCAAATGACATCACTGATGACATCATCCAGTGACTGTGTGTTTCTGTAAAGTTTAAATATGTTTAATATATATAGGGAAAGGCGTATTGAAGAATGAGTGGGTGTATAAGTGTCTGAATGGATGATTTAGTAGGTGCGTGACTGACTCTATAAGTGAGTGATTAAACGTATCTTACTGAATGCATGGGTTAGTGACTAAACTGTGAATGTCTGTATCCGTCTGTCTGTTGGTGTGTAAGCGGCTGCATGGGTTTGCGAATAGCTACATGAGTGTCTACATGGGTTATTGATTGGTTGTCTGAGTATCTGTATGGGTGCCTGAGTGTTTGTGTGGGTGGGGTGTGTGTGACTCTGTGCATAGATGTGTGAGTGGGTGATTCACTGGGTGCATGGTTTCAAGAGTGCATCTGTGATGGACTGTATGGGTGGGTGAGTGTGTGTATGGGTGTGTTAGTGAGTGAATGTATATCTCAGTGGTACATGTGTGAGTAACTACATATGTGAAAGGCAGTATATATGTGTGTTGGAGTATATAAATGGCTATAAGTGAGAGTGTGTGATTGTGAGAGTGGCTGTATGGATGAGTGTGTACTTGTATCAGAGATTGTATAAGAGCGTAAGAATGTGCTAGTATTTGTATGAGTAACTGAGCTGGTGTGTGTATAACTGTATAGGTGAGTAAATGGCAGTGTGATTAATTATTTGCATGACTGACTAGGTGTGTGAGTACCTCTATGGATGAGTGGCGGTGTGTTAGTGTCTATATAGGTGTATGAGTGCATATGATAGTCCTGTACTGAGTGACCGTAAGTATGAGTGACTGTACGGGTGAGTGAGTGGATGTGTGTGTGAGACCTAAGAATCAGTGAGTGTGTATGTAGTTATTGGTGTTGGAGTGTCTATGGTTTTGAGAATGGCAGACTGTAATTTAGAGTGGGTGTATCAAAAGTTATATTAGGGTGTGAGAAGATGCATGAAATTATCACATGGATGATGTCATCAGTGATGTTATCAGTGATGTCATTTGAGATGTCATCAGTGATGTCATCAGTGATGTCACTGACCATGTCATGAGTGATGTAATATGTGACGTCATCAGCAGTGCATTGCGGGGCGCGAGTTATAGTTAGCTGAACTAACTATAACGGGGAATTTCACAGGTTTTGTACGAGTGAAATGTGCAACTAACTATAACTGTCCCTAAAACCTATGGTTTTTCAGTGAATTTCTAAGGTTTTTTAAATGCTAATTTCTAACTATAACGTGCCTGAAACCTATGGTTTTTCAGTGAATTTCAAAGGTTTTTAAATGCTAATTTCTAACTATAACGTGTCTGAAACCTATGGTTTTTTCAGTGAATTTCAAAGGTTTTTAAATGCTAATTTCTAACTATAACGTGTCTGAAACCTATGGTTTTTTCAGTGAATTTCAAAGGTTTTTAAATGCTAATTTCTAACTATAACGTGCCTGAAACCTATGGTTTTTAAGTGAATTTCAAAGGTTTTTTAAATGCTAGTTTCTAACTATGCCTACAGAGGTAGGACATGTGAAGAAAGAAGAAAAAACGCACAGAAAGAAGCAAAAGAAATGCAGAAAGAAGCAACAGAAGTCCACAAAGACGAAGAAAGAGCAGGAAGAAGCAAGACATGTGCAGAAAGAACCAACAGAGGAGCAGAAAGAGGCCTTGTTGCAAAATCATCCTGTGCCCACAACTTTTTCAGACGGGTACTGGTGGTAACTGACTCGGACTAACCAGGCCTAGAGCCAGTGCTATGCTAAAAGACACTTAGAATACAGTGAAAACACCTACATACACTGTTGTATTCCTCTTAGGGTGTCCATAACGGGCTTTCCAGTATCATGTCCTTATATAGGCACAATTCGCCCTGCCCTTATATAGGCATAAAATCCCAGCCCTTATTTAGGCATTAAACCGTGCACTCCAAATACAGGCATGGTCTCTGACATCCGTCCACCCTAACGTCACAACGAGTTCGTGAAGAACAGACCCTTAGGCTGCGGGAGTTTCCCTAGCCCAGGACTATTGATTTCTTCAAGGACTCATATATTATGCATGAACCATTATTCCTTAGGGGTTCGATCATGACGTCTTTCGCTGTCCGACTCACGTCAATACTAACATTCTTAGGTACTCTCAGGTATAAATATACCTTCCCTAGCCCTTGTAAACTAGAGGAGACCTCGACTTCAGAGGAGCCCGTTTCCCGGCCTGACGCACTGAGAAGACGCTGTCATCCCTGCACGCAGAGAGTCCAGCTTCCAGTGATCTGACTTCCCTTGCAGGGTGTTGGAGTTCGAGTCTGGCAAAGAGATTCCTACCTCTCTCATTCTTCAGGTATGGAGCTGACAAGAACCTGGAGGGACTCTTGGCATACTAGGCATACTAGGCTTAACATACTCTTAGTATACCATAGTAAGGAATACTTCACCTACTTCATACCTCTCCCTACACCTAGGTTAGGTTAGGTACATTGGGGTAGAACTAGCTTAGAAACGCATCGTATGAGTACTCGCATTTTTAGTCTGTGTTATTTATGTAACGGCATATGTACTAAAAGATAATGCTATCGCAGTATTATTATAATTTTTTTTTTTTTTTTGCAGAGTTTTATATAGCGCAAACTTGACCCGAATCGGGTATCAGAGCGCTTTACATAGCACCAGTTACGTTACATTAGGACACACATTCATTTTTGTTAGGCACGGGGAGATTAAGTGATTTGCCCAGAATCACAGGATGTTCAGCATCATTGCCGAGACTCGAACCCAGTTCCCCAGGTTCGAGGTCAGACGCCCTGGCCGTTTGGCCAACTACTGCTCACACTGTACATTATTTATCTCGCATACTGTCTTGTGATCGTAACAGCACATTTTACCTACACCAGAAACAAGACTGTTCAATAAATCTTTTATTGAAACGCCCGTCTATTCCTTTCTGTGTAACTTGGAGAAAACTAAGCATGCACGATTGATCTGAGTGAAATAGTTATCTATTGTTTCCACGACTCTGGGACACGTTCTGATTCTAAAGGGAAACATAGTGGTCATGTTTTACGGCTGCCAGAAACTACTCCCTTCTTGTTGTCAAGGAGTTTCTAGTGGCCTCTGAGCTAGCTGGCACAAGTAATTAAGTTTAATATACTCGATAGGGACATACTGACCTTAGTCCTATGTCAAACCTATAGGATATATTATTCCAATGCGCAGAGCCTATTAGGAAATAGGAGCTACACTACATGGCGCCCAACGGTTTGGTAAGGCGGTAATTCAACGTTAGATACTGAGTAACTCAGCCGTGCTTTTTCTCTCAGAGACCCCTACCCATATACTCCAAAAGACGTCTGGAGTGGGCAGGGTTAAGTATCCACCACGGCTATAAAGGGAAACCCCCTATATATTAGCTGTTTGGTTTGCTCAACGTTGAAGGATACAGTGTTCCAAAATATTGTGCACCTTATCTTTGTTTCCTTGAAACATTGTTTTACATTTAAAAAAAAAAAAAAAATGACTGAAGCCGGAAACGGTGAAGCTGCGGCTGATCCAGCCCAAGCAGCAGTGTTTAACATTACAGGTTTAAATGAAACCGAGGAGGGTGTCATAGACATCACTCAAAACTTAAGAAGAGCCATCACTCTAAAACTTATAAAACATGGCCTACCGCCAAGAGGAGGTAGAGCAGTTTTCGTGATAGAGGCACATGAATCCTTTCAGACAGAGGTATTCTATTCATGGGTAATATTTCCTGAATCCAATTCAGTAACACACATGTTTCACTTCTACAAAGAAGATGATCCACCAGAGGAATACATTCCTTTCGAGGATATTGAAATTCCATTAACATACCAGGAGCATCAGCTCTGGTTTAAAGGCGCCCTAAAACATCACAAAAACATTACTAGGCTCGGTCCACTAGGTAGATCAGGAGCAACATGGCCGATTGTAGCCGGCTACACACCTCATCCTAACATTGAAGAGATGTCAGACGAGGAATTACTTACTCAACTCACAGAGTTAATAAAAATTTACAGACAATTGGTCCAATATGTCATGCGGACTTTTACAGTCCAGCAACCATTAACAATTCCAAATCAAACTCCCCAACAGGGGAATACACTAAAAATTACACCACAGACTCTATACGCAGTCATGGGTAAAATGCCCACAAAACGTGAGCAAATTCCGTTCTGGATAGCTCAAAAATTACTCAAATCGAAGCAGTATTTCCAAATACTAGCCCGTATGAGAAACACAGAATCCTAACAATCAGTTTACCAATGGGGATCACACCACAACTGGAAGACTGTACCACATGGGGCTCAGTCTTTGCTGCCATCTATACTAAAACACATGGCATTCCGTCAATTGCGGTAATACCTGATGTCCTCAAACAAATTCAAAATGAATACGGGGCAGAGCCTGCTCTAAATTTAGGTATGAAGTTACTGAAAAATTTCGACCAGGTCTCAACAATAATATTATCTAATATTAAAGGAGAGGCAGCAGCAGTTGCGATCCGCCAAAAATTAAGGGAATTCGATGTTACAGAACATCAAACAGAGCTACCCAGAATAATAGAACAATCTTATGCAGAATTAGGCAGAGATAGTTTGGGTGGAAGACCAGTGAAGCCGAAGCTATCTGAAAGTCCTGAGAAGGACTCTATTAAACAAACTCCTACATCTTCTAAAAGAAGTGGGAGACTAATAAACAAAATTCAAACGAGAAACGTTCTCAATCCCGAGGTAGGTCTCCTCAAAGGAGCCCTCTGAAAGGAGGTATAACCTCAGGAATAGGGATAATTTGAGAAAACCTGACAGGTATCAAGATACTGATACACGTTCCTCTCGTCCCTTTCAGATCTCATCACAGACTTCGGAAAGAAGAGGACGGACGGAACACAGAGAAGAACGCGTGAAATCGAAAGACGACAAACACGCTCCAAAAACTAAAACAAAACCTCAATTCTCCAAAAAGAAAGTAGCAGGTCTAAAGATCAGACATGCCGAGAATACTGAGAACACAACTCAAGAACGGAGAATGGGCTCAGACAATGCTGGACAGTGCAGCAGAAGTCACAATAGTTCGCCAGAACCTGAAGGAACTTCTGGAGATAGTGGACTTGAATGAGTACATCACAGTAGAGACTGTAGACAACAGGGTTAGTACTCCACAAAAGTTATATGAAATAACACTCCGGATGGAGGGAGACAAACCTAGACAGGTGAAAGCACTTTTTTGGGAAAGACTATCAAAGGGCTATGACATACTTCTAGCAGAAAAAGACTGGCCACCACAATTTGTCAGGGAGTGCCCACATGGCGAGGACATTATTATGCCTGCCTTCTCCAACCATATTGCAATTCACCTAAAAAATATATATGCCAGGAAATGGGCAGTGGCCCAGGCCCCAGCATTATATAAAAATCATGTAGGATGGGATGAGGACTCACCTCACCATAAAATACATCTGAAACATGAACCAACTGCACAAAGGCAGTACCCAATAAAGCAAGAAGCTAAAAAACAGGTCAGGGAGATCTTAGATCAACTTGAATATCAAGGGGTGATTGAAACATGCACCTCCTCAATGAACAATCCTTTGTTTCCTGTCTCCAAACCAGACAATACATATCGTCTAGTTTTGGACTACAGACACCTAAACACTTGTTCTAAAACTTTTGCAGTACAAAATGCACATAGCACAGCATTAATGAATAACATTGTGCGTAAATAATATAAAACAACATTAGACATCTCAAATGGTTTCTTTTGTCAAAACATAGCACCTGAAAGCAGGTACTTAACAGCATTTTCCATAATGGGGACCCAGCGTCACTTTTGTCGACTCCCACAAGGGTTCAAGAACAGCCCAGGTTTATTCTCAGCGAGGGTAATGGAGTTACTACAAATTTATGACAATGAGGCATTGTCCTATGTCGATGACATTTATCTGACAGACGATGACCTGGACAAACACTTGAACAGGGTGAGCACCATTATATTGGGTTTTGCCTCTGAGGGCTACAAATTCAACTTTAAAAAGTCCAGAATTGCCCATCTCAATGTCCTATTTCTAGGATATGGGCTTTCAAGTGAAGGCAAGAGCTTGGCAGCTAACTTTTTAGAAAAGTGTGCGCTGCTCCAACCTCCAAAAACGCTAAAAAACTTACAATCCATCCTGGGTTTCCTAAATTTTGGAAGAACATACATTCTAAACTACGCAGAAAGGGTTAAACCTCTCTACGCATTAATCAAACCTGATTTTTCGTTCAGAAACTGGACACAAGAACACACAGAAATCTTGTGTTCACTACAAGCTAACATGTTAGCAACTAAACACTTACAAACACACGTAAGTCAACGCAATTTGGTGATCCGAATAATTTCGGGTCAATGCGGATTCACCTACTTAACTTTCAATGAGGGTGAAAAAATACCAATAGCGTACAAATCTCATTTGTACACACAAGCGGAAATGCGCTTCAGTTCAACTGAAAAATTCTAACAGCAGTTCAAACCGCTGTAGCAAAAGAAAGAGCCTTAGCCCAAGGGAAACGCATTATTGTCGTCACCCCAGTACCAGCTTTAGAAGCGGTTACAAAAGCGAGCATTCCAAATGCTAAAGCATTACATCCAAGATGGATACAATGGGTTAATTCTCTTGCTGCAACAGATGTTGAATATGTTTTTGATCCAGATTTAAAAACACAAGCATTCCTGCAATATGAACATGAATGTCCCCTGCCTACTGAAATTCTGCCTCTCGATCAGTACGAATTCATAATTTACACTGACGGATCCGCACAACCCGCAATAGGGAGTAAGCAAGCTTACAGTGCAGCGTGTGCAATCGTTAAAGGTCGCATGCGAAATGGCATCTTCAGACCTATGGTCACAAAACGCAGTCTCTAGGAGATTGTACAGCTCAGCGAGCTGAACTACAAGCATTCAAACTGGCACTTGAAAGTACAGATCGAGAATTCCCCACAATAATAGTGTGCGATTCCTTTACTGTGTTCAGTCGTATAATGACTATATACAAAACTGGCTTGAAAATGGTTTCAAAGATGCGAAAGGTGGCACAATAAAGCACAAAATGCTTTGGGAACAAGTAGTTCAGTTGAAAAACGAACTACCAAAGGCTCACGTGATCCACACACTGAGTCATCAACGTGATGGCGTTCACGTTGCAGGGAATTCATTGGCTGATGAAGCCGCAAAGGGGGCTGTGCAGACGGCTTCCGTAGCTGCGATCACTCGTTCAAAAACAAAAATAGACGGTGAGATAATGTTGGCTGTCAATGCTTCAAGCAAAGGCAGCAGTGCAGCGTTACCAAAAGTTTCCACTCAAGTACTCTTATGTAATTGATGCGAACAACGTTCCTTTTGCTCGAATCCCTGGAGTGGGGGATAGGGTAATTCCAAACAAGGAATGCAGATTAGGACTAATCCTAGCAGCACACGAAGGGATAGCTTCTGCCCATGCAGGTGTTTCAGCAACAGTATCTTTACTCAAGCAAAGATATTGGTGGCCTGGCATTCGGAAACAAACTAAAAACTATGTTTTAGAATGTAATATTTGCCAATAGATGAAAGTCTCAACAGTAAAACGTCCTGCGCAGACACCCCTGTTAATTTCAGACAAACCATTAGCTTGTGTTTACCTGGACCACTGCGGTCCCTTGCAAAGGGACGGTAACTATAAGTATATCATGGTTGCAGTGGATTCATGCTCTAGGTTCCTATGGTTATGGCCTCAGCGCTCAGCTGACGCTCGAACTGTTATAAAAGATTTGCGAGTCTTTATCGGCATATACGCAATAGGCATGCTACATTCTGACCAGGGTCCTGCGTTTAGCTCTCGGGCTTACAAAGAAGCCATGGCCAGTCGGGGCGTTGCATTGCGGTACTCCTCTCCATTCCATCCTGAGGGAAATTCGGTTGTGGAAAGGAAAAACTGAGACATAAAGCAGTCTATAACAGCTAGGGTATTAGGTTCGGGTGATGGGTGGGTCAAACACCTTAGTGGGGTCCAACGCTCTTTGAATAATCTGCCAAGAAGTTCTCTAGGGGGTCACTCCATATGAGGTCCTATTTGGGACAAGAATGTGGGTACCAGACCTTGAACACGTAGGCACAGTGGTGGAAAATAAACCTTTTGATATCAAAGATCGTTTGGCTGTTTTACAGGAACTCAATGAGTTAAGAACGAAACAAAGCAACGTATTCCTACAGCCAACCACCACTGGGGAAAAATCGGCGGTCCCAGCAAGGCCTGTCTGGATTCCAAAAGTTGGGGATCTAGTCAGAGAAAAATTGCGGACAAGAAGGAATTTGGACCTTCTTACAGACAACCAGTACCTGTCCTAGCAGTTCAAGGAACGAGAACAGTACTTCTGCCGCCCCTTGCTGGAAGAAAGGAGGAAAGATTTGTGTCCATCGACCTCATCAAACCACAGTATGTGGCCAATACTAAATAGTAGGCCTCGTGGACTCCGACCTAGTAGCAGACGCACTCCTCTCGCTACTATCCAAGAGGTTCAGACTGAAAGACTGATAACCATCGAGAATTTAGCTGTAACAGATGGAGGACTAAGCAACAACGCTATGGAACTCATCCCTCTTGAACACCAAGTAACAGTTCGTCCAAATACACCTGTCTACACCAACGTAGCAAGTGATCAACTGGTTCCAGTGATTTCTACAAATCCTGATGCAATTCCAACAATTGATAGAACTGCTTCTGGCTATTTCATTAACTTTGATACGTTCTCAGAAGATCCGAGTGAACCTGAAACGACGCCAGCATCATTCAAATTCAAGCAGCAAGTACAAGACTTTATTCACTTTCTGAAACAGACTTATTTGGTTTCTCCATGGATTGAACTCTGGATTATATCTGGACTTTTTGTTTTCCTGCTCTGGCTAGCTTTGGTTACAACTGTGAGCGTGCTTATAAGTGGCAGATACATCCATGTGAACACTGAAGGAAAAGGCGTGAACGTACTTTTGAAACCTCATAAATCTTCTCATCGTGAAGCAAGAGACTTGTCATCAGTGAATATCACAGCTGTCCCTATACACGATGGTATAGTGTGGGACAAAACAGATTTTGATATATTCGGTCCGACGGAACAATTGAACATTCCACATTTGTTTAAAATTTCACTAAGTGATCTAATCTCGTCCAGTACCTATTCTGATGATTGGGACTTTGAGACTGTTAATGACATAATGTTTGACCTAGAAAAATCTGCTGCATTTTCTAAAAATGAATATTTAGAGGGTTCATCAGACTATGAACAACTGTATTGTTATAACCACTATGGTCATCATTATTTGCATAAAACTGCATATCCAAGAAATGTGTTTATGTTTAACCAATGGGAACATTGTCCTACACCACCTAAAGGTAGTTCAAAAACATTTGCTAGTAAATTTCCATATTGTTCAGGTTACAATACATCTGATCCAGAAATGTTTTACTATAAAAATGTAAACAAGACAGGACTGAAAATTATGTTAACAATTACAAAACAGATTTATTCTGCATTATTTAATGCCCAACTGTCTAGACAGGGTTTCGACTTTTGGAAAGACACAATAGACACAAAAACTATGTGGGGTACTAAAGATTGGCAAGTGCAGGGGATAGAAGCTTTATTTAGAGCCTGTATCATCCCTGAACAAATAATGTTTTTGAATGAAACCATCCAACAAACATCTTGTCTTGGATTAGCCAAGATCAAAGAGATGAACACACCTTCTGTACCAGCACCTGCAAATAATAACGAAACACAGGCAGTGGTGACAGTTGACAATATACTACAGCTCAACAGATCTAATCCTGATTGGAAAAAATGGTTGATCTGGCCCACAGACACGAATAACTGTCAGGAAAGATTCCTGAATAAAACTCAGGGCTTTACTATTAATAGGCCAGACCCAAGATACGTCCAAAGACAACATCCGGGGGTAGTAACAACATACAGTGTAGGAAAATTATGCCTCGATTGGCTGCATAAGTCTAAACTACAGGATGTGAAACAACACTTAACCTTACTTAAAAGGACGCAGACTTTAGGAATTCTTGCTTGGACCAAGAAAACCGCGTCAAAAACGTTTCATATATGCCGGCATTTATGCTGCCTACAATGAAGCATGGAAAGTATCACAGATGGAGGCTGCAGAACGAATACGTGAACTTGATCGTATTAATTTAGAGAAAACACTCTCTGTGGTCGACAATGGGTTGACAACTTTGTCCTCCAGAATATATTCACTGGACGGCATTGTATCCTCTGCTATCGACATACTAGAACAAGATTTGGCGATGTTACAGCAAGGCCAGTCTCAATTACGTTCTATTGTGTTACTAAGCTGGACGCTGCGATCTTTGCGAGCGGGCTATGTGCCTTGGCGTTTTATCAACACAACGGCTCTGTTTGCAGAATACAATCTCACTGATAAACAGATCGAATTGGCACAAAGAGGAGCAAGGTATACAGTGCTGAGCATTGAAAAACTGGATAAATTACCATTCACAGTGGCAGAAAAACCAGCTACAGAATGGCTTATTCATGGCAAAATCACACTACCTGTGACTACTTTTCAGTTTCAGTATTGCCTCAGACAAATGCAAGCAGGCAAATATGAAAGGTTGGGTAAGGAATACATTAAGACATCTTGGGATTTACCATATACATATAGATGTTGGAGTGGGGATCGTGAAGTGTTTTTGAGCGGTACAAACTGTAAACGTGCACTAAGCGGTTCGCTTATATGTCAGGACATTTCCTTACACGGGGCTTGTAATGGTTCTGTGGCAAATTTGTCTTGCCATCAGCAGGGTACACCAGCTGCTGTGATTAATCCAATGTTTGGACAACTTTCTAATGGGAGTTACCTCATGTTGAATGATCAGAGTTTGTGTGTCATGCTGCCAGGCATCCCATATCTAGTAACGGTCAACTCCAGGGTCACTTGCTGTATGCAAGTATTGTTTGCCCCAATAGACACAGTCAGGGAGTCGCCTCTATGGCCTTCGCTGAACGTCTCTTTTATAAGATTTGATACTTTGAGCAGAATGAAAGCCATGCTTTTACAGCAATCAGTGCCTTTGACCTCGGCCAAAGAAACCTATGATCTACAAGTAGCAAGGACTTCGGCTGAGATACAGACTTTAATATGTACAAACTGCCCTATACATTTCGTAGAAATGATAGGCAGATATCTTCAATATGTCTGATACAACCGGAATTGTACATGTATTTAAGAGCATCTGCTCCGGTCTGTTAGCACCTTTCCAGGCAATACTCGGAATCATCCCAAACTTTGCACATTCGGTGTTTGGTGGCATACCATTAATTCTAGCACTTGTTGCCGGAATTCTATTTCTCTTCCTGCTATTGCGCTATGGCCAGCCTATTCGCAGACATCACTCCGAGCGAAATGGAGAAATCTCTCCTTGAACGAAAGTGCCGTGAGCGAATAGTACAGCTATTGGGCATGCCTCGTCTACGGGACCTTAATACCACGTGGTTCCTGTCATTCAGACCAATCTGGCAAGATTGCATCTTACCTGTTCTACGATGCCTGCTAGGCGGTGTAGAATGCGTGTTGGACACCTGTCTAACATATCCATCGGATACGCCAACGGATATCGATACTCTGCTGGACCAGATAACGGCCCATGCTCTGTGTTGTCCCCAGAGGCTACCAATCCTGATGTCAGCATTCATTGAGATCTCACAGACGCTTCCGGCTGCTGCTGAGGTACAAGAAAGATCTACAGGCACACAGGTAACAACGGACGCGAACATTGCTGCGGCGACCAATGCTGAAAGCGATGCTTCACATCTCTGTGCGATTAACCTACTTCACGAGGTGTTCCAACTGACACCAACTACAGTGGATGATGTTTTGTCTATAGAAATAGATGATCTCATGTTTACACCAGACCCGTGAACTGACTCTGATTCAGCATACAGTGTTCCAGAGATGCAGTGACAATTTGGCCTTCATTCTACAAAAACTTGGAACTCTACCAAAATTGAACTTTTTCCCATTTTTCGAACGAAAATGGCACTTCAATCTGCTTAAAGTAGAACTAGCCTTATAGTACAGACTTGGCGGTACTTCCACAGACACTTAGTCATCTTGTGTCTAAAACAGTTCATTAATTTTCATGACATGAAATGACTTTGATTTTTGAACAACTTATCGATCATTTTCTGTCACATGTAAATATTACTGCTTATTTCATTCCAATTGCATTTATTTTCTAACTTTATGCCTGAAATGAAAAGCATTTGCTTCAAATGTACAGTACCTTTTGCATTTTTTACTATGTTTTTTAATGCTTTTAAGAAATATTTTTTAAATATGCGATACTCCATTTTATGTTTAGCATTTTAAATGTTTAGCATTTTAGTATTATCGTATACACGAAAGTGGAGTGGGTGTTGTATTCCTCTTAGGGTGTCCATAATGGGCTTTCCAGTATCATGTCCTTATATAGGCACAATTCGCCCTGCCCTTATATAGGCATAAAATCCCAGCCCTTATTTAGGCATTAAACCGTGCACTCCAAATACAGGCATGGTCTCTGACATCTGTCCACCCTAACGTCACAACGAGTTCGTGAAGAACAGACCCTTAGGCTGCGGGAGTTTCCCTAGCCCAGGACTATTGATTTCTTCAAGGATTCATATATTATGCATGAACCATTATTCCTTAGGGGTTCATTCATGACGTCTTTCGCTGTCCGACTCACGTCAATACTAACATTCTTAGGTACTCTCAGGTATAAATATACCTTCCCTAGCCCTTGTAAACTAGAGGAGACCTCGACTTCAGAGGAGCCCGTTTCCCGGCCTGACGCACTGAGAAGACGCTGTCATCCCTGCACGCAGAGAGTCCAGCTTCCAGTGATCTGACTTCCCTTGCGGGGTGTTGGAGTTCGAGTCTAGCAAAGAGATTCCTACCTCTTTCATTCTTCAGGTATGGAGCTGACAAGAACCTAGAGGGACTCTTGGCATACTAGGCATACTAGGCTTAACATACTCTTAGTATACCATAGTAAGGAATACTCCACCTACTTCATACCTCTCCCTACACCTAGGTTAGGTTAGGTACATTGGGGTAGAACTAGCATAGAAACGCATCGTATGAGTACTCACATTTTTAGTCTGTGTTATTTATGTAACAGCATATGTACTAAAAGATAATGCTATCGCAGTATTATTTATTTCTAGTGCTCACACTGTACATTATTTATCTCGCATACTGTCTTGTGATCGTAACAGCACATTTTACCTACACCAGAAACAAGACTGTTCAATAAATCTTTTATTGAAACGCCCGTCTATTCCTTTCTGTGTAACTTGGAGAAAACTAAGCATGCACGATTGAGCTGAGTGAAATAGTTATCTATTGTTTCCACGACTCTGGGACACGTTCTGATTCTAAAGGGAAACATAGTGGTCATGTTTTGCGGCTGCCAGAAACTACTCCCTTCTTGTTGTCAAGGAGTTTCTAGTGGCCTCTGAGCTAGCTGGCACAAGTAGTTAAGTTTAATATACTCGATAGGGGCATACTGACCTTAATCCTATGTCAAACCTATAGGATATATTATTCCAATGTGCAGAGCCTATTAGGGAAATAGGAGCTACACTACAACACTAGGGAACACTATGCGTTGGGGTACCCCTGTGATTAGCATGACCTCCTCTGTAAGGCCCTAGTACATAATAGGGCAGGGGGATTAAAACTTCCTCTTAAAACGCACCCCGGGGCGCGTTTGCACAGTGGTGAAGGGAGGGGGGGTCCTGATGGGACATATGTGCAAACACGCCCTGTGGCGCGTTTTAATTTGGGGAATTAATTCCTGTTCAATCCTGAGGGTCCCTTGGGTCCAACTAGCCCACCACATACCTCCAGTAAGCGCCACAGGGCTGCGTTGCAGAGAGGTGGCCCAGGCCACGCCCCTTTTTACACCACTCTGCAACGCAGCTCTGTGGCGCTTACTGGAGGTACGTGGTGGGCTAGTTGGACCCCAGGGACCCTCAGTATTGAAGAGGAATTAATTCCCCTGCTTAAAACGCGCCACAGGGCATGTTTGCACACATGTCACCTCAGGCCCGCCCCTCCCTTCACCACTGTGCAAACGCACCCTGTGGCGCGTTTAAGTTGGGGATAAAGTCCCCTTGAATCCTGAGGGTCCCTGGGGTCGAACTAGCCCACCAGGTACCTCCAGTAAGCGCCACAGAGCTGCGTTGCAGAGAGGTGTAAAGGGGCGTGGCCTCTGAACACCTCTCTGCAACGCAGCTCCTGGCGCATACTGGAGGTACCTGGTGGGCTAGCTGGCCCCAGGGACCCCAGTATTCAAGGGGAATTAGTTCCCCAACTTTAAATGCGCGTTTGCTGAGTGTTGCAGGGAGGGGGCGGGGCCTAGCAGCGATCCCAGCTTTTTTTTTTTAAGAAGGGGGGCTGTGTGGCCCCCCTTCTCGTGCCTTTTTTTGTGCCCTGGGGACCCCATCCCCCAGGGCCTGCTCCACTTTTTTTTTTTTAAATGTTAATGGGAGGGGCCGCGTGGGGCCCCCTCCCGTGGCCAATTCCGGCCCGGGACCCCATCCCCGGGCATGGCCACACATATTGTTTTTATAGGAAGGGGCTGCATGGCCCCCTCCTAAAGCCTCTATTGGCCCCGGGGACCCCATCCCCGGGGCCCACCTTTATTTAATAATTTTTTGTTGGGGAGATGGGGCCGCGTGGCCCCTCCCGAGCCATTTCTGGCCCCGGGACCCCATCCCCCGGGCCTGGCCTCTCCTTTTTTTTTAATACACAGGGGAGGGGACGCGTGGCCCCCTCCCGGGCCACTCCAGCCCCGGGACCCCATCCCCGGGGCCTTGCCTCTCGTTGGGGACCGTGGTGGGGTCCCCAATTCCCCACGGTCCCGCCGGCTCCCGCGTCCTGCGGGAGCCGGCATTGCTTTTCCACATGGTGAGCTGCTGACATGCAGCTCCTTGTGGAAAAGCAATCTGCTGCTTCATTGAAGCGAGAGCAGGTTTCCTGCTCTCGCTTCAATGAAGCTAAGCAGTTTGCAATGACAGGGCGGGAGCCGCGAGGCTCCCGCCCTGTCATTGCAAACAGCAGTGGGGCACCCGGGACACTGCAGGAGCCGGCCCTGGGGGTGGCGGTCCCCAGGGCCATCAAGGGCTCCAGGAGGGGGCCGCGCGGCCCCTCCCAACAACTGCAAAGCCCGGGAGGTGGTGGTCCCTCGGGGCTCCGAGGTCCGTTACGGACCCCCAAATTTAAATGATTAGTGCCCCGAGGAGGTGGCGGTCCCCGGGCGTGTGGGGGGCTCGAGCCCCCATACAGGTATATTTAAAAAAAAAAAATGAAGCCCCGGGGTGGCGGTCCCAGGGGCTGCGGGGGGCAGTGTGCCCCGCTATTATAATTAATGAAAGCCCGGGGGTGGCATCCCGGGCTTGAGGGCCTTAGAGGCCCCCAAACTTTAAAAACAAGCCCCGGGGTGGTGGTCCCCGGGGCTGCGAGGGCTGCGTGCCCCCGCAGCTCATTAATCAAGCCCCAGGGAGGTGGTGGTCCCGGGGCAGTGTGGGGGATTGGGGCCCCCACACTTTTCACTGCCCCGGGACTTGGCCCACCCGAGGCTATATGTTAACGAGCGCGGAGTCCGCGCTTCGTTTTTGTTTGCGGCCGGATCCGCGAATCCAGCGCACATGTTGCCGATTTTTTAAAAATTGCTTTTTGGGCCCTGGGGGTCCTTGTGGGACCCCTAAGCAGGCCTAGGGGTCAGGGTGTTTCTACCCTGCCCCCTTTTCTTTTTCGCGTTTCTTTTTCTCTTTTCTTGTGACTCGGTTCTACCGAGTCACAAGATGGCTGCTAACACTTCCTGGTTTGGAGTGTTGACAGCCAATTAGCATGAAGCTTCGTGGTCGGGAGGGTGCGCGGATCCACCGCGGCCATAGATATCGATACGTTTATTTTTGATTTTCTCCGCAATTACTGAACGGATTTACACCATTTTTAAAAGGTCGCTTTCTGAACCAAGCACTACCTTTTTGCCAAATTTGGGGTAAATCCTTTCAGTAGTTTAGACTGTAGCCTTGCATAAAGTTTCCTATGGGAAATTGATTTTTTGAATCTTATTTTTTGAATTTCTCTGGAATTACTGAACGGATTTACACCATTTAAAAAAAAGGGTGCTTTCTGAACCAAGCACTACCTTTTTGCCAAATTTGGTGTAATTCTGTTCAGCAGTTCGGGCTGTAGCCGTGGCTAAAGTTTCCTAAGGAAAATAACATGGAGAAAACACGTTTTGGGACCCCCCTTTTTTCTCGGCCCCCGCTTGCCGAATCACCCCAAAACGTTCAAGATAGGAGCTGACCGGAGTGGGCCATAAGTTTTGAAAATTTCGCGACGATTCGTCAACCGGCGCCAAAGTTATTGGGAAAAGAATGTTACGAATTTCCTATGGATAGTAGGTCCTAACTATAACTATCTACTGGCGACCGCCAGTAGATAATATATATACTGTAATCATATGTTGCCCTCTCTTTCTCCTTTGGAGTATGATGAAAATTCTGTTACTTGTTTACATTTTATCAATATGCTGCTTCCAATTTTTAACCTTGTTGAATGTTTTGCACTTTGCACTTTATTAGGTGGCACTGTAAGGAAAGTTATATTTAGCACTAGCACTTTATGGGATTGCATAGAAACATGGTCAATGCCCACTTAGGGCTTTATTCAGCTTTCAGCCAAATAAGATTCATGTTAATAGATGGCTTATTATGGTCTATAACGGAATCCACCCTATATCGTAATATAGATGTAGGGTATGGAAGGTTCATGATTAATATCAATTTATTTAATTTGGTGTTTTTATGACCTTTTTAAATCTTTGCCCGTTATTTATATAACTGTGTATGACAATACTGTGCGATTATAGGTGATGCTTTTAAATGAATTTAGTTTTAAGTATTCACATTGTGTATATGAAGGTACATATATTTATATAGTGTATATTCTGTGTATTTATATATTTATATATTTATATTTATATATTTCTATGTTGGTATGTTTTTTTATATCACCATGTGCAATGTCACAAATATATAAATCATTATTAGGGCAGGCTGTAAGAAGTTAAAATTGCTAAAAGAAAGACCTGAGATTGAATGTTTCTTCTATGTTTAGCTGTCATGTGACAGGTCACGAGTATTTGCACTAGGCACTTTAAAAAGGTATGGCACTTCGCAGCGCGTTATGTGAACAAGACCTCTGGTAGGTCGAAACGCGTCGTGGCGGTGGTGCGGGGCATCTACAATAAAATATTTCACCTAGCACCAAGTAAAGGGTCCGGTTTCGTCTTTTCCCTGCGGATTGGATGTTGTTGGCGAACTTCATTCGATATTACCGGTACTGTGTTGCTTCTGCAGTACTAACGTGACCCCTCCTCC
The DNA here is from genome assembly GCA_963921515.1 of Calotriton arnoldi. Lineage (NCBI taxonomy): Eukaryota > Metazoa > Chordata > Amphibia > Caudata > Salamandridae > Calotriton > Calotriton arnoldi. Next base: position 1,065,125 of record CAWUFW010004107.1, read on the forward strand.
AACCTGGGCCGAGCAGCAGGAAGCAGAGCTTGTCCGGATCTTCCGGATAAGGATACATTACTCCAGCAAGGAGCAAGCTGCGGCAGCCCCCGGACAATATAGCATTGTCGTGCCTGGAAAAACGAGGACAGCGGAGCCCATTCAGTCGACTGGAGCAGAAACTGAACTATCGTTAAGGTAGGACTTTCTTTAAGAGTCCGGTGAGGAGTGTGTGTGACGCAGCATAGACATTGATTCTGGCAGCGTGTGTCACAAACAATTAACGAGCCCGTAAATTTAGCACCATGTCTGCCGACGCGCTGCGAAGCCGTGAGGAGGCAGCAGATGAACTATTTGATGATTCCCCGGCTGGGGAAATAGCAGTAACAGAACGTACGAGTACTGTACGAACAGGGCAACCCAATGCGAAAGATTTATTTAAGAAGTTAGAAAAGCTCATGCGAGCTGAACAGGCAAAATGGTGGGAACACAAATCCCTAACAAGGTACCTGGATGTTGGACGAATTCCAAGAGGTTTGCGGATCATGCTGGCGCCCAGCTATGAGCAACCTGATCCCAATATGTTGACTGAGTGGGCTACTTGCAATCTGGAATCATCGCGGAGACTCGTGGAAATTCTTGTGAAATATGCAGCGAGTGACCGCGTTAAGTTACAAGTACAGATTGAAGAAATTGAAAATGAAATTACGGAATTACAAAGTACTGACAACTTTAAAAAACAGCGGGATGATATGCTTGCACGCTTACATAAAGATGAGGAAATTATTAAAAAACGTAAGGCTTACAAATATCAGAGGGACAAAATAGATTATCAAAATGGCCAAGTATTCACCTTTGCGCGAAAGTATGATGCAGTGAGAGTAAAAAGTAGAGAAGGCCTACCATCTATGAAACCAACCAGTATGGGAAGCTTGACACCAGCCTCTACCTCAGCATCCGAGCTAAGCTCTGCTTTGGAAAGTGAATCTGATAATGAACAACCTAGCGCTAGCTCAGAATTGGGGTTTACCAGAATGTCATTGGCTCAAGAGCTCGATTGTCTCCGTCAAGATCGGAGACAAACATTACGTCCCCGGTTGCCAAGAAAACAAAATGCCAAAGAAACAATCAAAAACGCAGAGAAAGACGTCAATGTCGTGGCAGGCGGAAAACAGCCTTACAACAAGAAATCGGCAAATGCGAGGTGGAAACACAACTGAAAACAAACAGTGCCATTACCAATTCTAATGCAGTGATCAATTTGTCTAATATCAATCTTAACATGGCTGAGAAACAAATCCTGGCACTCGGCCTTTCATATAGTCCCGAGAGTAATTTCAATTATGCTGAAACACGTATGGACGTTTTCAGGTTCATTCGCAAATTGAAATTGAAGAAATATCATCAGTTACAGACTAAGCCTAACAAAAATCCCCGGGTACAACCCACAGTGAGCAGCATTAGTCCAACATTGCTGGTGGCAGGTGATGTGGATTTGTTATTAGATTTGCACCAACTTCAAGGAGAACAATATAACGGTGACAATTCCAGGGAGCTGGAAAGAATCGGTGATACAATCCACACACCCTTTAAGCCCAAATCAACCTTTCAACCGGTTATGCTCCATGACAATTTGGATACTTTCCATGAGCAAATAACAACAGATTTGAAAAACTATACAAGACCACATTATGCGCCCAACGAAATGTCAGCCGGAAAAACAATTCCTATTTCCAACTAATGAGAAAATTGCAAGCACATGATAGCATCATTGTGAGACAATCTGATAAAGGGGGAAATGTGGTCTTATGGCCAAGAGACATGTATATGGAGGAAGCTATGTCCCAGCTTAATGACAAAGACTGTTATCGGAGAAGTGATATGCAATGTGTCAGGCAGGCTCAAAACAACTATTATGCTAAACTTTTAACATGGAAAAGTGGAGGTTTAATTAGCTTAGATGAGTTTAAGTTTTTAAAAAATGATCACCCCACAATTCCTGCTTTATATTTTATTCCAAAAGTTCACAAGTCTAGAGATAAACCGCCTGGCAGACCTATTATATCTGCATGCAATAGTCTAATGGAAAAAACTTCCAAATTTGTCGATTATTTTTTACAGAGCTTTGTACGTGCGTTACCTTCCTATTTACAAGGCACAAGTGATTTTTTGCGTAAGTTAAAGGAGGTTAAATGGGATTCAGATTGTATTTTAATAACATTAGACGCCACGTCACTATACACTAGCATAAGGCATCAGGATGGCATAAAAGCCATCGAGCATTTTTGAACAAACGACCAATGAGCCTGTATATGCATAACAAGATGCTAGTCGACATGATAGTGACTTGTCTGGAAAACAATTTTTTCCTATTTAATAATCAAGTATACCAGCAAACCAGAGGTGTTGCGATGGGGGCTTGCTTCTCCCCAAGTTATGCCTGTTTACACATGGGGCTTTGGGAGGAGCAGGTCCTAACCAACACCTTTGCTGAAATTATGAACCAACACATAGGTTGCTGGTATAGATATATTGATGATCTGTTCCTAATCTGGAGAGGCCCTGAAGATCTGGCACTCCAGTTTATTGAGCAGATCAATTCTAATAACCTCAACTTACATTTCACTGCGACCATAAGTAAAGAAAGGGTTTACTTTTTAGATGTTGAGGTGTTTATTGGGGAAGGAAAAGTGGAATCCAAACTACACAGGAAACCCACGGCTGGGAATACTGTGTTACATGCTACCAGCCATCACCCTAGACACCTCGTCCAGAGCATACCTTATGGTGAGATGCTGCGTATTAAACGCATTTGCAGCACCTCGGATGAATGTTATCTAGCCCAACAAGAGAGTAGGGACAGATTCCTGGCTAGGGGTTATACAGCCCGGACTATAGATACTGCCATTGCCAAAACCAATAATGTTACAAGGGAAGACACTCTTGCAGTTAAACCCTCTATTGAGAGCGATGACAATATATCTTTAGATCAGACTACGCGTATAATCCTTACATTTAACTCTCAGCATGGACAAATTCGAAAAATCCTTAACAAAAATTGGGCATTGGTACGCAATGATCCAATATTAGGAGAGTCAACTTCCAAAACCCCAGATATCACATTTAGAAAGGCAAGATCTATGAGTGACATGTTAGTAAAAAGCTGCCCAGAAGTGATAACACCTAAAAACTGGCTGTCTGCTCGTAGGGGTTTTGTGAAATGTCCATCATGTAAGGCATGCAAATATGCAGTCAGTACTACTTCATATACTTGTCCTTTTAGAACAGAGGCTGTACTGATTACAAAATTTCTGACATGCAAAACGGAATATGCAGTATATGTGCTGGAGTGTCCCTGTGGCCTGAGGTATGTGGGGAGCACTAAGCTGCAGGTCCACAAGAGGATACTCCAGCACATCAGGGCTATCAACAATTATGATCCCCTGTACCCCGTTGCTAGGCATTTTAAAGATGTTCATAACCAGAATTCAGGGCTTTTGAAATATTTTGTGGTAGACGCAGTCTTACCATTGAGAAGGGGTGGTAATCGTGAATCACTCCTCCGGTCATTAGAGACAAGATATATCTTAGAACTGGATAGTAAGGTTCCTTCTGGTATGAACTCGAGTGAAGATTTCTATACTTGCCTGTAATAATATGTTGCCCTCTCTTTCTCCTTTGGAGTATGATGAAAATTCTGTTACTTGTTTACATTTTATCAATATGCTGCTTCCAATTTTTAACCTTGTTGAATGTTTTGCACTTTGCACTTTATTAGGTGGCACTGTAAGGAAAGTTATATTTAGCACTAGCACTTTATGGGATTGCATAGAAACATGGTCAATGCCCACTTAGGGCTTTATTCAGCTTTCAGCCATATAAGATTCATGTTAATAGATGGCTTATTATGGTCTATAACGGAATCCACCCTATATCGTAATATAGATGTAGGGTATGGAAGGTTCATGATTAATATCAATTTATTTAATTTGGTGTTTTTATGACCTTTTTAAATCTTTGCCCGTTATTTAAATAACTGTGTATGACAATACTGTGCGATTATAGGTGATGCTTTTAAATGAATTTAGTTTTAAGTATTCACATTGTGTATATGAAGGTACATATATTTATATAGTGTATATTCGGTGTATTTATATATTTATATTTTTATATTTATATATTTCTATGTTGGTATGTTTATTTATATCACCATGTGCAATGTCACAAATATATAAATCATTATTAGGGCAGGCTGTAAGAAGTTAAAATTGCTAAAAGAAAGACCTGAGATTGAATGTTTCTTCTATGTTTAGCTGTCATGTGACAGGTCACGAGTATTTGCACTAGGCACTTTAAAAGGTATGGCACTTCGCAGCGCGTTATGTGAACAAGACCTCTGGTAGGTCGAAACGCGTCGTGGCGGTGGTGCGGGGCATCTACAATAAAATATTTCACCTAGCACCAAGTAAAGGGTCCGGTTTCGTCTTTTCCCTGCGGATTGGATGTTGTTGGCGAACTTCATTCGATATTACCGGTACTGTGTTGCTTCTGCAGTACTAACGTGACCCCTCCTCCAACCTGGGCCGAGCAGCAGGAAGCAGAGCTTGTCCGGATCTTCCGGAAAAGGATACATTACTCCAGCAAGGAGCAAGCTGCGGCAGCCCCGGACAATATAGCATTGTCGTGCCTGGAAAAAACGAGGACAGCGGAGCCCATTCAGTCGACTGGAGCAGAAACTGAACTATCGTTAAGGTAGGACTTTCTTTAAGAGTCCGGTGAGGAGTGTGTGTGACGCAGCATAGACATTAATTCTGGCAGCGTGTGTCACAAACAATTAACGAGCCCGTAAATTTAGCACCATGTCTGCCGACGCGCTGCGAAGCCGTGAGGAGGCAGCAGATGAACTATTTGATGATTCCCCGGCTCATGAAATAGCAGTAACAGAACGTACGAGTACTGTACGAACAGGGCAACCCAATGCGAAAGATTTATTTAAGAAGTTAGAAAAGCTCATGCGAGCTGAACAGGCAAAATGGTGGGAACACAAATCCCTAACAAGGTACCTGGATGTTGGACGAATTCCAAGAGGTTTGCGGATCATGCTGGCGCCCAGCTATGAGCAACCTGATCCCAATATGTTGACTGAGTGGGCTACTTGCAATCTGGAATCATCGCGGAGACTCGTGGAAATTCTTGTGAAATATGCAGCGAGTGACCGCGTTAAGTTACAAGTACAGATTGAAGAAATTGAAAATGAAATTACGGAATTACAAAGTACTGACAACTTTAAAAAACAGCGGGATGATATGCTTGCACGCTTACATAAAGATGAGGAAATTATTAAAAAACGTAAGGCTTACAAATATCAGAGGGACAAAATAGATTATCAAAATGGCCAAGTATTCACCTTTGCGCGAAAGTATGATGCAGTGAGAGTAAAAAGTAGAGAAGGCCTACCATCTATGAAACCAACCAGTATGGGAAGCTTGACACCAGCCTCTACCTCAGCATCCGAGCTAAGCTCTGCTTTGGAAAGTGAATCTGATAATGAACAACCTAGCGCTAGCTCAGAATTGGGGTTTACCAGAATGTCATTGGCTCAAGAGCTCGATTGTCTCCGTCAAGATCGGAGACAAACATTACGTCCCCGGTTGCCAAGAAAACAAAATGCCAAAGAAACAATCAAAAACGCAGAGAAAGACGTCAATGTCGTGGCAGGCGGAAAACAGCCTTACAACAAGAAATCGGCAAATGCGAGGTGGAAACGCAACTGAAAACAAACAGTGCCATTACCAATTCTAATGCAGTGATCAATTTGTCTAATATCAATCTTAACATGGCTGAGAAACAAATCCTGGCACTCGGCCTTTCATATAGTCCCGAGAGTAATTTCAATTATGCTGAAACACGTATGGACGTTTTCAGGTTCATTCGCAAATTGAAATTGAAGAAATATCATCAGTTACAGACTAAGCCTAACAAAAATCCCCGGGTACAACCCACAGTGAGCAGCATTAGTCCAACATTGCTGGTGGCAGGTGATGTGGATTTGTTATTAGATTTGCACCAACTTCAAGGAGAACAATATAACGGTGACAATTCCAGGGAGCTGGAAAGAATCGGTGATACAATCCACACACCCTTTAAGCCCAAATCAACCTTTCAACCGGTTATGCTCCATGACAATTTGGATACTTTCCATGAGCAAATAACAACAGATTTGAAAAAACTATACAAGACCACATTATGCGCCCAACGAAATGTCAGCCGGAAAAACAATTCCTATTTCCAACTAATGAGAAAATTGCAAGCACATGATAGCATCATTGTGAGACAATCTGATAAAGGGGGAAATGTGGTCTTATGGCCAAGAGACATGTATATGGAGGAAGCTATGTCCCAGCTTAATGACAAAGACTGTTATCGGAGAAGTGATATGCAATGTGTCAGGCAGGCTCAAAACAACTATTATGCTAAACTTTTAGCATGGAAAAGTGGAGGTTTAATTAGCTTAGATGAGTTTAAGTTTTTAAAAAATGATCACCCCACAATTCCTGCTTTATATTTTATTCCAAAAGTTCACAAATCTAGAGATAAACCGCCTGGCAGACCTATTATATCTGCATGCAATAGTCTAATGGAAAAAACTTCCAAATTTGTCGATTATTTTTTACAGAGCTTTGTACGTGCGTTACCTTCCTATTTACAAGACACAAGTGCTTTTTGCGTAAGTTAAAGGAGGTTAAATGGGATTCAGATTGTATTTTAATAACATTAGACGCCACGTCACTATACACTAGCATAAGGCATCAGGATGGCATAAAAGCCATCGAGCATTTTTTGAACAAACGACCAATGAGCCTGTATATGCATAACAAGATGCTAGTCGACATGATAGTGACTTGTCTGGAAAACAATTTTTTCCTATTTAATAATCAAGTATACCAGCAAACCAGAGGTGTTGCGATGGGGGCTTGCTTCTCCCCAAGTTATGCCTGTTTACACATGGGGCTTTGGGAGGAGCAGGTCCTAACCAACACCTTTGCTGAAATTATGAACCAACACATAGGTTGCTGGTATAGATATATTGATGATCTGTTCCTAATCTGGAGAGGCCCTGAAGATCTGGCACTCCAGTTTATTGAGCAGATCAATTCTAATAACCTCAACTTACATTTCACTGCGACCATAAGTAAAGAAAGGGTTTACTTTTTAGATGTTGAGGTGTTTATTGGGGAAGGAAAAGTGGAATCCAAACTACACAGGAAACCCACGGCTGGGAATACTGTGTTACATGCTACCAGCCATCACCCTAGACACCTCGTCCAGAGCATACCTTATGGTGAGATGCTGCGTATTAAACGCATTTGCAGCACCTCGGATGAATGTTATCTAGCCCAACAAGAGAGTAGGGACAGATTCCTGGCTAGGGGTTATACAGCCCGGACTATAGATACTGCCATTGCCAAAACCAATAATGTTACAAGGGAAGACACTCTTGCAGTTAAACCCTCTATTGAGAGCGATGACAATATATCTTTAGATCAGACTACGCGTATGATCCTTACATTTAACTCTCAGCATGGACAAATTCGAAAAATCCTTAACAAAAATTGGGCATTGGTACGCAATGATCCAATATTAGGAGAGTCAACTTCCAAAACCCCAGATATCACATTTAGAAAGGCAAGATCTATGAGTGACATGTTAGTAAAAAGCTGCCCAGAAGTGATAACACCTAAAAACTGGCTGTCTGCTCGTAGGGGTTTTGTGAAATGTCCATCATGTAAGGCATGCAAATATGCAGTCAGTACTACTTCATATACTTGTCCTTTTAGAACAGAGGCTGTACTGATTACAAAATTTCTGACATGCAAAACGGAATATGCAGTATATGTGCTGGAGTGTCCCTGTGGCCTGAGGTATGTGGGGAGCACTAAGCTGCAGGTCCACAAGAGGATACTCCAGCACATCAGGGCTATCAACAATTATGATCCCCTGTACCCCGTTGCTAGGCATTTTAAAGATGTTCATAACCAGAATTCAGGGCTTTTGAAATATTTTGTGGTAGACGCAGTCTTACCATTGAGAAGGGGTGGTAATCGTGAATCACTCCTCCGGTCATTAGAGACAAGATATATCTTAGAACTGGATAGTAAGGTTCCTTCTGGTATGAACTCGAGTGAAGATTTCTATACTTGCCTGTAATCATATGTTGCCCTCTCTTTCTCCTTTGGAGTATGATGAAAATTCTGTTACTTGTTTACATTTTATCAATATGCTGCTTCCAATTTTTAACCTTGTTGAATGTTTTGCACTTTGCACTTTATTAGGTGGCACTGTAAGGAAAGTTATATTTAGCACTAGCACTTTATGGGATTGCATAGAAACATGGTCAATGCCCACTTAGGGCTTTATTCAGCTTTCAGCCATATAAGATTCATGTTAATAGATGGCTTATTATGGTCTATAACGGAATCCACCCTATATCGTAATATAGATGTAGGGTATGGAAGGTTCATGATTAATATCAATTTATTTAATTTGGTGTTTTTATGACCTTTTTAAATCTTTGCCCGTTATTTATATAACTGTGTATGACAATACTGTGCGATTATAGGGGATGCTTTTAAATGAATTTAGTTTTAAGTATTCACATTGTGTATATGAAGGTACATATATTTATATAGTGTATATTCTGTGTATTTATATATTTATATATTTATATTTATATATTTCTATGTTGGTATGTTTATTTATATCACCATGTGCAATGTCACAAATATATAAATCATTATTAGGGCAGGCTGTAAGAAGTTAAAATTGCTAAAAGAAAGACCTGAGATTGAATGTTTCTTCTATGTTTAGCTGTCATGTGACAGGTCACGAGTATTTGCATTAGGCACTTGAAAAAGGTATGGCACTTCGCAGCGCGTTATGTGAACAAGACCTCTGGTAGGTCGAAACGCGTCGTGGCGGTGGTGCGGGGCATCTACAATAAAATATTTCACCTAGCACCAAGTAAAGGGTCCGGTTTCGTCTTTTCCCTGCGGATTGGATGTTGTTGGCGAACTTCATTCGATATATATATATATATATATATATGCCCGTAAGCTTAAGGTCGCACTCAACTGCTAATTCTGCCTTTACAGTTCAAATTGCAGGGAAGCCTGCCTCCGCATACCAGGTAAAGATTCTTCTTCATTGTTTCAAAGGAACGCGTTTACGTTCCTTTGAAAGTTGGTTACTTTTTCCCTTGCGCACTTCGCAAAAGAATACGGCCTGCGCTTAAAGAGAATCACGTGGGCAATTCAAAATGCAAAGAGACCTCCTCCCGTGATCAAGGCTCTACGGAGCAGAAACGTTGGGACTGTGAGCCTCCTGCCCCTGTTCATTTTTCATGAATTAAACGATTTTGAAGGCAACACAACCAGAGTCAGTGCACCTCTTTTGATGTGTTAAAGAGGAATTGGGTGGATTTATATGCTGGAAGCCTCGCACCAGCAGCACTGGCCGCCCTGCCAAGGTCGTGGGCTCCCTGCGTGGCGAATTGTGGATGGTGTTTATTGTTGGAGCCTGACCTGCTTGCCCCTGGAGAAAAGAAAGGATTCTCTGAGTGCGGCGAGTAAGGGAAGCAAAAGGAAGGAATTCCGGTATTGCGGGCTGATGTTGCTTTCAAGAAGTAAGTGAAAATGTTAAAACAGACTGTGCAGCTGAAGCTCACTTCATTTTTGCGCAATGGGAAAACATGAAATAAAGAAGAAGGTTTCCAGCGCCGGAATATTTAAAGATCATGGATTGAATTGCGCTGTTTACGTTCCTTTGAAAGTTGGTTACTTTTTCCCTTGCGCACTTTGCAAAAGAATACGGCCTGCGCTTAAAGAGAATCACGTGGGCAATTCAAAATGCAAAGAGACCTCCTCCCGTGATCAAGGCTCTACGGAGCAGAAACGTTGGGACTGTGAGCCTCTTGCTCCTGTTCATTTTTCATGAATTAAACGATTTTGAAGGCAACACAAACAGAGTCGGTGCACCTCTTTTGATGTGTTAAAGAGGGATTGGGTGGATATATATATCTATATATATTCACTGAAAAAACCGTAGGTTTTAGGGACAGTTATAGTTAGTTGGACATTGCACTCGTACAAAACCCGTGAAATTCCCCGTTATAGTTAGTTCAGGTAACTATATCTCGCGCCCCGCAATGCACTGCTGATGACGTCACATATTACATCACTCATGACATGGTCAGTGACATCACTGATGACATCACTGATGACATCTCAAATGACATCACTGATGACATCATCCAGTGACTGTGTGTTTCTGTAAAGTTGAAATATGTTTAATATATATAGGGAAAGGCGTATTGAAGAATGAGTGGGTGTATAAGTGTCTGAATGGATGATTTAGTAGGTGCGTGACTAACTCTATAAGTGAGTGATTAAACGTATCTTACTGAATGCATGGGTTAGTGACTAAACTGGGTGAATGTCTGTATCCGTCTGTCTGTTGCTGTGTAAGTGGCTGCATGGGTTTGTGAATAGCTACATGAGTGTCTATATGAGTTATTGATTGGTTGTCTGAATATCTGTATGGGTGCCTGAGTGTTTGTGTGGGTGGGGTGTGTGCGACTCTGTGCATAGATGTGTGAGTGGGTGATTCACTGGGTGGATGGTTTCAAGAGTGCATCTGTGATAGACTGTATGGGTGGGTAAGTGTGTGTAAGAGTGTGTTAGTGAGTGAATGTATGTCCCAGTGGTACATGTGTGAGTAACTACATATGTGAAAGGCAGTATATATGTGTGTTGGAGTATATAAATAGCTATAAGCGAGAGTGTGTGATTGTGAGAGTGACTGTATGGATGAGTATGTGCTTGTATCAGAGATTGTATAAGAGCGTAAGAATGTGCTAGTATTTGTATGAGTAAGTGAGCTGGTGTGTGTATAACTGTATAGGTGAGTAAATGGGTGTGTACTTAATTTTTTGCATGACTGACTAGGTGTGTGAGTACCTCTATGGATGAGTGGTGGTGTGTGAGTGTTTATATAGGTGTATGAGTGCATATAATAGTCCTGTACTGAGTGACTATAAGTATGAGTGACTGTACGGGTGAGTGAGTAGATGTGTGTGTGTAGACCTAAGAATCAGTGAGTGTGTATATAGTAATTGGTGTTGGAGTGTCTATGGTTTTGACAATGGCAGTCTGTATTTACAGTGGGTGTATCAAAAGTTATATTAGGGTGTGAGAAGATGCATCAAATTATCACATGGATGATGTCATCAGTGATGTCATCAGTGATGTCATTTGAGATGTCATCAGTGATGTCATCAGTGATGTCACTGACCATGTCATGAGTGATGTAATATGTGACGTCATCAGCAGTGCATTGCGAGGGCGCGAGTTATAGTTACCTGAACTAACTATAACGGGGAATTTCACGGGTTTTGTACGAGTGCAATGTCCAACTAACTATAACTGTCCCTAAAACCTATGGTTTTTTCAGTGAATTTGTAAGGTTTTTTAAATGCTAATTTCTAACTATAACGTGCCTGAAACCTATGGTTTTTTCAGTGAATTTCAAAGGTTTTTTAAATGCTAATTCCTAACTATAACATGTCTGAAACCTATGGTTTTTTTCAGTGAATTTCAAAGGTTTTGTAAATGACAATTTTTAAATGTATTAATTGTTATATTTATTTTTTGATACTGATTTACTACATTTTTTAAACTATTTATTTTTAGATATTTTATTTTTTAAATTACATTATAATTACATTATACATTACATTACAAAATATACTTTCTCAGAATGAATTACTTTAGTTTAAATACTTTGCAAATAGGCAATAGACTTTTAAGTACAGTAGTTACAGTTGTTGCAATGGGCAACACAATTTCAAACACAATGCAACATTGAGCTCAATGTGAATTTCTAGTTAAATGCAATTAGTTACTTTATGGATTACTTTTCTAACCACAGGACTGGATCCTAGATTCAGTCCTGGGACATCTCCTGTAAACAGTTGAGTAAAAGCGTTTTGGTTACAGTAGTGATTTTTAAGGAATATTATTGTATTTTAAAAGTTGACACACAAACTTTTCACACAGAATCACCAATGTTATCCTATGGGAGGAAATTCACTTAGCAGGTAAGTAGTGTTATCGTTACTTTTTCTTACTCAGTGGTGGATCCTAGATCCAGCACTGGTGCATCTCCTGTAAACAGTTGAAATAATGCGTTTAAGTCATACAGGCGATTTTTAAGGAATATTTGTAGTTTGTGAAAATCGACACTTTGAAACTTTTCTGCTGAAAACCAGACAATGGATTCCTATGGAAGGAAATACAAGTTACTGGTAAATACGGTTAGAATTACTTTTCAGGGTCAGTGCTGGGCTAAAAGATGCAGCACTGGGTTCTCTCCTGATAACAGGTGAGTAAATCGGAATTCGTAGTTCGGCTGATTTTAGAGGAATATTATAAAGTTCCAAAACTCCACACTTAGAAGAATTTCCAAGTGAAACCAGTCAATGTTAGCCTATGGAAGGAAATTCAAGTTACTGGTAAATACGGTTAAAATTACTTTTCAGGATCAGTACTGGGCTCAAAGGTGCAGCACTGAGGTCTCTCCTGATAACAGGTGAGTAAATCGGAATTCGTAGTTCGGCTGATTTTAGAGGAATATTATAAAGTTCCAAAACTCCACACTTAGAAGAATTTCCAAGTGAAACCAGTCAATGTTAGCCTATGGAAGGAAATTCAAGTTACTGGTAAGTACGGTTAGAATTACTTTTCAAGGTCAGTGCTGGGCTCAAAGATGCAGCACTGGGTTCTCTCCTGATAACAGGTGAGTAAATCGGAATTCGTAGTTCGGCTGATTTTAGAGGAATATTATAAAGTTCCAAAACTCCACACTTAGAAGAATTTCCAAGTGAAACCAGTCAATGTTAGCCTATGGAAGGAAATTCAAGTTACTGGTAAGTACGGTTAGAATTACTTTTCAGGATCAGTACTGGGCTCAAAGATGCAGCACTGAGGTCTCTCCTGATAACAGGTGAGTAAATCGAATTCGTAGTTCTGCTGATTTTAGAGGAATATTTGTATGTTTCAAAAATCGACAGAAACTTTTTCAGCAAAAAGCAGGCAATGATATCCTATGGAAGGAAATTCAAGTTACTGGTAAGTAAGGTTAAAATTACTTTTCAGGATCAGTACTGGGCTCAAAGATGCAGCACTGAGGTCTCTCCTGATAACAGGTGAGTAAATCGGAATTCGTAGTTCGGCTGATTTTAGATGAATATTTGCACAGTGGTGAAGGGAGGAGGCGGGGCTTCAGGTGACATGTCTGCAAACAGGCCCCGTGGCGCGTTTTAAGATGGGGAATTAAATCCTCCTCAATCCCGAGGGTCCCTAAGGGCCAAGTAGCCCACCAGATACCTCCAGTATGCGCCAGAGAGCTGCGTTGCAGAGAGGTGTTTAGAGGCCACGCCCCTTTTTGCACCTCTCTGCAACGCAGCTCTGTGGCGCTTTCTGGACGTACCTGGTGGGCTAGTTGGCCCCAGGGACCCTCAAGATTGAAGGGATTTAATTCCCCATCTTAAAACGCGCAGCAGGCCTGTTTGCACATGTCACCTGAAGCCCTGCCCCTCCCTTCACCACTGTGCAAACGCGCCCCGTGGCACGTTTTAAGTTGGGGAATTAAGTCCCCTTGAATCCTGAGGGTCCCTGGAGTCCAACTAGCCCACCATGTACCTCCAAAGCGCCACAGAGCTGCGTTGCAGAGAGGTGTAAAAGGGGCGTGGCCTCTGTACACCTCTCTGCAACGCAGCCCCTGGCACATACTGGAGGTTCCTGGTGGGCTAGTGGGCCCCAGGGACCCCCAGTATTCAAGGGGAATTCGTTCCCCTCTGCAAACGCGCCAGGGGCGCGTTTACAGAGTGGTAAAGGAAGGGGGCGGGGCCTGCGGCACAATCGTTTTTTTTTGTTGTTATTATTTTTATTTTTTTTAAATGCTTTTTTCTGCCCAGGGGGTCCTTGTGGGGCCCCCTGAGCAGACCTAGGGGTCAGGGTGTTTCTACCCTGCCCCCTTTGTGCGTTTTGCACACTTGTTTCTTGTGTTTTTTTTTTTTTAATCGGCGGGATCCGCACAGCCTAAGCGCATCCCGCCATTTAAAAAAAAATAAAACATGCTTTTTTCTGCCCAGGGGGTCCTTGTGGGACCCCCTGAGCAGACCTAGGGGGTCAGGGTGTTTCTACCCTGCCCCCTTTGTGCGTTTTGCGCACTTGTTTCTGTGCCTCGGTTCTACTGAGGCATAAAATGGCTGCCAACACTTCCTGATTGGGAGTGTTGACAGCCAATTAGCATGCAGCTCGTGATCGGGACGGTGCGCGCAGGGTGCGCTCAGGGTGCGCGAATCCGACGCGGCCATAGATATATATGTGATTTTCCTTTTGATTTTCTCAGGAACTACTGAACGGATTTACACCATTTAACAAAAAGGGTTCTTTCTGAACCAAGAACTACCTCTTTGCTAAATTTGGTGTAATTCCGTTCAGCAGTTCGGGCTGTAGCTGTGGCTAAAATTTCCTATGGGAAAATGAATGGGGAAAACACGTTTTGGGACCCCCCTTTTTTCTCGGCCCCCGCTTGACGAATCACCCAGAAACTTTCAGGGTAGGAGCGGACCGGAGCGGGCCATAAAGTTTGAAAATTTCGCGAAGATTCGTCAACCGACGCAAGAGTTATTTCAAATAGAATGTTGCGGATTTCCTATGGAAAATAGGTCCTAACTATAACTATCTACTGGCGACCGCCAGTAGATAATATATATATATATATATGCAAAAAAGAAGCAGAGAGCTCTGGGTAGTTCCCAGGTTTAGGTGGAGAGCAGCTCCTGTATAGAGCACCCTACAACACCAGTGACACTCTTAATTTGCTCACCCTAAATGTCTGCTTTTCTACCACTCCAGGCACAGTATTACAGATTTGAATTGGTAAAATACCAACCAAGCCAACCTGAAATGAATAAAAGCAACCCCCTGACACATGGTTTGCTATCATTATAGCTCTTCAGAGAGGTTTAGCTTTGTCCAGACACAAGGAGCACCCAGTATAAGTCAAAGGTATAGAGTATAGCATAAATTATGCAAAAAAGAAGCAGAGAACTCTGGGTAGTTTCCAGGTTTAGGTGGATAGCAGCTCCTGTATAGAGCATCCTACAACACCAGCGACACTCTAAATTTGCTCATTTGTCTGCTTTTCTACCAAAATCTTTAAGATAGGATTAGCAGAGTGCCATCCACGATGAGATAGAAAGGGACAAAGTCTTGTGTCATATCTGCAGCAAAGTGTTTAAGCATAGGATTAGCAGAGTGCCATCCACGCCGAGCTATAAAATGACAAAAGCTTTTTATCATTCCAGGCACAGTATTACAGCTTTGAATTGGTAAAATACCAACCAAACCAACCTGAAATGAATAAAAGCAACCCCTGACACGCATTCTGCTATCATTATGACTCTTCAGAGAGGTTTAGTTTTGCCCAGACAGAAGGGAGCACCCAGTATAAATCAAAACAACACCCGTCCAGGCATAGAGTGATGCATAAATTATGAAGAATGAAGCAGAGAACTCTCAGTAGTTCCCAGGTTTAGGTGGAGAGCATCTCCTGTATAGAGCACCCTACAACACCAGTGACATATATTTTAATATATATACATTCACTGAAAAAAACAAAGGTTACGGGTATGTTATAGTTAGGAAATAAAATTTAAAATACCTTAGAAATTTGCTAAAAAACCTAAGGTTACAGGGATGTTATAGTTAACAAATAAACTTAAGGGTTGAAGGGAACTGGAATGGAGAGAGAGGAGATCAAGAGGCTAGTTTCTAGTAGCATAATCTAGTCCAGTTAGATCAAGCCAGTCAAAAATGCCAGGTTAAGATCAAACAAAACAATATATTCAAGAAAAATGTAATCTAAAGCAGAGTTACATGTAGAGTACATAGTCAGATGTCTAACCCTAACATTTGGGCAAATACACAAGAAAAAAGGAACCTCTTTAGCTGTGGTGATTGGTCTCAAGGGTGCACAAAGTACACATGTTCCCTGCCAGTGTCCCCTGGGATCCAGGTGGCTGCCGTGTGTACCAGGAAAATGAGTTAAAACAGAGAAAATATGAGATAAACATGATCTTATCTGCCATAGGTATCGAATCCTAGTGTGTTGATCTGATGAAAAGGGCAGGGTTCTCTCATCGATGGTCACTCTGGTTTCACGGAGATTTCCCTTCCTTTCCTAAATTGAGAGAAGAAACAGAAAACAGAGTTAGGGTGTAGAGGTCAGGATGCCACAAAGTGAAGAGGAGACAGCAGGAGATAGGCGAGGAACAAGAAGATCTTCAGTCCCCTAGGTGTAACCTTAGCTCCCTGGGGTCTTGGTTTGTAGGTCTATGATATATTTTGATTCAAGGCGCCACATGTTCAGCGTTCTATTGTTCCCTCTGTTGGAATGTAGGGCTTGGTGTATGTTAAAATAAATCTCCTTGCTCCTATCACTGGGGAAACAGCGTTTACAACGCTGTCTCCACAACGCGGTTCCTTTACAACGCAGTTGTTACAACGACTGCGTTGTTACCAAGCGTACCATTACGTCGCAAGTCGTTTGACAAGCCAACACCTTCCCTGCTGTTGCACAAACTGGAGTATGAATAGTAAATAATACTATTCCTAAGTCCAGCGCGCCCCCTACAGCAAGTCGTTGAAACGACTTGCGATGTAATGATTTGCGTTGAAACAACGCGGTCGTTGTAACGACCGGGTTGCAATGGAATGCGTGAACAACGCATTCGTTGTAAAGAGTCATATTCCTATCACTGTAGTGTGCCTCACTGAGATGGCAGGCAATCGGATACTGTCGGTCTCTATTGTCAATGGAACGCATGCGCTCAAGAACTCTATTTTTATTTTGATGGATCGTGCTCTCAACATATTGCTTACCGCAAGGGAATTCCAGGATGCATATTAAATATTGAGAGCTGCAAGTAAGGAATTTTGTTATTTTCCTAGCTTTAGTTCTCAGAGAGATCTCATACTTTGTTCTATTGTAGCTGTTCTTGCATGCCTTTCCCTTCTTGCAGGGAAAAAACCATGTAGTATTGCCCACCCCGGTATTGCTTTTAATGGTAATGTCACTATAGACAAGAGTGGCCCTGAGGGATCTGCTCCTTCTGTATGTTATGCTGGGTCTATGGTTGAGTGTGTGGCCTTTGATGGCCACCGTAGTGAGGGTTTGCCAGTTCCGCCTCAAGATTCTTTCCAATTGTCTGTGTTGATTATTAAAAGTATTGATGTTGTCTACCTCATCGTTGGCTCTGGTGGGTGTAAAGAGGATGCTGTCCCTATCTTTGAGTTAAACTCTGTCAACAGCCCTTTTGAGCACCCAGTTGGGATATCCTCTTTTGCGGAATCTGGCAAGCATGTTTTCATGTTTAGTGTCAAATGCTTCCTGTGAGCTGCAGTTTCTCCTTGCCCTCAACAGTTCCCCATAGGGTATACTCCATTTAAGGATTTCAGAGTGAATGCTAAGGGCATGGAGGAGGCTGTTACTTGCAGTAGGTTTACGGTAGAGTTTAGTGGTGAGGTGTTCTTCCTTGACCTCCACCAATACGTCAAGGAATTCAATATTGGTGATGCTTGTACTGAAAGTGAAGTCAAGATTGAGTGGGTTTCTTCACAATTTGTTCACAAATCCCTCAGCAGACTCGGTGTTACCCGTCTATATGATGAATAAATCATCAATATAGCAGAGCCATTGGCTTGCTCCCTCAATGTCTTGTGCCGTATCTTCAGCGATGGACACCTGTCCCTCCCAGTAGCCGAGTGAATGAATTCGCATAGCGGGGGTGAAACAGGTATCCATCGCAGGCCTTGTGAGTTGAATGTAAATGTCTCCATCAAACATCATGAAGATATTGTTACACAGACAGAACTTGATATTTTCGAGTAGCATTGCGATGTGCTGCATACAGTGAATGGGTCTAGCTCGAGTAAAGTGCTCACAGGTCCGCAGTCCATCAGTGTGTTGGATCGCAGTATAAAGGGAGCACACACCCAGGTGTTGTATTCCTCTTAGGGTGTCCATAACGGGCTTTCCAGTATCATGTCCTTATATAGGCACAATTCGCCCTGCCCTTATATAGGCATAAAATCCCAGGCCTTATTTAGGCATTAAACCATGCACTCCAAATACAGGCATGGTCTCCGACATCCGTCCACCCTAACGTCACTATGAGTACATGAAGAACAGACCCTCAGGCTGCGGGAGTTTCCCTAGTCCAGGACTATTGATTTCTTCAAGGACTCATATATTATGTATGAACCGTTATTCCTTAGGGTTTCATTCATGACGTCTTTCGCTGTCCGACTCACGTCAATACTAAACATTCCTAGGTACTCTCAGGTATAAATATACCTTCCCTAGCCCTTGTAAACCAGAGGAGACCTCGACTTCAGAGGAGCCCGTTTCCCGGCCTGACGCACTGAGAAGACGCTGTCATCCCTGCATGCAGACAATCCAGCTTCCAGTGATCTGACTTCCCTTGCGGGGTGTTGGAGTTCGAGTCTGGCAAAGAGATTCCTACCTCTCTCATTCTTCAGGTATGGCGCTGATAAGAACCTAGAGGGACTCTTGGCATACTAAGCATACTAGGCATACCAGGCTTAACATACTCTTAGTATACCATAGTAAGGAATACTTCACCTACTTCATACCTCTCCCTACACCTAAGTTAGGTTAGGCACATTGGGGTAGAACTAGCTTAGAAACGCATCGTATGAGTACTCGCATTTTTAGCTCATGTTATTTATGTATGTGAATATACGCTAAAAGATAATGCTATCGCAGTATTATTTATTTCTTCTGCTCACACTGTACATTATTTATCTCGCATACTGTCTTGTGATCGTAACAGCACATTATACTTACACCAGAAACAAGACTGTTCAATAAATCTTTTATTGAAAACGCCCGTCTATTTCTTTCTGTGTAACTTGGAGAAAACTAAGCATGCACGATTGAGCTGAGTGAAATAGTTATCTATTGTTTCCACGACTGTGGGACACGTTCTGATTCTAAAGGGAAACATAGTGGTCATGTTTTGCGGCTGCCAGAAACTACTCCTTCTTGTTGTCAAGGAGTTTCTAGTGGCCTCTGAGCTAGCTGGCACAAGTAATTAAGTTTAATATACTCGATAGGGACATACTGACCTTAGTCCTATGTCAAACCTATAGGATATATTATTCCAATGCGCAGAGCCTATTAGGGAAATAGGAGCTACACTACATGGCGTGTTTTTTGAAAAATGTAGAACAAGTTACATGTAGTGTAGCTCCTATTTCCCTAATAGGCTCTGCGCATTGGAATAATATATCCTATAGGTTTGACATAGGACTAAGGTCAGTATGTCCCTATCGAGTATATTAAACTTAATTACTTGTGCCAGCTAGCTCAGAGGCCACTAGAAACTCCTTGACAACAAGAAGGGAGTAGTTTCTGGCAGCCGCAAAACATGACCACTATGTTTCCCTTTAGAATCAGAACGTGTCCCAGAGTCGTGGAAACAATAGATAACTATTTCACTCAGCTCAATCGTGCATGCTTAGTTTTCTCCAAGTTACACAGAAAGAAATAGACGGGCGTTTTCAATAAAAGATTTATTGAACAGTCTTGTTTCTGGTGTAAGTATAATGTGCTGTTACAAGCACAAGACAGTATGCGAGATAAATAATGTACAGTGTGAGCAGTAGAAATAAATAATACTGCGATAGCATTATCTTTTAGCGTATATTCACATACATAAATAACATGAGCTAAAAATGTGAGTACTCATTCGATGCGTTTCTAAGCTAGTTCTACCCCAATGTGCCTAACCTAACTTAGGTGTAGGGAGAGGTATGAAGTAGGTGAAGTATTCCTTACTATGGTATACTAAGAGTATGTTAAGCCTAGTATGCCTAGTTTGCTTAGTATGCCAAGAGTCCCTCTAGGTTCTTATCAGCTCCATACCTGAAGAATGAGAGAGGTAGGAATCTCTTGCCAGACTCGAACTCCAACACCCCGCAAGGGAAGTCAGATCACTGGAAGCTGGATTCTCTGCGTGCAGGGATGACAGCGTCTTCTCAGTGCGTCAGGCCGGGAAACGGGCTCTCTGAAGTCGAGGTCTCCTCTGGTTTACAAGGGCTTGGGAAGGTATATTTATACCTGAGAGTACCTAGGAATGTTTAGTATTGACGTGAGTCGGACAGCGAAAGACGTCATGAATGAACCCCTAAGGAATAACGGTTCATACATAATATATGAGTCCTTGAAGAAATCAATAGTCCTGGACTAGGGAAACTCCCGCAGCCTAAGGGTCTGTTCTTCATGTACTCATAGTGACGTTAGGGTGGACGGATGTCGGAGACCATGCCTGTATTTGGAGTGCATGGTTTAATGCCTAAATAAGGCCTGGGATTTTATGCCTATATAAGGGTAGGGCGAATTGTGCCTATATAAGGACATGATACTGGAAAGCCCGTTATGGACACCCTAAGAGGAATACAACACCCACTCCACTTTCGTGTATACGATAATACTAAAATGCTAAACATTTAAAATGCTAAACATAAAATGGAGCACCGCATATTTAAAAAATATTTCTTAAAAATATTAAAAAACGTAATATAAAATGCAAAAGGTACTGTACATTTGAAGCAACAGTTTTTCCATTTCAGGAATATAGTTTTAAAAATAAATGCAATTGGAATGAAAATAAGCAGTAATATTTACATGTGACAAAAAAATGTTCGATAAGTTGTTCAAAAATCAAAGTCATTTTATGTCATGAAAATAAATGAACTGTTTTTAGACACATAAGGTGACTAAATGTCTGTGGAAGGACCGCCAAGTCTGTACTATAAGGCTAGTTCTACTTTAAGCAGATTGAAGTGCCATTTTCGTTCGAAAAAATGGGGAAAAGTTCAATTTTGGTAGAGTTCCAAGTTTTTGTAGAATGAAGGCCAAATTGTTACTGCATCTCTGGAACACTGTATGCTGAATCAGAGTCAGTTTACGGGTCTGGTGTAAACATGAGATCATCTATTTCTATAGACAAAACATCATCCACTGTAGTTGGTGTTAGTTGGAACACCTCGTGAAGCAGGTTAATCTCACAGAGATGTGAAGCATCGCTTTCAGCAATGGTCGCCGCAGCAATGTTCGCGTCCGTTGTTACCTGTGTGCCTGTAGTTCTTTCTCGTACCTCAGCAGCAGCCGGAAGCGTCTGTGAGATCTCAATGAATGCTGACATCAGGATTGGTAGACTCTGGGGACAACACATAGCATGGGCCGTTATCTGGTCCAGCAGAGTATCGACGTCCGTTGGCGCATCCGATGGAAATGTTAGACAGGTGTCCAACACGCATTCTACACCGCATAGCAGGCATCGTAGAACAGGTAAGATGCAATCTTGCCAGATTGTTCTGAATGACAGGAACCACGTGGTATTAAGGTCCCGTAGACGATTTATGCCCAAAAGCTCTACTATTTGCTCACAGCACTTTCGTTCAAGGAGAGCTTTCTCCATTTCGCTCGGAGTGATGTCGGCGAATAGGCTGGCCATAGCGCAATAGCAGGAAGAGAAATAGAATTCCGGCAACAAGTGCTAGAATTAATGGTATGCCACCAAACACCGAATGTGCAAAGTTCGGGATGATTCCGAGTATTGCCTGGAAAGGTGCTAACAGACCGGAGCTGATGCTCTTAAATACATGTACAATTCCGGTTGTATAAGACATATTGAAGATTCGTCCTATCATTTCCACGAAATGTATAGGGCAGTTTGTACGTATTAAAGTCTGTATCTCAGCCGAAGTCCTTGCTACTTGTAGATCATAGGTTTCTTTGGCCGAGGTCAAAGGCACTGTTTGCTGTAAAAGCATGGCTTTCATTCTGCTCAAAGTATCAAATCTTATAAAAGAGACGTTCAGCGAAGGCCATAGAGGCGACTCCCTGACTGTGTCTATTGGGGCAAACAATACTTGCATACAGCAAGTGACCCTGGAGTTGACTGTTACTATATATGGGATGCCTGGCAGCATGCCACAGCAACTCTGATCATTCAACATGAGGTAACTCCCATTAGAAAGTTGTCCAAATATTGGATTAATCACAGCAGCTGGTGTACCCTGCTGATGGCAAGACAAATTTGCCACAGAACCATTACAAGCCCCATGTAAGGAAATGTCCTGACATATAAGTGAACCGCTTAGTGCACGTTTACAGTTTGTACCGCTCAAAAACACTTCACGATCCCCACTCCAACATCTATATGTATACGGTAAATCCCAAGATGTCTTAATGTATTCCTTACCCAACCTTTCATATTTGCCTGCTTGCATTTGTCTGAGGCAATACTGAAACTGAAAAGTAGTCACAGGTAGTTTGATTTTGCCATGAATAAGCCATTCTGTAGCTGGTTTTTCTGCCACTGTGAATGGTAACTTTTCCAGTTTTTCAATGCTCAGCACTGTATACCTTGCTCCTCTTTGTGCCAATTCGATCTGTTTATCAGTGAGATTGTATTCTGCAAACAGAGCCGTTGTGTTGATAAAACGCCAAGGCACATAGCCCGCTCGCAAAGATTGCAGCGTCCAGCTTAATAACACAATAGAACGTAATTGAGATTGGCCTTGTTGTAACATCGCCAAATCTTGTTCTAGTATGTCGATAGCAGAGGATACAATGCCGTCCAGTGAATATATTCTGGAGGACAAAGTTGTTAACCCATTGTCGACCACAGAGAGTGTTTTCTCTAAATTAATACGATCAAGTTCACGTATTCGTTCTGCAGCCTCCATCTGTGATACTTTCCATGCTTCATTGTAGGCAGCATAAATGCCGGCATATATGAAACGTTTTTGACGCGGTTTTCTTGGTCCAAGCAAGAATTCCCTAAGGTCTGTGTCTTTTGCAAGTAAGGTTAAGTGTTGTTTCACATCCTGTAGTGTAGACTTATGCAGCCAATCGAGGCATAATTTTCCTACACTGTATGTTGTTACTACCCCCGGATGTTGTCTTTGGACGTATCTTGGGTTTGGCCTATTAATAGTAAAACCCTGAGTTTTATTCAGGAATCTTTCCTGACAGTTATTCATGTCTGTGGGCCAGATCAACCATTTTTTCCAATCAGGATTAGATCTGTTGAGTTGTAGTATATTGTCACCTGTCACCACTGCCTGTGTTTCGTTATTTTTTGCAGGTGCTGGTACAGAAGGTGTGTTCATCTCTTTGATCTTGGCTAATCCAAGACAAGATGTTTGTTGGATTGTTTCATTCAAATACATTATTTGTTCAGGGATGATACAGGCTCTAAATAAAGCTTCTATCCCCTGCACTTGCCATTCTTTACTACCCCACACAGTTTTAGTGTCTATTGTGTCTTTCCAAAAGTCGAAACCCTGTCTAGACAGTTGGGCATTAAATAATGCAGAATAAATCTGTTTTGTATTTGTTAACATAATTTTCAGTCCTGTCTTGTTTACATTTTTATAGTAAAACATTTCTGGATCAGAAGTATTATAACCTGAAAAATATGGAAATGTACTAGCAAATGTTTTTGAACTACCTTTAGGTGGTGTAGGACAATGTTCCCATTGGTTAAACATAAACACATTTCTTGGATATGCAGATTTATGCCAATAATGATGACCATAGTGGTTATAACAATACAGTTGTTCATAGTCTGATGAACCCTCTAAATATTCATTTTTAGAAAATGCAGCAGATTTTTCTAGGTCAAACATTATGTCATTTACAGTGTCAAAGTCCCAATCATCAGAATAGGTACTGGACGAGATTAGATCACTTAGTGAAATTTTAAACAAATGTGGAATGTTCAATTGTTCCGTCGGACCGAATATATCAAAATCTGTTTTGTCCCACACTATACCATCGTGTATAGGAACAGCTGTGATGTTCACTGATGACAAGTCTCTTGCTTCACGATGGGAAGATTTATGGGGTTTCAAAAGTACGTTCACGCCTTTTCCTTCAGTGTTCACATGGATGTATCTGCCACTTATAAGCACGCTCACAGTTGTAACCAAAGCTAGCCAGAGCAGGAAAACAAAAAGTCCAGATATAATCCAGAGTTCAATCCATGGAGAAACCAAATAAGTCTTTTTCAGAAAGTGAAGAAAGTCTTGTACTTGCTGCTTGAATTTGAATGATGCTGGCGTCGTTTCAGGTTCACTTGGATCTTCTGAGAACGTATCAAAGTTAATGAAAGCCAGAAGCAGTTCTATCAATTGTTGGAATTGCATCAGGATTTGTAGAAATCACTGGAACCAGTTGATCACTTGCTACGTTGGTGTAGACAGGTGTATTTGGACGAACTGTTACTTGGTGTTCAAGAGGGATGAGTTCCATAGCGTTGTTGCTTAGTCCTCCATCTGTTACAGCTAAATTCTCGATGGTTATCAGTCTGAACCTCTTGGATAGTAGCGAGAGGAGTGCGTCTGCTACTAGGTCGGAGTCCACGAGGCCTACTATTTAGTATTGGCCACATACTGTGGTTTGATGAGGTCGATGGACACAAATCTTTCCTCCTTTCTTCCAGCAAGGGGCGGCAGAAGTACTGTTCTCGTTCCTTGAACTGCTAGGACAGGTACTGGTTGTCTGTAAGAAGGTCCAAATTCCTTCTTGTCCGCAATTTTTTCTCTGACTAGATCCCCAACTTTTGGAATCCAGACAGGCCTTGCTGGGACCGCCGATTTTTCCCCAGTGGTGGTTGGCTGTAGGAATACGTTGCTTTGTTTCGTTCTTAACTCATTGAGTTCCTGTAAAACAGCCAAACGATCTTTGATATCAAAAGGTTTATTTTCCACCACTGTGCCTACGTGCTCAAGGTCCGGAACCCACATTCTTGTCCCAAACAGGACCTCATATGGAGTGACCCCCCCTAGAGAACTTCTTGGCAGGTTGTTCAAAGAGCGCTGTACCCCACTAAGGTGTTTGACCCACCCGTCACCCGAACCTAATACTCTAGCTGTTATAGACTGCTTTATGTCTCGGTTTTTCCTTTCCACAACCGAATTTCCCTCAGGATGGAATGGAGAGGAGTACCGCAATGCAACGCCCAGACTGGCCATCGCTTCTTTGTAAGCCCGAGAGCTAAACGCAGGACCCTGGTCAGAATGTAGCGTGCCTATTGCGTATGTGCCGATAAAGACTCGTAAATCTTTTATAACAGTTCGAGCGTCAGCTGAGCGCTGAGGCCATAACCATAGGAACGTAGAGCATGAATCCACTGCAACCATGATATATTTATAATTACCGTCCCTGTGTAAGGGACCGCAGTGGTCCAGGTAAACACAAACTAATGGTTTGTCTGAAATTAACAGGGGTGTCTGCGCAGGACGTTTCACTGTTGAGACTTTCATCTGTTGGCAAATATCGCATTCTAAAACATAGTTTTTAGTTTGTTTCCGAATGCCAGGCCACCAATATCTTTGCTTGAGTAAAGATACTGTTGCTGAAACACCTGCATGTGCAGAAGCTATCCCTTCGTGTGCTGCTAGGATTAGTCCTAATCTGCGTTCCTTGTTTGGAATTACCCTATCCCCCACTCCAGGGATTCGAGCAAAAGGAACGTTGTTCGCATCAATTATATAAGAGTACTTGAGTGGAAACTTTTTGGGTAACGCTGCACTGGTGCCCTTGCTTGAAGCATTGACAGCCAACATTATCTCACCGTCTATTTTTGTTTTGGAACGAGTGATCGCAGCTACGGAAGCCGTTTGCAAAGCCCCCTTTGCGGCTTCATCAGCCAATGAATTCCCTGAGACGTGAATGCCATCACGTTGATGACTCAGTGTGTGGATCACGTGAGCCTTTGGTAGTTCGTTTTTCAACTGAACTACTTGTTCCCAAAGCATTTTGTGCTTTATTGTGCCACCTTTCGCATCTTTGAAACCATTTTCAAGCCAGTTTTGTATATAGTCATTATACGACTGAACACAGTAAAAGGAATCGCACACTATTAGTGTGGGGAATTCTCGATCTGTACTTTCAAGTGCCAGTTTGAATGCTTGTAGTTCAGCTCGCTGAGCTGTACAATCTCCTAGAGACTGCGGACACTCGGTGAATGGCCCCTGCTGACCGCTGCCTCAGGCCTACACTGCGGTCCAGTAGGCCACACATGTGGAACTGTGTCCTGGGTAAGATATGGAGGAGTCCACACCATTGGACACGCCTCATCGCAGGGGTCATCCCCTATCAGCACTGGTGCCACTGACTCTGTGCGCAATGAGTCATGGGCACTTTCTGGTTGGACTTCGGTGGCGTCTGAGTCCATGGCCTGGCGGTTGTCTGCATCATCATCTGGCTGGGCCGGACTTGGTGTCCGACATGTGTCTGTTCCATTCATCTCCACCATGGTGACTGTTTCTGCGAGGTTCTGCCCTCTGCATCATACCCTGGGGGTACACCTTCCACTGTCCACCGAGACACTCCGCGACAACCCCCTTTGACATCTACGAGAACCTGCTCTGCTCTCGTGACCCTGCCCCAGTGCACCGCAAGTCAGCGGCCCGTGGTGGTAGGCCCGTGCAGGACGCTGTGCATCCAGGGCCACTAACTCTGTGCAGCTCAGGTCATGGAGCCTTTATGGTTGAATGGTTGGGTCCTTTACGATGTACACTGTTGTCGTTTTTTGACTGCACCATGCACTCCATGACGGCTGGTGTACACACACCCCACACACATCCAACACAGGTGTCACTCGACATGTGAGCCTGCTAATCAAAGTGGCCGGGCGCACGTGCCCGTAGCCATTCCCACCATCTAAGCAAGTGTGTCCGTGTGGACATTATGTCAGCATGATGGGCCGGAGCCCTGCAACATCACAGTGTGCGGTCTTCAGCGGAGGATACCATGTCACCTCAGCAGTGGCTGAGACCTTGGACATGTACCTTCTCCCGCCCCCCCCCTGCATGCACAAGCGGCGTGTGCTGGTCCGGCGTACATCAGGTCAGCGCAGGGGTGTGCTGATTCGGCAGGGGGATCAGGGCGTGGCTCTGGTCTGGCCTTGAACAGGAAGTGCGGTAAGTGTGTCTTTGTGTTGGGTTGTTGTCGCCACCAGGGCCACAGTAGTCAATGTTGCAATGTAGCATGCACCCGGAGGGCGGGCCCGCACGTACAGGGAAATGTAGGAACGCAAGCCCGCTCGGGGTCTTGGCACATGCATGCCAAGTGTTATGTGTATCAGTCCTGCGGCTGCATGAGTCAGGTGCCTAGCCCCAATCGCAGCGCGATCACAGCCAGCCATGGACTGTACACCTGTGTCCGCCCTGTCCGGACCATTGGCCTACACTCACGTGGCCGCACACCCTCAACGGCCAGCTTACAGGTGTTGTTGGCATGCCGCTGGACATGCACGGGCAGGCATGACAATGGTGTGCCGTAGGAGTGCACGTGATACAACCGCGCAGCGCACACATGTGTGGGGGCTCGTGGGAGGGAGGAGCCACTGTGAGGCAATGTTACACACAGTGAGGCCGCTCATGTGCCACATGCTAGGCATATCATCCATGATTCCCTGGGTCGCAGACATCCCACCCCACCCACGACAGGCCTCTGTACATCTCCTGTATGCATGCAGATGGTGAAGTTACTGTAGGGATGAAAGGTCCTTTGTCTGCACTATCAGGCGGTAGCTCCTAGATGGGACTTGCATGTGCCCACCACCCCCTGACAGATCCGATAGCATTTGCTGGCGACTCCCACACTATGCACTACCCGACGTGAGACCAACGTGTACACATCCCACACGCAGAAGTCCTTGGTCGTAGTTAGCGTGCGTGAAATGGCCTTCACACGTACTCCCACCACACCCCAGGCCTGCACCCGTTGCACACAGACACTGCTCATTGCTCCGAGCTGTGGCATTTCATCCACAGGACTGGTGCAGGTCAGCACAGTGCCGCTTCAAGCAGTGCCACTGACGCAATGGCAGACCATCCCGGACACATGCTCAACTCCAGTCACATGGACCTGTACCGTGCACGTCTGCTGCATGTACTGGGGGCACTGCCATTGGCAGTGCTGAGGATCAGTTACAGGCTGAGCTTCCACCTTGCCAATGTCACCTGCATTCAGCCTGTGTTGCACTGTCGCTCGTGCATATTCGAGTGGTCCATGGATGTCTGCCTCTCCAATGTTACAGTAGCTGACCTGGATTTCGACATGTGTGTGCGCCCCCTGATGGCCCACGACCAGGAGTGTCACCGTGATGCCCGTTTATGGCATGCCTGGATGTTTGGCATGCATGCTGGCAACTGGATCTGGGAGATTGCACGAGTCATCGTGTGCAGTGACCACATTGAGCCGCACCCCGATTGGGCTTTCGTGCATATTGGGGCCAGGGGTTGGAGTCAGCACATCTGTCCGGGACAGCTGATGGGTTACGTCGCCGACATGTCAGATGTGGTGGACAACGATCTCGCATTGGAAATGTTGGCCTATGCTGCTGCACTCGCGTTCATGGACGAGTGACAAGGTACCTGCAGCCAGGACTGCATGTGACCCATTGCACGTGTCCCGACGCCTGGTTGCATGTTGGGGATCTGGTCACATGTCCCAAGGCGACAGTGGACATGGCTGCATTGGCCTGGACTCCTGATCCATGCGCGGACAACCAACGCGGGTTGGCAATGACTTGTGTTGGTGATGGACTCCCCGGGGTGGACATGGCGCTTTCCGACGTTCCTCATTCAGACATGCTGCTGCATTGGTCTGCATGTCGTGGCACTTCCCTTGGCCGTACTGACACGCAATTGTTGATAAAGTTTCCGCACGTTCACTTGTCTCCAACTGTGTTGAGTGTTTATTTGTATGCCAATGTGTGTGTCACGGCCTATCTGGGTCCCTGCCTTACATGCATTGCTACCCCATCAGGGCTGTGGGTTGGTACTTGTGCATTATCATGTCCCTGTTTCGTGCTGTGCTAGATGCGTATGGCCATTTACAGGCCACAAGCGGGTGCACTTGTGTCCTGTGTTCGGTTGTGCATATGTTGGTTTTTGTACCACATTGTGTTGGATGGTGGGGTGCTCTGCTTCCTATGTGTGTGTGCTGCATTGTGTGTGAGATGTCCCTTCAGCTCTGATTTGGCTTACCCTTCTCCCTTTCAGGCAGTGTGGTTTTCACTTCTGTGCTTGTTCAGTGGTGTGGTATTGCCGACTTGTGCTCTTGGTTGGTGTTGTTTCTCTTGGGCATGGTTTGTCTGCAGTTGTGCATGTGTGCCATTGTGCCCATCTCCCCCCGTCCCCCCAGTCCCTGGTCGTTCCTCTCCCTGTTGCGTCTGTTGATTTTGAGCAGTTTCCGGTCCCCGACTCCTGTCACCATCTCCAGACTGAAGTGGTGGACACCATTTCCTCCATGTCATCCAGCTCCTGGTGTGGCGCTGGGCTCCCACCTCCAGTGTGCATTGCTGCCTTCTGGTTGTTAGCGTGTTTCTGCTTGTTTGTGCGTTTCGCATCATTCCAGCTGTTCTGGCTTTCTTCCATTGTCCTCCTCCGCTCTCCGGCTGCATTCACCTTGTCCACGTTGGCCTGCCATGTACAATGTTTTGTTGCCAATGGTGCTTGTGGGGTTGTGTACTAGCTCCGACTGCCTCCATTGTGCTTCGCTGTTGTTTTCTGTTTGGTTTATCTTTCTTTTTCCTGCTTTTGTTGTGCTTATTCACGCCTGCCGTATGTGTGTCGCGGGCCTGGCGCTGCTTATCGCTGCTTTCCTCCTCGCGAATGGGCACATCGCATGTTTTTTGCTGTTGGGGTTTGTGTTTTTATCTCCTTTGCGGTGGTTGTATCGCGGACATTGGCCGCGTTTTCGGCAACCTATCGCATGGTACCGCCGTGTTGTGAATTTCAGGTTGACACGGGGTTATTTTCCCGTGATCGACTGTGATGTGTAAAGTTGCGTTAACATTTTTTGGTGATGTTTAGCGCACGTTCTTGTGAATATCCCCCTTAGTGTTAGTAGGAGTTCATGCCCCTAGTTTTCTCCCCAACATTATTTTAGGTTTGGAATGTTCTGCATGTCATAGTGTACATGTATTGACATCTTTCTGTATTCCTTAGTTCTGAGTTTAGATAGAGACTTCTGTACTTACATTCTGGTATAACTTTAAAGGACTTCATATTTTTTTGATTATTTTGTTCTTTGATCAAATACCTCCTTGGAAGTTTCAAAACACTTTATAGAGCATTCTGAAAGCAATAGGAAGAAGACACGAGAAACACAGAAACACCAAAGAAATAATAATAAAAGCAGAGACAAGCTTTATACAATTATTGGATATTAACACTGTAGTGACCGTCTGATCACGTTCTAGTGTTTCCAAATACTGTGCTTCCACCAGCCACTCCTTGAGGGCTGGCTTCCACACTTACCCCACACCCATCCATTACAGTGGTCACTTGTCATGTGACCCTGCCAATAAAAGGGGCCAGACGCACGTGTCCTGGGCCAGTTCCAGACAGTAACTCATTGTATCTGCGTGATTACTGTGACTGCATGGAGACCTAGGCCCCGACCCTTACAAACACAAACTATAGCTACTGGCTAATCTCACATTTCCAGCATATACCATCTGCCATTGGTGCCATTCGTTTTATGCCTGTTTAATGTATGCAACTGTGTATCGGTTTCTATGCATGTGTCTATTGATTCAGGTCTTTGTGTGAATGTGTCTGAGGAAGTGAATGTGGCTGTGTATGTATCTGTGCACATGCCTGTCTTTTTGTGCATGTCTGCCCATGCAGATTAGTGTGTATTTGTGCATGCACCTAATTTCATATTTATGTATCTTTGTGTTCATGTGTCTCCCTTTGCAGGCTTACATGTGCCTGTTTGTGTTACTGTCTGTCCACGCATGTGTTACTGTGCATTCAAGCACCTGCACATTCACCTGTCTGTGTTTATGTATGTGTCAATCTAAGCAGGTATCTGCATTCTAACATACATAGTCATCACATGCTTGTTTCTGTATGACTTCTTAGTTTGTTTGTAAGTGTATTTGTCTATGCATATGTTTGCGTGTCTGCCTATGTCTACTTATTAACATAACTGAAAGCACTGAGGTATCTGTCCTTGTGTGTGTCCGTGTGCACGTGTCGCCCTCTTATATTGTTGCATGTATGTATTTTCTATAAATGCATATCTGACGCAGCATGACCATTTTTGTGGGTGTGTACCCATGTGAATACCCATGTTTTGCCTTTATTCATGGTAATATTTGTCATTGCGTGTGACTTTGTAAATGCATACTCCGATGCTTTTATCTCTATATATGTATGCATCCATCCGTTACTCTGTGTGCATTTGTCTGTTCTTGGAGCTTCCTTGCGTGTATGCAAGTGCCTGCTTATCTACTGGTCTTTGGTCATGCATGTGTCGGTTTATGAACATATATGTGGGTGAGGGTCACAATATACAGTTTTTAATATGGATGCGTATAAATATTAACTCAACATTATTGCATTGCACCTTATTGTTAATGTTAGTAAACGTGCAGATAGAATAGTAAACTTATACTTACCAATTTATACTTACCTTGACAATATAGTAGCATTTGGTATTGTGGACTCAATATTTATGCATGCAGATAGAGGGGCATATTTACAACTAAAGTGGCGTAGCGTTGCATTAAGCCAAGAAGGCTAACGCCGTGGCCCGTCACTTTAAAAACACTGGGCTGCACCGTATTTACAACAATACGGTGCAGCTCTGTGTTTCTCCCTGTGCTGGGGGTAAATTTAGCTGCCTTGCACCAAAGCAGGCACCCCTGCACAATAATGGATACAATCATAAATGGCAATTTGTAACTTCTATGTGTGCTGCTTTTGCAGCACACATAGAAGTTGCAACTCATCATTTTTAAAATGATTGTTTATGCGCAGGAAGGGACACCTTCCTGCACATAAGCTATCATACATGGCATTTTGCTGTTTCTATGTGTGCTGCAGAATGCAGCACACACAGAAACAGCAAAAACGAGGCGAAATCAAGCATTTCTCCTCGTTTCGCCAGTTTAAGACCAGGTTTTCCCTGGTCTTAATTTTGATGCTGCCCCATAATTATGCCACCTTTGCAAATATGGAGCAGCATCAAAATCAAGGGGTGTTGCGGTGCAATGCCCACCGCAACACCCATTGCCCACCCTTTTCACACTAAGAATAGCGTGAAAGGGTGCCTTATTCACAAGGCAGCGTTAAGCCATGTTAAGTGGCTTAACACCACCTTGTGAATAAGGCGAAGCCCCTATCCCCACAGTAACGTCGGGAAAAGTGACGCTGCTGTGGCGATAGGGGCTTGTAAATATGCCCCTGTGTGTCATACAACCAAACCAGAGTAACTACCTGTATGCCCATACATGTGTGTTGTGCATGTGACAATTGTATGACAAAAAATCGACCACCAAAATATAGTGACACAAAAATATTGCAATCCCAAATATTGACTTTACTTGCATATAATGTAAAGTGCTTGAATATTTACTTCAAAATGTCAAAATATCAATATCACTTAGTTAAGTATATATTAAAATGTAACTTGCATTATTGAAACTTGAAAAAAGTTAAATGATTTTTTTAAATGTAATAAAGTTTTTGAAAATACATGAACAATTAAACCATTAATTAAATAACTTCCAAAAACAATTCCTACAAGTACATGTACGTTTAAATTAATCTTAACAAATAATATGAAAATGAAATTAACATTTTAAAAATACTAATACAAATATTTCATAAATGAAAAATATCAGCTATATTATTGAAAATATATAACAAAACAATAAAACATATGTAAAAAGTAATCATTTAAAAAAAATCTGAAAATATATACCAACATTTTTATTTATGTAAAGGTACTAAAGAAACATTTTAAAAATGTATTTCTAAAACTAGTCTTTATCAAATATTAAAACACAAAAGAAAATTAAAAAAAAACAATTCACAAGAAAATGCTGAATTTGAATCTATATCATTTTAAACAGCGCATCCTCAAAATATTTTTGCAAAAGTACAGAATCAAAGTAAAAATAATAACTAACTCCAATCTAAAAACATTAAAAATAAGAAGCAATTCAAATACACCACTGTAACAATAGTCCCACAAACATAAGGAAAAATACAGGCAGTGTTTGTGGGGGGAAATCAGATTTACAATTCTAAGTCCAATTTAACAAACCTAAGTGAAGATGTATATATAGCGTGATCAAACAGACTATTCCAACTCCAGTCCAACAGGCATTTAGAAAATTAAAGATATTAGAGAGGGGTCAGATTTACTAATGTTGCTATAGTTAATACACTTTACCGAAAGAGCATACATTGTGGAGATAATTAACCTTTACTATTCAAACTCCAGTCTAGCAAACATAGAAGAGGTGAGATTCAGGGCAAGATTTACTATGCACTTGCATAGTCCTTCCATCACCAAATCGATACCATGCAATACAAGTGCTTAGATGACATTTAGAAAGCTACACAAATCAATATTTGCGGAGCATTGCGTCACTTTTCACCTGTAAAGTAATGCAACGCAGCACCTTGAGCTGCATTGCAATACTCTCTTTTGGGAAGGCGTTACATGGGTGGAGCATAGCCATTTTTGTGCATCCACCCATGTATTTTCACACAATCCAAGAATTACTAAAGTATGTAAACCTCGGTTTGCGCCAAAATGGTGTGCCTACCTGAGGCTGGCTTAACATGGAGAAAAATCTTTATTTGTCCATGTTACTTCCTCTTTGCATGTGTGCTTCATTCTGCATGAGAAATAAGCCTCCTTCCTGCACAAAAACTATTCTGTGTTGACGCTAGGCACCCACATGTTCACAAGTGCTGGGAGAGAGCTGAACAGCTCCATGTCTTTGTAAATATGGTCAGTTCAGCTCTCTCTCGTTCACACAATGCAGCACAGCAACTTGCCTTGCTGCACTGCGTTGTGTGAACTGCTGTTAGTAAATCTGGGCCCTGATATTTAACTACAGTCTAACAATCATTGGGGAAAGACCATATATTGGGGAGGGGTAATATTTACTATTCTAATTCCAGTCAAAAAAATATTAGAGAAAGTGTAAAATTGAGGGAGCTGGGGTACTATTCTAACTATAACCAACCAAGGTTTGTGGGAAGTTTAAACAATTACCATCCTGGCTCTTGTCCAATAAGCATTGGTGAAAGCATAAACATGTACTACTCTACTTCATTATCATAATTTTTATTACATTTTTTAACAAAATTGTTATTTAAGGGGTGTAATTCAACCACTGAGGAAGGTGTCCATGTCCTTATCAAGGTTCATGGTGCCCATTTTGCACTGCCAGAAACAGATTAGAGAAGCAATGGACCTATAGGGAACCCCCTTCTGCTCCCAAGGGAGAACTGATGCCGAGAAGTGAGCTACTGTGCACCACATTGATGGAAGATGCCTGTCTTCCCTCCCTCTCCACACACAGCCTAGAAGCTAAGTGACCCAATGCCCTGGAGAGTAGTAGTCGGGTAAATGTGGAATACAATACACACCGAGGCACGACCAGAGGGGGGAGCACAAAGTGCAGAGCGGCATGGCCCAGACACTGTTCTCACACTGCTAGAGGGAAGGTGAAGGAGCAGATCGATGTCCCAGCTTGCTTGCACCTGATTGCTGCTCTACCCTGGGCACCCAAAGCAGGAACAGATGCCACAGTTATTGTCCTAAGTGAACCATTCATATTCCCAGAAAGTCTCTCACGCAAAATGGGGACCCCGGAAATGTGTGGTATTCCTCCATACATTTTGCCTTTACCCATCCTGTTTTGCTTGATATGATTCCTTAGGCTTTAGTACTCTGTGCACTTTGCCACTGCTAACAGGTGCTAAAGTGCTTGTGCCCTCTCCCTAAAACATGATAAAATAGGCTTACACAAAATCGGCCTGCTTACTTTTTTTGTAAGTCCCTAGTACATGATATTATACGTACCCAGGGCCTGTAAATTAAATGCTACTAGAGGGCCCGCAGCACTCATTGTGCCTCCTACTAAGGGAGCACCTTAAAATCAGTCTCATGTCTACCACTGTAGCCTGGTGTGCAGATTTAAACTCTCATTTCAACCTTGCAAGATAAACCTTCTGCCAGGCCTAAACCTTCATTTTTTAAATGTATAAGCCACTGCTAAGTAAGGCCCTAAACGTCAATAGGGCAGGGTGCATGGTATTTAAAAAATAGTAGGATATATAGGTTTAAGTTTTGCATATCCCATAGTGAAAAAGTCCTAAATTCGTTTTTCATTACTGTAATACCTATGTCTCCCAGTTGCTAACACTGGGTTAAATCTATTACATTTAATAAGTGCTAACTTTGGATTGGGAGCAGACAAAGATATACTGTTTTGACTCAAAATAATTGCAATTTAAAATCCTCTGTAATGGAAAGGTGGATTTTAAGTCACAGTTCTGAAAATGTCGCTTTCAGAAAGTTGGCATTTTCTTGTCCCAACCATTTGTGCCTTCTGCCAGTGTCCTAGGTCACAAGACTGTGAATGGCTCTGCTGTTGGGGTTGTCTATTCCTCCTAGATGGTGACACAAAGGGGAGTAGGTGTGATGAGGATGGACCATCCTGCCAGCATGGCTGGGGCCGGAGCTATGCCCTACTTGCACTTCACGGGGCTTTCACCTCCAGCATATGCAAAGGAACCTAACACCCTGTCTTTTGTCACCCCAGACTTCTTGGTTCCTTGACAGGGATAGGGAAAACTTTCCTGAACTATATGTGGAGGTAGACCAGAGTGCCTCCACACACAAAGGCTGGCACCAGATAACAATATTGGACCTACAGAACAACTCTTCAGTACACTCCTAGAATTGTGGACATTACAGAAGAAGGACTACCTTGCCACCAGAGGACTGCCCTGCTGATTGAGGACTGCCTTGCCCTCTGAGAAAGAAGCCGGGACATATTCCCTTCATCCCAAACTAACTTGAGTGACTTCAAGGGTCAGTTGGCTGACCTCCTGTCTGAGCTACAGGGACACAACAAGCTGAAGAGGCCTCCCTGAAACAGCCAAACTGGCCTGTTGCACTAGACCAGCGTGGACCTGCCTGAGCCCTG
The DNA here is from genome assembly GCA_963921515.1 of Calotriton arnoldi. NCBI lineage: Eukaryota > Metazoa > Chordata > Amphibia > Caudata > Salamandridae > Calotriton > Calotriton arnoldi. The sequence continues at coordinate 1,101,306 of CAWUFW010004107.1, forward strand.
CTGGTCTCTGCTGAAGTGAGTTCCTGATCCCTAGGAGGTGCCTCCTCAAGTCCTGGACCCTTGGCTGGCATCAGTTGAGCTCCTCCTAAGAAGGAAGGTGAAATCCTGAAGTTTTGGGCTGCCAATGAAAATCTCAGGTGAACCCGCCTCTTCACGCTACAGTGACAGTCAGTGATAATCGTCAATGCAACATCTGCACTTTTCCCTTCAGCAATGTCAGCCCGCAGTGACCACCAATGCTCTTTGCGCTACAGCAGCAACTATCTGGGACTTTCTCCCTTCTTCCCATGGCCTCCTCCACCGCGACTGGAACTCTTCACACCAAACTGTGAAAAGGTAACTTTTTTAGCAGGACTTACCTGGTCCCTGTATCCGGCCCACTGCCTGAACTTGTGACTTTCCCCCAGTATAGCATTACCAGATGACCACGAGTGGCACTTTGTGCTTTTAGGGGCTATATCTACTTAAAACTTTAAAATTGCATGCCTCCAGTTCTATGAATTTGTATTTTTCTGGTATCATTTTGTTTATTACATCTTTCTCAATTTTTCTAAATTGGTTTCGGATTTTTCTTGTGTTACATTTTCACTTTATTACTGTTTGTGTGCTCCATAAATACTTCACACATTGCCACTAAGTTAAGCCTGACTGCTTTATGCCAGGCTATCAGTGGGTAAGCACAGGATATTTAATGACGTTGGTGGATTACCCTGACAAGGACTGTGGTTGTTGCCTGAGTGGGGCTCCCATTCCCCTCAACCACTAACCTAGTTTCTTACAAGGCTGTTGCACAAGGCCGATACTACAGCTGCCTTGTACTATTCAAACTGGAATTTGCCTGAGTGATGTGCACAAGTTGGATTTCTCAGCGACCATAGTAAACCTCTGCTGAGTTGTGGGGTGCTAGCAGCTTGTGGAACAAGACAACAGACATTTCACCCAGCAACAGGGGCATTTGCAGATAAGTGAGTGTCATGGTGCTCTACAGGCTGAGCCTTGTTCATCAGATACTGAGAGCTGTGGTGTGGGACCTTCCAAATGAGACCAACCTGCTATACTTCACCCTTTAATGGGCAGCATAGCCTACTCTCCTGCTCCTTCATATTAAGAACTCAGGATGTTGGCATTGAACCTGCTGGTCTTGTGACTCAATGAAGCTCATGAACAGAACTGTTAGACAATAGGAAACAGTGAGTGAATGATTCAAAGAGGGAACCGGATACATCTATACCAACAGGCCTGACAACATGGCCCACTCTCTTTGGAGGGCAGAAAAATCAAGATAGCAGTGAATTTCTCTATGGAAACATATGCCAAATGTAAGGCATTTTAGTACTACGGCCAAGGTTTAAAAAAAATGAACATTAAGTATGATTTGTTGAAACCTGCCAGAATGTGGATGTGGATTACCATTGATTGCAAATCTAAGAGACTATACAGAACTGGAAGACCTCAAATGCTTTCTGGACAGTCTGGAGACAAACTCCCTAAATGAGAAGTGAGCACATGTTATATCCTCGAAGGCCATATGGCCCTCACCACCTTGTTAGGGATAAAGACAGGTAATCCCTGAAACCAACAGGAGAGATGTCATGAATGTTCCCGCTCCAGCATTCCTTGTCTAGGGTTTCTGTTGGATAAGTGACTGACCATATATGTAAATGTATAATATGATTGATATAATTACTACAATAAAACACTGGGTATAAGAGAAATATCCGGCACTAGCACTCCCAAAACATCAATGCCCTTTAATGTTAGTACTTTGGAATACCTTATAAAATAGAGAAGCTCTATAAGAATTCCAGACAGTCCATAATAAACTCTCCACAGATGCAGATTTTGCATATCTACTACCCTTTTTATTGAAAGTGTTCTTTCCTGTGCAAGAATTTCTTATGGTTCTGTCATTTAACGTTAACTCAAAGCAGCAGTCAACACATGTTTCGCTGAGACCTATATAAAAACTTCCATTATTATCAGTTATTTTTTACAGTAATATATTATTCTCCTTTACTGCTCTCATGAACATTTAAAATATCTAATTTCTTGGTGTCCTTATCTTGTAGCCTTCTTTATATAGTATTCCATAATGAGCAATCCAATTTCAATTTAGATTTACTTGTATGACTCCTCTTACATTTTATAGCATTAGGCTTCAATTGTATTTATTTTCATCGAAACCCACATTATATTCTAGTGGCAGCTCACAACCCTTACACCTATCAGTGTAGTTGATGAGTGTGACGGTTGCCAGCTCCCAGTACAGTGTAATATTGATGTAAGGGCCACTCCTTGGAAACTAATCTAAAACCCATACACAATTAACAACAATAGATATTACAACATATCTCCTTGCCGTGGTCTATTTTGGACACTGCACACTGATATTATGACCTGTGACCCAGCCTCAGTGAGCCCCTAAATAACAGAGAAGAGCAGGCGACAGCCCCAGCCCAACTAGGGACAAGCTCAGCCATCTAGGGTACAGAGTTTCAATGAGACACTAGACACTCATGGATCATGGCATCAGCCCCCCCACGATTATATTGTAGAATGTCAATGGGATATCAAACTTTGAGAAACAGCAAACAAGTCCTATCCCACCTAGCCACCAAATGCACAGATATTGCGTTATTGAAGGAAACATGCCTTTCAAGTCTAGAATTGAAAAAACTAAAAAGAAAATGGGAGGTAAAGCCAATCTGTAGCGCCACAAACCAGGGGCTAATGATACTGCCACCCGTGGCCTCACAAGATCTAAAAAATGCAAGATTGCTGCAACTAATACCTAAAATTATGCCTTTTACAATCAATAAGACTTGGTTGAATACAGAAGGTTGATACATCTTTGCCAAACTTCAGCTCTCCATGCACTCTGTGTAGATTTGTTGTACGCCCCAAACACATCCCAAGAGGAATATTCACTCTACCATTTGCAGGCCCAGCACTATGGAGAAGACAACAAGGTACACAGACCATTTGGTGCTAAACTCCAACAACAGCAGTCAGCTGTGGCAATATAAGGAAGAGGTTCCATTATGTCTTCGGCAAGGGATTTTAAACACCTTTGCTGATTACTATAAAGAGCTCTATAAATCAAAATCAGTCAGTGACCTTGAGGTTGAAGAGCCACTCTAGTAAACGAAAACTACCAAGATTAAATGAGGAGGGAGGGCAATTCTGGAAGGGAAAATTATGAAACATGAAATCGCTGCAGCAATTTCGGTCTTGCCTGGCAACAAATCACCTGGGTCAGATGGGATCCCGGGCATGCTTTAGAAATTGTGTAAGGAGGATATTGTCAAGACCCTTCACGAAGCTTTCAAGAAAGCAGAAGCTGTGGGAACCCTGACAATTCTCTCTAATAAAGTCTTTATCACAGTTCTTCCCTAGCCAAACAAACACCCTTTCGCCTGTTGTAGTTACCATCCATTTTCATTATTAAACATTGACTTCAAGGTAATAGTGAATGTGGTAACGAACAAGCTCGAAAGGGTTATCTCATCATTAGTCCATCACTTACAAGTGGGATTTGTCCCCAGTAGGTTCTTCATATAGCACATGAGCCTCATGTCCATTTGCTGTGGCTCACCAAGGATGTCCAGACTGAGTCCTTAGCCCTGTGCCTCGATGTCGAGAAGGCATTTGACAGGATAGAATGGGACTAAATGTTCCATACACTGCACAGGATTGGACTTCATCACAAAAGTACGATGGCTATATAATGCACCAATTGTGCAGGTGAACTCCGGAGAAGAGGGTGTTCTGTCACAGCCTTTTTGCCATCCACCAGGGGACACAATTAGTGTGTTCTCTGTCGCTATTGATATTTCTGCTAGCCTTAGAATCTCTTACAGCACCCATATGGCAGACAGACTCAGTAGTAGATCTTGAAACCTCAGCTGTTCCCTCCTATTTACTTCTCTCTGCAGATGACATTCTGCTCACTATCACTTTCTGGGAATTCTCCTTGCCAGCACTGATGAGGATAATTGAAAATGTCTTCCATATTTCCAGATACAGAGTGAACTGGGTGAAGTGCAAGTCTGTCGCCGTGTTCCAAATAATGACACCTGCCACAATAGAGGGATACAACTTCTGTTGAAAACAAACTGGCTGAAATATCTTGGATATAGTCAGTAGAGGCCTGGAACAAATGGTGGAAGATAATGTACTAAACTTAACAGTAATGACTACAAATGATTTTACACAATGGTTTCACCTGCAGCAGAACCCAAGCTATCAAATTAGAAGTGACCCCTTTTTTTAACTATATAATGGACATGCTACCATAAATAGTAGAGACTAGACTTTAAGGAACAATAGACAAAATCATGCACTCATTTGTATGGGGTAACATGAAACCAAGACTAAAATCGAATAAATTGGAGACAGACAGACAGAAAGTCAGGATGGTTTGGCTTTCTGAGTATAGAACACTATCATCTGGCACTGCATTTGCCCCAATTGGCTAATGCAAGAAACTGGGTTATTATTTGAAAGTAATAAATACAATCCTTGTCAGAGTGAGCTATAAAAGTCACTAAATTAACTGGTGACAGGAGGGCAGGGCTCACCTTCTCCACAGCGATATTTTCAGGAAAACTCACTCCCCCTACACCAGGGCTCCTTTGATCCCTTGTCTGCAAGGAATATATAGCACACTTCAGGAGAGCCATTCATGTTCATGTAACATGGACACCAGCGGAAAGGCATACTTGGTAAAGGCCGAAAAAATGACAACTTTCTAAAAGTGCCATTTTCATAGTATTAACTTAAAATCCAACATTACCATTAAAGAGGATTTTAAATTGCAATACAAGTCAGTGAAATAAATATTTCTCTATCTGTTCCTAAACTGAAGTAATCATTTACTAAATGTAATAAGGTAACCCACTGTTAGTCTATGGGAGAGATAACCTTGCCACAGTGAAAACTGAGATTAGGAGTTTTTCACTGTCAGGACAAGGAAAGCTTAAGTGCACATGTCCTATGTCCCATGTACCCTGCCCTATTAGCCTTTAGTGCCTACCCTAGGGGTAACTTATAAGTATGAAAAAGGAAGGGTTAGACCTGGCAAAAGGTTTTTTTGGCCCTATTGAATTTGCAGTTTACAACTACGCTACAGCCTGCAATGCAAGCCAGAGACATGTTTTACAGGGGTAATTGAGTGGGTGACAGAATGACTGGTGCTTCCCACTGATAGCATTTCATTTACAGGCCCTGGGATCATATTGTACCATTTACTAGGGACTTATAAGTAAATAAAATGTGCCAATTAGACGTATACCAATTTTACCATGTTTAAGGGAGCGAGCCCAAGCACTTTGCCTCTGGTAAGCAGAGGTAAAGTTCACAGAGTCCTAACGACAACAAAAATTAGTTCAGCAAAAAAGATTGGGGAGAGAGGGCATACATTCTGAGAGAATACCATGCCAAGGATGTCACCTCTAACAGCTAGTATACTCCCAACAGTGTGTAACTTTGGAGAGGCATTTTACTGGGAATGTGAAAGGGCTATTGAGGTTATACTCATCAACTCAGCCTTCTACAGTGGCTGATAACTTGAGAACAATGAGAATATGAACATTGAGCCATAAACTTTTGAAAGTGAAGGTTGGATTCCACAAACATGGCCTATTTGGCAAAATGCCTCTATATGAATCGGAGGTAAAACTATGCAATGGACAAATTTGGAGACAGCATGGATATACTATAAAGACCACTGAGTGGGAGCTGAAAAGCCAAAATAATTTCAAACACAAACAGAAAAAGTCGAGCTCCCATCCCACCAGAAAGAGAAACACCACAAATGGAAAGATGTCTGCGTAGCATATTAGCGCCACCCCTGATGAACCTCCCTGACTTGCCAATAGTGCAATATCTGAAAACATAGGGACACTTTATAGGGCTAACATCAGGGTTATACTATATGATAGTACATCAGCTTTATTCCAAACCCAGTAGTGAGTACCTAAAAACCAGACGGCAAACATACCTAAATCAAGATTATGCTGGTGAGGCGTGGGCAGAAGTAAACAGATTATTTTCTTAGAAAGGTGATCAGAGGAGCGCGCGCCGGCAGCGAATCAAGATGGCGGCCCGCTAGTTTTCCTCTGCGGGAACCGAGGATATTGGCTCCTCACGGTCCGGCGGTTCTTGCTTATTAGCATGTCTTCTTATGGGAAGAGGTGTTGGATGGGGTGGGGAGCGGCGAGGTAAGCCTTATAGACCTGAATTTGGTCTTTATCTTGTCTTTTTGTCTTTTGCCTGCCGCTCCCGCCTCGTCAGGAGATGCTGCCGCCATTTTAGGCAGTTCACTTACTACTCTGATTAGTGGCTCTTGGGAGTTATTCTCCTCATAAGAAATATCCTTTTTTCCTTTTTCAAAGGCCCACACTGTTCTCTGCTGAGGGGTACTTCGTCATCCACCCCATTGTGCTCTACTTTTTACACCTGGGTGCACCTCTTGCTGTGTAACTGCTGCCACTTTCTCTATGAGGACTGCTTTCATCAAACTGTGATTTAAAATGGATGCTGTGCACTCCGCTAAGTCTTTGGCTTCCTCTGTCTTTAATGCTGCTGCGTGAAAAGAGTCTGGTGGTGGTGCTAATAAAAGAGTTAAAAAAGACCCCTCCTCACCTACGAAATCCCCACTAACCTTGACCTTGGAAGACATTATGGAGGAATTAAGAAATATGAGACCCTTCATAGTGGAGACAAGTGCATCCATATAGCGGATTGAAGAAAAGTGGTCCGTTCTTTATTCACGACTCACTGAGGTGGAACAGATGGTTAGTGATGCAGAAGATGTCATTGCGAAAGTCTCATATTTGATCAAGGAATTGACGCAGCTCAAAAGACTGGCTTAAGATTTAGAAAATCGTAATGGTCGGAATAATTTGCGCATTTATGGTACTCCGGAAGGGTCGTAAGGTCAGGATATGATTAACTTTTTAATGTTGCACATTCCAAAAATTGTTGGTCTGAAATGTACGGTCGATTTGAATATCCAGAGGGCCCATCGGATCGGTCCTTCCCATTCTGCATCATCCTCTAGCCCTAGAGGGATTATTGCTCTGTTTCTACAGTATTCTGACCTTATGGACATCCTCACTGCAGACAAACAACACAAGCTGATGCTCTGGGCCGGTCATAAAGGGTTTTTCAGTCAGGATGTTTCCAGGGCCACCGCTACGAGGCAAAAATAATTTTGGGATTTGAGACCGGCATTAAGATCCATGAATTCTCGGTATGGGCTCATTCACCTTTGCTTTTTTAAGGTCACCTATGAAGACAAGATGACCACCTTCGAAGATCCAAAGGAACTCAAGTTGTTCATCCAAGAGCATAAAGGAGAAGACATGGAACTTAGTAAAAGTTGATTTGCTTGGTCATATTCTTATGCTTCTTATTGATTTCAATGATCCTTTCAGGTTCTACTTTTCCTGGGTCCATTGAAGTTGTTATAGTAGCCGTTGATGTCCATCTGTTCTCAGTCTCCACCATGTGTACTTGTCGTATCAAGTTTTTCCTGTACGGTGAGTCTGTTTGATGTATTTTTTTTTTCTGTCTATTTGGACGTAGCTCTTCTATGTTACATGTTTCCTAATTTATGGCTGCCCCTGACTCTATTTGTTTTGTACTTATTCTCTTCCTTGGCTTCCTCATGGGCTGGTCATTTCTGTCTAGTTTCCCCGCTCCACTCTATTAACCTTCTGCTTCTCCTTTACCATGATGATTATGACTAAAGTCCTTTGACTTTTCGACATCTTCTCATTTTTCTTCACATTGGGGATTTTTTGTCTTCTCCCTACTATTTTGTGTCCTTTCACTACTTTTTCTTTCTCCTTTTCTTCTGTCCTTCTCCCGTTCATCAATCATATGCTGTTTTATTCTCCTTTTATTTACCACTTAGCGTTTTTGCTCTTCCACTTATATATTGAACCGAATTTATTCATTTTTCATATGGTTATCAAGTATTGTTTATATTCTTTATGGTCAATCTACGTGTTGTTTCCTGGAATGTAAAGGGTCTCTGAAAGCCAGTTAAAAGACAGAGGGTACTCACGCATTTGTCCAAATTGAAATGTCAGATCGCCTTCTTACAGGAGTGGCATCTTAAACACAGTGATATTGAATGGATGCGCAGACAATGGGTGGATTCTGTATTTAGTTCCTCTGCTGTTAACAATAAGAGTGGCTTTCTAATTCTGTTACCTAAATCTTTGCATTTTCAGTTGCTCAATGAAACTAAGGATGATGCTGATAGATGGTTATGTTTGAATTTAAAAATTAACAACTTTCCTCTCTCACTATGTAATGTCTATGGCCCGACTGGGGTTGACTCCCAGTTCTGGGACCGTTTTCCTCTCTCTTATCTGCTTGTTCTTCTGATAATTTTAAAGTAGGAGGTGATTGTAATCAACTAATAGGCCCCTTTTAGACTATTGTTGCCAAGTAAGATATATCCCCAATAAAATGCAAAAATCCTTTCAAAGGGCTATCTCCTCCAGAGGGCTAATTGACGCTTGGAGAGTAGCACATCCTGATGTGTTAGAATTCACATATTTCTCCCCTGTACATGCCTCACATTCTAGAATAGATTATTTATTTGTCACACAAAATGCTCTCCAGTCAGTATCTAATGTTGAGATAGGTTCCATTTTAATTTCCGACCATGCTCCTGTCATTTTAGACTTAGACACCCCTTATGACATTTCTCGCTCTAATAGATGGAGATTCGACAATGCACTACTGCTAGACAAACATTTCACTGATGCTTTTACATGCTTTACCAGTGATTTTTTTGCCATTAACCTTACTGCAGATTCACAGATTAATTATATATGGGATGCCTTCATGTAACTGCCAGAGGTTTTATCATAGATTTTGTTGCTAAGAAGAAGAAAAAAACTACTTATGGACTCCACCTATCTGTTAAAGCAAATGAAAGAGATAAAGCATAAGTTTTTCTCCTCTTATAATTCTGATACCTTGTCTAAATTATTTCAAGCAAAATTACAGTATAACAAACAATCTTGGAATGATTCCTGCGGTGCTCTACTTAAAATTAAAGCAAAAATGTATGGCGGTCGCAATAAAGCTGGGAAAGCATAAACTAACTATTTAAAAATAAAGAAGCAGAAATCTAAAATATAAGTCATTACGGATACTTATGCAGTTAGTCATACTAGCGACACTAAAATATTAGATTGCTTTTTACACTATTATACGAAACTATATTCTTCAGAACTCTCTCCTACAGCTGATCAATTAGACACCTTTTTTCACTCTATCCCAAAATCATCGGATCATACATCTGACCTCTCTATCTTGGATACTGTGATAACAGAGAAGGAACTTAAACATGCCCTATTTTAACTTCCTAAAGATAAGGCTCCAGGTCCTGATGGGTTTTCTGTTCAATTTTATGCACATTTCTCACATCTTCTGCTTCCAAAACTTTTACTTTTAATTTCCCACTTTACCACACAACAATGTACACAAGGAACTTTTTCTCAAGCTATGCTTTGCTTACTTCCCAAAAAAAGGTAAAGATCTATCTCAGTGCAGGAAATATAGGCCTATTTCTCTTATTAAACACTGACTGCAAGATATTCGCTGAGGTTCTCGCTTTACATATTAAGCAGGTTGTTCCAGACTTGACTGACATTCATCAATCAGGATTTGTGAAGGGTTGTTTTCTCTCTGATAATTCCAGAACTTTTCTTAATATAATCCATATGGCGTCCAAATCTAATATAAGAAAACATATGTTTGGGGCGACATTTCACCCCAGACCCAGTCGCACAGCTCAGCAATCCATGTTCCACTCTTTTCCATGTTTTGTACTCCATTTTTCTCCATGTCCTCTATGTTTTAATCCTTTTTTCCACTTATATCCCATTTATCCCATTTAAGCCACACGTAACCTGATTCTGCCAGATGAGTTGGGGAAGACATGTGGGGTTTCTCTATATGAAGTTTATGTGGGTGCTTAACTGGATAATTATGATATTAAACATAATTACGATGGAGTATTTGTAACAAGGTAGTATTATATGGTTAATCTGGTTGATTACAAACGTATAACAAAGGGTAATGGAGTAATGGTGTATGTTTTTTGTCATTTGTAGTTACCCCTGAAGAAGGGCCCACGAAGCCCGAAATGCATTGGGTTTTAATAAACACTGCTTTGGATGAATTATGCGCCTTTACGTGTTCTTGATAGAGGTCCGGATGGGCACACCTTGAACATGAGAAACCTTTGAAAATTGCATGACACCCTACGTGTGGCTTAAATGGGATATAAGTGGAAAAAAGGATTAAAACATAGAGGACATGGAGAAAAATGGAGTACAAAACATGGAAAAGGGTGGAACATGGATTGCTGAGCTGTGCGACTGGGTCTGGGGTGAAATGTCGCCCCAAACATATGTTTTCTTACTTTCACGTGCCATCAGGGCAAGGCATAAAACCCAGTGAGCACGCACCCTTGGACGATTTTTGAGGACAAATATGGATGAATTAAGAACTGTGGTGAGCATCCCTATATTGATGTTGTATAGTCCAAATCTAATATACCATATGCTGCTATAACTTTAGACGCTGAAAAAGCCTTTGATCGGGTCATTTGGGATTACATGTTTAGCACCTTGAAATGGTATGGGTTTGGCTCTCGTATTATTAGTTACATTCATCTTTTATACTCTCAACCTCCTTTTACTTCTATTTTCATTAATGGCAAACAGACCTCTTATTTTCTCCTTTATCGAGGAACCAGACAAGGATGCCCTTTATCCCCCCTACTTTTTATTTTAGCTTTAGAGCCTTTTCTAGAGAAAATCCGTAGGTCGTCTGCTTTTTCTGGATTTAAATACAAACAAATCGAAGTGAAATTCACTGCTTATGCGGATGTTATTTTACTTTATGTGTCCAACCCAGAAACCACGTTTCCAGCCTTTTTTTCTCTTTTGGATGAGTATTCTTCAGTCTCAGGATATAAACTCAATATAGAGAAATCAGAGGTATTGCCATTAAATAAGTATTGCCTTCCTGCCATGTTTCATAATACAGGGTTTGCCTGTAAATCAAAGCCCATCAAATGTGTAGGCATTCTTTATTCTTATACTATAAAAGGAACTATCCAATTCAATTTAGATCAGGTTATGGAAAAAATTACTAATATGCCCCTTAATTGGTCTCCTCTTTATCAGTCCTGGTGGGGGAGACTGGCTACTATTAAAATGATGATGTTACCAATCACACATTTTTACCTGTCCATGCTTCCGGTCAAGCTCCCTCTTCGTTGTTTTAAGTCCATTAATCGTGTATTTATATGTTTTTGTATGGAACAAACGTAAACCTAGAATCTCTTTATTAAGACTCCAACAGCCTAAGAATAATGGAGGGGTTAATTTTCCCCATCTTAGGGGTCTATTACGATGGCGATCGGATGTCCGCCGCCGGGCCGGCGGTGGCGCCCGCCGTACCGGCTGTGGACATCCGCCCGACATCGCAACCAAGAAAACCGCCGGTCATATTAGGATGGTGGTGGTGACCGCGGCAGTGGGAAATTCCGACCGCCGCTATTCCGCCGGTTGCCATCTGCACTCCTGCCTGGCGGACGGAGCAGGACCGGGATAATGGTGGCGGTGCAGAGCAGGCTCCGCCGGCAGGATTATGATACCGGCGGTAGCCAGCCTTTCCTCAGCGGTCAAACCGCCATGGAAAGGCATGCGGTGATTGCCTTCCGGGGGCCCGTTCCGGGCCCCCAATGTGTTGGGGGGGTGTACTGGGGGGGTACCCAAGGTCCCCCCCTACATTTCCCTGTACCAGGTGGCAGGCACTGTGCAGTGCCTGCCACGCAGTGCAGGGAAATGCAGGACATGCTCCTTTCGGCATCGCGGCGGTGCTGCGGGCAGCAGCAACTGCCGCAATGTTAAGGCCCGCGATCAGACCGCCGCGGTCGGATTTCGACCGTGGGTCATCATAATTAGACTGGCGGTGATGTCGCGGTACATGCGGGCGGTCTTTTCCCGCTACCATGGCGGTCGGGGAGGTTTCCCGACCCCCATCGTAATAGGCCCCTTAGACATTATCATTCAGCTTTCTCTCTTAAGCAAGTTTGACCTCTCTTTCTCCTCATTCTTTAGATGAACTTACAGTCTGGGGTCTCCTAGAATGAGCCCAAACCACCCCATTCCCATTTGAGGAGTCGGTTCACATCTCTCAAGCCCATAGAGCTTTTTTTACACCTTTACATTTGCATTCTTTTTCTATTGTCAATCCCCTACTGCTCCAATCCAATTCCCCACGTAATTGTTTTTTACAAACTCCGTTATGGTATAATAAACAGATTCAATTAAATAATTGAGCTCTTTTTTAGAAGGAATGGATCGATAAAGGAATCATAATTATTGACCATATCATTTCCGACGATTCTGTGATAGAATTCAAAGACATTCAATCTAAATATGGTGTTTCATCCTATTATGCGGCCCATTATCAGCGCCTTAGGCCTATTCTTCTACAGCTTTTTTCACAGGTCTCCTCCACATCATCTCATCTTTTTCCTAATTCTTCTACCTTTGACTTCTCCACACACGTTAAGGCATCCTATATATATAAATGTCTAGGTCTCCCTCAGGATGGCAGACTTAAATCCAAAACGGAACTACAATGGGAGCTTGACTTCCATCAAGAATTTTCCCAACGCACCTGGGATGCAATTTGGGCCAAGATACACACCACTTCCAGTTCCGCTGCTACTACTCAAACATTATTTCTTTTCTACAATAGACTGTATTATAGTCCCACACAACTTTATAGGTCCCACCTTATTACACACACTAATTGCTGGTCCTGTGCCCAAGAGAACAGCAATTTTCTTCACATGTTTTTCGAGTGCCCTCGAGTTAAAAGGTTTTGGTCTCTCATTTGGGATAGAATTAATATCATTTTATCTACTGATATTACATTTAATATTTTACATCTTTTTTTGGGTGGTTCTTCCCTCCTTTGGCATTTTCAAAGGAATATTGGGAAATTTATTGATTTATTGTTAGCTTTGGCCTTACAAGTTATTACATCAAATTGGAAGGATATTTCAAAAATCACTTTCACTGCCTGGTGGAATTTATTACGTCACCACCATAGGTTAGATAGAGCTTATGCCACTACACTTCCCCTGCTGATTAAAAAAGATTTGATCTGGCTTCCACTTACAACTTACTTATCTAGAACTGTTACCTCTTCCAGACCTGTTAGCACCGCCAATGTTTATCCTTGTGGTAATTATCAGTATATTTGGATCTTTAGATACTAAGAGATGGTTGTAACGCTATGTTATTATATATATTGTGATTGATATCTTCTTTTCCTCTCTTCTTTCTTCTTTTTCTTCTTTCCCTCTCCCCCTTTTCTTCTTCTTTACTCTTAAGAAACGAAAAATCGCTAGAATTCCTTCAAGTGTTTTGATTATTTTGATGCTAAGCATTGCAGCTTTCAATGGTTCTGCTCACTAATCTATAATAATTTGTTTATGTTTGATGTTTTACTGTTCTATTTCTTATGCACTCTCGATGCTCAGGTGATGTATATTATTATATTCTTGTATTGTTTTATGATTCTTTTCAATAAAGCATCTTAAATAAAAAAAAAAAGAAAGGTAAATAGAGAGTAGTAGCAGAGGTAATGCGAACAAGTGTTCTCTGAGCAGCTATTCCTCATACTTCTATTACTGGAAAAGGAACTGCTGTCAGTCACTTTATCCGTAACACTGACAACAGCGGTTGAATTGTCAGATAGGTGACACACATGCTGTAATGATGTTACCTGTTTATGTGATGAAGGTAACTCCATAGACTGGTTAATAAAGGCATATTTCAGCAACCCAGGCCTATATTTGTGCAGCTAAGCACTTATTACATAACACCACAATAATGCCATCTCGATAAAAAATCATTTGGTGATGATTGTGATGCCTGTAATCTGCTATGCCTACGATTCGGGGGCTTAAAAGGCTGGAGGATATGGGGATCAGGGAGAAATAAGGGCATCAGGTGACTTGATAATATGAACCCAGAAGTGTTTGTGCAACAGAGGAGAAAGAGTCTAGAAGAAAAACATTGGCTATGTGCTAAATTAATATTGGGTTTTGCACTCAGGAGGCGGGTCGTAGAGGATGTATTTGTTCTGGGACTTTGTTCTTAGATGTTGCAAAGGGAGAAGTAATGATTGGGGGATATTCTATATATGCTAAATGCCAGAAATCTGGTCTTGAATGCTTTTTTGTTTTTTTGTAACATTTCAACTTTTGCCAGTGCCCTTTGTATTTTAATAGTATTCACACATATGCTTGTTCATTGATGTTCAGGGCTGGAACCTTGTTATTTGATAAATAGCGTATGTTTTCTATGAGTCAAACTAATAAATAATTACTGTTAAAAAATATTACAAAATAATCAAAACATTTTTATATAAACAGCTTACCTCAAACTCCCTCATGAAATGAACATGCATCTAAAGAATATCTCTATAACATAAATCATTATTTACAGTCCATTGCATTTTATAAAAAATAAAACACATAAAAGTTTACATAAATGAATAAATTACAGAATACTTTTATTTTAATTAAAATGGTATTATACTGCTCTACCTTTTGACTTAAACAGGTATTGAAAATTATATTAAAATGTATTTTGCTTAAAATATTACTTCAAATACAAAAAATTAACATATTAAATATATTAATCACATAGCCTCGAGTTATAAATAGTTTAATTATGAAAATTAGACTTACAACCCACCCATAAAATCCACAAAAACTTAAATGGCATACACATTAATTAGCATTCATTAATATATCATTAAAAACACAGCCCATGCAATACCCCGATAAACCACATGACTTCAAAGTAAGATACAATATATGATTTAAAAAGGTACTAAACAATTTAACAACTAATGATCAGTTAAAATATATGACATAATAAATAAACCAATCCATTAACAATGATAAAAATCTAATTTAAAACATCACTCACCATCTCCCTAATAAACCCTATCACCCAGCATTAAAATATGGTATATAATTTAAAAAAAAACAATGAACAAATAATAAACAGAACATTAATAACACATTAATCAATCAATAGATCATAAAAACACTACCCACCGAATCCCCAATAAACCCATGAGCTCAAATTATATTGCTATACAAATTGTAAAAATGTGTTTAACTTTAAACAAATAAGTAACATTCAAAAGATAAAAATAGAAATAAAAATGTAATTATTGAACATTAATTCATCTAACCTCCTCATCCGATCTCCCAATAAAACCAATTACGAATAAACTTAACAATAACATTTAAAATAACAAATAAAATACAATAAAACACCGTAACAATAAATATGTTAATATAATATATTTTAATATTCAATATTATAAATTTGATTGAACAGGTAATATTTTGACCACAATATTATGGTCAGATTATATTTTTGATTCGTTATTTTGATATACAACCCATGGGTCTGCCTGTCATGTCTTTGTATGCACGCCTTTCTAGATCCATTTGTGGCTCCATGTGTGCGTGTGTCTGTTGGTGAGTCCTGCATTTGACTGCTTGTCTTTCAAAAATATTACAAAGAACAATTTCTAGTGTTTACTGTGCTGCCATCTCTTCTTAATAAGCAGTGTCAGATTACAGGAGGTAGCCAATAAACCCTAAAGAGACTAGGGTGAACATTTGTAACATACAACAATGTCTCTTAGGGTATTAATTGTAGGAGAGTAGGATCTGCTTCACATGGGTACCCCCACTTTTTGCTGATGCTTCACTGTTTTTCGACCTTAGTCTGGCTGGGACCCTGCTAATCAGAACCCCAGCCTAGCTGCTTCCTCTTTAAAATGGTTTCCATGTGCCTTAGGCACATCTCTGATTGGAATCTGGAGTGCCCTTATAAGTCCCTAGTATATGGTATACTATGTACCCAGGGCATAGGTACCTCAGAGGCCTACCAGGGGCTGCAGCATGTATTGTGCCACCCCTGGAAGGCCATCCAAAATGACACTACAGGTCTGCTACTGCAGCCTGGGTAAGGTGGTGCATGCACCCCTTACTGTGATATAGGCTACCTATGTCACTACATACATACACACATATAAACCTATAAGTCACTCCTATGGCAGGCCTTATCAATCCTGAAGGCCGAGTGCGTGGTTCCTATGTGAGAGGGTGCCCCTGCATGAGCTGGGCCCCTCTGCAGCGTTCGGAGACCCTTCTCTGATGCTGTTTGTAGTGCAGCCCGACCATATACTCTTAAGCGCATTATAACCTCGCGTTAAATGCTAACTTTGGGATGGCTGCACGGAAACATGTCGTGTTTGGTGTCAAACATCTTGGAATACTACCCCCCGCCAGTTCTGGCGGCGGGGGTAGCATTCCACCCTTCTAGAGGAGAGACATGTACACACCGGTATACCCGGTACTGACTTTCCAGAGCCCTGGCATCACAAAATGGATGCCGCTGCCACAGACACGAGTCTGGCCTCCTGCTGCTGACCGAAACTCCGGCAGGGGAGGCCTGGACAATAGGTTTCCTGTCCCAGGGAGGTGTAACCACCTCTCCAGACAGGATAGTGTGTATTGGGGCTGGGCGGGAGCACTCTCTGGTGCTTTGAAGTCCTGCACTGGGGGCACATTTGGTGTCCCTGTGCATACCCCAGTTCAAAATGGCTCAGGGGCTTCCAGCCCCTGCTCTGGCGTGAAACTGGAGAAAGGGAAGGGGTGTAACCACCCCTCTGCCCTGACCCTCCCATAGGTGGGGCCACAGAGTATGTCCAACCCCCTACCTTAGTATAAGTATGGGACCCCAGTCCTTAGGACTTTAGATTTACCTGGACGAAACTCTGACACAGAATCCTGGACCTTCGACGCTCTACTTTAAGATTAGAGGACTGAAGAATCTCCCTTGCGGTCAAGGAGTGACTCCCCTGCTTGGCAGGCACCAAAGAAGCAATTGTCCGGTCTGCATCGCTGAAGCTCCCGTCGGACGCCGAAGTCTTTGCATCACCAGAGGTGGATTTCCAGACTTCCCCGAGGCTGCCCTGAGTCCCCAGCAAAACTGAGGCCCATAGCTGTCGTGGGTAACGTGGAACCGTGACCCCTGGACACCAATCGCATTTGCAAGTGCATCCTCTTCCGGGTCTCCCACGAAGTCGTGCTTTGAGCTCGGAGTAGCCCTAGCCTCCAGCACTAACTGCACCGAAGATCACTGGCCTCCACTCCACAAGTGTCCTGTGAGCCAGCTCCACGTGCGTCAACTCGAGGCTTCTTTGCAGTCGTTAGTCCGTTGGCTAGTAGGCCCTCCCGAAGGCCAATCTTTTTCTGCTTGGGCTCCCTGGTTGCTCCAGGCGTGCCCTGACTTACCCTTGCTGGGTGAGTCCCCCAGACCTTGCTGGTCTGCAACATCGTCCTTCTTCCCTTTCCACGAGACTTGCCGTTGCCAAGGCTTGTTGGGTCCAATCCAGTCGCCGACACCCCTGCAATCGACAGACGTCATAGGACAGCTCGAATCCAGCTCCTGGTCATCGTCGATGCCTCCTGGACCTCGTGGCTGAAGAGTCAAGACGACCGTCAACCTACCTGAAGCACTCAACATCGGTGGGCATCTGCTCATCGCCTTCCTGGTCACTGGCTAGTGACCCAGACTCTGTCCCCTCTGCTTTCAGGTTCTTCAGATCTTCGATCCACCTTTGGATCCACCCGAACACTTTCGACTTGGCCGCCAGCAGCACTTTGCAGCAGATCGCCATTGAAAGCGACGACGAAACCCGACCCCGAAAGACACCTATGCACCCGGCTCCCCTGGGTGAGGTAACTTGAGTACTCCGGTGCTCCCGTGGGTATTGACACTAGAACAGCCTAGTTCTCAAAGGGTTTGCTCCAAGTCCTCCTCTAAGTGTCCCTTTTCTTTTAAATTCAAATCGCAACTTTCCCCATAGAAGTTAACGGCGATTCGCGGCTGTGTTCATACACTGCACGCGTCCCCCGTGGGTCCCCTGTGTCACTACCTTGGGTGGTTCCTTGTGGTCCAAGCACTTCTACAGGCTCTAGGCCTTGTGTCTAGCTCAGTCGTGGTTCTTATACCACTTTATTGGTATATGGTTTGGTACGCCCCTAGGGCTCAAACGTGTATTTGTGCTATTACTGTTGATAACTAACTTATAATTTATGTACTTCGAACTCTAGCCTCATAAAGAGACTAGAGGGGTGTGTTTAGCAATAAATACATATATTTTGAATATATACCTGGTGTGGTCCTCTTTCATTTGGTCTCTCAGGAGATTATAGACTGGTAAAACAAGCTGCTTTACATTCCTTCAAGACTTAGCCTGAAGGCTGCTCTCCATAGCTACCACTAGGATAGCTTTCAATAAAGGTTGTCTTTAACCTATCTCCAATAAGGGGTTGTTTGGACTGGTGCAAGGTGCCCACTATAATTAGTGGACAGCATATGCCAGGCCAACTTCTCACATTGGTGTGCAGCGTGTGGGATTCCAGCTTGCTATTGTTTTACCAGATAATCTCAATTGAATTGATCAACTGAAAACCACTAAGGGTACCTAAGGTACATATAAATCAAGCTTAGTAATACAGTAAGTTCTACTGAACTTAGAGTTGTGTGTTAAGGGATAGCACACCCTTTCTACAACTCAAGAGAGTTTAGTAGGCCACACTAGAGTAGGTAGTGCATACACCACACCTCGCTAGTAATGTCTTCAAAGCCAGGACCCAGTGAGTCCTCGCCAGAAGCCAGTGGGCTTCTTCCCTCCAAGTATGATAAACTCCCATTCTTGGAATTGAGAGCATTATGCAATACTAGGAAGTTGAAGGCAGGCAAAAGTGCCAGCACCCAACACCTCAGGGAGGTGTTACTAGCTGATGATCTCAGCAGGCCCATAGGGTCTGAAGGGGTAGGCAAAGAGGGTGGGGCAGAAGATGAGGAAGGGGCCAGGGGTGAAGAAACCCAGGCCCCCACTCTGAAACTGGCCAGGAAGGTGAAAATGACCTTGTCCTGGAAAACCCAATTCCTCCTGTGGAGGAAGAGGAGGAGGATCAGACTGACCTCCCTTTGTCCCCCCAGGAAGAGTTCTGAGTGTGCCCAGAAGGTCTAGGTCTCCTTCTCAGGAGTCTAACCACTCTGACACCTCAATAGGGACCTCTGTCTCCTCTCATAGGAGGGAATCCTCTCATGAAAGGAGAAAGAGACTGATTCAGTATGAGCAAGCCCAGCTTGAACTCAGAAAACAGCAATTGGCTATAGACAGGGAGTCCCTAGATCTCTATAGAGAGAGACAAAAGTTGGGACTAGAGTCCCATGGTGGCAGCAGTTTCCCCAAAGATAGGGAAAGGTCTTATGACCATAGAAACCTGAGCAAGATTGTCCCTCCCTACCAGAGTGGGGATGACATCCACAAATGGATAACTGTTCTAGAGAGGGCCTGTAAAGTACAGAGGGTCCCTCAGGAGCAGTGGGCAGCAATCTTGTGGCTCTCCTTTGCAGACAAAGGTAGAGACAAGCTCCTCACTGTTAGAGAGGAGGATGCTGATAATTACAAAGTCTTGAAGAGTGCTCTAATTTATGGGTTTGGCCTAACCACTGAACAATACAGGTTAAAGTTCAGGGATACCCAAAAAGCACAGACTCAAGACTGGGTGGACTTTGTTGATTGTTCTGCCAAGGCTCTGGAAGGTTGGTTATTGGGCAGTAAGGTGTGTGACTTCACAGGATTGTACAATCTGATCATGAGGGAGCAGATTCTTAATAACTGTCAAAATCAGCTGTTGCATCAGCACCTGGTGGACTCTGATCTGACCTCTCCCCAAGAATTGGGAAAGAAGGCAGACAAATGGGTCAGAACCAGGGTGAGGCAGAAGGTACAGAACCAAGGTGGTGACCCTAATAAGCAAGATTCGAAAACCTCTGATAAGGGTGGGGAGAAGGGTAAAGATCAAAAGTCTTCACAAGGCCCCCAAAAATCTTCTTCAGGTGGGGATTCACAGTCTAACAAAGGGAAAGGCCAAAGGAAACCATGGTGCAAGGTCTGTAAGCAAAAGACCCACTGGACCAGTGAATGCACCAAGTCCAAAGACTCTATTCCAGCCCCCACCAATGCCCCTAAGGCACCTGCTCCCCCTAGTGCAGTTACAGTTGGTGGTGGGACTACACAAGCCAAGGGTTTAGTAGGGTTGACCCTGGGTAAAGAGATGAGCTCTGACCTAGTCAGAGAACTCACTCAGGCTGTCCTAGTCTGTGATGGAGGCATGGATATGACCTCCTCTGTGAGTCCCAGTAATCTGGGCAAGTACAGGCAACAGCCCTTAATCAATGGAAAAGAGGCTTTGGCATTTAGGGACACAGGGGCAAGTGTCACCATGGTGACACAAGACCTTGTGAATCCTGGGCAGATTATACTTGGTGAAATGTACCAAGTGACCAATGCTAGCAACGTCAGAACAGACCATACTCTGGCAGTTGTTAACTTCTCCTGGGGAGGGGTAACTGGCCTTAAGAAGGTGGTGGTAAGTGCAGACCTACCAGTTGAATGCTTGCTTGGCAATGACTTAGAAACTTCAGCTTGGGCAGAAGTGGAGCTCAGGACCCATGCAGAAATGCTGGGCATCCCTGCAGATGTGTTTGCTGTGACCAGGTCACAAGCCAAAATGTCTAACACTGAACAGGCCTTGGATTCTGGAATAATGGACCAAGTGCCCTCCAAGAAGAGGAGTAGTAGGGTAAAGGCAGTGCCTTCCCCCTTGGCTCAGAAGGGAGATCAGTCTCTTGAGGGGGATGATCTCAGTCCTGAGGAAGGAACTGTCCCAGAGGAGCTTGAACCTGACCAGGTTGAGTTCTTGGGGACAGGGGGCCCTTCCAGGGCAGATCTGAGCCAGGAGCAGCAGAGCTGCCCCTCTCTTGAACCCCTCAGATAGCAAGCTGCTGCTGAGGCTGCTGGTAAAGCTAGTGGTCCCCATACTGTGTATTGGGATGATGGACTCTTGTACTTAGAGTGTAGAGACCCCAAGCCTGGTGCCACCAGGAGGTTGGTTATACCTCTGAAGTTCAGGGGCTTCCTATTGACCCTAGCCCATGACATTCCCTTAGCAGGTCACCTGGGCCAGAACAAGACTTGGGACAGAATTGTCCCTCACTTTCACTGGCCCCACATGTCTGAAGACACCAAGGAGTTTTGTCGCTCCTGTGTAACCTGCCAGGCCAGTGGCAAGGCAGGTGGCACTACAAAGGCCCCCTGATACCACTACCTGTGGTGGGGGTTCCCTTTGAAAGGGTGGGGATTGACATTGTTGGTCCCATGGATCCCCAAACAGCATCTGGGCACAGGTTTATCCTGGTGGTAGTGGATCATGCCACCAGGTACCCAGAGGCTATTCCCCTTAGGACCACTACAGCACCTGTGGTGGCAAGAGCCCTCCTGGGAATTTTCTCAAGAGTGGGCTTCCCTAAGGAGGTTGTATCAGACAGGGGTGCTAACTTTATGTCTGGATACTTGAAAGCAATGTGGAAGGAGTGTGGAGTGACTTACAAGTTCACCACACCCTATCACCCACAATGCAATGGTTTAGTTGAGAGAATCAACAAAACCTTGAAGGGCATGATTAAAGGGCTCCCAGAAAAGCTTAGGCGAAGATGGGACATACTCTTGCCCTGCCTTTTATTTGCATACAGGGAGGTGCCTCAAAAGGGGTTGGCTACAGCCCTTTTGAACTTTTGTTTGGTCACCCTGTCAGGGGTCTATTGTGCTTGGTGAAGGAAGGATGGGAGTTACCTCTCAAGCCCCCAAAGCAAGACCTAGTGGACTATGTACTTGGTCTCCGCTCCCGGGTGGCTGAGTATATGAAAAAGGCAACTAAAAACCTTGAGGCTAGCCAGGAACTTCAAAAAGCCTGGCATTACCAAAAGGCTGTACTGACTGTTTACCAGTCAGGACAGAAGGTGTGGGTGTTGGAGCCAGTGGCCCCAGCAGCTCTCCAAGACAAATGGAGTGGACCCCATACCATTGTTGAACAGAAGGGTGAGGTTACCTATTTGGTGGACCTAGGAACACCCAGGAGTCCCCACAGGGTTCTCCATGTCAACAGGTTAAAACCATATGTGGACAGGGCAGACATGGGCTTGCTCATGGCTACTGATGAGGGACAGGAGGAAGAGAGTGACCCACTCCCTGACCTGCTCTCACAGAACCCTGATGATGGGTCAGTGGATGGGGTAGCCTTGGCAGGCAGCCTCACTACCCAGCAGCAGACTGATTGCAGACAGGTGCTCAATCAGTTCAGACACATATTCTCACTGACACCCAGTCAGACTACCTGGTGCACTCATGAAGTGGACACTGGGGACAGTCTGCCTATTAAAAATAAGATTTATAGGCAACCTGACCATGTCAGGGACTGTATCAGGACAGAAGTCCAGAAGATGTTGGATTTGGGAGTTATTGAACCCTCAGATAGCCCTTGGGCTAGTCCAGTGGTCCTTGTGCCAAAACCTCACACCAATGGTGGGAAAAGAGAGATGAGGTTTTGTGTGGACTACAGGGGTCTCAATGCAGTCACTAGGACTGATGCCCATCCAATACCAAGGGCAGATGAGCTAATAGACACTTTGGCCTCAGCCAAGTATCTAAGCACATTTGACCTGACAGCTGGCTACTGGCAGATCAGACTAGCTGATGATGCAAAGCCAAAGACAGCCTTCTCAACCCCTAGTGGGCATTATCAATTTGTGGTAATGCCCTTTGGTCTGAAGAATGCACCTGCCACTTTTCAGAGGTTGGTGAATACAGTCCTTACAGGTCTGGAAGCCTATAGTGCAGCATATCTAGATGATATTGCTGTCTTTAGCTCCACCTGGGAGGATCACCTGGTCCACCTCAGAAATGTTTTGCAGGCCCTGCAGAAAGCAGGCCTGACTATCAAGGCCACCAAGTGCCAGATAGGGCAGAGTCAGGTTGTGTACCTGGTCCACCTTGTGGGTGGAGGCCAGGTTCAACCACTACCGAGCAAGATCCAGACCATCATGGACTGGACTGCTCCAACTACCCAGACTCAGGTGAGAGCCTTCTTAGGCCTGACTGGGTACTATAGGAGATTTGTCAAGGGGTATGGATCAATAGTGACACCCCTGAATGACTTAACTTCCAAGAAAATGCCCAAAAAGGTTCAGTGGACAGTTAGCTGTTGTTGGAACCGGGTTTACCGAGTCCGCCACGGTAGCATGGCGTGAAGCGGGGAAGGCCCGCGAAGGCAATGTGTAAGGCAGTTGTGCAGCACACTCTTACTTTGACTCAGAAATGCGAACGCAATAACATGACACCACACCAGGCTTTTGTATTTAAAATCAAGATCCTTTATAAATAAATTAAGTTGGCATTAGATGAGGCAGATTAATTCAGATCTACATTCAAATTCATTGCATTACTCAATTGGTGCACATTTTAAATAAAGCATCATAGCTCATCAACATTGTAGGCCACTAAGAGGCCGCAGGAATTATCTCCTACACGTAGCACTTAATAATGATCTTAAGGTACGTTAATAAAACAGGGGCCTAGACATGCAGTTCACTTTAGCATATTCAATTACTTAAAAGAAGGCTTTTCACTTTACATTTAAATAGGCCTGCATTAATCTAGGCGCGCCCACATTCAGTACAGTGGGCGTCGCAATTCCAGTACACCTGTAACATAAAACACTTCAACTCAATTCAATTAAATACTTTCCCCCTGTGGTAAAAGACTTCGCAGTTAAAAGCATGGCCTAGGCAGTAATTACAATAGGCATCTGCAATAAGTTATTAAATACTATAGGGAACCCCTCGACATGTCCAGTATCCTGGGGCTTCTATGACCCTTAGGGGTTAACTTTAGGCTAGGCCCACTCCTCTCCGGGGCCTCACCTCATGGGGAAAGTTATACAATTACTTATGGGGTTAATGGTGGCCCCCGGCCCCCAGTGGCGTTTTGTGGGCCCTAGGGGCCTCCTGGGATCACCTGTGGTGTTGGTCGTTGGTCGCGCTTCAGGGCGACTGGCACTCCCCCAGGCCCGGCCCGAGTTCTGGAGGGCGGGTCCCGGTAGGGGTACCTCGGCCTTCAGGCCGGACTAGCTGGACGTTGCGGGGGCCGGTATCACCTTACTCCGGCCCCCGGGATCAGGGTATGCCTGCACGGCACATTGCGGGCTTCCGGGACTGTGAACGGGACGTTGCGGGGGCCGGGATCACCTTCCTCCGGCCCCCGGGATCAAGTAGGGTAAGTGCGCGGGGGAAGGGTCGCGGGGGAAGGGAGCGGGAACCGGCAGTCCTCTCCGGCCGGCTCCCCGTCTCCCTCTGCACTGCCGGGGCTCTTCCCGGGCTTCCGTCGGCGCTGGGGGCGTGACCGGGGCCGGCGCCCAATCGTTGCGCGGCCTTCCTGGGTCACGCCCGGCGACCCCGGTTGCTCGGCAACGGCGTCTGCGGGGCCTGGAGGCCTCGCTGGTGATCGCGCTGGCGATTTCTTGGGCCGCGGCGGTGGCAATTCTTCGGCCGCGACGGCGGCGGTGGCACTTCTTCGGCCGCGACGGCAGCAGGGGCAATTCTTTGGCCGCGACGGCGGCGGTGGCACTTCTTCGGCCGCGACGGCGGCAGTGGCACTTCTTCAGCCGCGACGGCGGCGGGGGCAATTCTTTGGCCGCTTCGGTGAGGGCGCGGACGGCGCACCTCACCAAACACACCTGAGGGGCTTCCCTCACCTCAGCGCTTCCTCCGGTGAGGGCGCGACGGCGCACCTCACCACACGGTGCCTCTTCTCAGGCGGCGGCGGCCGCGATCTCCTCACAAGGTCAGTGACCTGAGGGGCGACAGAACGCAGGGGGCACCAGCAGCCTGTGGGCAGGGCTGACTGGCAACGTACTTGGGGGCAGCCCAGCAACAGGCAGAAATGAATAGGGGTGAAGGTCTAGCGCTTCAGGGTACGGCGCTTTACCTGGTGATCCCCAGTTGGGCAGTTTAGGCTTTAGGCCTGGCTGGACGGTCAGGCCTCCTCAAGTTAAGGTGTCTTGCGACTGCTCCAGATTGGTTGCTTCTTAGGCGCTTCTTGTTAGGAGTTTCTTGTCAGAAGTTCCTTATTATAAGTTTCTTGTCAAAGTTTCTTGTCAGAAGTTTCTTCTTATGAGGGGGGGGGAATGAGTTGGTGGACTGGGAGTGCTTGATGTTCCTCCCTGCACGCTGAAGGTGGTTCCCTGGGTCCCCTCACACTGGGCAAGGTCAGTGGGTGGTGGGCGTTCCTCAGCTATCTTAGTCCAGCAGGGCCTCAGCCCTGTCAGCAGCAGTAGTGTAGGTCTCCCCCCTAGGCCCTAAAGCCTATACTCCGGCGGAGGTTCTCCCAGGATCAGTGGTGCCTCATCAACTGACTAGAAAGTTTTCCCTCCAAGCCTTTTATACTCCTAGGTCAGGTGACCCTCTCAAAGGCGGCAAAACATAACTCCTCCCACAGCCCGGAAGGTTCTGGAACCTTCTACATGCCTGGCTATGTGGCCCAGAGGCGGGGATGGAATGGATACTGTATCCCTATGCCCCAGCCTGACCCTGGCTACTAGTGTGTATGCGTGTAAGGCCCCTCTGCAGTAGCAGGGGCCTGTGGCAGCCATCTTGAGTGAGAGAGAGCACCTGCACCTCAGCACTGGCTAGCAGTGGCAAGGTGCCCAGAGACCTAGGTCCAGTAAAAATATGGTGGCAAAAAGGAGGCGAAAAAGGAAAAAAAAATAGGGAAAGACCACCCTAGGGCTGACAGGTCTAACACGCGTCCCCCCAGCCGAAAGAGGGAGAGCTTCCCAACCTCTAGGGAGTTCTCTTCGCTAAGGCGGAAAAACCGGGAGAGACCGTCAGCGTTGGCGTGGTCTACACCGGGTCGATGTTCCACCCGAAAGTCCATCCCCTGGAGGGAAATGGACCACCTCAACAATTTGGGGTTTTCACCTCTCATCTGCATGAGCCAGCGAAGGGGTCTGTGGTCGGTCTGGATCAGGAAGTGACAACCAAAAAGGTATGGCCTCAACTTCTTGACAGCCCAAACCACCGCAAAGGCTTCTCGTTCGATTGTACTCCACCGCTGTTCCCGGGGGAGTAGTCTTCGGGAAATGAAGGCCACTGGCTGGTCTTGGCCATCGTCATTCAGCTGCGAGAGCACAGCTCCTATGCCATGCTCAGAAGCGTCTGTCTGTACAATAAATTCCCGTCCAAAGTCTGGAGTCCTGAGCACCGGTGCGGTGCACATTGCACGTTTGAGGGTCTCAAAGGCTTCCTGGCAGGCAGCCGTCCAGATGACTCTGCGTGGCTGCTTCTTTGAAGTCAATTCCGTCAATGGGCCCACGATGGTTCCATAACCCTTGACGAACCGGCGGTAATACCCCGTGAGGCCGAGAAAAGCTCGGACCCCTGTTTGGGTCTTGGGGGGCTCCCAGGCCAAGATGGTCTCAATCTTGGCTTGGAGGGGTTGCACCTTACCTCCGCCCACCAGATGTCCCAGGTACACGACAGATCCCTGTCCAATCTGGCACTTTCTGGTCTTGATGGTTAAACCAGCCCGTTGCAAAGCCCGTAGCACCTCCTGGAGATGCTCCAGATGGTCCTCCCAGCTGCTACTGAAGACAGCTATGTCATCCAGGTAGGCAGCAGAGAAGGCCTCTAGGCCAGACAGCACCTGGTTCACCAACCGCTGGAAAGTGGCTGGAGCATTTTTCAACCCGAAGGGCATCACCCGAAATTGAAAGTGGCCCTCGGGGGTGGAGAACGCAGTCTTCTCCCTTGCTCCTTCCGCCATGGCTATCTGCCAATAGCCTGACGTCAAATCAATGGTACTCAAATACCGGGCTGCTCCCAGCCGGTCAATGAGCTCATCCGCCCGAGGGATCGGGTGAACGTCGGTCTTAGTGACTGAGTTGAGTCCACGGTAATCCACTCAGAACCGAAGTTCTGGTGTGGTGCCCGGTGGGGCCGCTTTCGGCACCAACACCACCGGACTAGCCCAAGGGCTACTGGAAGGCTCAATCACTCCCAGTTCTAGCATCTTGGTAACCTCACCCTGGATACTAGCCTTGACTTTATTGGACAGCCGGTAAGACTTGGTTTTTACTGGCGGACTGTCCCCTGTGTCCACATCATGGGTACACAGGTGCGTGATTCCAGGCGTGAGGGAGAACAACGAGGCGTACTGCCCCAAGACCTGGCGGCAGTCCCTCTGTTGCTCTGGGGTCAAGGATGGGGCAAGGACCACTCCCTCTACCGAACCATCCTTCTCCTGGGCCGCCAGAAGGTCTGGAAGAGGCTCACTCTCCTCCTCCTCATTTCCATCTGTTATCATTAGGAGAGTGAGTTCTGAACGCTCCTGGTGGGGCTTCAGGCGGTTGACGTGGAACACCCTGTGGGGTTGACGTGGGGTCTTCACATCGACGACATATGTGGTCTGGCCTCTCCTTTCCAAGATCTCAAACGGCCCAGTCCACCGGTCCTGGAGGGCGCTAAGCTCTCCTGGCTCCATGACCCACACCTTCTGTCCAGCGTCTAACTCTACCGTCCGCGCGTTCCGGTCATACCATTTCTTCATGACGGCTTGACTTGCCTCTAGATTGTCCGAGGCCTCCTTCCACAGCTTGGCCACTTGGCTGCGGAATGCCAGCATATAGCTGACCTCATCACGGGGAAGCTTCGAGGAAGACTTCTCCCACCCCTCCTTGACAAGACTGAGGGGCCCCCGAACGGGGTGGCCATTGAGCAGCTCAAAGGGGCTGAAACCGACCCCCTTCTACGGCACCTCTCGGTAGGAGAAGAGCAGACAGGGTAAGAGGACGTCCCACTTTCTTCTCAAGTCCTCGGGTAGGCTCCTGATCATCCCCTTCAAGGTTTTGTTAAAGCGCTCCACGAGTCCGTTCGTCTGGGGGTGGTAAGGAGTGGAGAACCGGTAGGTCACTCCACACTCCTTCCACATGGCCTGCATGTAGGCCAACATGAAAGTCGTGCCCCTATCTGACACCACGACCTTGGGGAATCCCACTCGGGTAAAAATCCCCATCAGGGCCCGCGCCACCACCGGTGCAGTGATGGTCCTCAGAGGGATTGCCTCTGGGTACCGGGTGGCGTGGTCTACCAGCACCAAAATGAACCTATGTCCTGCAGAAGTCGGCGGGTCCAATGGCCCGACGATGTCAATCCCTACCCGCTCAAAAGGGGTATCGACAACTGGAAGAGGTTCTAGAGGGACCTTCACTTTAGTCCCTGTCTTGCCGCTCGCTTGGCAAGTGGTGCAAGTCTTGCAAAAAGTGTCAGAAGTGACGCGCATCCTGGGCCAGTAAAAATGTGGGACCAGACGCGCAAACGTCTTGTCTTGGCCCAGGTGTCCTGCTAGTGGTATTTCGTGTGCCAATTCTAGCAGAAAGGCTCGGTAGCATTGGGGGACCACCACGGCCCTTGATGACCCATGCACCGGAGCCTTAGGCTCACTGTAGAGGAGACCATCCTCCCAGTAGACATGGTAGTTACCAGTCTCTGTTCCAGCTGCTTGGGCTTCGGCCTGTTGCCGCATGCCTTCAAGCGTAGGGCACTCCTTCTGCGCCCGGCAAAATTCCTCCCGGGTAGGCCCTCCTTCCACCTGCCACTCTGCAGGGGTCGGAAGGTCCCCCACGGGAAAACCAACCACCTCAGCGGACTCCGGGGTCACCTCCGCGGGCTCCCCATCCTTCTCACCGGGGGTCTCCTCCTGGACATCTCCTCATCCAGCAGTGGGCTGGGCCATTATTTCAGGCTCCAACCCCAGCTGAGTTCCTTGTCGGGCAGCCATGGACCGCGTGACGACGCAAGTCCATCCTGGTAATCCCAACATCTCAGCATGGGCATTGAACTCTACCTCCCTCCAGGCAGTATGTTCCAAGTCATTGCCCAGCAGACAGTCAACTGGCATGGCAGGGCTCACCGCAACCTTCAACAGACCTGATACTCCTCCCCACTCAAAGGGAACTTGGGCCACGGGGTAATGACCCAGGCTATTATCAGCCATAACAACCGGGTGGAATTCCTCAGGAATTACCTGCTCTGGGGACACCAGCTGACGTCTCACCATCGTCATGCTGGCACCTGTGTCCCTCAGAGCCTCCACCTCCTCCCAGTTCACCAGGACCCTCTGCCGATACTTGGCAGTGTTCGCGGGTACCTGAACCCGTGGGATGATCTCTCTATCCCCCAGGGAAACTAAGGTCAAGCCTGTCCACTCACCTCCCCTACCTAGGGACAACTCCTCCCCAAGCGCTACACTGGCCACCCCGGGGCTCTTACCTCCTGTGGGGGCTGGGGTTCTCTTGCGACACTGGGGATCCCCCTTGTAATGTCCAACCTCCCCGCACTCATAGCACCGGACAGTTCTGGGCTGCTGACTCCTGTCAGGATAAGTGGGTTTCTGGGATCCAGATTTGGATGGGGAACCTACCCCTCTCCCAGGCGGTCTATTTTGGGGACCTTTAAAGAACTCCCTCTTTTTATCTCCCCCCTCTTTCTTCTGGGGGAGCCCCTGTCTACCTTTCGGGGGGTCCGCCCCGGTTCCCTTGTGGGACACCCGAGTGCTGACCCACGTGTCTGCCTCCTCCGCAAGCTCCCTAGGATTGGTCAGCTTGCGGTCCACCAAGTACTGGCGCAGCTCTAGAAAACATTTCTCTAGGAGGTGCTCTCTCAAGAATAGGTCGTACAGCCCTTTGTAATTGTCAACGTTGCTGCCACGCACCCAACCCTCCAATGCCTTCCGGGCATAGTCAAAAAAATCCACCCAGTTTTGTGTGTGAAGCTTGTGGCTGTTGCGGAACTTTTGGCGGTACTTCTCTGGGGTGAGGCCAAACTTCTTGAGCAGGGCCTCCTTCATGATAGGGTAGTTAGTCTGCTCCCCCTTATCCAAAGTTAAAAGTGTGTCTCTTACTAGTGGAGGTATGTACCTATAAAGACCTCCCCCCCAGTAGCTCTCAGGAACTCTATGGGCCACCAGAGCCACCTCGTAGGCCGCCAACCACTTGTCGATGTCATCACCTACACTAAAACTGGCCATCACCTCTCTGGGTAAATAGAATTTGGGCTCCTGTGGAACCCCAGCAGGTACGCTGCCACCATTCATTTTGCCCTGCATCTCCATCTGCAAGGTCCGGAGCTCTAGCTCCTTCAGGCTAAGCTCATGTACAAGCTTCCTTTCCTCCATGGCTAGCCTTGCCTGTTCTCCTTCTCTTTCCATCCTAGCAAGTTCTAATGTTAATTGCCTTTGCTCCCTTCTGTCCTCAAATTCCTCTGGCGACAAACTTCCCCCTGACGCACTACTGCCTGCCCTGGAACGTCTTCCTGGCAACACATTCTCGCTAACATCAATGCGCAGTAGGTCCAGTTCTCCTGGGTTGTCTGCCTCCCCCTGCTCCTCGTCCCCTCTTCCCTCCGGGTGGGCCATTACCCATGCCCTCAAAGCTTTCTGAAGCACCTCCTTTCTGGCGCCTCGCTTGACGGCCACCCCCCTCTCTAGGCAGAACTCCTTGAGCTGTGTCACTGTATACCTTTCTAGGTTGGCTAACTCAAACTCCATCCTCCTAGATGGAGTCCCAGACAATTTAAGGAAGGGGTTTTAAACTGTAGGTAGCAGGTCTAACACAGGAATGTACACAATCGGCAATTACCATAGAATTCCTAGCACTTTCATTACAATAGGTGTCTAATTGCGGCGCACACTGAGTCACTGTAGGGTGCTGCACAAGCACCATTCCTTATCCAACCGCTAAACACCAAATGTTGGAACCGGGTTTACCGAGTCCGCCACGGTAGCATGGCGTGAAGCGGGGAAGGCACGCGAAGGCAATGTGTAAGGCAGTTGTGCAGCACACTCTTACTTTGACTCAGAAATGCGAACGCAATAACATGACACCACACCAGGCTTTTGTATTTAAAATCAAGATCTTTTATAAATAAATTAAGTTGGCATTAGATGAGGCAGATTAATTCAGATCTACATTCAAATTCATTGCATTACTCAATTGGTGCACATTTTAAATAAAGCATCATAGCTCATCAACATTGTAGGCCACTAAGAGGCCGCAGGAATTATCTCCTACACATAGCACTTAATAATGATCTTAAGGTACGTTAATAAAACAGGGGCCTAGACATGCAGTTCACTTTAGCATATTCAATTACTTAAAAGAAGGCTTTTCACTTTACATTTAAATAGGCCTGCATTAATCTAGGCGCGCCCACATTCAGTACAGTGGGCGTCGCAATTCCAGTACACCTGTAACATAAAACACTTCAACTCAATTCAATTAAATACTTTCCCCCTGTGGTAAAAGACTTCGCAGTTAAAAGCATGGCAGTAATTACAATAGGCATCTGCAATAAGTTATTAAATACTATAAGGAACCCCTCGACATGTCCAGTATCCTGGGGCTTCTATGACCCTTAGGGGTTAACTTTAGGCTAGGCCCACTCCTCTCCGGGGCCTCGCCTCATGGGGAAAGTTATACAATTACTTATGGGGTTAATGGTGGCCCCCGACCCCCAGTGGCGTTTTGTGGGCCCTAGGGACCTCCTGGGCTCCCCTGTGGTGTTGGTCGTTGGTCGCGCTTCAGGGCGACTGGCACTCCCCCAGGCCCGGCCCGAGTTCTGGAGGGCGGGCCTGGTAGGGGTACCTCGGCCTTCAGGCCGGACTAGCTGGACGTTGCGGGGGCCGGTATCACCTTACTCCGGCCCCCGGGATCAGGGTATGCCTGCACGGCACATTGTGGGCTTCCGGGACTGTGAACGGGATGTTGCGGGGGCCGGGATCACCTTCCTCCGGCCCCCGGGATCAAGTAGGGTAAGTGCGCGGGCTCAGGGTCGCGGGGGAAGGGAGCCGGAACCGGCAGTCCTCTCCGGCCGGCTCCCCGTCTCCCTCTGCACTGCCGGGGCTCTTCCCGGGCTTCCGTCGGCGCTGGGGGCGTGACCGGGGCCGGCGCCCAATCGTTGCGCGGCCTTCCTGGGTCACACCCGGCGACCCCGGTTGCTCGGCAACGGCGTCTGCGGGGCCTGGAGGCCTCGCTGGTGATCGCGCTGGCGATTTCTTGGGCCGCGACGGCGGCGGTGGCAATTCTTGGGCCGCGACGGCGGCGGTGGCACTTCTTCGGCCGCGACGGCGGCAGGGGCAATTCTTTGGCCGCGACGGCGGCGGTGGCACTTCTTCGGCCGCGACGGCGGCGGTGGCACTTCTTCGGCCGCGACGGCGGCGGGGGCAACTCTTTAGCCGCTTCGGTGAGGGCGCAGACGGCGCACCTCACCACACACACCTGAGGGGCTTCCCTCACCTCAGCGCTTCCTCCGGTGAGGGCGCGACGGCGCACCTCACCACACGGTGCCTCTTCTCAGGCGGCGGCGGCCGCGATCTCCTCACAAGGTCAGTGACCTGAGGGGCGACAGAACGCAGGGGGCACCAGCAGCCTGTGGGCAGGGCTGACTGGCAACGTACTTGGGGGCAGCCCAGCAACAGGCAGAAATGAATAGGGGGTGAAGGTCTAGCGCTTCAGGGTACGGCGCTTTACCTGGTGATCCCCAGTTGGGCAGTTTAGGCTTTAGGCCTGGCTGGACGGTCAGGCCTCCTCAAGTTAAGGTGTCTTGCGACTGCTCCAGATTGGTTGCTTCTTAGGCACTTCTTGTTAGGAGTTTCTTGTCAGAAGTTCCTTATTATAAGTTTCTTGTCAGAAGTTTCTTCTTATGAGGGGGGGGAATGAGTTGGTGGACTGGGAGTGCTTGATGTTCCTCCCTGCACGCTGAAGGTGGTTCCCTGGGTCCCCTCACACTGGGCAAGGTCAGTGGGTGGTGGGCGTTCCTCAGCTATCTTAGTCCAGCAGGGCCTCAGCCCTGTCAGCAGCAGTAGTGTAGGTCTCCCCCTAGGCCCTAAAGCCTATACTCCGGCGGAGGTTCTCCCAGGATCAGTGGTGCCTCATCAACTGACTAGAAAGTTTTCCCTCCAAGCCTTTTATACTCCTAGGTCAGGTGACCCTCTCAAAGGCGGCAAAACATAACTCCTCCCACAGCCCGGAAGGTTCTGGAACCTTCTACATGCCTGGCTATGTGGCCCAGAGGCGGGGATGGAATGGATACTGTATCCCTATGCCCCAGCCTGACCCTGGCTACTAGTGTGTATGCGTGTAAGGCCCCTCTGCAGTAGCAGGGGCCTGTGGCATCCATCTTGAGTGAGAGAGAGCACCTGCACCTCAGCACTGGCTAGCAGTGGCAAGGTGCCCAGAGACCTAGGTCCAGTAAAAATATGGTGGCAAAAAGGAGGCGAAAAAGGAAGAAAAAAAATAGGGAAAGACCGCTGACAGGTCTAACAGCTGTCAAAAGGCATTTGATGACCTAAAGCAGGCCATGTGCACTGCTCCCATTCTACAGAGTCCTGATTACTCCAAGAAGTTCATTGTCCAAACAGATGCATCTGAATTGGGGGTAGGGGCTGTACTGTCACAATTGAATGATGAAGGTCAGGATCAGCCAGTAGCTTTTATTAGCAGAAGGCTGACCCCTAGAGAGAAACGTTGGTCAGCCATTGAGAGGGAGGCCTTTGCTGTGGTCTGGGCTCTGAAGAAGTTGAGGCCATACTTGTTTGGTACTCACTTCCTTGTTCAAACAGACCATAAGCCCCTCTTATGGCTAAAACAAATGAAGGGTGAAAACCCCAAACTGCTTAGGTGGTCCATTTCCCTACAGGGGATGGACTTCACAGTGGAACATAGACCTGGGAGTAACCATGCCAATGCAGATGGACTCTCTAGGTACTTCCACTTAGAACATGAAGACTTAACTGGGCAAGGTTAGTTTAATGTCCCTACGTTTGGGGGGGGGGGTTGTGTAGGAGAGTAGGATCTGCTTCACACGGGTACCCCCACGTTTTGCTGATGCTTCACTGTTTTTCGACCTTAGTCTGGCTGGGGCCCTGCTAATCAGAACCCCAGCCTAGCTGCTTCCTCTTTAAAATGGTTTCCATGTGCCTTAGGCACATCTCTGATTGGAATCTGGAGTGCCCTTATAAGTCCCTAGTATATGGTATACTATGTACCCAGGGCATAGGTACCTCAGAGGCCTACCAGGGGCTGCAGCATGTATTGTGCCACCCCTGGAAGGCCATCCAAAATGACACTACAGGTCTGCTACTGCAGCCTGGGTAAGGTGGTGCATGCACCCCTTACTGTGATATAGGCTACCTATGTCACTACATACATACACACATATAAACCTATAAGTCACTCCTATGGCAGGCCTTATCAATCCTGAAGGCAGAGTGCGTGGTTCCTATGTGAGAGGGTGCCCCTGCATGAGCTGGGCCCCTCTGCAGCGTTCAGAGACCCTTCTCTGATGCTGTTTGTAGTGCAGCCCGACCATATACTCTTAAGCGCATTATAACCTCGCGTAAAATGCTAACTTTGGGATGGCTGCACGGAAACATGTCGTGTTTGGTGTCAAACATCTTGGAATACTACCCCCGCCAGTTCTGGCGGCGGGGGTAGCATTCCACCCTTCTAGAGGGAGAGACATGTACACACCGGTATACCCGGTACTGACTTTCCAGAGCCCTGGCATCACAAAATGGATGCCGCTGCCACAGACACGAGTCTGGCCTCCTGCTGCTGACCGAAACTCCGGCAGGGGAGGCCTGGACAATAGGTTTCCTGTCCCAGGGAGGTGTAACCACCTCCCCAGACAGGATAGTGTGTATTGGGGCTGGGCGGGAGCACTCTCTGGTGCTTTGAAGTCCTGCACTGGGGGCACATTTGGTGTCCCTGTGCATACCCCAGTTCAAACCAGCTCAGGGGCTTCCAGCCCCTGCTCTGGCACAAAACTGGACAAAGGGAAGGGGTGTAACCACCCCTCTGCCCTGACCCTCCCATAGGTGGGGCCACAGAGTATGTCCAACCCCCTACCTTAGTATAAGTATGGGACCCCAGTCTTTAGGACTTTAGAGTTACCTGGACGAAACTCTGACACAGAATCCTGGACCTTCGACGCTCTACTTTAAGATTAGAGGACTGAAGAATCTCCCTTGGGGTCAAGGAGTGACTCCCCTGCTTGGCAGGCACCAAAGAAGCAATTGTCCAGTCTGCATCGCTGAAGCTCCCGTCGGACGCCGAAGTATTTGCATCACCAGAGGTGCATTTCCAGACTTCCCCGAGGCTGTCCTGAGTCCCCAGCAAAGCTGAGGCCCGTAGCTGTCGTGGGTAACGTGGAACCGTGACCCCTGGACACCGATCACATTTGCAAGTGCATCCTCTTCTGGGTCTCCCACGAAGTCATGCTTTGTGCTCCGAGTAGCCCCAGCCTCCAGCACCAACTGCACCAAAGATCACTGGCCTCCACTCCACGAGTGTCCTGTGAGCCAGCTCCACGTGCGTCGACTCGAGGCTCCTTCGCAGTCGCTAGTCTGTTGGCTAGTAGGCCCTCCCGAAGGCCAATCTTTTTCTGCTTGGGCTCCCTGGTTGCTCCAGGCGTGCCCTGACTTACCCTCGCTGGGTGAGTCCCCCAGATCTTGTGGTCTGCAACATCGTCCTTCTTCCATTTCCATGAGACTTGCCGTTGCCAAGGCTTGTTGGGTCTAATCCGGTCGCCGACACCCCTGCAATCGACAGACGTTGTGGGACAGCTCGAATCCAGCTCCTGGTTGTCGTCGACGCCTCCTGGACCTCGTGGCTGAAGAGTCAAGACGACCGTCAACCTACCTGAAGCACTCGACATCGGTGGGCATCTGCTCATCGCCTTCCTGGTCACTGGCTAGTGACCCAGACTCTGTCCCCTCTGCTTTCAGGTTCTTCAGATCTTCGGTCCACCTTTGGATCCACCCGAACACTTTCGACTTGGCCGCCAGCAGCACTTTGCAGCAGATCGCCATTGAAAGCGACAGACGAAACCCGACCCCGAAAGACACCTATGCACCCGGCTCCCCTGGGTGAGGTAACTCGAGTACTCCGGTGCTCCCGTGGGTATTGACACTAGAACAGCCTAGTTCTCAAAGGGTTTGCTCCAAGTCCTCCTCTAAGTGTCCCTTTTCTTTAAATTCAAATCGCGACTTTCCCCATAGAAGTTAACGGCGATTCGCGGCTGTGTTCATACACTGCACGCGTCCCCCGTGGGTCCCCTGTGTCACTACCTTGGGTGGTTCCTTGTGGTCCAAGCACTTCTACAGGCTCTAGGTCTTGTGTCTAGCTCAGTCGTGGTTCTTATACCACTTTATTGGTATATGGTTTGGTACGCCCCTAGGGCTCAAACGTGTATTTGTGCTATTACTGTAGATAACTAACTTATAATTTATGTACTTCGAACTCTAGCCTCATAAAGAGACTAAAGGGTTTGTTTAGCAATAAATACATATATTTTGAATATATACCTGGTGTGGTCCTCTTTCATTTGGTCACTCAGGAGATTATAGACTGGTAAAACAAGCTGCTTTACATTCCTTCAAGACTTAGCCTGAAGGCTGCTCTCCATAGCTACCACTAGGATAGCTTTCAATAAAGGTTGTCTTTAACCTATCTCCAATAAGGGGTTGTTTGGACTGGTGCAAGGTGCCCACTATAATTAGTGGACAGCATATGCCAGGCCAACTTCTCACATTAATGAAAAGTCAGTTTTAGGCAGCACAATTAATCGCTGAGAGCGGAAAGAGCAAGGGAGAAAACCAGGGAGACAACATTTTTTGGTAACATAGAATGTACTTTAGTAATTGCATATATTTGTCATATTTAACTTCATATATTCAAACATATGAGAGGGTGACACTGCGTTACATTGAATGGCATGTAACCTCTGGAATACTGTGCACAAGTGCTCGTGAAAAATTGTGACGGCGCAAGTGACAGTGACAGGATCAGTGACAGGATCAGTGAGGCGCATCAAGAAGCCGGCATTAGTCAGGCGACTAATGCCGGCTTCTTGATGCGCCTCACTGATCCTTCTGCTGACTCCCCCAAGTACATTGCTTAGCAGCTTTTATCGCTTCTCTGAGCGATCATCCTTGAACCTTGCTGGATCGCCTGGGACTTCCAAAACCGTCCCTTCCTGCAGAGGCTTTTCAGGTCCAACTTGAATTATTTCGGGACCTTATCCTAACCCCATTCGTTGCCAGTTGTGATATGTCGCCACTGCCATCAAATAACAGTAACCTGGTCCTGATGATGGCCTAAACATTTCTATAGGCCGAAACGCCATCGACTTTTACAGAGGAAATTTTGGCGCTATTTCCTCAAGGATACCCCACTTGACCCCTTTTGTATATATTATCATTTATTGTTTGGGTATCCCAACTATGTAAATTTCAATTTCTTTGTTGCGCCCCCTTTTGTCGCTGTACATACTTCCTCACGTGTCACTTGCGCCGTCACAATTTTTCACAAGCACTTGTGCACAGTATTCCACAGGTTACATGCCATTCAATATAACGCAGTATCACCCTCTCATATGTTTGAATATATGAAGTTAAATATGACAAATATATGCAATTACTAAAGTACATTCTATGTTACCAAAAAATCTCTTCTTAATAGGTATATACAGTGAATATCCAATTCGGTACTTAATCTAAGAAACTGCTTAAGGTAACACTGTTTATAATGTAAGGTATAATTTGTCTTAAATTCATAATTGATTTTTCGAAATTGTATTAGTGCATGTGTCTTGCCTCTGTTTTAGATTTTCAATACAGAGCTAAAAGCATGGAAACCAATCAAGTATTTGTTTTTAAAAGCAGGGAGTCCTAAATCCTGAGAGGTCTGCCAACTCCTCATTTCATTTCAGCCAGAATGTATTCTAGGATCATCTTCTAGATTCGCCGGTTCACTGCAGAGGAGCCAGAACTGATAGACGATTTTCTCAGAAGGAATGCAGGCCCACTCACACTGTTCGAGTCCGCAGATAGAAATGAACAGATGCTCGATGCAGACTTTAAAGAATCTCAGAATTCATGCTGTGGGGCGATCCCAACCAGAATAATTCACAGTAATAAACTTCTCTGTTTTTGTGAGCAGGCTTTTGCTGGACTTATAGGGCACTATTGAAAAAGCTTTATCCATGCACAAGCCAGACTTAGAAATGGAAACATTTGGAATTTCTGCATGCATGCATGCAAAGTAGTCCATGCTCGCAGTGCAAAGTGGCATCTCTACATGGGGAAATTCCCCCAAACCGGGGTCGTTTTATGTATTCAGGATAAGAAGCTGTAAGGCTATGTATGGCTTTATTCATGAAATGGCTTGAAAAAATGAAGGACGACCCAAACACGTCTGAATGAGTGAGTGGATGAATGAATGTGAATGGCGATGAGTGAATGCTTGGATGACCCAAACCCTGACAAATGAATGAACATATTGATGGAGGAAGGAGGAAGATAATGAGTAAGTGTATAGGGGATTTAAAGAAAGAGGAGTCACCCCAATGTCAAGCAAAGGGACGGGGTACAACTACGGCAAAAACACAAGTGTCCCTATATTCTAAAAGAGAACAATTTCCTCACCCTGGACCAAGTGTCTATTTTGATGTATGCCTATATAGTATAAATGAAACTATTCACTAAAGAAGACAATTGTCTGGCTGAAAAACAGTAATCAATCTATACCTTTATGCGATATAATGCACAGAAATTTCTTAATTTAAAACACAGAATAGGTTAAAAAAATGTATTAAGAATAATTTGTTACATATTCATACAATAAACAATAAAACCATTAAAATTCCTCCCAATATAGGTTACAATCTCATTTCATTACACATACAGATAAAAACTCTAAAAACAGTCGACGCATCGTTTCGGTGACACCTCAATATTTTCACCTTCCTCAGGACTACAAAAAGTTTTCATCAAATCTAAATAATAAAAATACATTGTTTAGTCATATATGTATACACCATAAACTAATCATACTATACATTCCTTATTCCTAATGATGTGCTCAGATGTTTTCAACATATCGCTAATACAGCTTCAATGTTTATTATTACCCATTTAACAATTTTTATTATATACACCAACTATTTCTTGACACTCGGTCCCCCGGGGACATACTTAAACTTATAACATACTTTTATATCCCTTTTCCTTACTATTGCGCCTTTCTATCCACACGTTCTTTACGTCAAAAAACCTTACTATTTCTTGAAATTGAAATAAGAGCAATACTGATACCACAGTATTTCTAAGGTGCCCATGATAGCATAGTAGTGCACTCATATATTCTTCAAAGTTCTATCTTTGCTCTGTGCCCATTTTCAATATAAACACGCATAGAGAATATACTACTAGATTTGATTATACAAGTTTGTTTTAATTGTATAATGAGTGGGGGATAAAAACACTCACCAATATAGAGGAACAAGTAAGAACAACGTTCATTATCTTTATTTATCCTCTCATTGATTCACGATTACTATCAACCCCTTAGGACACATTTATAACATTTTATCCGGGGTATATATATATTTTTTTATTGTTGTTGTGCTTAAAGGCTATTCGCATACCTTTTAGTTTCAGTTGTAAATTCTTTCTTTCTAATTGTCCGTTAGAGCCACCGTGCTATTCAGGGTAAGGGAGTTGAAGATAAAAATCGGCACTGTCTCTGTCTGTAAATACGAGACAATATTGTCACACATTGCTATATTTTATAACCTTACTCCGTTGTATTTTTTACATTTTAAAACGGGCTGCTTACCTATTCAGATCAGACAAAGTGTCGTCCCATGTAAATCACTTTAATTTAAGAAAACTGGCATCGACGTTTAAACATTGACGATACCTTGTTGTGATATTGAACAATCTATAGGAGAAACAACGTAAATAAAATTCTCACTTAGGATTAATCAGTGCCATAAAAACGACATCTGCATCTAAACACTAAATACTATAGGTTAATTAAAATTATAACAGCAGTGTATAACATACACTACGGGCTCACTGAATCTAAATGAGAACCTCCAGTCATCCAATTTAATCTAATCATAGGTTCAGATTGTTTTAGCGTTAAAAAAAAGGGAGAAATGTCTTCCTTAAGACACTTGAATACGGTGTACTCCGGACTAAGATAACTCGAAGTTATAACACATGGAGACTCCATTCCCTCCTACTCACCGAATCGGGGAATAGCGGCCTCCCTGCTCCAACGGACTTCCGGAATCAGGATGTATACCGCTTCCGGGTTGCCGACCAATTTATATTCCTCGTCGGTACTCACGTGACAAACGTCACGGCAAGTGTTTAAACTTTCAAAATTAAAAGTTAAAAATTAAAAGTTAAAAAACGGCCACTTATCTATGTTAGCATGCATTGGGGTTGTATCATAAAATGAATACTCTCCCACAGTGCACGTACTATAAAAAACTGACGAAGTGCCGAGTCTATTAGAACCTAACATTGGCGGCCATCTTGCAGTGTTTAAATATAGTTCCATCGAACAGAATT
This sequence comes from Calotriton arnoldi, assembly GCA_963921515.1. Taxonomy (NCBI): domain Eukaryota; kingdom Metazoa; phylum Chordata; class Amphibia; order Caudata; family Salamandridae; genus Calotriton; species Calotriton arnoldi. The sequence goes on from CAWUFW010004107.1 coordinate 1,141,851, forward strand.
TTAATACTTTCGAAGGTACTATAGAGCATACTAGGAAAAATATATATATATAAAAAAAATAATAATAACCAAAAATAAACATAAACAAAGTCCCGGACACTATTGCTTCAAACTAACTCGTGTATCAAGTATCTACCGCTGGAGGCCATCTTAGAATGTTTGAGTGTTATTCCATATAGCTCAACATCTCTAAAGAGAGAGTTTACAAAAGCAATTTAAACAGCTAGTTTGAGATTCATAATTTGAATAAACACACTGCTTTTTAATTTTAATGACATACAAAATTGTTTTCTATAAAAAAGGGGAAATGAAGAGAGAGAGATATACATGGGAAGCAATATCCTAACCGCATAACATTTATATTCCTGCCAACCCACAACATAGGGGTCTAACATAAATGGCCAACTTGGAACGTATAATATAACCACACAGAGATCAACATTTCTGAGATACAAGATATATTTCTACCGCTGGTTTTTTTAATACGTATCATAAAGACCACACCTTAAAAATTCCGAATTTTACGTTCCACTTGATCCCTCTTATGTTTGTGTAGGGAATAATACATGATCTGCGGTATTCGTTTCCCAAGTACCTAACTAGGAATATGTTCTACTATATTAATCTTTCCCATTCCTCTTTGTTATTCAGGCCATTTTTGTAAGTGTTAAAATGTGACATGTAGAATTGTTCACGTTTTTTTCTTTTACACATTTGATCTCCTCCTCGAACGCTAGTTTGAATTACTTCTATCCCACTCCATTTCAACTCTGTAATTGCGTGATTTTTTTCAATCCAATGTTCCACTAAAGGAGCCGTTCTTTTCTTTGTCCTAATTGCTGATTTATGTTCTGTAATCCTGACTCTTATTTCTCGGGATGTTTCTCCGATATATCCCTTATTGCAAGGGCAAACAATTAGGTAAATCATGTTACTCGTCCTACAATTAATAAAGTTCTTGACCTTATGTGTGATTCCATTATGGGTAATCACACTCCCTTTCATGATATTACCGCAATTCTTGCAAGAGTTACACGGGAAATTGCCAACAGGGAAGGGAGTATTACTAATACTACGCTGTTTGCATTCTGTATGTTCCCTATATGTATGTACCAATCGATTACGAGTGGTACGATTCCGTCTAAAAGAGAACATAGGTTTTGGAAGTCTTACATTGTTTTTATCATTTAGCAATTCCCAATTTCTATTTATGATATTCTTAACCTTATTGCTAACACTACTGAAATTTGTAACAAAGATCAATGGAAGCTACTGTATATTTGTTTCTGGATCTTTAGTAGTAAACAATGATTCTCTGTCGTAGTATTTTGCTCTTTTATACGCCTGTCTCGTAAGTCTCTTTGGGTAACCCCTATCTAGGAGTTTCCTAGTTAAGGCATCTGCATGTCGGTTAAAATCTTTAATATCCGTGCAGTTGCGTCTAATTCTTAAGTACTGTCCAAACGGAATATTATCCTTTTGGCAGGCCGGATGATTGCTTTGATAGTGGAGCATAGTGTTACGGTCTGTGGGTTTAGTAAAGAGTTCTACCTGCAATGTCCCAGCATTATGTTTAATCTTAATATCCAAGAAGTCGCAACTCTCTTTGTTAATGGTAGATGTGAATTTTAAATTAGTGTCTCCTAGGTTTAACCACTCTATAAAATCCATAAGAGATGTTTTCGCCCCCTTCCACATAAAAAAAACATCATCAATATAGCGAGACCAGCATGAGATATTTTCATAAAAAGGTGCTGCTGTATTAAATATGTGTCTGTCCTCAAATGCTGCTACATACAAGCAGGCCAGACTGGGAGCGCAGGTCGCTCCCATGCTGGTCCCCTTGATTTGTTTATAGTAGTCAGTGCCAAATAAAAATATATTGTTTTTCAAGATGACTACCGTACACTCGACTATGAATAGGGAGTGTGCAGAAAGATCACCTGTGTCATTAACTAAGAGGCCCTCTAACATCCTGATGGTGTCATCCTGTGGTATGTTAGTGTAGAGGGCCTCTATATCTAAGGTAACTAACCACTGAGAGTCCATATTGTATGGGAGTTTTTCAATTTTGTTTATCATGGCAGTTGTGTCCTTAATATAGGCTCTTTGACGTACCACCAGTGGTTGTAGAAACTTATCCACATATGTCCTAAGGGGTTGATAGTAACCGTGAATCAATGAGAGGATAAATAAAGATAATGAACGTTGTTCTTACTTGTTCCTCTATATTGGTGAGTGTTTTTATCCCCGACTCATTATACAATTAAAACAAACTTGTATAATCAAATCTAGTAGTATATTCTCTATGCGTGTTTATATTGAAAATGGGCACAGAGCAAAGATAGAACTTTGAAGAATATATGAGTGCACTACTATGCTATCATGGGCACCTTAGAAATACTGTGGTATCAGTATTGCTCTTATTTCAATTTCAAGAAATAGTAAGGTTTTTGACGTAAAGAACGTGTGGATAGAAAGGCGCAATAGTAAGGAAAAGGGATATAAAAGTATGTTATAAGTTTAAGTATGTCCCCGGGGGAGGGAGTGTCAAGAAATAGTTGGTGTATATAATAAAAATTGTTAAATGGGTAATAATAAACATTGAAGCTGTATTAGCGATATGTTGAAAACATCTGAGCACATCATTAGGAATAAGGAATGTATAGTATGATTAGTTTATGGTGTATACATATATGACTAAACAATGTATTTTTATTATTTAGATTTGATGAAAACTTTTTGTAGTCCTGAGGAAGGTGAAAATATTGAGGTGTCACCGAAACGCTGCGTCGACTGTTTTTAGAGTTTTTATCTGTATGTGTAATGAAATGAGATTGTAACCTATATTGGGAGGAATTTTAATGGTTTTATTGTTTATTGTATGAATATGTAACAAATTATTCTTAATAATTTTTTTTAACCTATTCTGTGTTTTAAATTAAGAAATTTCTGTGCATTATATCGCATAAAGGTATAGATTGATTACTGTTTTTCAGCCAGACAATTGTCTTCTTTAGTGAATAGTTTCATTTATACTATATAGGCATACATCAAAATAGACACTTGGTCCAGGGTGAGGAAATTGTTCTCTTTTTAGAATATAGGGACACTTGTGTTTTTGCCGTAAGTGTATAGGGGGCAAGGTTATGATTTTTGAGGTTGCAGTCATCCAGTTAGTGGCAGAAGGCAGCTCTTTCCTCCTCCCACTGCTTCTCACTCACTGCTACATGCTTGTGCCCAACCTGCCCGCCATTCATCCTTCTTCATGCTCATTCACACATTCATCCATCTATACACTCAAATACCCATAGCAGACACTCATGCAGAAGAGGTTTTCATATTTCAGTGAGGAACAGGCTGCTGAGATCACAGATGTATCCGAACATGCATGACTGTTACCAGACATCAAACATTAGCCATGACAGCGTAACACAGAAGGAGCACTGGATAAAAGGGGTGATGACATGAGTAAGATAATGGAGCTTAAAACTAGTTGCCCTAGATCTCTGTGGTACAGGATTGTGGGAGAGTGGCCTGGGTGTCACCCGCATTGTAACGTCTGATGTTCACCTGGAGCTGGTACTTACAGGAACAAAGGTACCACATGTGTGCTCTTAGCGGAGGACAGTCGATCCTGCCTCCGTCTTCCAGTGTCCACCTGGAAGCACCACCCGGACTCTAGGCATTTGATGAAAGGAGGTGAGGGACTCTATTTCATGTCGATCCAAGGAGTCACAGCTTCCTCACTTATACCTTTAATGGGGTGCTGAGTTAGACTGTCTTCACGTGGTAGAAGCCATAGGACCAGTGACAGCGAGAAAGGCAAGGTTACCTTCTCCTGTCCATGGAGTCGTGGGAATCAACAAATGTGCATGTGCCAGGAAGAGGGTGGGAGGGGGAATACATGTCAACTTGCAGCTGACAGGCCTAATTGACAAGTATGAAGTCACATGAAGGAAGCAGGCACGCCAGCTTATGACAGCAGAAATCCAGAACACGTGCATAAGAATAATGGGAGCAGAGCGAAAAAACAGAGGGGCATATTAACAAGGCCCGGCGATAAATATCGCAAAGCGCGCTTAGCGCTTGCTATCTCTGTAATTTATCACCCGGTTAGCGCGTTATCAACAACGCGCATCGCCGAGGCGATAAAATTCCAGAGATAGCGTGGATATCGCCGTTTTCCATGGTGGAAAACGGCGATATCCTAGATGATAGGGCCTGTGGTCTTAGCCACAGAATCCACCCCCCATGTTAAGTATGCCTTAGTCAGGAATTTAACAGACGTTTAAAAGATCGCTAACCCTCCTTGATAATATCGCGAAGCTGCCTTTGTGATATTATCCCTGTTTGGTTTCACAGCCACGCCTACTTTGCATCTCATTAGCGATGCAAAGTTAGGTGTGCTGGGAACGGGCGCTGAGTCAGCAAAACATGGGAAAGAGTGTCTTTGCTGATAAGGCGATGAAATTATCGCCGCTTTTCGCCTGAAAACAGACGCAAAAGCGGCGATAATTTCATATCGCCCCCTTGTTAATATGCCCCTAAATGTGGACTAAGGTGCACTTATACTAAAAACCTAGACAACCGAAAACCTAGGACAGCTACAATAGTCGCAGACTGTCGAAGACAAAGAAGAATGCAAACCTAAAAATGAGAAAGAAAGGCTGCAGTATGTTATATGAAAAACTGTGTGTTTCTTACTAACATAGCGCAGCAGTGTTTGTTACAGGGCATCTAAAATGGCAGCCTTTGCAAAGTAGGGTGCCCCTCGCAAAGAAGAGAGCCAGGTGGGAGGACAGGCGATCATTCAGTCTGCTTGTCCAAGGAGAGCAGGGCTCAGCCGTGTGCAGGGTAGGTGCTACTGGTCCCAAGTTCAGCTAATAAACAACAGCAGCCCCCCTTTCGCCTGCTATGCAATAACAATGGGTTTCCATTACAGTTCAGGGACATTTATGCTACTTGCATGGCACTGGAGGCATATGCAGATTCATGCAACTAGTACACAAATTAATTTCTGGCAGCATTGTCTCAAAGTTTCGGTGGAAAATACATCTCTTATTTGGGAGATAAGCATTCAGCTTGGCATCAATGCAGTCCTCTCATTCTATAGTACAAGACAATTTCCAGGTGGCATCTGTTTCACCAGAGCTAGCTCTGGTCCCATAATCCATAGAGGTTTCTCAAGGTATATTTGTTCTCCATGATGACCGTAGGACTGAGACCACACATGGAAAGCAGCTGATCTCACAAGAACAACAGTGACTACTAGCTAAATCAGGTACTCTAGACCCCCATCACTCGTCTTTCAGAGTACTCTGCTTTAAAGTAACTCGAGAACAACTATGGGGCTCATTAGGATGTTGTGACGTTCGCCACCGCCGAGCCGGCGGTGGCGTCCGCCACGACATCGTAACAAGTGAAACCCCCGCCATATTACAATGGCGGGGGGTTTTGCGGCGGACGCAAAGTGCGTCCGCCGCTTTTCCGCCGGCCGGCAATCGTACCGATTGCCGGCTGGGCGGAATTGGCCCCTAAAATGGTGACGGTGCCTAGCAGGCACCGCCATCCATATTAGGATGGTGTGATGTGAAGGCCTTTCCACGACATCGTAACGAGTGAAACCCCCCGCCATATTACAATGGCGGGGGGTTTCACGGCAGACGCAAAGTGCGTCCGCCGCTTTTCCGCCGGCCGGCAATCGTACCGATTGCCGGCTGGGCGGAATTGGCCCCTAAAATGGTGAAGGTGCCTAGCAGGCACCGCCATCCATATTAGGATGGTGTAATGTGAAGGCCTTTCCATGGCGGCGAAGCCGCCATGGAAAGGCTGGCGGGAATTGCTTTGGGGGCCCGTTGCGGGTCCCCCCCTCATTGCCATGCACAAGGTGGCAGGCACCGCGCGGTGCCTGCCATGTTGTGCATGGCAATGCACAACATGTATTTTTGGCATTGCTGCGGGTGCTGCTCACAGCAGCACCCGCCGCAATGTTAACAATACGGGTGGGTGGCGGTCGCATCCTAATTGGTGGTGCGGGACCGCCGCACCTCTGGTGGCCGGTCCCAACACCGCTAGGGTGGCGGGCGGACTGAAGTCCGCCCGCCATCCTAATGGGGCCCTATGTGTTGAGAAAGCTTAATCATGTTTCTGCCTCAAGCAAAAAATGAATTAAGCTACCTCACCACAGAGAACACCTTTTCCACAAAAGACACCATTGGCAGTCATCAACGTGTACACTGTCTTTCCTGGAAGCACACACAACAGCTATAACGTCCCTCAGCCAGGTTTTTTACTGAGTATTTCGGTGATAAGTGGCACATACTTAACTTACAACATCTTACATTGGGGCTGCATATACATCAGGTGGAAGTCATCCCCAACTCATGCATTACATCTTACAACACAATAGACACACATTACCCCAACTTCACTGCATGTATTTACACATGATGTAGTATTTATGAACAGAACCACAACTTAGTAAATATTATGTCTTTTCTGCATGTGATGTCCGGTATAATCTCTCTCCAGAACTTCTGACACCCTTCTGATGTCCAACTACACAACCACAACCGAGAACAAACAGGGCACACATGAGTCATCATTAATGCACCTTTGACACCCTTAACTCCTGCTTCTGATGTCTTGATCACATAGGGATTGCTCCTTTATTCCCCAGAGATTGTGCAACATAGCACTAGCCTGTTGTGCATTGCACATTGCCATGCGATGGGGCTCACAACTAGACATAACCCCTGATCTACAGCCTCATCCAGGTTCCCAACATGGAGCACAGAACAGAGGTCGGCATATGCAGTGGTGGGATTATCTAGGTACACCATTTTTCACATGAGCCGCTAGTTCTGTTGCCCATTATTGTGGCTGGACAGTTTCATAGCACATATTCCACCATCTACACAAACTATCCTGACACAATACTGTTGCACTACCAAAATGTCACACCCAAACATGCCATGTTCTATTTAATAATACGCATATATACTTCTCTTTCACACTCATTCTATTACTTTTACATCAGTATACTGGAAAAAACCCATTCCAAGGTGACCGCTGTACAAAGTGCCTGGACTCCACAAGCGTGGAGGAGGCTTCCATTCTCAGGGCAGAGATCTATGCCTAGTCCTACAAACAGGAAATTATGTACAGGAACAGGGCATCATCCATCATATTGTCATTCTCATTCATCCTCTCATCATCCTCTATCCTGCTGTTCCTTAGAAACCCAAACTGCCAACATGGCAGGAGTAGTTTTTATAAATTATGCTGATAATCCCCAGCTAATAATATCTGTGGATCTAAATGCACCCTAACCGTACAAAAATTGTCATCAATGTATGCAGGCAGTTACTAAATGGTTGACTTTAAATTCCCTCAAATTTAATTGGGATTAAAGGTAGGCGCTTTGTTGTGCCATGAATAAGGTTCCACGGGCACTGCCGGAAAACCTTTGGACTCCTCACTGTAATTTCCCCCAAATAGCTTTGTCAGAGGTTTGGAACCTGGGCGTTTTCTTTGATAGTGATCTATCTTTGACCGCTTATCTAAACAGGGTGTCATCTACTTGTTTTTCATTACTAAACATTTTGAGAAAGCTCTTACACCATCTCCCAGTGGAAAATAGACCTCTGATTGTTCATGAGCCTACTCTATACTGAGGGCCTCATTTATGAGGCTCCTTGCGCCGCCCGGAACATCACTTTTTGTGACGTTCTGTGGTGTAGGAGACTGCTCCATATTTACGAAGCGATACCAAAGGGGATGATGGACGGAGCGCTTGAACTAATCAAACACTCACCACCAGTCAACTGATCTGGGTTTAATCCATCATCATTCTTTAGCTCACTTCACCACCCCAGTTCAGACATGGCCATATGCAAATCAGTCTGACCCTGTGCCTCATGGGAACAGTCCAGCCCGAACTGCCAAGCCATGTCTTCCCTGGACCGGAAACAAGCATCCTGGGACCGGTTTCTGGCTATTCAGCCGTCATCAGCCAGGCTAGCTTGAATCCAGTGGCAAAGTGAGCAAGGGACCCACGTCTGGGCATACCCTGCCAACTTAGGGCGAACAAAGCGATACCAAATTTACGAGGCAGCACTAAGCCATTTTTTTGGCTAAATTCTGCCTCATAAATTTATTTCCCTTTAACACAGTTTTCTGTATTAAAGGGGCATGCAATGGGTGTTGCTGGGGGCGTTCCCAGCAACAGCTATGGCTTTTTGACACTGCCCCAGATTTGAGAGAAATCGTGACTCTGAGGGCAGAGCCAAAACCTTACGCCTCCCCAGGGGATGCACAAGGGAGGCACAGCGAGGAGAAATATAACATATTTCTCCTTGTTTTTCCTTTTTCTATGTATGCTGCATTCTGCAGCACACATAGAAAGTGGAAAAGCCTCTTGTGATCGTTTTTGTGCAGGAAGGTTTTCCTTCCTGCACAAAAATAATCATCCCTGCAATGCAGGCACCCTTGCATCATGGTGCAAAGATACGTGCGTTGGCGCACAGCACCCCATTGTGCGCCTGCACTGGGGAAAAAGAGAGGAATGTGACGTATCTGATAGATACAACGCATTCCTGCCCTTTTCTTTTGCCGTAGGGAAGCGCAGCAGGAAGGCCTGCGGTGCTGGCCTACGGAAAAACCTCATAATGAGGCCCTGAGTTGTTTAGACTATGCAATTCACTGTTTCCGAGTGCCTCAGATCAATTGATGAAATGTTTGGTGTGTATACAGAATACTGCAGCTCAGCTGGCTTAGTCATTACATGAATTAAATCAGTCTCATCAGCGCTAAAGAAATTACACTGGTTACCGGTAGCTAAGAGGATTCGTTTTAAGTCTCTTTGTATTGTACACAGAGCTTTTCTCAATACGGGGCCTGCATCTATCTGAAGAGTAAGGTTAGGAGGTACTGCCCTGGCTGCCTGTTGCATTCAACAGAAGCTAACCTTCTAACATGGTATAAATATAGACTTGCTCGGGCAGAGGGGAAGAGCGTTTTTTGGTTCAAGCAGTGCATTTATGGACTAGCTTGCCAATCTCTCCGAGAAAGTTGGCAGACTTTGGCAAGTTTAGAAAGTCATTCAAAACCTGGCTGTTTATCTGTAATTGCTGGCAAGTAGTGTAATTGCTGGAACGCTGTGTTACGGTACTGTTAAGTCTCAGTGCCAGGGCACCTTTTTTTAGGTAATCGTGCTCCTTAGAAATAAAATTATTAATAATAATAATAATAGGAGGTCCTCCTGATCTACCCTCAACTCTTATGGAGCCCAGAGACCCAGCAGACTATTGCAGCGTGCGCCCAGATTTGGGGAGACACCTTGTACACACAATATAATGCAGTAAAATGAGTGGCCAAACTCACGAAAAGAGTGCAGCAAGCGTTGGGAAGACCTTTGATATCGGGCCCAGATATAGGCTCAGGATGTGACCGGCCTGTCTTCCCACCCAACTATAGAGCACCTCTGAATGACACCACTGCACCAGAGGGTTCTGAGAATAACCTGGCCAACCCTTCATCCTCAGCTGTAAGTTTTTGAGCAGCAGGGAGGTAGTAGGTATAAGATATTTCTGATAATATGTGTATATACTTTAAATGTAGTGTCCAGCCATGTCTCCAGTCTATTGCTGTCTTATAATGTCCATGTTGTCAGTATCATATGAATATCTTCTTAACCAAAAAGATTAAGTGATTGTTCATTATGCGCATGGCATTTGTTTATAAAATCATTTATGTTTAAATAGCAATATTATGTTGACACAATGAAAAATAATTTAAAACTTAATATATGGCTGTGTATGTCATCAATTATTACAGTTTAAACAGTGACATTTACATTTCACTTTTGCCAGCGTAAATTTGAGGCTGATATTATTTAACTTCTGATGCCAAGAGCAATGTTTTTATTCAAACACTGGTAACCTTTAACAACATTCTGTATAGGCCTAATATAATTGAAAACATATTTTATGTATTCTAAAAAGATATACAAATAAAGCTGAAGAAACAACTAATAGTTTTCTTTCTCTAAAAGGACCTTATCCACTGACGTAGCATGCTTCATCATGAAGCCCCTCCTCAATGTGGTGACATGTAGTTACACAAGGGGGACTCATTTATAAGGGTGAAGTAGTACTCTAACTCCCTTACCACGACACCTATCTAGGATGTATGTGGGTTCAACTCTGTCAATTGTGAAAGTGAAGAGCCAATCTTTGCTTGTTTGGTGCTGCTTGTATCAGTCCATTTGACTTGAGGGAAAAACAAATCCATAGGAGATCTTTTTTAAGCAGTATGATCTTCTTAATTATGCCGCAGTATCAGGGCATGGCCGAGCAAGATTGCCACTTGCTAGAGCAGCTCCTGGAATCCACCAGCCTTAACCCCAAACATCTAACACACTATCCATCCGCTGTGCTGGAAGGTCTGTATTTTTAAGGCTCCTGGTTGCGGGGATACCAGATCTCCCTTCATTTGTGCTGACCGACACCTCATTCTCCCAACACAAGGCACAGCCGAATGAATGAGACCAAGATGCAGCCTTAATTGTGGCTGCGGGGGAGGCTGCCGACCCAGGGTGAGGTGGAGCTGTGGCAGCCCACTATATCTGAAGATGAAACATTGCCCCATTGTGATCTCGTGCGGCCGTTGGCTCTGAGTGGCTTGAGGGGGTAGGCGACCGCACCCCAATGACATATGTCGTTCCAGTGGACTCTGCGGTGACCCTACGGTGCGACTGGAGGTGCCCAACTGAAAAAGCACCTTCCGCCCTGCTGGCCTGCGGGCTCCTGGAGGGAGCAGGGGGCTGTGGTGCTTCCCGGCCCCCAACAGTGTGTTAATAATGGTAAAGTGATCCATGTTTAGGGCCGATGAGGTGCGATAAACTGCGGCACCATGCTGACGGTTACGGTTCCTAGAGACAAAGTGGTGCCCATCCACTGGAGCTACAGACCAACTAACTGACCTGTGGAGATGAGTGGGGTCAGCGCACCCCATCCTACAGCAGTGAGGGGTGGTCCTGAACTGCTACTCAGCCAGAGTCCGTAGGGGGTCTGAGATTGACTGCCTTACAGCCCGGAGGTGAAACTGCCAGCCACCCCCTGCGCACCTAGGGCCTGCTTGCAGGCATATCCTGACACAGCGACCCTCTAGTCCCATGAGGGCCTCCCACAAGTGAATCGCTAGCCCGAGGGCTCAGCTGCTTGTACCGCAGTGCGAGAGCTGGGCAGCACACTTCCCCCCTTAGACTGTGATAGATTCCAGTGTTACTGAGTGGGAGAGTATCCCTCACATGGGAGAGATGATCTATACCCTGACCTATATTGAGAAGAGGGGCACAGAACAGTGAACATCCAGTGCCGTCACCCTCTTCCTTGTTCTTCACAACTCCTGTCCTGCAACCGACTACGAGCAGTGGCAAAGTGGTTCACGAGGGCGAGCGGAGGGAAACCGACAGGCCACAGTGGGGCACTTAACTCACCTTGGCCCACTTGGCTGGTGGCGGTGATTACCTCTGCGACCCACCCTCAACCCCTCCTGTTTTTGGTTACGAAGTACGGCAATTTCTACAAGCAGTGATTATGACTGGAGGCAAAAGTGCCACGGGGTGCTCCAAATGTAACTGGATATGTTTACTCTGCCCAAGGGCCAAGCTGAGGCAGCGATGGTGGAGGAGCAGCAAACTCCACCTGTCCAGGCAACATCCGACAGGCTCACCGTCAAAGACATATGGCATGATACTAGGAATTCACGGCTCCCTGGAGACTAAAATGCATTCCGTCTCCACAGAATGCACGCTGATAAGGGCAGACCTACGCAACATGGGAGCACAGATGAAGGAAGTAGAAGACACACTCTCCACACTTCGAGCCAAAACCACGACCCTACAGACACAAGTAAAAGAATTGTGCATGACTGCAGATGTATTGGGGGGCAAAGCTAGAGGACTTTGACGGCCGCACAAAAAGAAATCATATTCTCATAAATGGTGTACCAGAGCGATTGGAGTTCCCAGCAGTAAACCTCTTTGTTGAAGACCTCATACTACTACCAAAGGGCCTCTCCAACTATTTCTCAGTCAAGAGAGCTCACTGAGTCACGGGCACCCCTCCAAAACCCAGGGACCCACCTCATACGATTATTGCTAGCATCTTCAACTACAGAGATGTGTTTCTGCAGATGGCCCATAGTGCCCCCCCAGTCAAATTGGAAAATGCCATTGTTACCTTCTTCCCTGACTTTACACTCCAAGTCTAAAAATTATGCAGAAGCTTCGTTGAAGTTAAAAAGGCCTTGAGAGAGAGAGAACTTAAATACTCCATGATGTTTCCAGCACAATTGAGAATGGTAGCGAACGGAAAGACTTGCCACTTTACATCCCCGAATTTAGCTTGGGACTGACTGGATGGCTGGAGACCAGTGGGAGGTACGAGGACAAGAAACCCTTACTGACAACAGCGACATGACAATGGCACACAGACCTGCCAACATGAATCTGATGTTCCTAGCCAGCACCACACACTGGCGCACAGCCCAAACGATCAAGCGAGTCAACAGGAGCCCCGAAGGGACTGGTTTGAGGGGGACGGGATAGGGCAGTGCCATAACAGTTGGTGATGAACAATTCGAACACCAGCAGTGAGTGATGGTTCACCCTCGAGGTCTGCAATGAGTGCCCGCAACGATTGGGGGCAAGTAATCATTGAATGAAGATGGAAGACTCTAGTAACAATTGATCTTTCAAATTTGGGGGGGTGGGTGGAGGGCATCTCGGGGGTTGCCACTGTCACCTCTAATTTATGGTTTAGGGTGACAGGCACTCTGCAATGTTGGAGGGGTGGGCAGTTCCAAGTCCGTTATGCAGGGAGGCGGTGTGGGGGTGTTTTTTGGGGTTTTTGTTGGCCTCTACGTTTTGTTTTGTTTACAGCAAGCGCTTTGCAGTACATGACCACAGACACAGGATCGTGAAGCCCAGCGTGGGTTCCTTGCTCACCCTTTGGTACACACTAACAAGATATGGGCAGGGGAGGCACCCACGGCCTACATGCACATATGGCCACTATGATAAACAATGTCCACATCCAACTTATGTCCTGGAATGTCAGTGGACTGGGGGACAAAATTAAGAGAGGAGTGGTACTACAGTTCATAAAACGACACTCCTCAGACATCGCCCTCCTCCAGGAGACACACCTTATGGACACTTCCTGAAGGGCTATGAACAGGTGGGGACACAAAATGGTTGCCCATGTGGGATATACTACCAGTTCCAGGTGGAGTGGGGATCCAGATAAAAAATCGTTGCCACTTACCATACACCAAAACTGGCCCAGTACACACGGAAGATATGTGGCCCTAGCAGGTACTTGGGAGGGAACAACCATTAATTTCATCTCCACTATGTCCCACTGCAACTCCATGAAAGACTGCTCCCAAATATGAGCGCTGTACTGCTGTTGATGGGCGGGGACTTAATCATGACACTCTGTCACGCTAAGGACTGCTGGCCACCTAGACAAGTGGCCTCCCCGGGACATTGACTTCCTGGTACCTGGGCCTAATAGACGCATGGCGTGCACTCAGTCCTATGACACAGCACTACACATTTCACTCAGGGGCTCATGGAAGTCTTTCGTGCATCAACTATATCTTTATTCTGGCAGGCCAGTTTCCTAGATTGCAGGCAGTCCAACACCTCCCAGGGGTATTACTGACCACTCCCCGCTGTAGGCTGTCTATGGCTTTCGCAGCAGCAATTAAGGCAGTGAAATCACACTTAATCCATGGTACTTTATAATTTCCAAAATCAGAGGAGGCCTCCTAGAAGCCACAGAACGGTACTTCATGGAAAATGAGGCCTTAGTATACTCTGGGCTAACCCTATGTGAAGCCTACAAAGCAGTCATTAAAGGGCAGGGCCTCTCCTTAATAGTGGGGCACAAAAAGGGCAACAGGACCAAATTGGAGGCGATTGAGAGGGAACTCCATGACCTAGAGAACACCTTAACTGACCTGTACCGAGGGGATGCCAGACATATCCTGAGCCTTAAGCAAAAAGAAAATAGGGATGTAGCATCAGAGGCCATCAGGATGACTGTCTTTATGAGGTAGGAGATAAAGCTAGGAAACTGAGACTGAAAATGGTAAATGAGAGAGGGGCAGACAGGGAGTAGCAGATGCCTTTGCGGCATACTACACCCAGATATATTCCTCAGCTGAGACCGGTACGACCGAAGAATCCTGCGAACTCCGGGTGGACATAAAGCTCCCAGTCTTCTCCAGTGACGACACAGGGCTCCTAGAAGCGGACCTCACTGAGGATGAAATTACAAGGGCTGTATGAGACTTAAGTTCCAGAAAAGTGGTGGGCCCCAATGGAGTACCAATTGAACTCTATACGCTAGCTGTTCCCAAACTCGCCCCCACCTGCTGCGGATGTACAAGGAGAGCCGGAAAAAGGGCTCACTTCCTAGGGACTAAAGACAGGCCTCAATTCTTCTGAAACATAAAGAGGGGACCCACCAGAGAGCTTTGCATTATACAGACCCATTTCGCTCCTTAATGCCGAAATCAAAATAACTACAGTACTGGCCTCCTGCCTCGCACTGGTCCACCTGGATCAGTTGGGCTTTCTACCAGGGCGCAGCAATGCCCACAATCTTCAACGCACCCATGGGGTGCTGGACCAATTCAACAGACTCCAGGAAGATGCCTTAGTTCTCTCTCTCCATTCCTGAATGGCATTCGACATGATCGAATGACCATACCTCTTTGAAGTTCTGGATAGGATGGGCTTCCAGTCCGTACCATATAGCATGGATATGCCTCCTCTACACCAAACCCTTGGTGCGCGTCACAGTTAATGGGGGAATTTCCCAGGTATTTAGACTCCAATGGGGTACTCAACAGGGGTGTCCCATCTTGTCCCTAATTTTCACACTCATTTTAGAACCGCTGGCTGATGAGATAAGGAGAGATCCGCTGATCCGAGGTCTGGGATGGGCTGACCACTGACAGATAGAATATTGCTCTATGCAGATGACATTCAGCTCTATGCGGCAGACCCTGTCTTCACCCTTGAGAGAATACTGCAAATTCTTACCCAGTTTGGTTGCTATTCGGGCTACACCATTAATTGAACAAAATCCCTGATCTATATCCTGAATAGACAGGCGCTGAAACTGCCTCGGGTGTGAGGTTAGAATCGCTACAGATGAGTTCAGATTCCTCAGAATTCATGCCACCACTGAACCAGACCTGTTCTATGTCAAAAATCTGAAGCCACCGCTGACGCGGCTAAAGCATGATGTCCAACACAAGATCCTTGCCATTGTCACTCATAGGCAGAGAGGCACTTTTCAAAATGATGGCCCTGCCCCGCTTTCCTGACGCCTTACATAACATACCCTATCCAGTCCCTGCGTCTTACTTTGAAGCAATAGAGAGCGAAGTCAGAACAATACCTTGGGATGGGGGTTGGCGTGCATAGCCATCAATAAACAAATGAGGGAGTGGTATGATGGAGGCATTGCCCTCCCGGACATCCAAAAATACTACTGGGCAACGTATCTTACTACCATAATCACTGGGAACGCATCACAGTGGATGAAGCTGTGTTTTGAATGGATAGACAGATCATGCAACCCAGGGGACAACTTAGGGCTCTATACGCCAGCCCACACCATGTCAACCTCAGGGGTCTTATGGCAGTAATGGTTGACGTCTGTGAGGCAGCACTTCCCGCATTTGGTTGGAGGGGCAAACTCACTTAGGCTGCTCCTTTTTGGAACTCAGAATCATTGGGCACTCTAGCGACACAACCCAGCTTTGATAAATGGGATCTTATTGGCCTCTCCTAGGTGAGAGATCTCTGGACACAAGGAGAAGTCATCCCTTTTGTTGACTTGCAGCGAGACTACCAACTAGCCCCAACTGAAACCTTTCGCTGCCTGCAGGTGCGGCATGTACTCCAAGCTGCACTACCCAGGGGAGAGGAAATCCCTGAGTCTATGCCCCTAGAGGGCAGGTTGCTAGAGGACCCCATGCCCCGCAAGGGGACTTTCCTCACATACACAAAACTGATCAATAACTCACTGTACACTCTCCAGCACTTGCAGGAACAATGGGATCTGGACCTGGAGAGTCTTGAGGATGACAAATGGCCTGAAGCCCAAGCGTTCCCAAAGGAGGTAGCAATTAAGGCTGGGTTCCACCTGGTGCAACTGAAAATTCTCCACAGGTCCTACTTTGCATGTACCATGATGGTAAAAACAGGAAGGGCAACTGACACAAGCTGACATAGACAGTGCAGCCAACAGATTACTTTCGTTCACATGATTTGGAGCTGCCCCATAACACAGCACTACTGGGAACTAGTGGTTGCATGCATGAACGACCTGTGTGGAAACAATATGACAATTTCCGCTAAATGGTGTCTGTTAAACATATGGGATGCAACTGGTCAAAACCATATGGAGCAAACCTGGATGACCCTAGGACTAGCAGTAGCCAAACGCAACATTGCTCAACTATGGGGGGCGGTGCAAGCACTACAGGACTAGAAGTGGGACATGGACTGGTACATGTTGACTGAGAAGGTGATATATGAAAGCTGTGGCTGCCCCCAGAAATGGTCGAAAATCTGGGGGATATGGAATGACTATAGAGGGGGTCCCTCTGCTCTCCTCACTTGATCTGGGTTTGGGGCTTTGCCTTCTAACTGCTCCAGTCTGCTTGCCACATTTTGAGAAGCAGAGGGGTGGCAATTTGGCTACTGTGCAGTGATGAGCAAACTGTACTTTCTTTACTGTATCAATGTTTCATAATACGTGTACTACTTGTCTGTTTATTGCTTGCCATGTTTACAATGAAAAGATCTTTTTTTTAAAATTATGCCGCAGTATCACTCCTGCACAAACATTCCCATCACCAAAGGGGGATCTGTTTCTTATGCGGTGATATGCAGCTCTGTCTTTTTTTTCTGTGGAGAACAGACCATCATAAGCATATACTGCATCAATGAACTGATTGGAAGTGGTATTTGAGTGGATGTGGGCTAGAAACCTTCAGTGCAACACTGGGAAAATAGAAATCTTGTTGCTCAGATCTCCCTCCCTTTGCTGGCTGGTTTTGGCCCGACTCTTCACTCCCTCCGACCTCTCTATCCTGTAATTTAGGTGTCAAGATAGATCTCATTCTCACCATCCACCCTCAGATCTCTACAGTAGTCAGCTCTTGCTCTGTTCTATTAAGTACTTAGAAAAAAGGTTTTGGGCTTGCTCCCTTTCCAGGTGCAGACAAAAGTGATTCATGCATTGATCACTTCTATCATTGATTATGCTAACACTCTGTACTTAGGCCTGTCACTTTACCTGCTAAAGCGACTTCAGGTTGTTCGAAATACAGCAGCCAGGCTACTCCTAAAGATCTCCAGGCAATTAACAATTTCTCCTCATCTAATGGAGCTTCACTGGCTGCCAGTCATAGAGAGGATTCTTTTAAAAACCTTAGTCCCAAACACAGCGCTTTCTATGGTACAGGTTTGAGCTACCTCTATGACAGACTGAGGTGTTATCAGCCAACCAGAACCCTCCATCTTCTGATGCTAGCCTGCTCCTTCACCCGAGGGTCTGATGTAAGAAATGAGGATGGGTGTCATTCTCTTATCTTGGGGCCCACACTTGGAATCACCTTATGCCATATTGTCACAAGATTAGGTCTGAAGGTCTGTTTGGAAAATCTCAGAAACCTGGCTATTTGCACTGCTTTTTGAGCATGGTAATTTCTATGCTATGCTATGCTATGGCTAGACAGGTATATTACATCTATCCGCATGTTAATCTCTTGCTAGGTCTTTCTATTAGGTCCCTCCTTTCTCTCATGCCAGAATCTTAGCACCTAGACACCTTTGGGTAGTAGAGCTGTCTACAAATTGCTATTTCATTTCATTTCATATGCAGTAGGGGTGGAGAGGCTGCAGTCTTCTTAGTGTTGGTACACTCTACGGAGTAGCTGTTGCACTTTAAAAATGTATTGATTGATTGATCTGTCCATTCAGTTGAGTTCTTTTATCTTATTCATGCATACCGGTCTAAGACTCAGTTAAGGCCACCTGGCTCTAACCCATGATAATGCAGCTGAAATAATAGATAGAGGGATCAGCTTGAGAAAAGGGAGATGAAACAATTATCTCTAACAGTCCCTTTGTGGCAGGAAAGGAAGTTGTGCTCCTAGACCTACATGGAGTATTCACTGCTGTTTTGGGGTCTGCTAGTATAGATATGCATTCACAGGTCTGCTGAAAGGTAGGCAGGCCACTATTGGTAAGCATTTTATAAGCATACTCCCTCCTGCATCTTCAACCAGCAATGTTTCAGTGCATTGAGTACTGGATCTCAGGACCATGTCAGCTTGTTGTCCGCATGATCGAGTTATCAGCGTGCCTTAGCAAAATTTGATTTAAACTGGAGTAATTTGCACAATTTCAGGAATTTCGTGTTACTCTTGTTATGTAAAATTCCCAAAATTATGCCATTAGGTCACTTTGCGTAATTTAACAGAAACACACAGGAACAACAGAATGAGAGTGGCTGTTGTTCATGGTGCCTTTATTTAAATACATCCTTCATGCTCAGCCGTAAGTTCTTGAGCAGCAGAGAGTTTGTAAGTGTAAGATATTTCTTATAATGTAAGTGAGTATATGTTTTAAAAGTGGTGTCCAGTCATATCTCTAGTCTCTACTATGAAAAATACTAACAGAATCATCACAAGAAAATGCATATATAGAGGGGCAATTGAGAATATGTTACATCCTCTGCTATTGAGGATGGTAAGTTTGTTCAAACAAAACAATCCTTCAAATTCATAGCATCAATATACTCCTCTAATAAATTTGAATATACATTCATATATAATTACCTAAAGATCTAGCTCTATGTGTTAACTTCATGTTTACTATTTGATTCTGTGTAGTAGTTAATTCAGCTTGTGGTGGAGAAATACATTTATCTTGAAAAATCAAGCACAACAATATGCCAACTAAAATTATTACTACCATTTTCAATGAAAAACCACTAAAAATATTGCAGCCCCATTGTCTCCAGGTAGCCATCCTTCTACTACGCAAAAATAAAAAATAAAAATGAGACACGAAACCCCAACTTCTAAAAGGGTACAACATCAGGAATTAATCCTCAATTTCTTAAAATATTCAGTTTGTTGATTCAGTCAATAACATTCAAAAATCCTTGTATCTTAGTCTGGATACCTAAGGTTTCTTTGGTACATATGTCTAAATTGAAGCTCAAACCTCATCAAAAACTCTTTTTTTGTATTGAGTTCAGAGTGGTTCTTCCTCGAAAGTAAGCCGACAGCAAATTGTCAAATCATAGGGTACCACATCTGATTCTTCATCTGCAGACAGGCTAGATAAGTTCATTCAGGTGATGTGTATTTTCTGTTCAGCATTTTCTCTCTTGACATTCTTTTGACTACAGGTGATTCACTTTCACTATTTGCAGAGTCTACTTCAATTGTCTCTTGCTCTTCTCTGATCATCTCTGACTTTTGTGTCTTCTATTGCAATCTTTTGATTTTTCTCACAAATTCAGGTAATTTGTTTCCTTAATTCACATTCTCATCTTCAGATTCTCCTGTGACTGCTGCTGAATCTTCTTCACTTGCAACTGGATCTGTGCTTTCAACAGCACTGACTGTAACCTGCTCTCCCTTGTGTGTGCTTGAAATTCAAATTTTAAGCTTTACTTTGTCACAAACTGCAGTTTCAGCTTCTTCTTCTACTTGTTTTTGATATTGGAATGTTTCTTCTTTTTGATTTTGATTTTTGTTTTTGTTTCCTTCACACCTTCTGGTTCTTTTTCTTCACCAATTCTTCATCAGAAGCCTTCACTCTCTTTGTGTGAGCTGCATGGATACACGGTGGGATTCTAGCACTCGTCACAGCAGTGTTAGTCATAGGAATCTCCTGATGGGGACCCCACCAACATGGTTTCAAGCAATTCTTCCAAACGTGTTTCTTCACCAGTACCCAATCACTAGGTTGCAGTGCATGGTACTGGAATTCTTTGTCAAAAGTGTTGTCAAATTCACCTAATGAGAGACAGATTACATCACATCAACCAGACCTTTGCAGTCGTCCAATACAATGTCATCATTTATTGATACAAGTGCTGCTGAAACAATGTACAAGATTTCCATAGACCTCCCCAACAAAATTTCACTTGACAAGAGACCAGCCTTTTTGTTTCGAGTACGTCTAGTGGTTATCAACACAAGTGGAAGGGCATCTCGCCATTTCAAGGTTGTCGAGGCACACATCTTTGCTAGCTTTTTATTATTCCATTAATTTTTTCAACCACTCCTGATGCCTTTGTTCTGTAACTGCAGTGGAACATTTGGTCAGTTTTCAAAGCTGTACATAATAGTTTTAAGATTTTGTTTTTAAAATGGCTACTTCTGTCTGTCTCAATAGAAGTAGGCGTGCCATACATTGGAATACATTCCCTCAACATTAATTTGGCCACTGTAGACTGTCACATCTCCTAGTATGATAGGCTTCCACCCATTTGGAAAACAAGCGGACAATTGCTAAAATATAACTAAGCCAGTTGTAAACAACCATTTCAGTGTAATCTGTCTGAAGCCTAATAAAAAGTCCATCAGACTTGCCTATGTGACTCACAGCCATTAGTGATCCTTGGTTCATTTGTTGAAAAATAATACATTTTTTACATATTTTGCTACAGCCCTAAAGTGATTATTATACCAATACTTTTGAAAGACCCTCCCCATTCCATCTCTCTCTACTTGTGTCTGCCCATCAAGTAACCTAGCTGTAGTTGGTAGCAGTGAATCAGGAACTACATATTGGTGTTCTGGGGTTACCAAAAAGTCATTATAGACATTCTGACAACCAGTTTTTACCCATATTTTCTTTTCATTCTCTGGTACATCCTTATGAAGCTCTCTGAGTTGTTCCTATTCTTTCTCTTTTTCTTGCCCTTTTTAATTGTATTAGTAAAAGTTCAAGAGCACAGTGCCAAGCAACCTGTTCCGCATAGCTATTGACCATGTAATCACCAGACTCATGTGCAAGACACTTTACAACTGATATTTCTAAAGGTTTCTGTAGGGCCTCTAACACATTCAAAATGTATGTTCCATTTATAAATGGAATACCAGGAGATGTAGCGACCACAGTTGCCCAAAATCATGTACCACTCCAAAACAATACTGGCCAATACTGCTGTCTGTGTAGATTGTCTGTATAGATTGTTCATTTGTCAGACAGCAGCATGGTATTATCAGGTCAGTTAGTTCTGATACTTGTGCTGAGGTTACATTAAACAAGTATGATGCTTCAACAATTTCAGAAATAGAGCAGACTGCATAAGCTCCTTGATAGTTTTGCAGACAAGAACTATCTGCAAAAGAATTAGATCAGAATCATCAAGCAGAGTATCTTTTTATGTTTGGTCTTGGTTTATACAGAATTCTGTTCCATCAATGCAATCATGGTCTTATTCTTCATCATCTTCATCATTGTTTGGAATCAGCAAAGGCATTGCATGATTCAAGGTATTACATCTTCTAATTGAGATATTATCAGCTGCTAATATTGATTGCTCATTTTTATCATGCATGTGCAAGAGTCAGCAAACTTTTGACTGAATAAGGGACTAACACAATAAGTGCATAGCCCATCACAATTCCTTCACTTTGCCCTATCACCAGCTAAACAGCTGCTACAGATTCCAGACAGCTAGGAAGAGCTACGGCCACTAATGTAGCAAAGAAGTAAGCAGCATGCCGCTTTACTCCACCATGCTCTTCTGTGCTCTTGCACAAGAACAGGAAGCACACATCTATCTTTTTCATGACAGTACAGAAAATGATCCTTATCTTCATTTCTAATTCCTAGAGCTGGTGCACTGCATATTTTGTAGGCCTGGGCGGTAAATTCCGTTCCGCTCACGGAATTTGCGGAATTTGGGTAATTTCGCGTTCTGCGGAGAACGCGAAATTGCCAAAAATTCCGCGATCCGCGGCTTTGCGGAATTTTTTGCATGTTGGCGCTTTCAAAATGCGTGTTCGTGAGATATTTCTCCCCAAGCACACAAACAGCGTTCGCGAAGAGGAAAAAAGCATCGCAAATGGGCGGAACAAGCAATTCCGCGTGTTCGCGCGACTTTTGCGTGCTTGCGGAGCTTTTTTACCGTTTCGCGGAGCTTTGCGTAGCGCGACTACGCAAATTCCGCCCACCCCTCAATTTTGTCTCTGGGGTCTAGGAGGACAATCGTGCATTCGTCATTGAATGTGGCATAGATATGTATAGAGAGAAGAATTTGAGCGAAGTGGAAGTTAGAAACTTGGGTTTATTGTCTCTACAAGCACACATTAGACAGCTAATTGTTTGCATCAAGGACGGGATACCGAACAATTGAAGAAAATTAGTTATATTACAAGAAAAAAGATTTATACTGAAAAGAAAGTGAATGTGTTTCTGAGCGAGCCTGAAATGGAAATGGTGGTGTGAGAATTCCCTTTGCAAGAAGTTAATGGAGGAGCCTTTGTGCATGTTCCTTGGATTAGGTCTGATATCTATGCATTTCTGAAATTTTCCAAAGTGGTGAAAGAAACCACATAAATGGTATACAGAAGTTGAAAGGCTAGTGACCATTTTGAAAATGCTCTGGGTAGATTTTAACACATTCTTTGAGATTATTGTTGCCACAGATTTGTCAGCTGAATGCAAAGCAGCTGTTTCTCGGCTCCTAAAAATTGGTTCCGCTGCCATAGTGATGGAAAAATACTTAGTAGTGAAAGATTATTTGAAGAAAAAGGTGACAGAGAAAGAGGTGAGTTGAGCAAAGATTATGAGAGCTGCACAAGAACCGAAATTATGAGAGGCTTATGCAGATCTATTGAAAGTACAGAGGACTCGAAGATCCAACAAAAGAAAGAATTAGCAGTTTTGTATCAACTTTCGTTTTGGGTTTATGCCAGAGCTCAGTTTTCGTATTCAGCACAGTGTGATGAGTTAGCAGACTTGGGGCCAGATGTACGTCCATTTACTTTTGCGAGTCGCAAATTGCGTCGAATTGCGACTCGCAATTTGCGACTTGCAAAAGTGAATGTGCAACACTGTCTCAGACACTGTTTACTATTCCCAATGGGGTTAGAATTGCCATTTTTACTCTTGTGCACTATAGAGGAAACAAACACCAAAATACTTATAGCTAGAACACATTCAACTCAAATATTCCTAATGTATTAGTTCAGAAATCCCTATACCAGTGTGCATGTGGTAACTCACAAAACACACAAACGCTTGCAGGCAAGTTCAAAAATATATCCAGAGATCTTAGATTATGACAAATCTGAATACTTTAACTAACAATAAAGAAAAAAATCCAATATTTCTTTTGATGCAAACACAAATCAGTCCCCTTTCACTCAAACAAATGCAATAACAAACCTCAATTCTCTAGCTCATAAATATGACAAAATAATCAAATTCACAGTAATCAAACCACCTAATGAACCACAAATCAAAAGCGCATAACCAAAAATCTTACATGTAGTGGTTTTCATGTCTCCACATCAATTCACACTCTCAAACTACAAATCCCACAATAAACAAGTAATGTGCCACAATTACTCAAAATGCATTCGCCCAACTAATACTCACACTCCTTAGCTCGGGAACAGCTCTGGAACACTGAATCACCTCAAAAAATCAAAGTTTGATCTGGTCATGGAATTCAGAGAATGCAGAAAAATTGCAGAATGAGGATAATTTATCTCGGGGTAGATCTGTTATCATATCTTTAATCTTCCCCATGCGGGGCACCAATAACTGTGACCGTTATCTCTTAGATGATCTGTATGAAAGTCATATCACCCATCATGGGGTTGGGGATGGTGTTGTGCTAAAGAATAGATGAGGCAATGTGTCTCTCAAAGCAAGATTTTGTGAGTACCTCTAAAATATATCCTGCAAGCCTAGTATACGCATCAGGCATCAGACTATGTACTCCCAGGCTTTGATTGGGCAGTCATTCAATTACATAGAACGCATAGTGCTGGTGATACAGCGGGCCCTAAAATACAGGTTACCAGACATCTTGACTTCTATGCATCTCTTCCAACAGAAACAAGCCGTCATGAAGACTGCACATAAGATAGGCTTGATCGTGTTTGAGAGAGCACATATCTGGCTCTACCAGGATTTGTCATCAATCACTCTACAAAGAAGGTGCCTGCTACTTCTGGCTACTGAGGGGCATCTTTATCAAGGGTTTTGCATTGCCCTTCCACCTCAAAAGGGGTGCAGGGCGATGCAAAACCGGTAATGAGATTTACAAAGCCGTGGACTTGCGTGGCTCTGTGTGGCTTGGTAAATCTGGATCAATGTAAAGCAACACAAGCCGCTGCCTTGCATTACTCTGCCCCAGGGAGGCGTTCCATGGGTGGTTCAAACACATCCACCCATTGATTCTGAAGCTTTCCCAGATTTACCAATACTGGTAGACCTGGGAACGCATTAGAATTGTACGCATTCCCCAGGGATGTGTAACGAGGAGAAACATCTTTATTTCTCCTATTTTTTCCGCTTTCTATGTGTGCTGCATACTGTAGCACACACACATAGAAAAGGAGGAAGCCTTAGAGGATTGTCTTTCTGAAGGAAGATGTCCCTTACTGCAGAAAAACAATCCTGCCTGTAATGCAGGCACCCAAGCAACCATGGTGCAAGAGTGCTTGCATTAGCGCTAGGCAGCAGTTTCTGCGCAAGAGCAGGCAGAGAGCATGAATGCATCATATCTTGATTGATATGGTGCATCCCTGCCAGTGCCTAATCTGTAAACAAATATGTGCCAGGGTCCTCATTAGGGAACTTGCATCATCTAGGGACACTGCCAGCACTGCAAATGACAGTACTAACACAACTACTAAACATCACACTCCTACAGATGTAACAATGCAGACTATTCCTGGCCCCTAGAGCTAAAAGAATGGCATGAGCAGCCGGTAGTAGTCATTTTAATGCATATTGAATTAATAAACAACTATTGTTGTGCGTATCTCTAAATTAGACAACCAGCGACACCATGTGGCAAACTGTAACAAGTTCCAGTGTTGAAAATTAACTGCTGGTGCTGAGCATCGGAAACCACCAGGTCAAAGTATGCACTGATTTCTGCCCTCTCTCTTTCATGCAGTGCAGTGCAGGAAGTTGTCTTGCTGTGTTGCATGAAATAATGATAACTTTGGCCCCAAGTTTCTAAAAGAGAAGGAGATACCTTACAGTTGGGGGTCCCCCTACTAGATTGATTTTCACTTAGAATGAGAGAAACATATGCCATTCCGACAGTGTGAAGGTCAGCTTGGTGTTCAGTCTGCCTGAGCCTATAGAGAAATCCTCAGCCACATAATCAAGGACCTGTAATGAGAGATGGTCTCGCCAAACTGGATGATGGAACATGATTCCTTTCACCAAACAATCTCTTAAACCATTCGAAGAAGAAATAATACATGAAAGGAAGGCAGTCTTGGACAAATTATTACTGGACGACCCACAGAAAGAGAATGGAGGCAATTAACACATTGCTCACTGGATAAAGCACCGACTAACATTGAGTTCTGGACTCTTGAAGAGTGACTTGATGGCTGACTTGTGGACGACAACCCTGTTGTTGTCAAAGGGGGAGATGAAGAAGGACAAATCTTCCAGCTAGCTGGGGATAGGGGTGGATAGACAAGCTGAATATATTTGAAAACGCGACCCACAAGACAACGGACCCAAAGGATAGATATGAGAGCCTTTTCCTGAATATGACAAATCCAGCTTGGGGGGTGGGGGTTGGATTTGTTTTCTGTTTCTGTATTTACTTTGGGGGCTACTCCGGCAGGACATCATGGTTAATTTATTATTCTGCAGAATGAAACTGTAGCTCTTCATGGGAGTTTAGCAAGGGACCCTCTCAGCCTCCTGGATATGCCATACCCTATGATACGATCCAATGTTCACGATTAGGAGCCTTAATGTCCAAGGACTGAATGTCCAGCTAAGCGTATATCCTTATTGAACGTGCTAAAAGATTCAACCTATGATATTTGCCTCCTTCAAGAGACTCATTTTATACAAAGAGACTGGGGACAGCTCAGGTCACTCTGGCTCTCCCGGGAGTTTAATTCCTCAGGCCTCAACAAGAAAGGGGGAGTAGCTATTTTGTTGGCCAATAGATTTGAAGGGGAAAGTCCTGATAACTCATGCTGAAATCCCTGGGTGTATGGCGATGTTGAGGATCTCTATAGCATTCCATATATTCACTTTATCTTCCCTCTATGCCCCAAATAACAACCAAGAAAGATTCTTGAAAGTTACCCTATCAGAAATCCCGACCACTCCTGACTCTGAGATACTGGTGGAAGGAGATTTGAATAGAGTAATGGACTCTTTCCTAGATTGGTCTGCTCAATGAGTGGGTCAGTCGGGTGTTCTGTCCAAAGCAGTGCTAGAGTGGATGAGGGAATTAGAATTGTCATCAAACCTATGCCAGACTTGACTATTTTTTTAACACTTCACAGATATAAGCAAAGACATTACATATAGATATTGGCGTCTCTGCCCTCTCTGATAACTCACCTATCCTATTAATATTACAATAGAGAGGAAAACTGGCTGGACTGGAGGATAGAGTGAAGAAACTGAAAGCACACCACAAACCCACAGGCTAAAGGAAAATATGGCTCAAACTCACACAAACCCGACAGCTGCTTAAGGCTCTAGATATGGATAGAGGAGGATTACATGTTGCTGAGCCTCTGCCAACGTTATTACAAAAGGGGGAACGAGCTAGGAACCTGTTGGCCTGTAATTTGAGAGCTAAGATGAGAAAGGGCATTATAGTTAGTATCACCACTGGCCAAGGGGAAGTGATAAATGGAAATCACAGGATTGTTTTGTTGCATAAGTTACATGCAAGGGATGCTTTCCCAACCACAAGTGACACTAGTGAAGTTGGTTCAATGCACCAGCGAGTAATGTGAAAGACAGGTTATTCTAGCCTCAAAAAACACTATTCAATGAGTAATTGAGGTAGAGACATTGCTTTTGGGTTACTAACAATCCCATGAAGGGATAGGGACACCATGGAAACAGCAGCAAACCCTATTTCGTTATTCACATTATCACACACACTGTACTGAGAAGAATGAACACTTTTATTTTTTACTACAGGAACAATCTGCTTCTCAGTACATCTAAAACAACCACAAAGAATATTATAAAAACAGCAAGAAGGCTTGTTGTAAATAATGAGAATAAAATGAATATTTCTAGCATATTTTAAAATGTCATCTAACACCTGACAACCTAATACATATCACTATGCGCTACACTAAGAGAGCATGGTAGGCAGAGCAACTTGTGGTCTAGAGTTTCTTAGGAAGAAGAGACACACTGCATACTTTCTTGACAGCAGAGGCTGTCTTCATCAGCATAGGCATGAAGGCAGTGTTCCCCGTGAAGGGCAAACACATGATGTGTTCTTCCTCCAGGACTCGGCTTTATTGACTTTGGGCTTCAGACGAGATGTAGCATCTGTCAAGTGTGAAGTTTGCTGACAGTATGTGAGACTGTGTCTGGCAGCATCTCTGGTGATAATCTGATTGAAGGACCTCTCCTGCCAAGTGGTCAAGTGGTAGTCCTTATATACTAAATCTTATCAGAAACTGGGCTTTTTGACAAAAGTTTAGGAATAGCTGACATAGTTTATGTGCATCAAGGTGTGCATCCCAGACATTTCCTTATGAATATATAAGGTAAAAGGGCATCAATTCAGACTACACTATCTGGTTATATGTCTGTATGTGTACACTAGAAAGAAAGCTGATACAGCACACCCATTGATATGTGTGACAATCAAAGTACAGTGCTAGACAAATAATGAACACAGTCTGAAATCACATGCATTCCTAGACACATGTTAATGAGGACAATCCAATGAGACAACGAATATATGGAACATGTAAAAAGTCCAAAGATGTCATCAGGTGAGAATTCTTTCACTTTTTATTAGTTTTTCAAAGATTCCCAGCACACGATTTTGCCGACACGTGTTTCATCTATACTTAGACTTTTTCAAGGCTGGAAAAAGTAAATATCATACAATCAATGCGCTATATACATACAAAGAGTTTAAAAAAGACTATTACAAAAGGATAAAATCCCACACAAAATTCGGTTTGTCAGACCAATTCAAGTATGGTAAAGGAAGATAAGACCTTACACTCAATCTAAAGCAATCATAGATCATAATCAAATTGCATTATTTATTAACTATATTGGACGAAAGATTGAAAGAAGATATCAAAAAAAGAAGGCCAGTGTCCAAGTCATCAAGAAGAGGAAGATACGAGAAAGACCTCAAAATCCCAATCATGCAATAAAGAAAAGAGTGAGAAAGAACCAAGTGATATCTAAAAAACTGCTCCGAATATAACAGACGCCGTGATGTATAAAGAAACACCATAGGCCCAAGCGAAATGATCCTAAATCTTCTGAAAAAATATAAAATGAACCCACCAATATGGGAATAATGATAAGATGCGGTCCAGTGTGGATGATTCCAAAGCCAACGTCTGATAGCGTACTTCAAGGCCAAAATTTCATGTATTGTAGCTAGGCAATCTAGCCAAACAAATAAAAGTTTGAATGAACATACTGTACGGACCCACACATATTGCAGCTATTTTAACATATATGTATCTATAACACCTATAAGGAGGTGTTGGTAATAATGAACGCGGGAGTCCAAATAAGTAAATGATGACTCATTTACTTACTGCCCAAGGGAGAGACAGTAGGATTTGACTGTTACTTCCGCCAAAATCAAAGATTTGCATATCCAAATAATGGTTTACAAAACAAATGGAGAGGATGTAAGCATGATATATCAAGACATGTATTAAATCTTCTCAGTGCTCGGGAACTGGGGTGCATGAAATATAAAAATATATGCATATATACAACTCTTATAACTGTAATATGGGTGAAGCAATCAATAAATATCCCCAGTATATACCCAACCTGTGGTAGTAAAAAAATGGGAAAATCAGGAGAGTGCCCCTTACGTCTATAGAAACACTCACCAAAACAACAACTGTAGTTTAACACAAGAAAAACTGATAAGTCTCGAGTTCCAAGTTATAGCAGGCGGGCCGTTGTATTCACGATCTAAAAGCATGGTGATAAACGAATATTTTAAAAAGCTACCCCAAATGCCAGGACAGGAAAGTCCTAAATGAGAGATAACAACTCACCCTTGTGTAATGTCCTGTGTCATTAAGAAAATCCAATTTCGTTGCATGGACCATGCGTAGCGTCCATTTAAGTAAACAACATCACAGTGGTCAATGACAAACGTAGGGGGCAAAACCTTGGTAAGTTCGCGACCTAACAATAAAATCCAGAACCCACAATAAGTATACACAAGAAAAATAAAACCTCACACCACCGTCTCTCTAAGAGGCACATACGCGGACTTACCCTTACGACGACTGTATCCACACACAAAGACGTGTGTGACCGCTCCCAGTATAGGCGAAAAGATGCTGATAGCCATCTTGAATTTAAGCGATGCTATCGAGAGTCACATGACCAGGGAGCACGTTACGTGTGCGTCACCTACAACTAGTAAGTGTAGTGCTGGTAGGAGAACATGGCCGCCATCTTGGAATGTGGGCTTACATAGTATACATAATAGGAGAGTGCTGGTAAAAGCCTAGTACCTGAAAATCTACCCGTACATGGACCAAAATTAATCCACATGCACGGATTAAAACAGACTAATTGTTTCCTATGATCATGTAGCCGATCTAGTGCTACCACGAAAAACAAAACAGACAAAACGGGTATATTCGTTTCAGGAGGATGACTGTGATGCAGGGCGCCATATTTGCTGAGTATTCCAACTGATATCAGCAAAAGTAATGTAACCACAGGAAATGTATATGAAAATAACAGTCCCAATGGCTACAAAGGGAAACCTTACAAGTGACTGAAGTTACAATGTCAATTGTTTTTATACAAAGGGTATAGCACATGCCTGAAATGGTGTATTGACCTACCCCAAAAATTGAGGAAAAAAAAAAAAACAATGGTAAGAGCTCCTATTCTTGTCATTAGAGGGTGTAGCTTGTATGGTCACCCATCACCGTTAGACAGTGTTAGTATTATGAATTGAGCCAGAAAGAAGAAGAAGAAAACATGTCCTACACATCCAAAGTGGAGTGATAACCACCCAATAGACTTGTTCAAACAGTAAATCCATATTTAAATTTGAGGACAACGAAATTCTGATTATACATTCAAAACCCCATAGAATATTAGTTCAATATACATGGTATACCAAATTTATTAAGACATTGTTCATTACATGCATTGTTGTATTACAATTCATCCACAAATGTGGGGTCCAAATTGTAGATGGATTGTGCTAAAGTCAAGTACACTGGTATCATAACCATGTTGACACCTTGTTCGAGAAATCATGCACATTGCAGGACAGTATAAAGACATTAATATACAACATTATCAATCCCGTAAGAAGACGTGCAATTCCCTGTCTGTATTAAGCCCCTGATCTACAGATCTCAATTTGATAAGCCACTTAGATTCCAATTTTCTGAGCGCAGCGGTTTTGTCTCCTCCGCGGGGATCATCTTCCACTATGGCAATACCATGAATTCTAATCCTCAGTATCTCTGAAGTTGTGTGTGAAGTCTTATAATGTACTGCCAGCGGATAATTAGTATTACCATTGCGAATGGCTCTGATGTGTTCCTGTACCCGCTCTTTAAGTGGTCTGATG
This sequence comes from Calotriton arnoldi, assembly GCA_963921515.1. Classification (NCBI taxonomy): domain Eukaryota; kingdom Metazoa; phylum Chordata; class Amphibia; order Caudata; family Salamandridae; genus Calotriton; species Calotriton arnoldi. The sequence goes on from CAWUFW010004107.1 coordinate 1,172,771, forward strand.
GTACTACCAATATAGATTAAGTTGCACTGACAGATAATGCAATACACTATGTATTTGGTATTACAAGTCATGAAGTGATGTATCTTATGCACCTGCCTTGTGTTGTAGCTAAAGCTGGTGATCTTGTTGTCGGCAAATTGACATACACTGCACATCGAGCACTTATAGAAACCTCTAGGTTTCGCTGGTAACCACATTCTCGTCTGTTCAGCACATCTGTTGCTAACGACCGAGGGACTCAATATATTCCTCAAGGTTCTACCCCTTTTATATGTAATCAGTGGTTTGTTGGAAATATATGGGTCCAGATCATGATCCAATTTCAGAAGATACCAATGTCTATGTAGAGTCTTAAACACATTAGTACTGTGCGAATCAAATTGCGTTATAAGTGCAATCTTCTCTCTTTCTGTTTTTTTCTTTTTTGTGTTGGATTTCAGGAGTCCTCTACATTTCGTTCTGTTTATCCTAGTGTGGGCCTTTTCAAGTATGGTACGGTCATATCCTCTGATTAGAAAACGTTGTTTAAGAGTGTCAACTTCCTGTTGGAAAATAATATCATTGCTACAATTCCTCCTTAGGCGAGTCATCTCGCCAAAGGGTATTGCACGAATTTGGGAATCAGGATGTGCGCTGCTAGCATGCAACACTGAGTTGCATGCTGTGGATTTACGATATAGTTTACATTCAAGTATACCCTTCTCTATAGATAGTGTAATGTCCAAGAAATCAATGTGGCTTCTACTGATGTTATGTGTGAAACTCAAGTTGTATTGGTTGGTGTTGAGATGTTCAATAAACGCATCTAAGGTCTTACTGTCACCCCCAAATCATGAGGATGTTATCGATGAAACGACCCCAATAGACAATGAAGTTTGTTAAATTGGGCGGACACAGTCTCCAAACATGATGTTCCTAAAAAAAGCCCATGTAAATGTTGGCAAACGATGGGGAAAATTTAGCACCTATGGCCCCCCTGAGTGTTGTCTGTACCAGGTGTCATTGTGCATGAAGTAGTTAATATTAAGTGTTAGGCGCGTGAGCTCAAGTAGCATTTCGGTGTGTTCATCTAGAGTGGCATCACGTTTTGATAAAAAATATGTGAGAGCTTCCATACCTTTATCAAAGGGAATACTGGTATATAATGCACTCACATCTAAGGTGACAAATGTGAGCTCATCAGTCCAAACGAGATCTTCCAATTTATTTAACAGATCTTTAGTGTCCTCAATAAAGGCAGGTAGGTTGTGTACAATCGGCTGTAAAAAGATGTCAATATACTCCGAGATACGCTCTGTGGGTCCCCCTATCCCAGAAATAATAGGTCTACCAGGAGGAGCTGTTAAGTTTTTGTGTATCTTAGGCAGGGTATGGATATAAGCAGCTCGTGGTGTGGGGTTGAACATGTACTTAAACTCCATATCTGAGAGGAGACCCAAGCTCAGCCAATATCTCAGTGTCTTCTCTACTAAATTGTTGACTTCCTGCATGGGGTTCTTAGAGATCTTGGTGTAGGAGTCCATGTCAGATAATTGGCTGTTTATTTCTCCAGTGTAATAGTCGTTGTCCATCAAAACAATGTTGCCCCCTTTGTCAGCTTCCTTGATAGTTAAATATGAGCGGTCCGTCAGTTGATGTAGGGCTGTTCTTTCTTCCCTAGTTAGATTGTCTTTAAATCTAGTGGGTGCACATTGTATTTTGTCCTCTAATTTGTACAAGTCATTTGTTACTGCTTTATAAAAGCAGTCAATCATATTATCAGGTGGTAGCATGGGTGTAAATATAGATTTGGTTGTTAGTCCACTATCTGTCTGCAGATTCGTTCCTATATCGAGGACTTGTAGGATTTCCCCAATACTGGGCACTTGTTGAATACTATTATCAAGTGATAGTAGCATTTGTATATCATGGATATCCTTAATAGATTGCTCACTCTTGTCCACTGTATATATAGGTACTGGACACAGTTTCTTATTGGTATCAAAGAATTTTTTTAATTTGAGCCTCCGAACAAATTTGAAGAGATCTATGTGAATCTGCGTAAAATTAGGTCTGGACATAGGACAGAAACTTAGACCCTTTTTAATACATTGAATTCAGCATTTGTTAACATATGTTGTGACAAATTTACAATGGGCACATCATCCTTCTCATTAGTAACAGTAGACGTTGTCAATATGATTGTATCATTAGGTATTTCTCTCTCTCCAACATCAGTTCTTTTGAACGCGTGTTACCGATCTTGTCACTCTTTTGTTCTGTTCTGAGTCTGTTCTTTCTGCCCCCCGCCTTGTTCTTTTCCTCCTATATTCTTTTTGTTGAACCCTAGCCTGGTCCCTTTCCTGTATCTCTCCAGTTCTGATAAAAAATACGAACCTGTGGCATTCGTATCACTCAGCCCTGCAGTCGGTAGTGTGTCACTCCTGGCCTCACTAATTTCACTTGTGATGCTAGATTGATCAGACTCACTCGCTGACTTAAGAGTTTCTGATCTCTTATCATTAAGAGCATTGACCCCCCCTCTGGGTTTAAATTCGTCAAATTTCTTGGCAAATGTAAAAATTCTGCCGTTCTTGTAGTCGTTGTCATCTCTTTTGAGTTTACGGATCTTTTTGTCCCTGATGTATGTTTGATGGGAACTAAGTACTTCTTTTAATATTTTAAAGTTCTTTTCTGTGGCTTCTGTAAGATTGAGTCGTTTGATCTCTTCCTCGACTTGTTCTATGTCTGTATGTGTATGTGAAAAACAGGCATCTGACCCAGACGAATGTTGCATCAAGTGTTGCATCCATGTCATCAATGGGATGGCTTGACGCTTGCACGGTTCTTAGAAAGATAAGGTCAGACAACATCTGCGTCTAATGATAGACATGACAATGATTCTGCATAATTCGGGAAATATGGTGGCTTTCATTGTTTATGAGTGAGACGATGGTGACCTCCATGATCCAAGATGGAGTCGGGGCCTATATAAGATGGAGTTGGACCTTAGGGGCTTTATGCCACTTGAGGCTTTTATTCAATGCTTTACATCTTTACACTCCCCTAACCCAATACTGTCATCCAATATTACTTCTTACCTAGAAATGATTCAGACCCCCTCATTTTCAGATCAGCAAGCCACTACACCCGAAAAGAAGACACCTTATATGCATAAAGCAAGTCATCTCTGGCATTGGCAAGCTAGGGACAGGGAAAGCCCTGGGTGCAGCCAGTTTCACTTCTGCATTTTATAAGCTATTCTGCCCCATATCAGCATGATTACTAGCTCCTTTATACATCTCCTTTGCTATGACTGGCACCTTAACAGCTACTATGCAAAAAGCAATGATTATGATCATACACAAAGCAGGCAAAGACCCTACACAATGTGCTTCCTATAGCATCTCCCTTCCGAATAGAGATGTCAAGGTCTTCATGGGCATATTCGCAAGAGGCCTGGTCCCTCATATGCAGGGATTAGTTGACCTGAGATACAATTTAGAAATCATGATCATAAGTTAGCTTTTCACACAGATAATGTAATCTTAATGTTAACTATCCCCCAGACTACTATTCCTTTACTCCTAAATGATCTGGAGACTTTTGGGAGAGTATCTGGGTTCAAAATAACCACAACAAAGTGCCAGATCCAAAGTATAAATTCACCACGAGAATCCCAAGAGGTCTTATGAAAATCCTTTCCCTTTACTTTGACACAGCAGTCGATTCAGTACCTGGGCATAAAGATATGCCCCACTATGGATAAAACAGCCATTCAAAACTGAAATGACATTCTAAAAATCACCCATGCAGACCTTTAGAATTGGCAGATGGGAGGTCTGTCGTGAATGGTCCACTTTGCAGCGATTTAAATTACCCTTCTGCCCAAAACTGTATACCAAATGCAAGTCATACACTTATAACCACCCCCAGAGATAGTTGATAAATTGCAGAAACTACTGGAGAGCTTCATCTGGGGAGGGAAGAAGGTCCGCCAGTCAAAACAACAAGCCTATTTACCACCAGCAGAGGGAGGCTTGGGTGGCCCACATAAATCTTTCTAAGAGAAACATTGGTGCTTTATGGACCATTCCATTGCTGGGCTCCATTTTGGAAGGTTTTGTGGCTAGTCAAAAAACATAAACCCTGGGGGTGTACTTGTCCCCTGTGCTTAAGGCCACACTTGAAGCATGGGTAGTTCTTGGCTCTGACTCCTCACATCGGCAACCTGGAATTCTCCCCAGCTTCCTCAGGCAGTGCCTATATAGAATGGCAATTACCATCCTGCAAAGAAGTGGGAAAATCTTATGTTTGGGGTAGCACCCAGTTCTTTAGGCAACTGAAGGAGGTCTATGGGATCCTAAAGAAAGAGCGTTTGCACTATATGCAAATCAGGCACTGGGTTACTTATCCTTCAGTTAAGACCCAAGCTAATCTACCTTTGACCTATTTTGAGAAGTATCTGATCACCAAATCTGATAATAAACATCATAAACCTGATATACCTGATTAAAAAATGCTTCAGAAGGTGGTCCCACAGGAAAGATCCTCTGAGAAGGTGGGAGGCTGAACTAGAACACTCTCTGGCAATGAATGGGCAGAAATATTTTACAGAGCATGCACTTTGGCAATTGGCAGTGCAGGCAAGGAGGCCCTGACTAAGATCACCCGGTATTGGTATTACAACCTTCCTCAAAACCAGGTTTGTTCCCTGGTGAAACCCTCTGCTTGTTGGAGGAAGTATGGCCAAAGGGGAACATTGACACACTTACTATGGTGATGCCCCAAGCTACAGTGATATTGGCAAGAAGTCCTGACCACTAGTAACACAACATTATCAACAGACATCCCACAATTACAGGCTTACCCACTAGCCTGACATACCCACTCCATTCAGCTTGAGGCAAAGCAATCATATTAGCACTATACAAGTAATGACTGCATTATGGAGGTGAGTTGTTGCCCTGGATTACTGTGCATGGATTACTAGACTGTGGGAGCTATTGGGAATGGAAAAGCTCTCAGCTAGCCTAGAGGAAAGGGAAGACCACTTTGATAAAGTCTGGGCCCGTGCATAGCTTTCTTATCTCAAGAATGCAGGGAGCTCCGGTTTCCCAGATGCTTACAAGTGCTTCACTGTACACAATCCTATACTGCAGAACAGAGCACTACTCTGGGTATTTGACTTCGCGAGAAGGAGAGGGACAGTACAAAAGGACTCCCATTGATGACTTCAAATAAATTTTACAATGCCTGATATTTTGTTTTCTGCAGACACTGGAGTAAGGGAGCAGGAGGGAGGATGGAGCAGGGAAATTGAGGTTTTGGGATCATTATACATTAATGTCAATTAAGCATCCCCATCTACGACCAGTGGTTGTAGGTGGGTGTATGTATAGCTGAATAAATGTCAATAAAATAGAGTTTAACCATAAAGACAAGATCCAGAGCAGCATTTCGCAATATAATCAATCAGTAATAACTTGAGCATGCCAAAGACTGTGCGCGGTTTGGGGTTAGGAGCATGCTGGGGGTTTAGCAATAGGGCCTGGCGGCAGGCCAAGCCATGGCCAGCCCATGACAGTGCGCAGCGGGGGATTGGCTGCCTGTGAGGAGTTGGAAGCAAGGCTTGGCTGCAAGACAGGCACTGTGTTTAACCACATGCCACACACGACCAAAGGCCATGCACAGCATGGGGTCTGTTGCCTCCAGTTGGATGCCTGAAGGGGGTTGGATGGAGAGCCTGGCTCCAAGCAAGGTCCTGCGGCCAAACCCTTGCTGCTTGTGATGAGAGGCTGTGCGCAGCGTGGGGTTGGCTACCTGTGGCGGTTTGCCACAGGGCCTGGTAGCAGGCCATGCATGGCGGGGGTTGGCTTTTCGTATGGTAATAAAATATTACTTTACGTTAAAACAAAACCTAGGAATTCACTGAAAAAAAACCAAAGGTTAAAGTAACGTTACAGTTAGGTGAGACAAAAAGATCCTTTTTTGTTTTGAAAAACGTTAGAAATTCACTGAAACAAACAAAGGTTTAAGTGACTTTATAGTTGGGTGAATATGTCAGTCACAACATTATTATTTTGAACTAAAAAAACAGAATTTTACAAGTGTAACTTGTGCCCCTGCCATGCACTGTTTATGGCCTCACATATTATATCACTCATGACATGTTCTATCCCATCATTTATGATATCACTGATGACATCTCAAATGACATCATTGATGACATCACTGATGACATCATACAAGCTTCTTTTTTCCACATTACTCTATAAACTAGTATGGCATTAGAGGCCTGAAAGTAAGCACAAAATAGCTCAGAATAATATGAAGCATCACATTAGTGGCAACACAGATACAACTGCCTTAGGCGTAGCAAGAATGTTTTATGTGCAACATTGACACTATACAATGCACTTCACGGGTAGCCTAGTTCACATTAACCATCAACCACAGATATATTTGAAATCCTCATTGCACATGCTGTTCAATATGTATACAACTTTTCAGAGAAAGCAACAGCCAACCTGTTAGCGCCAAAAATTGGGCAGACTTAGGGGTCGATTCCGATTCGGGCCGGAAAAAGCACCGACCGACTCGGAGCCGGAATTTATTCCGACCGACACGTACCTGTGGCACCCGACACGCCAAGTACGATGCGAGGCATGCAAAATCCGACCGACACGTACCGAACCCAAGCCGAACGACCGAGCCGCACGTAAAACAGCAATCCGGCCGGAAAAACACGCGAATCGAACCGACCGACACGCACTTGGAACAAATCCAACCGAAACGTACACGCGAACTCCAAACCGCAAAGTACGATGCAAGGCGCGAAAACCACGACCGAGTCGTACGGAGGACAAGCCGTACGACCGACACGAATACAAAACCGAGCCGAAGTAACACAAAACACCGCGACCGACGCGTACGCAGCATAGAAAACTGCACAAACACAGCGTGAACGAAACGGAGAAGACCGTACGAGACAAATGCAGGGTCCGACTCGGTCACAAGAACGTTTCCAACATGCACAGACAGTACAAAGGAAAAATTACACAAAAAAAGGCCAAACAAGCAATTACAAAGCCAATAAATACTGGGGGGTGGGGACAGAGAACAAAGACACACCCACAACTCCACCCATATAAAGGACACAAATCCCAACCATGATCCTTTGCAAATGCCATTCTACTGCCAGCACCCAACAGACAGCAACCACACACCCACAGCTCATCCCTCACACAAGCCACACACCATCAGCACACCAACAAATACCTACCCCACATACACCCAGCAAAACACACACTCACACACCCTCACCTGCACACCAACACACACATCACTCACCATCACCACCCATCACCATGCCCCCCAAGAAGAATGACAAGTTCCTAGATTGTGAATTGGAAGTCATGGTAGACGAGATCCTCAGGGTAGAGCCACAGCTGTTTGGCACACTGGTCCAACAGACCCCCATCTCCCAGAAAACCAAGATGTGGGAGAGGATCATCAACAGGGTGAACGCACAATCACCATGTCTGCGCACAAAGACCGACATCCAGAACAGGTGGTATGACGTGCGCAGGAGGGTCCGGGAGCTGCTCAAGAAAAACTACCTCCTGAGCCAATACACCGGCAGTGGCCCTCCTGCCAAGCCAGTATACCTCAGGCCCTGGGAGGAGAAGGTGCGGGCCATCCTTCCGCCAGTGAGCGTATATGGACTAGAGAACATCCCAGAGCCTGGTGAGTACACAACAAATGTACAAAATAGTCTGCCACAATACACACACACATCACTGTCAAGGGGAGAGTCAAACCATGCACTCATAGCAATTACACAGCAACCAGAACAGAATCATCCCAAAATGTGTATGTCAGTCAGATAAACACAACACATGCCATCTCAAAGTTACATTTAACCGTGTCATCACATGTACATACACAACTACAACTACAGCTAGACAGTGGCACAAATAGAACTAACAAACACATCCAGACATGTAGCCACCACTACAACACCAACACACAGTGAAGACCACTGAAAGAAAGGAATTCTGTGTATGCTGGGCAAGTCAGTGTAGCCAATAGCATCATGGGAGTCGTAGTCACACATATTGCCCCCCCACAACTGTCCCATCAACACCACCATGAACCATGCGCACATCACAGGGAGTGGAAAAGGACTCACAAGATGGCTGACACTGGCTACTGCTGTGGGGAGCACAAGGCCCTGCTGGCAACTGTGCAACAACCAACAGCAGGACACCACTGACTGACATCCTGAGAGACAACTTCCACTCCCTGCAATGGAAGCACGTTCCATGGTGGGATATCTGGCTGGCTGGGTGGGAAGGAGGACTCGCACCACTGACCATAGTCACAAGCACCTCCCCTCACACACACCCTCAACACATAACCCACCTGGGAGAATGCAATACCACACATCCTAACTCAAGATCCCACAAAGAACCTCCACCCTGGGTTATGTCGTGTGAAGCACAGGGACACTCTTGGGACTTTCAGCCAAACAACTGCCAGGACAACACTCCCAGCCATCCTGTCAGCACAGGCAGCCCACCCCACAGGGAAGCAGAGTCAAAAGGAAGGAAGGATGGGCCTGCTGGGAAGGGGGGTGGAGGCAATAGCATGATGGGAGTCGTAGTCACAGCTCTACATCCCCCACCACATGGCCCAGCAAGCTCACACTCACGCAGGCACATCCCACAGAGAGTGGAAAGGCCCATCAAAGATGTCTGACACTGTTGCTGTGTCGTGGGGATCACAAGGGCATGCTGGGAACTGCACACCAACCAACAGCAGGACACCACTGTCAGCCATCTTGCCATTGCTCTCACACCCACACACACTGAACTCCCCACAAAAGCAAGTAAGTATGGGAATGCTGGGAAGTGGGGTGGAGGCAATAGCATGATGGGAGTCATAGTCACAGACATAGCTCACCCCCACAACTGTCCCATCACCACCACCCTGAACCATGCTCACATCACAGGGAGTGGAAAACGACTGACAAGATGGCTGACACTGGCTACTGCTGTGAGGAGCACAAGGGCATGCTGGGAACTGCACACCAACCAACAGCAGGACACCACTGTCAGCCATCTTGACATTGCTCTCACACCCACACACACTGAACTCCCCACAAAAGCAAGTAAGTATGGGAATGCTGGGAAGTGGGGTGGAGGCAATAGCAAGATGGGAGTCACAGTCACAGACATAGCTCTCCCCCACAACTGTCCCATCAACACCACCCTGAACCATGCTCACATCACAGGGAGTGGAGAAGGACTCACAAGATGGCTGACACTGGCTACTGCTGTGGGGAGCACAAGGCCCTGCTGGGAACTGTGCACCAACAAACAGCAGGACACCACTGACTGACATCCTGAGAGACAACTTCCACTCCCTGCAATGGAAGCACGTTCCATGGTGGGATATCTGGCTGGGTGGGAAGGAGGACTTGCAGCACTGACCATAGTCACAAGCACCTCCCCTCACACCCCCCTCAACACAAACTCCACAGAACCCACCTGGGAGAATGCAATGCCTCACATCCTAACTCAAGATCCCACAAAGAACCACCACCCTGGGTTATGTTGTGTGAAGCACAGGGACACTCTTGGGACTTTTAGCCAAACAACTGCCAGGACAACACTCCCAGCCATCCTGTCAGCACAGCCAGCCCACCCCACAGGGAAGCAGAGTCAAAAGGAAGGAAGCATGGGCATGCTGGGAAGGGGGTGGAGGCAATAGCATGATGGGAGTAGTAGGCACAGATATTGCTCAGCCTCACAACTGGCCCATCAACACCACCCTGAACCATGCACACATCACAGGGAGTGGATAAGGACACACAAGATGGCTGACACTGGCTACTGCTGTGGGGAGCACAAGGGCATGCTGGGAACTGCACACCAACCAACAGCAGGACACCACTGTCAGCCATCTTGCCATTGCTCTCACACCCACACACACTGAACTCCCCACAAAAGCAAGTAAGTATGGGAATGCTGGGAAGTGGGGTGGAGGCAATAGCATGATGGGAGTCACAGTCACAGACATAGCTCACTCCCACAACTGTCCCATCAACACCACCCTGAACCATGCTCACATCACAGGGAGTGGAGAAGGACTCACAAGATGGCTGACACTGGCTACTGCTGTGGGGAGCACAAGGCCCTGCCGGGAACTGTGCACCAACAAACAGCACAACACCACTGACTGACATCCTGAGAGACAACATCCACTCCCTGCAATGCAAGCACAGTCCATGGTGGGATAACTGACTGGCTGGGTGGGAAGGAGGGCCGGCTGTCAACCAAATACAACCAATGCAGACCATGTTCACACCCCAACAAATACATAGAAATGCCCAAATAATGCAGGACAATGTGCCACACCAATATCAACCCCTGACTGTGACGACTTAGGACAATGCAATGTACAGGCCCGCACCCAGAGGCACAGTCACAACTGTCAGGTGTGTCAACCATTGATGCCTGCAGAAACATAACATACATTGTGTGTGTCTCCCAAAAACAGGTGATGATGGGGACACAGCAGCAGACGCTGAGGAGTCCCAGTCCCAGGCTCAAGAGGATGCGGTGCTCACTGGTGTCGTACAGCCTCTGCCCTCCTCGGACGAAGAAGACCAACCTGGCACATCCGGTGCAAGTCTACATGCAGCACCAGCAGGACCACCAGCTGCAGCCCCAGCAGGACCACCAGCTGCACCCCCTGCACCCACCCCTCCAACGACTGTCACCACAAATACCATCCCTGCCGACATGGACAGAACAAGGAGCAACACCAGCACAGGGACCCTGGACCAACGTGGGGCCATGGACACCACCACCACCACCAACCCCCAAGGTGGACCAGGGTCATCTGTGCGTGCCACTGCACGCACTGCACATGTCGGCAGGGGTGGTGGGAGGGGTGGGAGACAGAGGTCGCTGCTTGCAGAGGTTGCTGGTGTGCATGATGACCCACAACTGGTACGCATAGCCGATGCGTACCAGTCCAGCACCGGAGATGTCAGCCAGGTAGTGGGGCTTCACAGAGACATGAAACACCAGCAGGCTGCCCATCATGCCCGGTTGGACTCACACATGTCCCGCGTGGAGTCCAAGTGGGACGCACTGCAAGAGATGACGGCGGTGCACAGGGACATTTTACAATGCCTCCGCCAGATGAACAGCAACCAGTCCACACCTCCCTGTGTGCCAACAACATCTGGTGCTGAACAAACTGCAACTGCCACAGGGAGGGAGGATGACTCTGGCGGAGAGTCCCCTGCACCGCAGCAGCCTCTACTTGAGGGGCCCCCCCCAAAGAAGAGGGGTCGTCCGAGGAGGGGCAAGTGAGAGGCCGATGGCCAAGCGCAACTCCCAGGAAGCCTGAACCTGTTCTGGATGTTCACCTTTGTGCACAGACTGTTCACCCTGTTGACGGCAACACAACTCCCACACATTGCATGGGGAGTACAAGTTGGACCAATGTCTCAGACAACTGTGGCCCCGATACTGGGGATTTTGTCTACCAGGACTTTCAATTCACCTAGGAACTTCTGATTGCAAGATATATGTACAGCACTACTCATCCTATGCACTATTCACACAAATGTATCACAATAAACACACTAATACACCATACTTGCCTCTGTTGTGATTCCAACTTGGGTGCTGCTATGGGGATGATGAACTGCAAAATTACACTGTGTATGCGAACTGCAACAGCAAGTACAACACAGGCATGTGAGTAAAGGCAACGTGACACATATGAGGGAGACACACCACCAGGGCTACACAACACATACACACCTAGGCCATCTGACTCATTGCCTACACTGATGTTGCCAGGGAAGACGGTGCAATGCACAGACACCACACCTATTCCCAGTTGTAGTCAAGTAGCCCACAGGTGCAGTAAGCAAATGGCAGTCAAATGTGTGACCACAGACAACGCACATCACAAAGTGAAGCACAGGTTTATTACACAGTTGCAACATGTCGTAACCACTACAGATGCAAGGTAATCCCACCTGGCAGCGGGCACACAGTCAACAACTGTAGAAGGAAGGAAGTCCATGGGTGTGGCGCACATCACCTGTAGGGACACAACAGCTACCACCCTGGAAGTACAATCACGTCGTCGGTGGACACAGTTGACCAAACGAATCTGAAAGTACCCTGTGAAGGACAGAAATGACACACAGTCAAAAGCAATGGAGAACAGGACAGAACAGCAAAACTCATGCACAATACATGTTACAAGATACCCACCCAGAACCAAGTTAGCATGTCAACACTGTTGGGGAGTACAGACCACCTGTAAGCACACATCGCTACACACATCCAGTCAAGTAGCCCATGGACACACTCCAACAGCACCAGAGCACCACCTACACATATCATGCCAACTCACATCATTGACATGACACCTCAGGATACTCACATTCAGCTAAAGAAGTTGGTGATGAGCTGTGTGCGGACATCACCCTCATCATCATCATCATCACTGGCATCGTGGTCCAGGCCAGGATCCTCCACAGGTGGCGGATGTTGGTCATTGTCATCCTGGATGAGAGGCAACTCCTTCCGCACTGCCAGGTTGTGGAGCATGCAGCAGACGATGATAATCTTGCACACTTTCGCAGGGGCATATGGGAGGGACCCTCCGGTCTTGTCCAGGCAGCGGAAGCGGCTCTTCAGGAGACCAAATGTCCGCTCAATCACTCTCCTGGTCCGACCATGTGCCTCATTGTAGCGCATCTGGGCTGGTGTCACAGGGTTCCTGAAGGGTGTCAGCAACCACGGCATGTTGGGGTATCCCGAGTCACCTACGGACAGACAAGTGCACATTAGCTGACTTGGAAGAGTGGGCGGAATACTACAGATCAGATCACACACAATGGCACATAGTCAGTACACACCGACAAGCCAGGCACGCTGGTTCTGCATCTGTGCCATCATCCTGGGGATGCGACTACTCCTCATCACAAAGGCATCGTGTGCTGAACCAGGGAAACGGGCACACACGTGTGTGATGGTCATATCTGCAAGACACACCATCAGTGCATTGACCGAGTGGTAGTGCTTGCGGTTCCTGTAGGCCTGCTCCTGGGCCTGTGGTGGCACCAAAGCCACATGTGTCCCATCAATGGAGCCAATGACATGCGGCATCCTCCCCAGGGCATAGAAGTCACTCTTCACGTCAGTGAGTCGTTGCAGTCTAGGGAAATAGATGTACCGGTTCAGGAATAGCAACATTACCACCAAAACATTGCGGAGCACACGGCTCAACATGGTCTGTGACATCCCACCGGCAGTCGCCACAGTATGTTGGAAGGTACCGGTGGCAAAGAAGTGTAGGGCTGCCATCACCTTCACCTTGGGGGTCAGCGCTGTAGGATACGGCCGGCCAGGCTGCAAATGTGGGGCCAACTGCACTGCCAAATCCTCAATCAGCTGCCTGGTGAAGCGGTACCGTCGGATGCTGTCCCGTTCCACCATCGTTGCCAGGTCTGGGAATGGTCGATGGACAGCAGGAGCCCTGCAGTGCAGAGGAGAAGAAAGCAAGATTGTCAGTCAGCCCACATATGCGGCATTGAACACACTCAATATCCCAACATACATCATCATGAGGCACAACTACATGAAGTGTGCAGTTCCGTAAGGACATGTATGGTACATACATGGCCAACATCTGTCATCACGGTTCAACAAGTGGCATCAATAAGTCCCAGGTTGGCCCATTGGATATCATGAGGCCGTGTCACAGTTCCCATCTCCTGCTGCCGTGTCACAATCACCCCCACAGTGACATGTGAGGACAGATGTGCCCCAGGCATCACAGCTCAACGACAGGTACATTCCCAGGGACCCTGTATTGCCACATGGACACTGGCATTACATGGAGTATCATGTATACACCACAGCAAAACAACTATGACCCCCACAGGTAGTGGTCCCACTTGCCACTGCAGGACAGACATGGACGTCTGTGACACACACACGCACAACATCAAAGTCCATGCACACACAACGTGGATGTGGAGACTGTCTCCCATTGTGCACATGAAATCAGAGACATTGTAAACACTACATGCACACAGACTGTGGAGGACCATCACTATTGTGCCACTGGGACACCCTGGCTCAAACATACCGTCCCACATGGGACTCACGGGGTATGTGACATGACATACACATACACCACCGTGAAATGTGACCATGGCACATGCACAGATATGAACAGTTGCACATCACAGTGGTCATGTACACGTAACACCCAGGATCCTGTCCCCATGAACACGTGCACAGCCTGGGGGTGGCTGCCCCCAGGTGACACCCACAGGACAACATGTACACCAACATACACACAATAGGAAATGCAGCCTTACATGCCTTATCATACAGTTTGGACAGGCTGTCGTGTTGTAGGTGTGCCCCTCACTCCCTGGGAGCTATCTGTGGCTGGCATATGTCCATCTGAGACAGGCATGGTGACATATGCCAGTCACTTGTACAGGGATGCGTTGAACAGCAATGGACCGATCGGTGCCCCCGGCCGGCCCATTGCATTCAATGTGTGCGGGTACGCGTTGTACCCCTGTACGCGTTGATCAGCAATGGACCGATCGGTGCCCCGGCCGGCCCATTGCATTCAATGTGTGCGGGTACGCGTTGTACCCCTGTACGCGTTGATCAGCAATGGACCGATCGGTGCCCCGGCCGGCCCATTGCATTCAATGTGTCGCGGTACGTGTTGTACCCCTGTACGCGTTGATCAGCAATGGACCGATCGGTGCCCCGGCCGGCCCATTGCATTCAATGTGTGCGGTGCACGCGTTGTACCCCTGTACGCGTTGTACCGCAATGGACCGATCGGTGCCCCGGCCGGCCCATTGCATTCAATGTGTCGCGGTGCACGCGTTGTACCCTGTACGCGTTGATACCGCAATGGACCGATCGGTGCCCCGGCCGGCCCATTGCATTCAATGTGTCGTGGTACGCGTTGTACCCCTGTACGCGTTGTACACGCAATGGACCGATCGGTGCCCCGGCCGGCCCATTGCATTCAATGTGTGCGGTACGCGTTGTACCTCTGTACGCATTGTACCGCAATGGACCGATCGGTGCCCCGGCCGGCCCATTGCATTCAATGTGTGCGGGTACGCGTTGTACCCCTGTACGCGTAGTACCGCAATGGACCGATCGGTGCCCCGGCCGGCCCATTGCATTCAATGTGTCGCGGTACCCGTTGTACCCCTGTACGCGTTGATCAGCAATGGACCGATCGGTGCCCCGGCCGGCCCATTGCATTCAATGTGTGCGGTACGCGTTGTACCCCTGTACGCGTTGATCAGCAATGGACCGATCGGTGCCCCCGGCCGGCCCATTGCATTCAATGTGTGCGGGTACGCGTTGTACCCCTGTATGCGTTGTACCGCAATGGACCGATCGGTGCCCCGGCCGGCCCATTGCATTCAATGTGCGCGGTACGCTTTGTACCCCTGTACGCGTTGATACCGCAATGGACCGATCGGTGCCCCCGGCCGGCCCATTGCATTCAATGTGTGCGGGTACGCGTTGTACCTCTGTACAGCGTTGTACCGCAATGGACCGATCGGTGCCCCCGGCCGGCCCATTGCATTCAATGTGTGCGGGTACGCATTGTACCCCTGTACGTGTTGTACCGCAATGGACCGATCGGTGCCCCCGGCCGGCCCATTGCATTCAATGTGTGCGGGTACGCGTTGTACCGCAATGGACCGATCGGTGCCCCCGGCCGGCCCATTGCATTCAATGTGTGCGGGTACGCGTTGTACCCCTGTACGCGTTGTACCGCAATGGACCGATCGGTGCCCCCGGCCGGCCCATTGCATTCAATGTGTGCGGGTACGCGTTGTACCCCTGTACGCGTTGTACCGCAATGGACCGATCGGTGCGCACCCATTGACAATGGCCTAGCCTGGCAACGGACGCGTTTTCGAAATTCGAACGAGTCGGTTGCTGGAAATTCAGTTGGTCACCCACAACAATGTTGCAAAATCATGTATGTCATGAAGTTGAAGATTTGAAGGATGCTGTGGGGGTGTATTGGTGCTGCTATTCCATGGATTGGCCAGATTCAGAAGATGCAAACGACTTGGACCTATCACTTTGGACACAAGGGACAGTATCTGCCTCTCCAGCACATATATATTGCTGGCTGTTCCCCTGAGAGCTCACTTGCCTGCACTACATGCTCCAGGACGACATCTGCCACTGCACTGCTGCTGTCTCTGCCCCTCTGGACCCTGCAATGGCACGTACTATGGAGAGAGCCCCAGCCTTCAGCCTTGAGGAGAACCAGGCCCTGCTGGACAGCATACTTCCACAGTACAGCAAGTTGTATGGGACACCAGGGGAGCAGGTGAGTGTTCTGTGCACTGCCTTTCTGAATGTGCATTTTGTCTGACTAGCAAGGCTGAAAGTCTGCACGCCACTGGCTAGCAGGCTCACTGAGTAGTTGTCACCCCCCATAGTGTGTAGTGACATGCACTGGACAGGTATGGTGCAGTGACAGTGCATTTGAACAAGGTTTTACTTCCCATGCAATGATACCATGTAGTGACGTCTGGCAAACTGTCCATGGGCAGCGTTGCACTGCCTGTGTACATCATGTGCCCCTGTGAATGAGACATGTATATACAACTGTGTCATGCACGGATATGTTGCATGTGTAGTAATGGCCTTTTCACTTTGTCATCCTGACAGGTTAATGCCCATCGGAAGCAGGAGATCTGGAAGGACATCGTCCGGGCTGTCCGGTCCGTGGGGGTCTACAAGCGCCGGATCCGCAACTGCCAGAAGAGGTGGCAGGACCTTCGGGGCTGGACCCGGAGGATTGCACGGGTCCAGCTGAAGCTGTCGCCTCCTCGCAAGAGGGGCGGAACACGGACCCTGACCCCCACATGCTCCAGATCCTGGCGGTGGTGTTTCCAGACCTGGATGGGCAGCTGAAGGCCAGACAGCAGCAAGGAGGGGGTGAGTCAAAGACTGCACTGTGAACTCTGTATTACATGCTATGTGCCCTCCTCTGGCCTGGTTAAACTGCCACAGTACAGCAGTCATGTTGTCCAGGAGCCATGTCCCTCTATTGTGCACTGCCCACTCCTCATCTGATACCCAGGTGTGGCCCTTACATTCAGGGAATTGTGTCACTTGGGACTGTGTCCTTGCAGTTTGCTTCACTAAAGAATGGGGGACAGCATCTGTTTCCCTAACTCTGTTGTGGGCATCATGGGTGGGTCCATTGTTCACACAACGCCTGTGTTCGGACATGTAATCTGCGTGTTGCTTTGATATGCGGTCCACTTGCTGAGCTGAGCCACCACATGTGCCTGGGGTATGTGGCACACACCCATGCAGCGGGTGGGAACAATGTTTGGGCCCCAGGAGTGTGCAGATTACGTGTGTCACACATACATAGCCAGCTATCCACTGTCCAGGGCTCATCCCTCATTCATGTGGGGCAGGACAGTCATGCCTACTCCAGGCCATGCAATGCACTCTGTACTCCCACTCCCGTGTATCAGCTGACACATTGTGCGCAGTGATTTGACCCCTCAGGTGTCTGCCTCTGTGTCAGTGTGCTGTGGATTTGTTGCCAGGACTGCTGGGGTGTTTCTCGGTAGGGGATCAGCATGCCACTGGAGATGTGACCATAGGAGACGATACTTGTGTGTCACATAGGTGTTTGATCAGCTGCCCGTGCAGACTGGGGTATGCGAATGTGAAGTTCAGGCAGCTGTTCCCCATTCACAGCAGATTGTGAGGGGCTCAGGTTCAGAGGGTATTGTCACAGGTCTCCCATATGTCCAATCGGTGTGACCTGGACAGATGAGGGTTAAGATGATGTGTTGTGTGGGGGATGTACATGTGCACTTGTGCAGCTCCAGGACTTGCATTCCCCATGACCTACTATTGTGACACAGTGTAGAGTGTTGTTGTCTGGCTGCCAAGTCATACATCACTGAGACAGTGATGTATGACTTAGCAGTCATGCCTCCGCCATGGCATGTGTCTACTTATTGGTGATCCTGCAGGGGAGTGACATGTGCTACATGCACACCATTGTGGCGATGGCTATCAGGACATGGGTGCATCATGGTGTCTGTCGCTGGTATGCATCACATGCATTTCCTATTTGACTCTGGGCGTCCCTTTCATCCGGAAACCTGTACTGACTCAGTGGCAAGAGTTGTGATGTGTGCATGTCCACATGCTACACCGTGTCCTCTGCACTGTCCAACTACTGTGTAGTTGGTGCATGTGTCCACACTGGGGTGTTGCTATCCAACAGACACCAGACAGATGGGTGCAAGGCCATGTGGGATGTGAGTGCCATGGTTGGCATCAGACTGACAATTGGCTTCTCCTGTTCAGTTAGGGCACTCTTAGCAATGTACAACTAATGATGCCAGGGCTTGCTCTGTAATGTGCTGTGCTCACAGTGGTGTGTGCGTTTGGTGCAGGTGACTGATGTCTGTCTGTTTCCCCACTGTTTGCAGATACATCCACGGCCACGGAAGGGGACAGCTACACGGACCAGGAGGAGTCGGAGAGCCAGACTGGGTCAGCAGCTGAGGAGTGGTCGGAGGGACCCAGTGGCACGGAGGGCGAGGGGAGCCACACCGAGGAGTCCTCAGCACCATCCACCTCAGCTGAGGACCAGAGCAACTCGGAGGATGACTCCCTTATGGAGGCGGGTGTCAGCAGTCACCACACCCCAGCTAGTGTTGCTGTCCCCGCCACCACCAGCACCACCACCGCCCTCCCATCGGCTCCCATTCCCCAGGTCCGTGGAGGCTCCCATGTTCGGGAGCGTGTCTCCTTTGGGCCAGGCACCACACCCCCTGCCCCTGTGTCCCCTGCTGCCCTGAGTGAGGAGTCTGTGTACCTCCTTCGGCAGCTCCATGTAGGGCAGACAGCCATGCTGAGTGTCCTCCATGCGCACACCGCTCTGTTGACTCAGCTGGTGTCGTTCATGGAGGGCATCTCATCGGGCATGTCTGACCTACAGAGGGGCAATAGGTCCATGGACTCCTCCCTGACGGCAGCAGTGTCCCTCCTCAGACAGTCCCTCACCCCTCCTGCCTCTGCTCCATCCACACTCCCCAGCACCTTACCCGTCCCAAGCACACACACACCGGCACAGGCACACACCAGCACACACACGTCCAGCACACAGACACACACGCCACAAACAAAACGCACACGCACGCACAGTCAGGGGACTGAAACCAGACTCACAGGGGATGGGGCCCTGGAACACACACATGCATCCACGAGCACTGCGCAGTCCTCAGTTGCCTCTCCCTCCAAAGCACCCTCCCTTGCCTCACCTGCAACCCCAAAGACCCAGCGGCTCTTCCTCAGTGACCTCGGCCTCTTCCCCTCCGATCCAGCTGATACAGCATTCAGGGGGAAGAGGAAACCCACCCACACAGAGCAGAGTGCCCCTCGCCCCCGGACACCCTCCCCCAGGCACAGACAGACTGAGGCCCCCACCCGCAAGTCCCCCCGGAGTCGTAAGAGCAAGACCCCGCCGCCCTGCAGCCCAGGCACCAGGTCTCCTTCCTCCATCCCTCAGGCCCCCACTCCACAGGTGCCCCCACCACACCCTGCCCCAGGTTCCCCCACCCACAGATATACCATCCCCAAGAGGATCCGGCCTTCTCCTCCTGCCACTTGCTCTCCCGGCACCACACCCCGCTGCGCTTGTCTGTGCCACTGATGTGGTGAGGGTGTCCTCCCCTCTGTCCAGCCCACCTTGCCTGTTCCCCATTCTCCTCCCCTGGTGGTAGGCACTGCAGTGGAGTCCACTACCACCCTGTCTGACTTGGGCACTGCAGTGGCGGACCTGTCCACTCCATCTGCAGGGTCCACTGCAGTCGTGCCGGCACCCACAACATCTGAGTCATGCCCCCCAGTTGTGCCGGCACACACCATGTCAGACACCTCCACTGCAGTTGTCAGTGGCTCTCCGGCACCCACCACCCCTTCCCTGCTTCCTCCTGGTGAGCCCTGATCCTGTCCCTGCGGTGCCTGGCCTGCCCCCCCGGTTGCCCCTCCTAGTGGATTGTCCCTGGTTTTGTGCAGGCATGCGTAGGGTGACATCTGCCACTGTCACCCTGTTTGGACTTTGACAATGGACTGGCCATTGGCCTTTGTGTTTTTTCTGGACTTTCAGTTTTCATTGCACACATATGCTGAATAAAGCAACTTTCTGTTCTCTAGTGCTTATGCTTCTGATGTACATGTTGTTGATGATGCTAACCATGCACTTGCTGCAGTGATGGTGATATTTGGTCTCATGATAATGAAGTGTTACTGTGCAGGAACCCATGTGGTCCAGGGGAATGTGTCATATCCTGTGGTGTATCCATGTCATCCATAGCAGCATCTGAGGGTGTCATGTGTTCAGTATTTGGCAATGGGATTTCCTACTTACATTAGCTATTTCACATCTGTGGCTTCCACCCCTGCACATCTGTTGTGCCTGCCATTGTTCAATTCGTCTACTTCCCTGACCGTGTGGCCATCTCCACTGGACATGCAGGTTTGGGCATCAATGGGGAAGGACTCATCTGTGTTGTCAGTGCAACATTGCTATACAAGTGTGTTGGATCTGTGCTGATGATTTCGTTGGCACTTCCATGACCAGGCTGATGTGACGGGAGCCCTCATTTGGTGCTAATTGTTGATTGTGTGACCAAGTGCTCAGCTGACATGATGGGGCCCTACTGAGGCAACATATGGCACAGCTTTCCTCACACAGGAGTGGAGTCCCCTCATGGCAGTGTGTACTCCTGTGACATTGCCTGCGCCCAAGGTGTGTGTTGTATGTGCATGTCTGTGTGTTCACTTCCATTTAGCTGTGCATGCTGTGATCCCTAGTGTTGTACCTGTTTGTGATGCTTGCTGAGTTGACCTATGTTCCCCCAAAGTCTTCTCCCTGGGTTCTCTGTGATGTGGGTGCATGGCACATTACTGGTCATCAGGGTGTCACCCATAGGTGTGTTTGCTGTCAGGGCTGAGTTTGTGTGCAGACGCAGATGGGTCACAGTCAGGTTTCCCCTTGGCACTTGTTGTTTGCCCCTGTCATGTGATTTCCAGTTTGTGTTATCTTTCAGTGATTGTGACACGTTGTGTGTGTGACTGCTGGCACTCCTCAGGGTCCGGGCTGCAATGTTGGTTGTTGTCTATGTGTGTTCTTTGTGGGTGACCTTGGCTTCTTCATTGGTGTGTGACTGTGGCTGGGATCCCATTGGTTGGTGTGGTATTGCCGTCATGTCCATGTACAGCGTAGTGTGCAGTGTGTCAGACATTCAGGAGTCTTGTTGAGTGGCCATGTGTGATGTGTTTCTGCACCTTGGTTCCCACCCACCACCCTGGAATAGTCATGGGTGCATGTGCAATGTCACCAGTGCATGTGTGCTTCACTGCTGCACATTGTTGGAGGTCGAGGGGTGTGGTGTTGAGTGTGTGCAGATGAGAGTTGTTGCCCGGCTAGGCCCCTGCCTCCATGTTGGCCTTGGCTTACTGGCCATGCTGATTGATTTGTGCTTGTGTAGGTGTGATGGTAGTTTGTTGCTCAGGACACATGACTGTGGTTCACAGTGTGAACGACATTTAGCTTTGTCATCACAGTGGGATTGTAATGCAGCCCAGGGTCACCACATTGTGGGGGCCCTGGGGGTAGTGCTGTGGTGTGTCTGTGTCTTGCTGTGTCAGTTGCTGTTCCTACGTGCCTGTGTGACATGTGTGATTTGTGCTCCCTCTCATCTGACAATGCCTGCTTGCCCACATAGGGGATTTGGATCCAAGAGTTACCTTTGTGTGGCACTGTATGCACATCTGTATGATTGGTATTCAGGTCTCCTCATGTGTTGTGTGGTTGCCTGGGGACACTGGCACCCCCCTCACCTGTTGTGTATGATGTGCAGTGTGGGTCTGCCTGTTTGTGTTTGTGCATCTGCACCACTGCATTGGCATATCTTGGGTGTGCCATTGGCTGTATGTAGTTTGGTGGCTTTACCCTGCTGTCCCTGGGACTCCTAGGTCATCGGTCAGCACAATGATCATGGTTTGTGTGTCCCATTGCTGCCATGGTATGGTATCTGTTCACCTCGCATCTACAGTCTCCACAGGGTATCTGCATTTGTGTGCCCATTGGTGCAAATATGTGGGTCTGCATTCTGATGGTCACTTCTGTCATTGTGTCATTGATAAATGTTGACAGTGTCAGCCCCCATGGGTGTTGTTTGTCTGCACATGGCCAAAGGTATGTCTTATTTGCACTGCAGTATTTGGCTCCCCCAATTTATGTTGCAATGGGACACATGCACTACTTTGCCACTGATGTGTTTTATGTTCTGTGACCAGGAATCATCCATGCAGTTTGGCAGTTGCAGCTCTTTCTTTGTCAACACTTACTTTTTGGTCACTGTGATGATGGGGGTTTGGACCCCATTGCCACAATGTTCAAAATGTGCTTCAGCTATGGACCCCACACTTATATTTTGGTCACTGTGATGATGGGGGTTTGGACCCCATTGCCACACTGTTCAAAATGTGCTTCAGCTATGGACCCCACACTTACCTTTTGGTCACTGTGGTGATGGGGCGTTAGACCCCATTGCCACAATGTTCAAAATGTGCTTCAGCTATGGACCCCACACTTACCTTTTGGTCACTGTGATGATGGGGGTTTGGACCCCATTGCCACAATGGTCATGGCCTGCTTGCATTGTGGGGGCCACACACATATATGTGTGACACATGTGATAGGGGGTCACATTGTATGTTCAAAGTCATGTTCAGTGTTGTAGGCATTTGACACAGTCTACACACGCTTGTCATGGTGTTGGGGGGATGTCTTTTTCTTGCATTCCCTAGGTTGTGGTGTGCTGGTTGTGTCATGCATTGTCCATCCTATGAGTGGGGGTGGTGTTGGTGGTAGGCATCCAGCCCCCCATGGGTAGAGGTGGTAGTGGTGGTAGGCATCTGGCACCCCCCTGGCTAAGGGTGGTAGTAGTGGTAGGCATCCAGCCCCCCTGGCTAAGGGTGGTAGTAGTGGTAGGCATCCAGCCCCCCCTGGCTAAGGGTGGTAGTAGTGGTGGGCATCTGGCACCCCCCTGGCTAAGGGTGGTAGTAGTGGTAGGCATCCAGCCCCCCTGGCTAAGGGTGGTAGTAGTGGTAGGCATCTGGCACCCCCATGGCTAAGGGTGGTAGTGGTGGTGGGCATCTGGCACCCCCTGGCTAAGGGTGGTAGTAGTGGTAGGCATCCAGCCCCCTGGGTAAGGGTGGTAGTGGTGGTGGGCATCTGGCACCCCCTGGCTAAGGGTGGTTGTAGTGGTAGGCATCCAGCCCCCCTGGGTAAGGGTGGTAGTGGTGGTAGGCATCTGGCACCCCCTGGCTAAGGGTGGTAGTAGTGGTAGGCATCCAGCCCCCTGGGTAAGGGTGGTAGTAGTGGTAGGCATCTGGCACCCCTGGGTAAGGGTGGTAGTGGTGGTAGGCATCTGGCACCCCCTGGCTAAGGGTGGTAGTAGTGGTAGGCATCCAGCCCCCTGGGTAAGGGTGGTAGTAGTGGTAGGCATCCAGCCCCCCTGGGTAAGGGTGGTAGTGGTGGTAGGCATCTGGCACCCCCTGGGTAAGGGTGGTAGTAGTGGTAGGCATCCAGCCCCCTGGGTAAGGGTGGTAGTGGTGGTAGGCATCTGGCACCCCCTGGCTAAGGGTGGTAGTAGTGGTAGGCATCCAGCCCCCTGGGTAAGGGTGGTAGTAGTGGTAGGCATCTGGCACCCCCTGGGTAAGGGTGGTAGTGGTGGTAGGCATCTGGCACCCCCCTGGGTAAGGGTGGTAGTAGTGGTAGGCATCCAGCCCCCCCTGGGTAAGGGTGGTAGTAGTGGTAGGTATCCAGCCCCCCCTGGCTAAGGGTGGTAGTAGTGGTAGGCATCTGGCACCCCCATGGCTAAGGGTGGTAGTGGTGGTAGGCATCTGACACCTCCCTGGCTAAGGGTGGTAGTGGTGGTTGGCATCCAGCCCCCTGGCTTAGGGTGGTAGTAGTGGTAGGCATCTGGCACCCCTGGCTAAGGGTGGTAGTAGTGGTAGGCATCCAGCCCCCTGGGTAAGGGTGGTAGTGGTGGTGGGCATCTGGCACCCCCTGGCTAAGGGTGGTAGTGGTGGTTGGCATCCGGCCCCCCTGGGTAGGGGTGGTGGTGCGCATTCAGGCCCCTGTGTGCATATGTGGCATTGGTGATGGGCATCCCACCCCTATGGTGCTGCTGTTGCTGGTGTAAGTAAATTCTGCATCCCTCTGTGTGTGTGTGATGTGTCGTATACGTGTTGTATGTGTTTTGTGGTTGGTGTCTGACTTACCTTCTGCGCCGTACGCGTCCGTGCCTGTTCCGGTAGTAAATGTAGAATATTGGTATGATCGGGACGAAGGGATTCATGGTTGGTTCGTGTCGTTCGTCTTTCTCGTTGCTTCGCGTCGTCCTCGTTGCTTCGCGTCGTCCTCGTCGCTGGCGTGTTCGCCTCGTAGCCGTGGATCGTGTTGTGGTGTGAATCGGAGCTTATGTGCGCCTCTCCCGGATGCTTTGACGTGCCGTGCGTAGCGACGGGTTCGGCGCGTACGGAAAGCGCATTGTACTTGTTCGGCCGGACGGAGCTGCATTTTCCCTTCCGTGCGACTCTATTCAGCGTTTCCGGATTCGCCTCAGTCGGAGAACAGGACCTGGATTGGGTGAGTACGACTCGGCCGGATTCTGTGCTGTTGTGCGCATCGTACTTACTCGTTCGATCTGCTGTACGGATCGGTCGGGAAACAGGCATTCGCATGGCTTTTTTACCGACCGAATGGTATTGGGTGCGCCTCCGACCGAGATCGGAATCGGCCCCTCGATTGTTTTTAATGCAGTACGCAGAAGATATGGTATTAATGGACCACAGAAAGACGGGGCTGCAAAGATCATTGGATGCATTAAGCATTTATAACAATCCCAATGAACTAACAGCCAACGCCAACAAAACAAAAGTAGTGATCTTTGGAAAATATGCCAACAAACTTAAACATTATTGGAGATTGGGCAAGCTGGAAATAACCACTACATCCAAATACATTTATCTGGGGGTCTGGTTTATGAGCAATGGCAAGCCCACCGAACACATTTCTTCTACAGAAGCAAAAGCTAAGGCGGTGACGTATGCCTTGTGCAAACTTAACTCCAAATTGTATAGTCCATCTACTGAGTCAATCTGAAAGGTTATAAAAGCTAAGCTACTACCCTCAATTTCCAATGGGCAACTAGTCTTTCATGGTGCACTGGTCAATAACATGAAGTCTGCCCACTGCCGCACGTTTAAACAGATTTTCCAAATTCCTGCTCATGCACGAAATGCCTTGGTACAGCTGGAGTTCGGCCTAAGTAAACAATCCTACAAAAATTAGGCATCTATCATCCATTACTATCGAGGAATCTGTGCAGCGCCTCCAAACTCTATGAAAGCAACCCTGAAAGAACTTTTTACAAAAGGCGAAAACCCCTGGGCGGATTTTCTAACCACTGCCTGTACTAAACTAAATCTTAAATTATCCATCAACCGGGAATTTTAAAAACTGTATTAAGGAAAAAAGTAAGACTTTTATCTAGGCAAGAAGACCTGGAGCTAATAGAAACTTCAAGAAGTAATATTCGGGTCCTAGTCAGCTCCTATGAGGACAAATTAAGCCAGCCGTGTCTAAACTCTGCACTGAATAAATCAATTTTAAAACAAATTTTGTCAGTCAGACTCATGGTTTTGCCAATAAAAGATATAAATGTCTGCTGGAAATCCCTCAAGACGGTCACCTCTTGTAGACTGTGACACCGGCATGAGGAAACCTTGGCTCATCTAGTCTGCATCTGCCCATATTGGCACTTTATTAAAACCACTGTTTCTAAAATACGGCACTTGCACTTGCTCAGAAGCAATGGAATTTCTTTTTAATCTGGAGACCCCAATGGAACTGGCAAGGCTAGCAAAATGTGCACAGCAACTTTAAGGACTCATAAGCAAAAGCCCAGGTCTGGTTAAATATTGTAGTCATATATCAAATCTTAAAGTTTTTTTATTTTTTTCCTTGTTCCATTGTATTATTTCTAAAACAACTAAATGAAATGACATGTTGATGTTTTAACTAAGAAGTAATAAGGTTCCTGAAAGGATATACTGTGTATGTTTTTTTGTAACAATTTTTATTAATTGAAATAAATAAATGTATTCATTTATTCATTAAGAGAAAGCAAGTTCCTCAAGACCCTCAACGTCTGTTCCCGAAATTAATGCCCTACTAAGGAAAGCTTTTATCTGTATCAAATCTCTCACAGGCACCGAACCTACACTGAGAAATGAAGTTGATAGGAGTAGAAAAGTGGGTATTGTAAACAGTGTTTACTCTGTGGAGAGAGTTTACTCTGAACTACACTGTTTGCAGAAAGTGAAACTCTCATGAGAAATACACCACAGAGTATTAAAAATGTATCTACTAAGAACAGTGTACACTCTATGCAACACTTGTCAAAAAAGACCCTTTTCACTTAAAATAACCGAGGTCTGGGTTGCCAAAGATCATACTACCTGCAGTCTTCATACTGTGGTGAAAACTTTACAGATAGCCCATCTTT
Source organism: Calotriton arnoldi (assembly GCA_963921515.1). Lineage (NCBI taxonomy): Eukaryota > Metazoa > Chordata > Amphibia > Caudata > Salamandridae > Calotriton > Calotriton arnoldi. The sequence continues at coordinate 1,199,490 of CAWUFW010004107.1, forward strand.
TGAAGCAAAAGAAGCACATGTACATAGGTGCATACCTGGTGCATACAGTCTTTTATGTTATGCAGAAATTGTCATGCCAAGGCGATTCTGTCTAATAACTCAAGGCTGCTTACAATACTGAGGGGTCGATTCCGATTCGGGCCGGAAAAAGCACCGACCGACTCGGATCCGGAAAAATACCGACCGACACGTACCCGTGGCGCACGACACGCCAAGTACGATGCAAGGCGCGAAAAATCCGACCGACACGTACCGAAACCAAGTCGACCGACCGAGCCGCACGGAAAGCAGCAATCCGGCCGGAAAAACACGCGAATCCAACCGACCGACACGCACCCGGAACAAATCCGACCGAAACGTACACGCGAACTCCAAACCGCAAAGTACGATGCAAGGCGCGAAAACCACGACCGAGTCGGACGGAGGACAAGCCGTACGACCGACACGCATACAAAACCGAGCCGAAGCAACGCAATACACCGCGACTGACGGGTACGCAGCATAGAAAACT